>CM053587.1:253667079-253799876 GCA_028646515.1 Pseudochirops corinnae
TTCGCTTCTATTTGCTCCAGTCTAATTCTGAAGGAATTATTCTCTTCAGTGAGCTTTTGAGATTCTTTTTCCATCTGGCAAATTTAGCTTTTTAAGGCATTCTTCTCCTCATTTGCTTTTTGGGCCTCTTTTGCCATTTGAATTAGTCTATTTTTTAAAGTGTTATTTTCTTCATTCAGGTTGTTTACTCTTTTCATGATTTTCTTGCATCATTCTCATTTCTCTTCCCAATTTTTCCTCCACTTCTCTTACTTGATTTGCAGAATCCTTCTTGAACTCCTCCATGGCCTGTAACCAGTTTACATTTTTCTTGGAAGCTTTTGGTGCAGGAGTTCTGACTGTGTTGTCTTCCTCCCATTTCATCCTTTGGTCCTTTTTGTCCCCAAAAAAGGAATCTAAAGTTGGATGGCTGTGCTTGCTTTGCTTCCTCTATTTGCTCATCTTGCCAACTAGTGGCAAGACTTTTGAGCTCTTTGCTATAGTAGAACTCTGCTTCCAGAGAGGAGAGCTTTGTCCCAAATTGCTGGGGTTTTCACAGCTGCCGGAGCTATTAGGGGGCTGCCTTCTCAGCAGCCCCCACCAGCTTTGGCTCACTGATCACACCCCTCAGGACTATCACCCAAGACCTCAATCCAGATCCAAGCAGGTTAAGGCAAAAGCCCTTAGGTCGTTTGGCCCCCCTATGATCTACAGGCCAGGAGCTCTGAAGCAGCCACATGGAGGTGACTGCAGGGCCACTGCTTTTGCTTCTTCTCACTCTGGGGGCAGAGACCAGACCATACTCCATCCCCCCCAGATTTAGTAGAATTCCACTGACCTTTTACTTTATCTTTGGCATTTATGGGTTGATAATTCTGGAAACCACCATAGCTGCTTGTGATCCACTCTCTCTAATGCTCCAGTCACAGCTAGTCCAGCTGCCCTGGGGCTAAAACTTCGGGCTCATCCCAGGGCTGGGTTCAGATCCCAGTGCTCTGGGAATGAACCCTTCCAGTCTGCCTGCCGGGCTGCCTTCAATGGAAGATTTGTTTCTCTCTGTCACTTTGTGGGCTCTGCAGCTCCAAAATTTGTTTAGAGCCATATTTTATAGGTATTTGAGGCTGTTATGGGGGGAATCCCAGAATTTTCCTCTTTCTATGCCTCTGTCTTGACTCTGCTCCCTCATTGGCTCTTTTTCTGGAATTTGATAACATATTTCATCATGAGTCCTTTAGAATTATAGTGGACTATTGCACCAATCGGAAGTACTCAGTTTTTCAAATTCAGTTATTGCTACGGTATTGCTATTACTGTGTAAATTTTTCTCCTTGTTCCTGCTCATTTTACTTTGCTTCAGTTCATATAGGTCTTCCCAGGTTTTTCTGAACCATTCTCTTCATCATTGTTTTTTACAACCCAATAGTATTGCCTTATATTTACATATCACAACTTGTTTAGCAATTCTCCAGTTGGTGGACATTTCTCACTTTCCAGTGTTTTGCCACAACAAAAAGAGCTTTGATATGAGCGAGTATCTCCTTTTTTTTTTTTTTTTTTTTTTTTTTTTGGAGTATAGCCTAAGTAGCAATATTGCTGGGTCAAAGGCTATTTACAGTTTAAATAGCTTTTTTGGAAATATTACCAAATTGCTTTCCAGAGTGGTTGGACTAGATCACAACTCCACCAACAATATATTAACATGTCTGTTTTCTCACATCCCTTACAGCATTTGTCATTTTCCTTTTTTGTCATCTTAGCCAGTCCTGTGGCTATGAGGGGGTACCTTGGAATTGCGTTAATTTGTGTTTCCCTAATAGAAATTTGGGCAGCTAGGTGGTACAGTGCCATACAGCACTGGAATTAGGAAGACTCTTCTTCCCGAGTTCAAATCTGGCCTCAGATACTTACTAACTATGTGACCCTGGGCAAGTCACTTAACTCTGCCTCATCTATAAAATGAGGTGGAGAAAGAAATGGCAAACCACTTCAGTATCTTTGCCAAGAAAACCCAAAATGGTGTCATAAAGAATTAGACATGACTGAATAGCAAATAGAAATTTAGAGCATTTTTTTTATATGAGTAGTTATAGTTTTTAAGTTCTCTGAAAACTGCCTGTTTGTATCATTTGGGGAATGGCTCCTATTATAAGTTTGACTGAGTTCCTTATTTATTTTAGAAATTATGCATTTATGCTGTCTGCTCTGCTTTGCCGGCAGCTCTTCAGCTTTGCCCCTCACCCCTTCAGAATGTACGCCTGCGCCAAGTTTATCTCTACCCCTGCCCTTGTAAGGAGCAGCTCTCAGCTGCTGAGTAGACCATTATCTGCAGTGGTGCTAAAACGGCCAGAGGTTCGGACAGATGAGAACCTCAGTATTTTGGCAGCATCAGGTCCCTTGACCTCTCTTGTCCCCAGATGTGGACTCCAAACTAGTGCTGTCTCAAGGGATGTTGACACAGCAGCCAAGTTTATTGGGGCTGGAGCTGCCACTGTTGGGGTGGCCGGCTCCGGAGCTGGGGTTGGGCCTGTGTTTGGAAGCCTCATCATCGGTTATGCCAGGAACCCCTCCCTGAAGCAGCAGCTTTTTTCCCACGCCATCCTGGGCTTTGCTCTGTCTGAGGCCATGGGGCTCTTTTGCCTGATGGTGGCCTTCCTCATCCTCTTCGCCATGTGATGGAGCCATTTCTATCCCCCCACGTTTCTGAATGTTCCTCCTTGTCCTCCTGGTCCTTCTGTGTCTCTTCCAGCCTGTGTATACCTCTACCTCCATCTTACCAGGCAGCCCTGGGGAAAGCCATGGGCTCAGGGTTTGACAAAGGGAAGACAAATAAATACTGTATTAATAAGCTGTAAAAAAAGAAAAAAAAAGAAATTATGCATTTATCAGAGAAATTTGTTTCAAAGATTACCCCCCCCTCCCATTTTTCTCTTTGTCATCTAATTTTATCTGTATTGGTTTTGTTAATGAAAAACTTTTTAATTTTTATTGAAATTACTCATTTTACCTCCTCTGAACCTCTCCATCTCTTATCTGGTCATGAACTCTTCACCTTGCCATAGTTCTGACAGGTAATTTCCTTCCTGCTCTACTAATTTACTTATTTTATCACTTTTTATGTCTAAACCATGCACCCATTTTGAGCTTATGTTTGTATGTGATGTCAGATGTTGGTCTGTTCCTAGTTTCTACCAGACTACTTTCTAGTTTTCCCAAAAGTTTTTGTCACATAGTGAATTCTTGCCTTAATCATTAAGGCTTAATGGGTTTATAAAACACTAGTTTGATATTAAGGCTTAATGGGTTATCAAACACTACTGAATATTATGTACCTAATTTATTCCACTCAGCATTCTATTTCTTGTCTAGTACCAGTCAATCAATAAAGACTTATTAAGCACCTCCTATGTACCAGGCACTCTACTAAGCCCTGGGGATGCAAAAAGAGGCAAAAGACAGTCCTCAACCCTCCAGGAGCTAACAATCTAATGGGGGAAACGACATGCAAAGACATACAAAGTAAAGTTATGTACATAATAAACCAGAAATAACAGAGAAAGCACTGGAATTGAGAGGTTAGAGAAGGCTTCCAGTAGAAGGTGAAGAGGCAGTAGGAAACCACTAGAGGTTTTACTGAATAGGAGAGTGTGACATGAATGCTTTTGGAAAACCTCTTGAATTGCTGAGTGGAGGATGGATTGGAGTTTGGAGACACTTAAGAAAGGCAGACCCATTAACAGGTTATTGCAGTAGTCCAGGTGAAGTAATGAGGGCTTACACTGGAGTGGTGACAGTGTCAGAGGAGAGAGATGTTGTGAAGGTGAAATATATAGGCCTTGGCATAAGATTGGAAATGGGGAAGGAATGAGGGACAGGTGAAGATTCCAGGATGATATCTAGGTTGCTAGCCTGAGGGACTAGGAGGATGTGTTGCCTTCTCCAGTAATAGAGATGTTGGTGGGGGGAGGGTTTAGGGCAGCAGTTCTCAACCTGTGGGTTGCTACCCCTTTGGGGATCAAACGACCCTTTCACAGGGGTCACATATTTCTGATGGTCTTAGGAACCGAGACACTGCTCCTCTATCCATCTCCAGGCAGGTCCGCCCACATGCAGATGCACCCACATATGAATATTAAAGGATCACGGTGTTAGGAAGGTTGAGAACCACTGGTTTAGGGGAAAAATGAATTCTGTTTTGGACATATTGTGATGTCTACTGGACATCTAGTTCAAGATCTCTGAAAGGAAGTTGGAGATGCAATATTGCAGATCACCTGAGAGTTTAGGGCAGGATATATAGATTTTGAGAATTGTCAGCATAGAGATATTAATTAAATCCATCAAAGCTGATGAGATCACAAAGTGAAGTGGTATAGAGGGGGAAGAGATGACAGCTTAGGACTGAACCCTGAGGAACACCTAGGTTAGAGGACCTAACCTTGATGAAGATCCAGAAAAGGAGACATAGAAGTAGTGGTCAGATGGATAGGAGAAGAACCAGGAGAGAATTTTGTCATGAAAACCTAGAGAGAACACAGTGTCAAGAAGAATGATCAACAGTGTCACAGACTGCAGAGAGATCAAGAAGAAGGAAGATTGAGAAAAGGCCATTGGATTTGACAGCTAAGAGATCTGGATCACTCTGGATAGTGCACTTTCAGTGGAATTATAAAGTCAGAAGGCAGATCATAAAGGATTAAGAAGAGAGTATGAGAACAGAAAGTGGAAGCACCTATTGTAAATGACCTTTTTGAGCAATTTATTTACAAGGGACAGAAGACAGTTACAGGACTTAAAAACAGGTATGGAAGGATCAAGTGAGGTTTTTTCCAGGATAGGGGAGACATAGGCATGTTTGTAGGTAGTAGAAATGAACCAGGATAGAGGGAGGGAGGGAGGGGGAGAGAAAGAGAGAGAGAGAGAGATTGAAAAAAATTGAAGAGTAGGGATGATAGTGGGGGCAGTCTGTTGGAGGAGATTGGTTGGAATGGGATTGCTTAAACAAGTAGAGAGATCCCTTAGTAAGTAACTAAGGATACTTCATCATGTGAGACAAGAGTGAAGGAGGAGGGAGGGGAGGTAGTGGCAGAAGGCATTTTAGTGCTAGGAGAAGAAGGAGTTTGTGCTGAATGTCCCCAATTTTTTCTGTAAAATATGATGTAAGGTTCTTACCTCAGAGTAGGGATAGGAGGGGCTATGGAACATTTGAGGAGAGATGTAGAGATTTGGAAGAACTGCTCTAGCCATTGAGATAATAAGCTAATAAGGGAGGTATGGGAGGATTGCTTAGCATCATTAAGGGCCCAGGAACAATATTGAATTCAAATTTTTAACCTGTTACCAGTTTCCATTTTATAGGTAAATTATCCCATTCACATTCTAATTTTTCTTTTTCCTACTTTCCTCACCCTGTTCCTATCCCTTCTTACTTCTCTACTTCTACCCTCTACCTTTGCCTCCTATTTCCTAACCTACCCCCCTCCATCTGTCCCTCCCTTATTGTCTCCCTCCACCCTATCCTCTCTTCCCCTTATTTCTTTCTGAATTTAGAAGATTTTTATACCCTTCTAAATATATATAGAGAGGGATATGTTCCCTCTCTATCCCATTCATCTACATACCCTTCAATACTCCAGGCCTTTCCCCCACCCAATCCTATTCCCTATTCCTCCCTTACCCCCTTATTTCTTTCTGAATTTAGGAGACTTTTTATACCCTGCTAGATATGTATCATTGTTCCTTCTTTAACCCATTCCCAATGAGAGTAGGGTTCCAGAACTATCCACCCTCTTCCCCCATTTAATTTCTCTGTATCAGTTCTTTGTCTCCTTACCTCATTTGTATGAGATAGTTACTCTTTTTACCTTTTCCTACATCATTTTATATTTTAGAATCCCATCATACTCAACTCTTCCCCATTCTTTCTTTTGAACTCCCCAATTACTAATGACAATTTTAGACATATGGTTTATATATCCGTGTATAAAAAGTTACAGTTTATCCTTGTTGAGTCCCTTGTAATTAGTCTTTGATGTTTACATTATATTTCTCTTGGATCTTCTGTGTCAAATTTTCTGTCAAGTTCTAGGCTTTTTACAATAAAATCCTGAAAATTTGTTAATTCATTGAATGTCTCTTTTTTGTTCAGTATTATACTTAACTTTGCTGGGTATGATATTTTTGGCCATAACCCCAGTTCTTTTGCTCTTCAATATGTAGTGTTCCAAGACCTGCTATCTTTTAGTGTAGCCACTACTAGGGCTTGTGTAATTCTAACTGTGGCGCTGCCATATCTGAATTGTTTTTTTTTCTTGTTGCTCATAATACTTTCTCCTCAATCTGGGGATTTTGAAATTTGACTATGATATTCCCATAGTTTTCCTCATAAGCTGTCTTTTGGGTGGTGAGCAGTGGATTTTTTTGTATTTCTACTTTCTCTTGTCCTAACACTTCAGGACAATTGTCTTTAATTTCTTGTATTATTGTAAAAAGATTCTTTTTTTGATCGTGGCGTTTAGGTAGTCTGATTATTCTTAAGTTTTCTTGATCTGCTGTCAAGATTAGTTGTTTCTCTTATGAGATGTTTCACATTCTCTTCTATTTTTTCATTCTTTATATTTTGCTTTATTATTTCTTGGTCTCTTATAATTTCATGGACTTCCCCTTGCCCAATTTTAATTTTCAAGGAGTTGTATTCTTAAGATTATGGATCTCCTTTTCCAGTTGGTTGACTTTCTTTTCATAATCTTGTTTTTCTTGGATTGTTCTTTTCTAAAAACTTTTTCCTCAGTCTCAATTCTTTGATTTTTGAAATCTTTTTTGAGTTCTATGAATTCTTTTTGGGCAAGTGACCATTTGGTGTTACTCTTTGGGGTAGGACAGGCTTTTTAAAATAATTTTATTTTTAGCAGCTTTGTTATTATAATCACCTCTAATTCTGGGCTGTGGGGGATGGTACCTCTGGTCTCAAGTCCTTCTTGCTGTTATTTTTTGAGCTTTGTCCTGGTCCTAACCCCTGCATTCCTTTTCCTCTCCAGGCCGTAGCAAGAGTTCCCCAGCATACTATGCTGGAAGTGCTCTTGCCCCCTGAGAACCCTCCAGTGGCGATGACCTTCAGTTCTCACCTCTGGGGCCTGCAATTGAGACAAAGAACTCAGCTCCCTATAAGGGCCCACAGCTGGCATCGTCCTTGCCCCCATTACTTCTGCACTCACCAGGCTTGTGCTGGTTCCTTCTTGCCCAGGACCTGTCTCAGAAACACAGCAGGGCCTGGAGTCTCTTGTCAGCAGAGGCTCCCTCAGTCTTTCCCTGCTCAGACACCCAACTCCCTGCACTATCTAGGAGGTGAAAATTCCTGTGGCTGAGGTCCCAACCCAGCTGCTCACCACCTGCTGTTGCAGTGGAGCTAGCCTGGAGGTCTTTATAGACACTCAGGCTGAATCTCCAGGCTAGTATCTCTCTTTAGATTTTCTCCTGCTATCTCAGGAAGAACACTGTTGTACCTCAAGTCTTGTTTATTTTTGTTGCTCTGTGTTCACCCTGAGGTGCTGTTTTGTCTTGTTCGTGGAGAAAATCTGGAGAGCTAGGAATTTTCTGACCTGTTCCACTATCTTCCCAGAATCCTCTTGCCAATTCTAATTTTTAAGGAGTTTATTTTCTTCAATAAGGTTTTGTATCTCTTACAAAACTGTTAGTTCTCTTTTCATAATTTTCCTGCATACCTTCCAAAACTTTTGTATACTGTGTCAGAAAGATGACTGACTCTTGAACAACTGAGTCTATCACACACAATTTCTTGACTGCCATTCTTGTTCTTTATTTTAAATAATAATACGAGCAAGAAATTATGAATGCTAGATTGTATCTTCTGGCAGTTTATTCACCTGGCTAATAGGTTTTTTTTGAACAAGCATTTTTAAGTTAAAGTAATTCAAACTGTTATAGCAGTTCTGCACTAGATAGGGTGCTAGAGTTATAGTCATAAAGATCTTGGTTTTATCTTGTGGATAAGTCACATCTTTCTGAGCTTCAGTTTTGTAATGTTTAAAATGGAGGATATAATTACATTCCAGGCTTGCTGTGAGGCTCGCATGAGATAATTAATAAGCATTTGTTAAATACTTTATTCTAGACATAGACAAAAAAAATTGAAGTAATTCACTCTCAAAGAGTTTATGCTTTAGGGTAATAATATATGTAAAGTATTTTGCAAGCCTTAAAGAACAATTTAAATGTTAGCTTTAAGTCATGTAGAGTTGATTTTGTTGTACCTACAAAGGCAATAGGAAACATTTTATGGGATCATCTCATATTGTAATATTTATGCCAAATATTTGTAAAAAAAATAATAATTGTAGCTTATGTACAAGCAGTTGGTTGCTGAGGAGAGATAAATGCCAAACTCCACATGCAAAACTTTCCAAGTTAAATCAACATGTATTTTGATAGTTGTCGACTTTATAATGTAAAGATAGGAAAAAGTAAGTATGGTGAGAAATATGGGTGTGGAGAATATGGTTTAGAAGGAGGGAATGCGCTTGGCGGAAGATTTGTAAATCATGCAAATGCTTCATGCCTTTAAAAGCATGAATGCTTTCTCTGAGGACAGAATTGGTAAACATTGGACATGGCAAATACCAAGTAATATGAAATATCAAATAGATTATTTTTAGTACCCAAGAAAATTGATATTGGAGTCATCTGAAATAGCTTTTTGTGTTTAGGCACATAGATTTGTCAGGACAAAGATCAGAATTAGTAAGAATTAATAATGTGAAAAAGTTATAGTATATAATTGAAACAACTCACTCTTGAGGTATTCAAATGACTAATTAACATAAATATATAACAAAATGACATTTATGCTAATGGTAATAGTTTTATACAGAAGCTTATTGCCAAACCAAGAAGATGAAAAAAGCTTAGAAATTATCTTAGTAAACATTTGACTCACTTGAAAAGTAAAGAGAAATGACCATCAAAGTAACACAGGTTTAGTGTATAAACTTATTAGTAAAATCTTAAGATGAATGATGGACAGGTCTAAGCACTAACATAGAGAAGAGAAAAGTATCAAGAGATCAACCACGCAAATATTTGAGGACCACAGAGGAAAAAAAAAGTGTTGAGAAGAGCTATAAAGATTATTCTAACAAATTTTTAACCATTGAGAATATTGGAACCACAACACTTAGACATTAACATTATAGACTCATGTGTTTTTATGATGGACCAGAAATGGCACTAAAGAAAATATAAATGGGAAATGCATCCAGATTGAACCAAGGGTATATGAAGAAGAACCATGTTAGAAGAGAAAAATGTGTTGATGGGGGAAAGGGGAATAATTTAGTACCCCTGATAAAAATGCAGCAGGGAATTGACATCCAACTATGAAATTACCGTATTTCACCACACAATCGTTGCACTTTTTTCCAGTTCAAAAACTGGTTTGTAATCTTTCATTGCATAATTGTCCCATGGTGTAATTCTGTTTGACAGGCCTCTTAAAAGGTAACAGAACAGCAATGTATTCACCATTGGCACATGGATACACATTTATCTCTCACACATTGCAAGCCTTAAGCCTAGAATTCTCAGTGTATGCTCATTAGCAGTTAGTTTTTATGTATGTTCACTAGTTTTACATGTGTCCTAATCTTGCATCAAAGACAGTTTAGTAATAAATGATTTTTAAGTAATACTGACACAGATTTTTTTTTAAGCTTAACATAATGGTCCCACCCCCACCTTTTTTTTTTTTTTTTTTTTGCAAAAATTGGTACAAAATCTGCAGTGATTATGTGGTGAAATATGGTAAATGGCCTTTGCACCACCTCATTAGACATATGATCAAAGGATATCTTTCAAGAATTTATTAAGTGCCTGCTGTGTGCCAGGCACTCTGATAGGTGTTGGGTATTCAGGTAAAAAGAATGAAAATACTCCCTTTTGAGAATCTTATATGTTCACAAACTTTAAAAAATGTATGCGCTTGCAAAGGTTATGTGAAAAATTCTTCAAAATTACTAATAATTAGATAAATAAAAACAGCGTTTTGGTAGTATACTTTACGTCCTTCAATTTTTGTTTTCTATATTCTTTGTATCCCTAAAGCTTACCACAATTTCTGGCTCATAGTAAGTGTGTACTTAATAGATGCTTGTTGGTTGATTGAAAAGATTTGAAAAACCTGTTGTTGGAGACATTATGGGAAGTCAGGACCACTGATTCATTGTTGGTAGAACTGTTCGACCATTCTGAAAATTAGTTTAGTCCTGATCATATTGTTAGAAAGCTTGTACTTTGAGTCTTTTCTGGGGAAGTAATAGTAACAACAAAACGTGTCAGTTAAGAATACTTGCATACATGTATAACTTAAGCTGGCACAAGAAAGTTGATTCATATTCATTTCAAATTATCAGTGGTTTACCATGTACAAGGCACTGTGCTAGGTCATGAAGAAACAAAGATTTAACAGGCTCTGCTTTTAGGAAACTTACAGTCTGATAGACAATGTGAAATATATCCAAGTAATTGAATGCAAATGAAAAGTTCAAGCAACATTGCCTTGGTAGGTAGGAGGACATTGAAGACTATGATCATTATGAGGTGGAGGGAGCAGAGGATAAATTAGGAAGACTTTATGAAAGAGAATTCTTGAGTTTAGACTTGAAGGTGGAACTTAAACAATCTCCAGGAAAACATTCTCAGCGTGGGAGATTGACCAGAGCAGAATTTGTTGATTTGATTGAATCATTGGGTTGTGTAGTAGTCTAGTTAGGTTAAAAAAGAGAATACATGAAAGATTTTAAGTATGAAAAGTCAGGAAAAATAGGTTTGTTCTGAATGTTTTGAATAGGGAGAGTAATATCAGAGGAGTGTGCTAAGAAAGTTACTTAGCTTTATAGTGTGAAGGATTTTGAAAAGGGAATAGATTGAAGGTAATCAGTTAACTACCATTTATTAAGCACTTTCTAATGACCAAGGTTTTGGGAATGCCCAAACCAAAGTTTAGCAGATTGTAAACTTACTATCTAGGCAATCAGCATATATACTTACTGTAATGGTAATGTAATTTGAATTTGAAGACCCCTTTGTATTGACAAGTGAGCAGGTACTTAGCACCTTGTTTCAAGTTAATACCTTATTCAAGCTATTTAATTAACACAGAAGTAGTCAACATGTTGGGAGGAAGTTGCTAGTATAACAGGCAAGAGTTAGCTGAAACAGGAAGCAGCTGATGCTATGTGTATATAAGGAAAAGCCCCTGAGAGGGACAGTCAGAATGTCTTGGGACCAGCTGCTGGAGAGAATTGAGAACTGAGACAGATCTTCTCGGAGTAAGGAAGAGGAAAGGCTCCCTTTCCCCAACCCCTCCCCCAGGCTGAAGAGAATGGTTTTGATTTTGAAAACCTGGATGGAGTCATTCTGATTCTGGGAGCCAGCTGAGACTTCTTCTGGGTCTGAGGGTCAGCCGGAGCTGCCAAGGGACTGAGGAAGCATGACTGTGATGCTGAGATTTTGTCTGTTTGTGGCTTTATTGGGCCTTGACTTCCTGGAAGCAGAGACTGTGAGGGATTTGAGATGGATTGGGCACTGTGAACTTCAGTATGGAACAGGAACTGCCCAGAGTACTGGACAAGGACCTGGGAGCTGTCTGCCTTTGAACCCAAGTGACAGTTTGGTGAATCCAGGTAGGATCTGGGTCCATGGAAGGGGATCCAGGGAATCTGAGAGACCACCCCGAGTCAAATTGAAAGAAGACTTTACTTGGGTACTGTGTACTGACTGAGAAATTGTAAATTTACTAGTGACCTAGGGGTGGAGGGTCTGTGTATTTTCTGATGATTGAATAGTGAATAATGAAGCATGATTGACTAAGTGATTGTACTTAGTGATTGATGACTGAATAAATAATTGATTTGTAACCTAGTATGCCCCATGTGTGGAAAACTTTGACTGTTGTATTTTGTGATTAAATTAAGGATTTTGTGAATGCTTGAGTGATTGTTCTTTGTTCAAAACTGTGTGACCACTGTAGTGGAAACTACTGTGGCCATTTTCTGTGATAAGTTGTTGTTGTTGTGAATGCTATATTTTGATTATCTATGATAAGTTGTAATCTTGTGAATGCTGTACCTTGATTTTCTGTAAGTGTTTTACTTTGATTTGTTATGGAATAAATAGCATGTTCACTGTACTGTATAAGCAGAACCTTAAAAGCTATTCACAGTAGCATTCTTCTGGAAAGCTGCTCATGCATGGCATTACACTTACAAGTACATATGAAATAAATATAATATAATGGAGGTGTGTGTGTGAGGTATTAGCACCTGAAATAGGAATCTGGAAAGGCATCACTTAAAAGACAATGTTTGAGATGAGTTTTGAAAGAGAAAAATTCTTTTTTTTTTCTTTTTGTTTTTTTGGAGGGGGGAAGACAGGGCAGTTGGGGTTAAGTGATTTGCTCAATTTCACACAGCCATTAAGTGTTAAGTGCCTGAGGCTGTATTTGAACTCAGGTCCTCCTGACTCCAGACTTAGTAGCTAGCTGATGGTCTCTGTTGAGTAAGGAAGAATGAGTTACATTCTGTGGTTTCAAACTTGAGTGACTGGAAGGATGGTGATAACCTTGACAGTAATAGGGAAGTTTAGAAGAGGGGATGGTTTACTGCTGTGAGGTTGCAACTGAGATTAGAGAACATAAATTTGTAGTGGCTAATTAATATGGCTTCATAATTTCCTCCAACTCCCTTTCAGCATCATGTAAATGAAGGAGGTAGATGGTGGGAATAATCTAGGGTTGAGAACTTTGCAAGGAAAACTGACCAGTAGCTGTTCAACCCTGGGCAAATAATTTTCTGAATTTCAGTCTTCTCATTTGTAAAATGAGGGACTTGATCTTAATTATCTCTAATGTCCTTCCCAGATCTAAATCAGTCATCCTCTGGGTTCAATTTGGCTATGTTGTAGGTACTAACAGAACATTCAGATGCAGATGTATAGTAGGCCCTTGAAGATATTGGGCTAACAGTCTAGGGAGAGAAATTTGAATGAAGATTAAATTTGCTTTTAGTCTGTCCACAGAGAGTTGATAACTGAAGGCAAAGGAGTATAAAGGAAGAAGAGGGAATGCAAAGAGACCAAAAAATATGCTAAATTTTGTTTGTATTTTCCAAAAGGTCTCATTTTACAAACTTAAAAAAAAGCTGCTATTGAAAAAAGTTTTTATTGCTTAAAAAAATAAATGTCTTATTAGGATAATCTTGGTTATATGATCAGTAACTTTATGTTCAGTAATAACCATATATCCAAGATTACAGCAGGGTATGTACGTTCAGGCTAAAACCTTATGCTTGATGCCTCCAAGTATCCAGCATTGCAGCAAATCTCCCAGCAAACATGTATTACATAAAAAGGAAATGTTAATGTCCTGAAGTTAAATGAGGTTAAAATGGTTACTGATATAGAAAATATGGAGTGTAAAATTATAGTAATCTGGAAAAAGACATACTGTTATTTGTCTAATTCAGTCTCCATATTTTATTCCCAAGGAAACTGAGGACCAGAGAAATTACTTGCGCCAAGTAACACAACTAAGAAATGTCAGAACCACAATTTGGGCCCAGTTCTTAGGATTTTGTCTTGTTCTCTTTCTGTTACACCCCAGTATTTTAATGTTTCTGAAAAGTTATAAGATATTGTTATTTTAAAAAAAGATGAAAAGTTTACTGAAAGTGAAGAAATAATTTAGATTAAAAGGAGGCTGCTTTGATTTAGTAATTCATTTTGCAAGAAGTCATATTTTATATAGAGGCCTTTTATGTCCTAAAAGTCTTAGTGCAATTTAGGCTGTTAGCACTAGGTGTCATGTGGCACATTTTGTGCTTTGTGTGAAAAATGGAAAGATAGCTTTTTTTTTTTTTCCGTCATCAGAACTTTGTACAAAAAAATTTTGTAAAATGACCCTTGGGTTAATTATGAAATTCACAGTGCAGCATGGTAACTGGTCATTCTGATAACCATGAATCATCACAAAATGTGTTTAATATAACTGTTTACTAATGTATTTCAGTAAGAATTTTATTTAAAAGAATTGAAACAAACGATATTTAACAGTTGATTCGGTTAGCCAGAAAAATCAATTTGGTCCTTACAACAACCCTGTGAGGTAGATACTATTATTATCTTCATTTTATACATTGGGACACTAATACAAACTGGGGTTAAGGGGCTTGCCCAGGGTCACACAACTAGTAAGTGTCTGGGGACAGATTTGAATTCATGACTCCAGTCTATGTACTATGCCACCTAGCTCTTTCATTTAATACATATTTCTTTAATTGTATCAGATTTTTAGACCACTTTTCATTAGATTGTTTGTAAAATATTATGGGATAGCCACTTAATGCTTGTTGATTGATGAGATAGGTCTACCTGTGCGTTATGTGTTAGATCATTAAATATTTGTTCATTTCATTTTAAAACTAGATCTTAAAAAAATATTACTTCAGGGAAAGCTTGAACAAAAGCTTTATGTGATGACTATTTTTTTTGCTTTCCAGGGTCTAAAACTTTTTTGTAGCAATATGTTTATACCTTAGGTTATCTATCTTGCCCTGTATGTTCACATAGGCAGTATCTTTGTTACCTTGATATGTACTAGAAACAGGAGTATAAATAACATCTTATATTGTTTTAGTTTTAAAAAGATTTTCACATCCATTCTTAATTGATTTTTTAAATTTGTGTTTATGAAATTAGATTTTATCTTACTAGATTTATCAAGTAATATACATACATGTACACACACGTACACAGACAGTGGATTTTCATCCATTGACCTTTCCCATCCTACACGATCCTTTTCAACTTATTTATCCTAGTCTCTGCTAACGTTAGGGACGTTCTTAGATACTGAATTTTTACTTAGATATGTCGACAACTTTTGCCTGCCTTCCTCATAGCATGACTCTTTTATTCCAGGAGACGTCCACTCAAGACCCCAGCTCCTTAATTATAAGATACTCTTCAGTTCTGAAATATCTTTTTTTCCTTTCAAATAGCCTGTTGTTTGGGCCATCACTTGATAGATTGACCACTCACACCTTCTGTATAGTGGAATATTGAAACTAATAGGACTTCGTAAAATAAATTTCCTCAACCTCTTGAAACTCTCTGTCCTTTTAGTACTTTGCCTAAATCCTAAAGTCGTAGGTTATATTTTACCCCTTAGAACAGCTGGTAAATTTATACTATCTCACTGCAAACAGATTATTCCCAAAGTTCTCCAATTTCTTTGTCCTTTTACTGGAATTATACATTCTTTCTACCTTGGTGTTCCTATGCATAAATAAGGTTTATTTTCTATTAGAATTAATCTATTATCTCAAGTTCCATTTACATGGCTACCTTTATATTTCACATCATTGTGAATAGCAATCTTAACTAATCCTAATTAAGCAAATTAATTCACTATAAATACCCCATTTTATAGAGAATTTTAAAAGTGTAGCCTGTTCTTTTGTTAAAAATAGGTTCTTTCTAGTCTTCTAGTTGATCTTTTGACAAAGAATTTGCTTTCAGAAATATACCTTGTTATATTTGTGGTTACCAGGGAAAAGTTTTAAAATGTTTTATCACATTCTGTCAGAATTGTTCCTTTTATTAAATCTGACATTTTCAGCTTGGAGAAAAGCATTTGGCTCATGACATCTCCTTGATGCATTTGTGTTGTTCGTTTTTGACAGGTTCTGCTTCCATCATGGCTATCACACAGTTCCGGTTGTTTAAAGTTTGTACCTGCCTAGCCACAGTGCTCTCATTCATTAAGAGGTTAATTTGCAGGTAAATTGAAGTTTTTATATCTTGTTTCAGCTATTCTGCTCATTATGGTTTGCATAATAGTGTTTTTTAATTGTTGTCTAGTCAAATTATAATTGTGCCAAATACCTTATTAACATTCACTTGGCATACGATTCTTTAAAACAAGTGATATTTTCATATTGATATTAGTTTCCTAGAATTTGACTTCCTTTATCTTTGGTATACTTATTGAAACAAGAATATGTCTTTTGTTGAAAGAAACTCTTAAATGGCAATATAGCTATAGAGTGAAATATGGTCAACTATTTTTTCTTCATCTTTCTCTTATTTCCGTATGAAAAAAATCTATGTTTCCTAGGTATGCAGTTTAAATAATACATGTTTTGAGACAAAACAATAGCCTTTTGTGTTGCCACTAATTTCTCAGCCTGTGTTCCTTGAGAACCCAAGGGATAGTCTCCCCCACCAGTCCGCAAGACTGGTGGTCAGATAAAGTAACCAACCAAACTGAAAGGAAAAGAAATGTATAAACACTCTAAGGAAGACCGCATATTCTGATGATAATGTCAGCTTCTTAAGCTAATGATTGGGTTTTTGTAACTTTTTGGCTTTCTTAGAGTGCACAGTCAATCAGCAGCATGCTATAGTAATTTAGGATAAATAAAGCATTTGATATATAAAGGATGCGTTAAAAAAAGGGAGGGGAATCATTGAAGAGAGAGAAGGGGAAATATTTGGAATGCAATTTAGATGGATTCCTTATCAAGTGAGAAAACCTTTCCTCTACAAGGAAAGAAAAAAAGAGGTGACTAAATATTCTTACAGTTCTTAAACAAGGTCTGTTTCATGTAAGATGGTATTGTTGAGGTCGCCATTAAGAGAAAGCTACAGGTCCTCTTAACTAAGAACAGAAATAACTTTGCATTTTAATAGTGAATTAGATCATTTATAGTTGTATATATATTTTGTTTCTCCTGTATTATAGACTTGCTAAAATCAATTGTATACTGTTAGAGTTTCCAAGAATGATATAGGTGTACTTTAAGTATAGGCATCATTGAATCATAGCTTCTGAGCCTGGGTAAAAAAATCCAACCTGTACCTGAACAGTAGTCTAGTCCCATCTGTAATGCCCTTGATGAGGTCAGCTAGCCTCCCCTTAAAGAGAGCTGAGCCAGTAGTATGTTAAATTGAACCAAATTTTTCTTAAAGTTTTTTTAAATTTATATATCAAGATTAAAATAGTCAAAAAAATGTTTTACCAAAGTTCTATTCAGGGAAGGTAGAGAATCATTATTATTAGTTTTCCTTTGTTGTATTTGTTAGTATTAAGAATCCCTTTTGTTTTATGAAATGTGTAGTTCATTTGTCTACAAGCAGGTGTAGCCAGTGATGAAAAAAACTACCACTTTTTTAAGTAGCACATTACAGTTTTGCACCATTCTGATTGTTAGGAAGATTTTCTTCATTTCAATCTAAATTGACCTCCCTACAACTTCAGTCCATTGCCCCTAGTTCTGCCTTTTGATATTAAGTGGAACAAGTCTAATCTCTTTTCTGTCAGCCCTTCAAATGCTTGAAGACAGCTGTCATGCTATCCCTAAAAGTCTTTGCTTGAATTCTGTCTACTTATCATCATATATCTTTGTATGGTCCAGACCTCTCACCCTCCTGTTCCTCCTCTTCTGCCTGCTCTTTGTTTTGTTGCCGTTTCTAAAATGTAATAACTGTAATAACACGACCAACTGCAATAACTCCATGTATGCTTTTAAAGTACTTTGTTCCTGTCTCCTCTTTTGTTCTGGAAATTATAGTTCTGTTAATACATCTTAAGACCAAGTTAGCTTGTCATCTTTTTTACTCTAATTGAACTTATAGTCTTATTGAAATTCCCAAATCTTTTACATAAATTGTTGTTGAATCAGTTTTGAAGTTACTATTACTTCATAATTATGCTATTTTATAAGCAGATATATGGGATTTCCCTACTAGAATTTAAGTAGCAAATTAAGTAGTTAATTTTTTTTAATGTTACATTAGAGCTACTTTAAGTGAAGCAGCATGGCATATTAGATAGAAAGTTGACCTCAGAGTCTAAAGACTTAAGCAAGGTCTCTCTGACACATAATGACTGTTAGTTAACAAGTTGCTTAACTTCTCAGTGCCCCAAGGCAACTGTGTAAGACTGTATGTTGATGAAAGTAGGTGCTATCTATTGATAGAGAGACTTCTTCTCTGGAAATTCCTGACACTGATGAAATCACAATTGCTATTTTTTTTAAAGGCAGTTTTTATGGAAAACTCTGTGAATCTGAAATAGAAACAACCCAAATTAATTGTATATGGCAGAGATGCTAATATTAATCTATAAAGGCATGCTCAGATTTTTAATACAGTAGTACTTTTTGAAGTACTGAGACTACTTTAGCAACAGTTAGCCTCCCACTCTTATGAACTGTTTCTCAAAACAGGACCCTGTCTCTTTCCAATGATTATATAGCATTTTATATCAGTATTTTATGTATTTATGTAATTATTTTGTAGGGTTTTGTTTTGTTTTGTTTGCCACATCTCTATACTTTAAGTAGAGCTATACAGTAGCATACTGAATTAAATCAAACTATATTTTCTAAAAGTTTCGTTTTATATTCATTACATCAAGGTTAAGGTATTTTAAGAAATGTTTTACCAAAAGTCTCTAGGGAAAGTACATACATAGTTATTGGTTTTCCTTCTTTATTGTATAGGATAAAGAATACCTTTTTTGTTACGGGACATAGGGGTTCTAGACTATTGGTTTATAAGAAAATTTCAATGAAATTAATCTCCCCTTCCCCCCTCCCCATTTCAGATAAACAAACCAACAATTTGGACTATAAGTGAAAAGTTGTTTAGCTCAGAAGGTTAATTATCAGCGTTTTGGTTGCAAAAGCTTATCTTTGTAGCACTCAAAACTTAGAATTACTTTATAGACTTTGGGATTTTCCTTCTGCTATTGTCATTTCTCATTTCTGAATCATAAGGATTCTTTTTCATCCTGGAGAATCTCCTGGCTTCTTCAATATGATATAAGTGTCTTAAAGGCAGAGAAACTTTTTTTTTTGTTCTTGTATCCATAGTGCTTAGCATATAAGTACTTTAATAAGTATTTGGTTTTCATTTAATTTATATCACCTCCAGGAACTTAGCTACCATCTTTCTTTTATTTCCATAATTATACAGTAACTTATAACAGTGGTGTCATAATCAAATATAAATGGATTCCTGCAGGCTATATATTGACTTAGTAAACTGCAAATTAATATTACCTGTTTTGTTGTAGTTTTACTTTTTTTTTGTTAAATGATTCCCAGTTAGACTTTAATTCAATTCAGGCTGTACTCAGGATTCGGGGCTATAAGTTTGATACCTCTGGCATATACCATAGCTAGCTAGGTTGCAACAGCACTCTTTCTAGTATATGCCCATAGTTTAAGTTTTAATGTTTTATGTAAAATTATTTGATAGCATTTCAGTTGCTCAAGTTTGAAATTCTATGTTGCTTACTTGAAAAGGTACATGTGTAGTCTTAATTTTTTTTATTATAAAAAGATATCGTAGTCGCTCATTGCAGACATTTAATAACATGTGATACATTATACTACTATTTGGGATGCAAAAATAACTCACATGTTTCTGCTTACAATTGAGGAAAATGAGACATTATTATAAGATACAATGGCATAGAACTCCTTTCTGAACTTTTCTGGGAAGTTGGAATTTTTATTTAAATATAGTTATAAGATTATTTAATCATTTATGGTTAAAAAAAAGTAGGAAAATCTAGTAAACATTTAAGTGTCTTTTTAAATGAAAAAAGATTAATTAATGTATTGAGGAGAAAGATTTTATAAAGTTTATAGGAGAAGAAAAAAATTGGTAAAAAATTGTATTACTCTTAATTAACAGGAGGTTTTTTGTGCTTTTTTTCTGTTATCTCTATTATTTGGTTAGTAGTCAACAAATATTTATTAACGAGGCTACAAATAAGATAGTCCCCGTCCTCAAGGAGCTTACAATCTAATACATAAAAGGAAGCTGTAGGTGAAGTGGGGGATCACCAAAGCTTCCCAGCAGTATAAACTAAGCAGAGCAGCTGGTGGGAAATGAAGGTTTGGGAATTCTGAGATCTCTATAAAGGGAAGCTTTGGAGGGAACTTTTTGTTTTGTTTTGCTCCAGTTAGAGAGGAGAGGCAACTAAGGATAGTGAGGAGGTGTACCATGAGTACCATGGTTGAAGCAATCTCCGTGATGATGAGATTTCTAATGATGATCTTATCCTGGTTTCCAGCATGATGTTCCTGGAATGAAAACCAAGCAGAACACTGGTGGGAAATGAGAAATCTTGATTGTTGCCTTTTAGTACTACTAAAGTTTTTATTGTTTTGTTCATTGAGTAGATTTTTATTGAGTTTCTATGTGCAGTACACTGTACTAGATGTTATGGAGCATATAAAAAGTATTATAAGTGGTTCCTGCTTTCACAGATCATTGTGTTGACAGGAGGAAGAATGCGAAAGCAAAAAAGACATAAAGTTGGTATAGTTTAAATGTGTATCAGAACTTTTGAAAAATAAAAAGTGAATGATCATTTTGCATGAAAGAAAATATCTTTGGTTTGGATAACTTCCACAACTATCCTTCAAGTTGGTCAAAAAATGCTTTTAGTAATATCCTCTTATCATACGTAGAATAATTTTTTTACATGAATATCAGTCAGGAGATGAAAGCAAAAAGGTTTTTTATAATCCAAGGAATTGAATTCTTTTCTGTTGGATCTTCTAAGATGTGATCAGTAATTGGAAGAAAGCATACTGCTTTTTCCTTTAGTCTCAGGAAGGAAAATCCAAAGTATTTTAGATACTTTGTTATACCATCACTCTCTGTTTCCGTTATTTTTTAAAAATCTTCATAATCATTTATTCATGTCTTTTTTTGATTTATTGGCATGTTAACTAGTAGCTGTATTAAGAATAAGTTTGTCATTCTACAGTTTTATCTTACAAGTCTTTTTTTCCATCCTGTGATTAATATTATTTGTTGTTTAGTAGTTTGGAAAGGAATTATTCATATTTTTATTTCAGGTCAGGCAGAGGACGGAAATTAAGTGGAGATCAAATAACTTTGCCAACCACAGTGGATTATTCACCAGTTCCTAAGCAGGTGATTTCTGCAAAGGGTTCACTTGATTTAACTTAATTCTCATTCAAATAATTATTGTTGCATATAAATTTGATTTCTTTTTGTGGTTAACATGATATTATTCAATTACATTTAGTCAGAAGTTGAAGATTGGAGCTCCTGGGATGAAGATGCACCCACAAGTATAAAGATTGAAGGAGGGAATGGAAATGGAACAACACAACAAAACACAATGGAACAGTTGGAACCTGACTATTTTAAAGACATGGCACCAACTATAAGGAAAACACAGAAAGTACGTCTGTAGAACTCAGTGGAATTATTTCAAATTGATTAATTATATTTTAAAAGAGTTTATAACTGAAAACATTTTTCTTATTCTAATTAGAATTGGCTAATGAAGAAATCATAGAAAACCCTTTTCTAATTAAGCTCTTGATGATGAATTTTTTTGTGGTGGTGGTGGTTGTTTTTCTCTAAAGCCTTGTCCCAGTGCCCCGTTATGTTGTGGAAGCAACCTGTATTCTTGAAGGGTGTGCTAATCAAGTACAAGCTCTGGTAAGTCTTGTGTTAGCAAGGCTTTGAGTATGAGCCCTATGATGAGCTGTTGTCCCTTGTTGAAGGAACAGCCTACTTATGTTTTAGAGATATTCATCGCCAGGTTGTCTACAGGGTAATGAAGTTTTTTTGGCTACAACTTACAAAAACCATCTAGCCAGTAGTGATAATTAGGTTAGTAATCACTGTTAAGTGAGAGAGTACTCACAATGGGAAAAGAAAAGATTGTGTATTTGTAGAATGACGGCTACCACAATAATAATAGCTAACATTCATATCGTACTTATTACGCACCAAGCATAATGCATTGGCACTTCACAATCATTATGTCATTTAATCCTCTGAACATCCCTGGGAGGTAAGTGCTAGTAATTTTCCCCATTTTACTGATAGGGAAATTGAGGCAAATAGAGGTTAAGTGACTTGCCTAGGGTCACACAACTAGTGAGTATCTGAGGCTGGATTTGAACTCAGGTCTTCCTGACTCCAAGCCCAGTGCTCTATCCACTGTACCACCTACCTGCCTCTATATTTGTTAAAATAAATAAGCCATAATTATTTTCAACATTTCTGTATCAGGACTTACCTTTTAAATTTTGTTCTATATAACTGTGTGTTGCCCATCACATTCCCAAATAATACACAACTGACCCATTGTGAGCTACAATTGTGTTCTGAATTATTTCTTAAATAGTAGTGTTAAATATGTGCTAAATCAGCTGTACTTTCTATCCTATCCCTCTTAAGAAATAGAAAATATTTTGAAGAATTATTTTTGTGCAGAATTTTTTTAAAGTACATCCACTTTGGTGGGCGTCTTCCATCAGTTGAGTATTTGTTAAACTTTTCCCAGGATGTTAGTTTTATGTTTTTGGAAAGGATTAATTTAGTTCCAGAAATACGCAGTACTAATTAAGAGAATTACTCATTTGATAATATATGACGCAGCATTTTTGCATTTAAAGCAGAATGGTGGAGTGAGAGAATCTGTGATTATATATCCTAATGTGGCCTTAGGAAAACCACCTACCTTTTTGTATTTCTGTTTCTCATTTATAAAATGAGGGGCCTAAATTAAATGATTTTTAAGATCCCTTGGACCTCTAAACCCTGTGATCCTGTAAAGCAGTATAGATTCTTCCTATTATTTAATGAGACATTTGTATAATTGCTACTTAATACTTTTTGTATCTTTAAGTGACTATGTCCATATTGTAAATAAAAAATTACAGTGTTTTGTATCATTTCTATGCTTTACTAGCTGATTTATTTACAATTCAACAAGTCCCAGTTGTCTTCAATGTTATCTTTCAGATTATTATTAAGAAGAGAGAACCATTAAATTTTGGCATCCCAGATGGTACTACAGGTTTCTCTAGTAGATTAGCAGCTACACAAGATATTCCTTTTATTCACCAATCTGTAAGTATTCTGGTAGAAGTTTTTTATGGAAAAAAAGTAATTACTATGACTGTCTATGAAGATAGTTACAGCAAGAGAAATTCTATACTTGCCATAGACAAATTTGGCATTTGTAATCTATCTAGTTTTTTATAAGAATACATTTTCATTAAATATTGAGGTCTTCACTTATACATACACATTAAAAGTGGGAGGATACTGAATGTTATATTCAGAACTCTGATCTTTACATTAGTGGTGATTAATCAAAAGATTTTTCACTTTAAAAAGTGATGGTACAAGTAAATTAAGTTTGCATCTTTTCAAAAACATTTTGGTGTGTAAAATATAGAATTTGTACTTTTATGCATATTTCCCATTTTAGAACCTCAAGTATTGCAAATTTGAACAATTTTAGGCTACTTGATATAAGAAAATCTAATCGGTTTTGTTCTGTTACTGCCCCAGACTAGGGAACTGTTTGAAAAGATTTTAGAATATTCCATAATTCATTATTTAGTTGTTCAGGTGTTTATGGTTGACTGTGCCTCAATATGCTCTTTCCTCAGACAGTGACTGTTTTACTGAGCTATTTGTAGTCACAGCCATTTAAAGTTATGAGTAAATAAAGGAGGGATGGTACGTGGTTACATTGTTGATTAAATATTTTTTTCTCTTTGAGAGTCTTGGTAAGG
The DNA here is from genome assembly GCA_028646515.1 of Pseudochirops corinnae. Taxonomy (NCBI): domain Eukaryota; kingdom Metazoa; phylum Chordata; class Mammalia; order Diprotodontia; family Pseudocheiridae; genus Pseudochirops; species Pseudochirops corinnae. Next base: position 253,690,719 of record CM053587.1, read on the forward strand.
GATGGGGTAGGATGAAGTAACCTAGGAAATAGGCACATAGAAGCTAAAGACTTTCAAAGACCATCTTCCTCACCCTCCATAAAAATATATTCCTTACCAATTAAGTATTATATTAGGTTAAGAAATTGTTCATTTATTTTTGTTCAGTCATTTTCAGTTATGTCTGACCCTTTGTGATGCTATCTGGGATTTTCTTGGCAAAGATATTGGAGTGGTTTGCCATTTCCTTCTCTAGCTCATTTTACAGATGAGGAAATTGAGGCAAACAGGGTTAAGTGACTTGCTCAAAAGTGTCTGAGGCCAAATTTGAACTCAAGAAGATGACTCTTCCTTACCCCAGCCCCTTCTGTACCACCTAACTGCTGCCAAAAGAGAATCTAGCAGGAACCCAGAGTCACTGAGGCCAGGCACACCACTCACACAAGCCAAGTTTCTGGGAAAGATTGGTATTAGAGTGGAAAGATACCTGCCAGAGCCTGGGACAACAAGGGTCATCAGGCAGCCTCCAACAGCCCCATGGTATTATCTTCCTTGGTCTTTCATTGCCACCAATTTCCAGAGCACTGCTCCTTTGTTAATTCATATGTTAATGTGAATGATTATATTCACATAATCAGATCCTACCTAATTCTACATTCAGAGAACAGGACCTTGATTTTGTTGATGAGAATAAAGGGTATATTCTCAAGGACAGGACTAAGTGATGTGGACTGTGGACAGTCACAGTGGGTTTCTGGAGTGCATGGAAAGGATACAAAAGATGAAAAATGGAGTTAAAAAGGGAGATAGAGTATGAGAATGGCCCTAACAGTTTCTAACATGCCACTAAAAATGACCTCTGATAGCCAGAGCAAGGTATTATGATGAGTTTAGAAGATTGTAAAACGTCTGCTTCACCAAATTTAATCATATTCTCACCTAAGGCTAAGTTAGTCAAGTCCCTCTGGTATCCTTTTGGAGTGAAGACATAGAAACATGATCTACTCTATATTCTACTATCCATCTTTTATCTAGTATCCAACAAATGTCCTGTTTTATGGCACTCTTTCACAAATGCTGAAGGGTCTGTTATAGCTGGAATTCTTCTTTCGTTGTTTCATGAAGTCCTCTCTTATCTAACTAAAAGGATTGTTATGAAGAAAGGACTTTTCACTAGTATGTAAAAGTGAGTTGCAAGTACTAACTTTTTTTCTCCTCTGGTAAAAGGAAATAAAGGGAAATTATTTACTAGTAACCGCTAGGTTTTCAGGGTCTGTCTTGTAACTGATCTAGTTTTAAGTCTAAAATAATATCATAATGCTTGACCTTCTAAATGAAGGAAAAACAAGGAAGTTGAACCAGTTGATAATAGCAAATTATGTATTTGTATGTAGCATGGCTCTAGTTTAAAAAGGCTGTTGACCGTGACCACTGTTCCATATAATAAACCACTAATTATATGTTGCCTTGAGGCATTCATATGCTCCACAGAGTTGTTTTGGAACCCCATATATTATCACTGATTTTTATATTTTTTTCCTTTCTATCATCTTCTTATAATTACTTGCTTTTTTTTTCCTTCTTTACTATAGCCTGAATTAGGTGATTTGGATACCTGGCAGGAGAATACAAATGCGTGGGAAGAAGAAGAAGATGCAACCTGGCAGGCAGAGGAAGTCCTGAGGTAAAGAATATTTCTGCCACTTGGCATAAAAAGTACATGAAGGGGAATAATATGAAAAGACCTGAAGAGAGGCATGGAGGAACACAATCATGGAGGGTTTTAAATGCTAGACTACAGGTTTTATATTTTATTCTAAAGGAAAAAGGGGACCCCTGAAGATTTTTAAGCAGGAGAGTTGACATGATCAGATTTGTATTTTAGGACTTTGCATTTGACAACTGTCTTGGATTGTTTTGAGAAGGAAGATACTAGAGTCAAAGAAACTAATTATAAGCTATTGCAGTAGGCCTTGCAAAAGGGGCTGAGGTCTTAAACTATAAGAGTGGTTACATGAGTGGAAATAAGGGGATGGATGTGAGATTTTGTGATGGTAGAATTGAATAACGTTGGTGATAGAAAAGGATAAAATTTCGGATTTGTATGACTAAAAGGAGGATGATAGTTTCCTCTTAGGTCACTATCTTTAGGATATCTTTTATTCTTTCCTTTCCTTCATCTTTCATATTTAGTCAGTTACCAAATCCTATTATTTCTCCCTCCCAAACATCCCTTATATCTATCTGCGTCTCTCCCCATTGCTACCACTCTAGTCACAAGCCCTTTTAACATACTCATTCATTCTATTGCAATATCTTGTTTATAGAACTTCCTACATCTATTTCCTGCCCTTTCCAAGTATAGGATCAGAGATCTAGAGCTGAAAGGGATCTTAGAGACCCTGTAGTCTAACCCCTTCATTTTATAGATGAGAAAACTGAAACCTAGAAAATTTGATTTGCCTGAAGTCACAGAGGTAGTAAGAATCAGAGGCAGAATTTGAACATAAAGTTCCTTCTGTTCCAGAGTCAGTGCCCCTTCCATTCTACCACGTGGCTTCCCACATCTTTTGTACTACTCTCTTTCTTTTAACTTAACTATCCCCCCCAACTTCACATCATCTGGAAATTTTAGGATACCACCTATATTATCATGTAAATGACTGATAAAACTATTGAACTAGGACCAAGGACAGCTTTTGAGGTCCTTCCCCTTCCAAGTTTATATTAAGCTGTTATTGACTACTCTTAGGATTCTTAGTCTAATTGTCCTGTCTGCTAACTGAAATTTTTACGTCTTAGCATGAGAAGCTTGTGATGTGAATTGCCTTGCCAAAATTTAGGTAGACAATGTCTAAAGCATCTTACTCCACTCCAACTAAAACCCTGTCAGAAAGGAAATAGTCTCATATAATTTGTTCTTAATGAAGCCATTCCAGCTCTTATTGATCACCACATCCTTTCCAACCACTCATACCATCCACTTTTGTGAGAATTGAAACCTGTCTTGCTGGCCCATAGTTTCTAAGCTCTTCTCTTTTCCAAGAAGTCACTGTCTTCTCTTTACCAAAAAAAAAATTGAATGCTTTACTTTTTTCCAGTTCTACAATACTACTTCTGTTTTATACAGGGTTGGACTAGGTGGCCTCTGTGGTCCTTTCTGACTCTGAGAGTTCTTTCATAGCCAGAAAAAGTAATTTCCCCATAAAAAACTTTCCCATACTTTGCTTTAATAAAGATTTATTGGATTGTACCTGAATTATAGTATTTAGTGAGAAGAGGGAGATGCTTTGGAAATTGTAGAGCCCAGTAGAAGGGTGAGTAGTTATTCAAGTCATTTTTTCTATTTATTGAAATAGAGAAGTGAGACAAGATGGAAAGAGATTAGGAAATAAGGAGATGAGGAAAGTTAATAACTTTTGTAGGTAGATGTTCTAATCTGGCAAGATATCACTGCCATTAGACATTTTGATGAACTCTCCAGAAACATTTAAGCCTTTTTTTTTGCATTTAGAAATAATATTTCTGGTTTTATTTTGAAATTTCAAAATTTGTTTTTGAAATAAATATTTATTTTATCAAGGAAGTATAAGGGTTTTGCAATTGTAGGAAGAAATGATAGGCTTCATTTTATTTTCAAGAACTTCTTTATTCTAAACTTAATTTAACAAGCACCAAATAAGACTAATATTTTCATATACAAAGTGTAACAAAAAAACATTGTCCATGAAACTGTGATTCTATCATATACAATTTATTTTTTCCTTAAAGCATATAATAAATTCAAAATGACATAAGTTATAGAAACTTATTTTGAACCTTAGTCAGAATTCCTGAACAACTAAAGGATTGCCTTTTCTTTGTTGATTTAGGAGTGTCATGCCACAGTACCAAAGAATTAAAAATTAAAACTAATTTGTATCGCCAGCAGAGGGAGCCATATGACAGCTGAAAATACTATTGTATATCCTTAAGGATTTAGTCCTTGGATATAAAAATTATTCTTTTTAAGTACACTATTTTTAAGAATTATACATGTTAATAACACTAAGAATTTTTAATATGTAGCCAAAACATGGAAGATTACATTTTAATTCAAAGAAAATAATTTGCATATGTAAACTGCAAATTTTATAGTAGGTATATCATATAAGATGATGACACATTTAGTTTTTGTTTCATGTTATTTTTTTTAACCTTTACCTATTATCCCCAAATTATATGTGAGTTAAACCATCCTGAAGACAAAAACCTAAGGAGTTTTACAATTTCAGTTAAGGGTAACCCTAATGAGGTTTTTACATATGGTTATGAATGTATTCTAAGTGTAGAAGCATCCTCACATTGAATATAGCTAATTCGAATCCTCCCCTTCCTCCTCAATTTCCCAATATAGTTTTTAGGTTCTTCTAGTAATCAGTCAATAAGTATTTTTAAAGCTACGACTCTGACGAGAACATAAAGGCAGTTGCCAATTAACAGATCATGTTTAGTTAAACAGAATGCTACGAGCTCTGAGCCAGAAAGTAATAGTGATTCAAGTTGTGATATGCCTCTGCCAGCTCAGAGGGATAGGGACCTTTATAAGTTATAAAAGTATGTCTCAGCCTCCTAAGACCTTCTGGTGAGCATTGAAAAGGAAGAGTAGTATTTCATCTTTGGGCCCAAAGAGTGGAAGCCATCCATAATATAACCCTGTTTGTTCAAAGACAAAAACATTTAATTCAGCAAATATTAAGTACTTGCTATGTACAATGTATTGCCTATAAAAATATTTATGGCTTTTGGTGCCAATAACACTTTCATTTATTGCAGTTAACTGATATTGAGCTCACTGACCTAAGAACCAGGAATACTTGAGTTCAAGTCACCCTTCAGACACACAATGATTGTGTGACCTTGAACAAGTCACTTAACCCCTCAGTGTTCTAGACAGCTTTATAAGACTATAAATTTCAGTGAATGTTCTAACCTGCATTGTTAGAGGAAATTTCTCACCCAGAGTTCCCTATAGCAATGAAATCATAGGTCCACCTAGCCCCCATGTCTATCCTTTAGTTCATAATCTAGTTATCTCTTAGTTCTGAGGTTGATTATTCAGTTTGCAAATATACCTATACCTTATATTTCCCTCGGTTACCCCCTTTTGGGGGCTGTTTTGTTTTGTCTTTAAACTTTTTCTATGTTACTAACAATGTCAGGGATGTCTTGAATACACATATAGGTCATTCTCATAGTTTATAACAGATGAGAATAGTAAGTAGATGAGTCAGAGGCTACTTACTTATGTCTTCCCAATCACCTTCTTTTGGTAGTAATATTGTCCATGCATTTAAAATCTCCTCCTTCTCATTCCTCCTTTTCCTTTCTTCTCCTCCTCCTTTCTCTGCCATCCCTTTCAGATAACCTTGAGAATAAAATTTCAGCACTCTCATAAAGTTGTTCTCCTACATGGATTTCCTTTGTGTGTACTTTTCTCTGATCATATGATGTTGCTGTTTTCATCTTGAGTGTCTCTCAGTCAGCTAGCATTTATGAAGTGCCCCCATGTGCCAGGTACTGTGCTAAATGTTGGTGATACAAAGGAAGGCAAGTCTTACCTTTTGTCCTTTTCCCTATTAAATCTTAAATTTTCTGAGATAAATACCCCCAGGTCCTGTAATCCTCATAGGCATGGTTTTTAATCGCCTCTCCATCTTGATTGCCCTTCTTTGAACATGCTGTTTCTAGTTGGTTAGTTTGGTTAGTTTCCTTCCTAAAATAATGCATCCAGGACTAAACACAATGTCCAAGTATAGTCTCACCAGTTCAGGATACAGAGAAAATAACAGCATCATTAAACCCTTTCTGGACATTTTATTTCTATTGATTCAACCTAAGATCGCAACATATTTGTTGCTGTGACACCTGGTATAATTGGTAACCAGTAATACTCAGGATACATAATTTCTCATCCACACACACTGTCACTGACTGATTATATGTTGGGTAAGTCACTTAAGCACCATGCCTCAGTTTCCCTCTCTGTAAAATGGAGATAAATATCACACTCCTCCTACACGAATGTTATAAAGATAAAACTAAGGTGATACAAAGGTTAAAATGAGATGATAGATGTGAAACTTTGCATTATCTAGGCCTATAATTTATTAGGTTTTTTGTTGTTGTTGTTACTATGGATAAAGATAATGTTTCCCCTTGAGGAATGCTTGTAAGCTTTAGGGGTATGTCATTTTTGAAATATGAGAAAATACATGTTTGTTTGTTTGTTTGTTTGTTTTTTCAATTTTAGACAGCAGAAAATAGCCGACAGAGAAAAGAGAGCAGCAGAACAACAAAGGAAGAAAATGGAAAAGGAAGCACAACGACTAATGAAGAAAGAACAGAACAAAATTGGTGTGAAGCTGTCATAACAGATGTTTGACATTTCCATTTGAAGGATTTTGAGCTCCACAATATGAGCATCGTTTGTATGGGTTTAAAGGTATTTTTAGAATACAAACAAGCTGCTTGATTTTGATGTGTTCATCAGGCCTTCCAGGATACCAGGATTCTCCCATCGCCACTTGAACTGCTAGTAGATGGGACTTAAACAAAATGAAAAGACTTATAAGACAGTATTTTTCTTCAGTATCTTCCAAACATATAAGAAAACTGATTGCTGCAGAGAAATTATTACAAATGGGATATACCAGTTAACTCTTCAAGTTTGTATTTCTAGCTTGGAAAAAATTGGGTGTAGATAATTTTCTGGTGGGAGAACCTACTCTGCTGTCTATTATGCTTTCATTCAATGTGTGTAAAAAATGAAATAAACAATTTTAAAGAATACTTTGTCTACATGGTTACTTACCCTGAATCAGATTTAAACTGCTATTTTAACTTTCTTATTTCATTTGTTTTACAAGCTGGTATACATATGTTACACATATATATATACATGTTTCCTCTGATTTGGAGTGGTACGGCTGATGTCAAAATTTCATACAGCATTAAGGAATACGAGAGTTTTATTTTTGTTGAAGAAAAGCCATTGAATGCTTGGTTTTCTTTCTAGACTGTCATATAGACTTTCTGCATCAGATAGATTTTTTGGTAGAAAGTGTTATAATACAGAGCTAATACATGTATTATATACCTGAATTTCTCTGGACCTCAGTTTCCTTATTTCTAAAATGAATGTATTAGACTATATAATTTTAAAGTTTCCTGCAAACTGTAACATTTTTCAAATTTATATTGCATGTGTAACATACGGGCAAATAACAAGTCAGCTGCAGTTGTGGCAGGCATTTTTGCATACGACGTATATTTAACAAATCCCTGGTAGAATTTTTCTTTAGGTTTTCGGAGATATGATTACTTTAGTCCCCCAAATCCATTAATTTGCCCTTTATATATGCAGAAAGCCTTTAGTTCTAATATTTTGAAGCATAATAATGGGTTTTTAGTATTAACTGCATACGTTTGACATAATACAAGTTTCCTATATTAACTATAAAAGTGTTATTGATTTATTAAATTATTTATAAAGTAAGTCAAGATAAGAATAACTTTTGCCATATAGGATTTAAATATCCTTCTGAATTAATGTTTTCTGAATCCCAAGTATCATTTTGATTGAAAAGTTTTAATTTTTTTTAATTAAAAAATTTGAGTGGTTACTAAAGATCCCTTGGTTTTTGTACTTGTGCTAAAATGTAATATCCAGGGTAAAGGATCCATCCTAAAATATCTTTGGAACTTTTCAGTGTGTTTTTTCCCTCTCAACTCTGTTTCTCACTTCCAAACATAAACAGCCTTAACAAAATATGCCAGTTTAATAAACATTATATTCTATAGTGTAATTGTAAAGCTACACAAAAAATCCAATCAGAATCTGATTGGATTTTTATGGATGGAGGACCTATCTGTCAATGATCTGTTAAGTTTCCAATACCTATATATGTGGTTATTGGTTTTACACAAAGTTGACCTTAAAAAATAAAATCCTTTTTTGTTGAAGCCCCAAAGAGCACCTTCAGAAGGTTAAATTAAGTATCTGGAGAAGTTTTTCTGCCATCAAATTTCCTGTCTTAGAATCCCAGTATTTTGCAACAATTTTTCTGTTCATTCTCCACAGCCCCCCACCCCAACTCATTTATTGTTTGGGTTGGGTACATTGCCAAAGTTTCTCTAGTTTTTAATTTTCTGTTTAAATTAATCCATTAATAAATGTTTAGTGACTGGCAATGTACTATTTGTGCTAATTACAGAAAATATAAAATACTGTATTTCATACCTTCAAGAAACTTAACAGGAGAAAACATGTACGTATAAAAACTACATTTTACAACAGGTATAGTGGTATTCCTTCATCAGGGATAAAAGTTTCCTCCCTATAGAGCAACGGTTCTTAACCTGTGGGTCATGACCCCTTTGGGGGTCAAATGACCCTTTCAAAGGGGTCACAGAGGTTGCCTAAGACCATAGGAAAACATATTTCTGATGGTCTTAGGAACCGAGACACCTCTCCTCTATCCAACTCCAGGCCAGTCTGCCCACATGCAGATACACCCACATACGAGTATTAAAGGGTGGCGGCATTAGGAAGGTTGAGAACCGCTGCTACAGGGGAATGGCAGGCTAGTGAATGATAAGTGGTTATATTATTATGAGTGATTATTATATTACCTATATGATAGGTAATAATCACAGATTAAGAGAGGACTCATGTAAAAGGTAGCCTTGAGTCCTGAAAGAATCTTATCTCTTGTTTTGTCTTTTCATCCATTTCAATGTATGTATCCTTGAATACCTGGGGATATTTTTTGCATGTCTTTTGGTGTAATTGTGTGTTTTCACATAATTTTCTACTGAAATCTACATGTAGATGATAAACCCATGGAAACTGATAAGAATGTGAAGTGAGATAGTGTACAATGAAAAGAGTAGAGGTTCTTGGACAGTACCTCAGGGGACTTCAACAGTTTGTGGGTATGACAGGAATGAGGATCCCACAAAGGAATCTGAGGAGTGGTTGGACAACCAGAAAAAGAACCAAAGGGAAAACATTACAAAAAGAGGAGGGTATCATCAGTGTCGAATGCTGTAGAAATTCCAGAAGGATCAGGATTAAGCAAAGACCATTTGGTTAAAAGATCACCACAAATTTTGAAGAGGGCAGTTTTAGTTCAAAGGTGAAGGTAGAAACCAGATGTTTCAGAAGAAAGTAAGAGGAGAGGAAAATAGGTTGGGGAGTAAGCTTGGATGATTTTTTTCAAGTTTAACCAGGAACGGGGGAGGGTGGAGGAAGGAGTAAAATACAGAATGGTAGCTCAGGGTGATGACAGGATCAAGGGAGAGGGCTTTTTTAAAATTTGATTTATTTATTTTTACTTATTCAATAAATTTTATTTATTTTATTTTTCAAGAATGGGAGAGGCTGTGTCCAATGTCTGTATATACCCTCCTTGCCTCTACCTTATAGACTCCCTCTCTTCAAGATTTAGTTCAAACACTAACTTACTTGATCTCCACTTCTCCCTGAAGTCTCCTTTCTTGCTGCCTACAAATATGCTTGTGTTTTTCCCATCCTTTAAAAAATATCCTTGCTTGACTACTACCCTTGCTAGCTATCATCCTCTATCTCTCCTTGGCTTCCTGGGTAAACCCCTTGGGAAAGCTATCAATAATTGATCCCTTCACTAGCCTTCCATTTCTCTATATATAGGGAGGAAACTTTTATCACTGGTGAAAGAAATATCTTTAGCAAGGAAGATAGAACACCGGGCCTGGAATCAGGAGGACCTAGGTTCAAGTCAGATCCCAGATGCTTGACACAGTGTGACTCTGGCCAAATAACCCCATTGCCTTGCCACAAAAAATAATAAAAAAGGAAGAAGGCCACCTTTTCCTCTAAGACTGAAGAGAAAGAGGGGAAGATGGGAAAAGATATTGGAAGGTTTAGAACCTAGCAATAATTAGAGCAATGTTTTGTTATAGGGCACTGAAATTGGGAGGGGCAAAAATAAAAACATTATACATGTGCTTTATGTGTGTGTTACGTCTTCCCTATTAGAAGAGAAGCTCTTTGAGGACACAGACTGTTTCACTTTTATCTTTGTATCCCCAGAATTTACCACTGAGCTTGGGACCAAGTAGGTACTAATAAATTCATATTGATTGATGATTTACAATGACTGTGCTATTTTAAAATTAGTTAATTTATGTTTTGACAACTCTCACTCTTTCAGCAGTGTAGAAATAACTGAGAAGGGGCGGCTAGGTGGTGCAGTGAATGGAACACCAGCCCTGTCAGGAGGACCTGAGTTCAAATCCAGCCTCAGACACTTAACACAAAAACTAGCCATGTGGCCTTGGGCAAGTCACTTAACCCCAATTGCCCTCCAAAAAGAAAAAAAAGAAATAGCTTAGCATTATTTACTGTAGGAAGAATTATTAACCTAGGAAGTTAACCTTATGGTACATTTGCTTGTTTTCTGCCCACCAGGTGAGCTAATCCTACCTTGGAATTATATTGCTCTCTTCTAGGACCTCACCCCACAAGCCAAGGTTTCCCTTTCTGCTCAACTGAGTTTTTCTTAAATTCTTCTATTTTTATGTCACTAATTTCGCAATGTTGGCTTAAGGGATGCTTGGCTGTGGCACCAAAATAACAAGCTGTGGATCCAAATTTAGAGATAGGAATAAGCAAAGGTGAGGGTTCATGAAGAAAGGCTCAATTTTTGGAGAGAAGTCATCTCAGAGAGAAGGGGAAGGAATACATACAGCTGTGGACTTGAGAGGAGTTCTAGCTTCCTGCTTTCCTATCAGCCACCCTCCTGGCTTGAGAAAATGCAAGTTTTCTTTGCAAACTTTCTTCACAAAGTGTACTGGCTCCTGTAGCTGCAGATGGCTATGTGACACATCAAGGTGTAGTGAAAATATGAAGTGCCCCAGAGGTTATCCTGGATTACCTTGGCTCAAGCTCCAGTCCTTGGCAATATTTCATCTATCAGTGGTTCTCCTCTTCCTAATGCCACGACCTTTTAATATTCATATGTGGGTGTATCTGCATGTGGGCGGACCCGCCTGGAGACAGAGGAGCGGTGTCTCGGTTCCTAAGACCATCAGAAATATGTGTTTTCCAATGGTCTTAGGCGACCCCGTTCGACACCCAAAGGGGTGACGACCCACAGGTTGAGAACCGATTCTAAGTGATGCATTCTCTCACTCTACTACGTGTTAAAGAGGGAAGTTCAGAAAACATTAAGCAGTCTTTCACCACCATAAATTGATTTCTTTCTGCACCAAAGGTAACATGAACCTCCTACCTTGTCACTTAGTTTTCAAAGATCTTAGCTGTAGATGTAGAGCCACAGGGACCCTTAGAGTTTAACTAGTTCAAATCTTACATTTTAGAAGGAAATTGTATCTCGGAAGTGACTTTCTTAAGGTCATGCAAGTAGGTGGCAGGGATCATGGAAGGCAAAACAAGGAGGAAAGTATAGAAGGTTCTGAGGTTAATCAACACTGTCTAACAATTAGAGCTATCCAAGAGTGGAATAAGCTGCTTTAGTAGGTAGCAGTTATACCCTTCTTGGAATTTTTCAAGTAGAGGACGTATGTGCATTGATTGGGGAATTGTAGAGGGAATTCAATTATAGACATGAGTTGGATTATAGCATCTCCGAGGTCTTTTCCACTCTCAGTTTCTATGATTCTGTGATTATATCTTCCAAAGTACCAACAGCTGTACATAGGAGGTGATTAATAAATATTTGAAGAAAGGGGATCTTGAAAAACAAAAATAAGGCAAGAGTATATTTTAGGAATGGGAGATGGCCAATGTGGAAATGCATATGGGTCCAGGGGATCACATGTTTAGTATAAGGAACAACAGTAACCCAGTTTTACTGGAATGTAGTATGTGTAAGGAGGGGATAATTTAAAAGAGGCTGAAAATTATGTTTGGAGCCATATTATAGAAGACATTAAATGCTAGGCTGAAGATTTTTGAGTAGAGGAGTGGCATGTTCAGATACATGACCTATGATGATTATTTTGCAAAGAATGGCTAATGCAAAGAATGAACTGGAGAGACTAGACTAGAAGAATAGAGACCACTTGAGGAAATATTATAATAGTCCAGGAAAGAAGTAATAAGTAGTTGAATTAGGATCCTAGGAGAGTGAATGGAGAGAAGAAGAGGTATGAGAAATGTTCTGGATTTAAGGTAGAAAGCAGCAGGGGACAGTCAAAGATGACTCCCACATTTGGAGGTTAGGTGACTATGAGAATTTTAGTGCTATCAACTGACTGCTACATATTGTCATATTAACTTTGAATGAATCACTTAACTTCCTTGGGCCTCAGTTTCCTCAACTGTAAAATTAGGGGGTTGATTCAGATGACTTTAAATGTCCTTTCCTTCTCTAAATCTATGGTTCAGGGAGGTAGAGAAGTTAATAGAAAAGAAGCAGCTCTTTTAAAAGTGTAGGTTTTATTAGGTTGGGAACTTTGAGGTGTATTGTTAGTATTCACACAGGAGAACCTTCTACATATCAAAGATAACATTTCAGCCCTTTGAGGAGCATACCAAAAAGTAGGAAAGAAATGTAGCTTATTAGGGCAGTTCTCTTTATTTTGCAGTGAGGAAGTGTTACCAAGGACCTAGTAGAACAATTTTGATTGACCAAAGAATTAGAACATTAGTTTTCTGAATAAGGTAAATTCTCAAGTTTTCTGTAGAGTTGACAGTGGGATTTTGCACTGGATCTGAGGCCAGAAGAGCTGGGTTTGAGTGCTGGCTCCTACACTTATTAGTTATGTGATCTATTTAAATATCTTTCACCCAACTAAGTAGGTCAGTTAGATAGAACACTAGACCTGAAGTTAGAAAGACCTGAGTTCAGATTCAGCCTCAGATACTTTCTAGCTGTGTGATATTAGGCAAGTCACAACCTCTGTCTGACTCAGGTTTCTTAACTGTAATGGGGATAATGATAGCACCTATCATACAAGGTTGCTGAGAGGATCAAATGAGTTTTTGTAAAGCAGTTAACATCATGCTTGGCACACAGTAGTGACTTAATATAAATGCTTGTTTCCTTCCTTTCATGAATGAGAATAATCTTCACATTTCTGCTTTCACATTATCTCTCAATAGCTGACCCTTATTTTATTCACACAACTACCACCCTAATTCAGGCTCTCATTACCTCTCAGCTAAGTTATTGCAACAGTTTCCTAATTGGTCTCCCCAACTCACATCTCTTACCAGTCTCCCCAACTCACATCTCAATCCCATACTCTACAGCCGAAAGAATTTTCTCTTCAACAGAACTCTGACAAGTCGCCTACTTCTTATTGACTCTAGGATAAAAAATATATACTCCTCTGTTTAGACTTTAAAGCCCTAAACAAACTAGACCCAGCCTCATTATTCCCCTTTCTACTTGTGGAGTGATCTAGTCATATTGATATTATTTCAGTTTCTCAAACAAGGTAATCCATCTCATCTGGGTGCACTAGCTATTTTCCATAGCTAAAAAGCACTTTCTTTTCTTCTCTTCTTAATCTTTGCCTTGACGTTCCTCTCTTTCTTTAAGATGCAGGTTAAACACCATCTTCTGCATTAAGTCCTTCCTGATCCCCTAACTGCTAGTGCCATCTAGTCCCAAACTACTTTGTATTTAACTAATTTGTATATATTTGTACCTGGTGTCTCTTCTATTTGAATGTAACCTCCTTTCTATTAAGAACTGTCTTATTCTCTGTACTTAATCTTGAGTACCTAGAACAATGCCTGGCACAAATACTTGGTGATCAATAGATTGATTGATGCACTCACTAAATCAAAATGTTGTGAGGAGCAAATAATGTGTATGTCTGTGTGCCTGTGTGTATACATACATACACACATATGTATGGCACTTTATAAACTATAAAGTGCAGTACAGATGTAAGATATTTTTATAGAAATGAAGACTATAAAGGATGCAAGCTTTAGTATACCCTTTAAACCAGGGGTTCCTGTTTTCCCCCAATAATTTGGTTGAAATACTGAAAATAGTATTTTGACATAATTTATTTTTATAATTCTTTGTAGTTTGTTTTCTATATTTAACACATTATTCTGAGAAGACTTCTGTCAACACCCTTCACCAGACTACCAATGGGATCCATGACACCAAAAAAGTTAAGAATCTTTGCTCAGTTTATATAACAATAAAGCATGAGTAAATAGATTTTCATAGAAAAGGACTAAGAAGAAGCTACAATATAATTCCATTTATCTAGAATGGTGGTTGGGGAATGTGGTTTTCTGATTAATTGAACATTCTAATCACTATGTGTACCATCCAAGAACTGACAGCATTCAAAGACCTAAAAATACAATAAAATGTACTTTGAATCATGGAATCTCATATCCAGAAGGTACCTCATGTCCATCATTTAACACTAAAACTGCACTGAACATAATTTAATCTTTCAGTGAGCCAGAAGGTCCTTGGGGATCTTTCAGTGCTTCAGCAGCATCATTATGAATATCATAATGTAGATTGTAGATGTCAAGAGTATAGAAGATAGGGTAGAATAGGTTCTGAGCCCAGGGCATATCCCCAAAGCGGCTTTTAAAAAAACTAACTTACTGGTCTTCTATTCATTTGTCTCTCCTTAAAACCAGCATAGATTAAAACAAAACAAAACAACTAACCTTTCCAGTTGTTTGTTTTCTGCATAAATGGGAACTCTGATTTGCTAGCCCAGTCACTGACTCCAACAGTCAAATCCTTAAGTCTATTGTTGCTTTCATTATTGAGGCTGATCTGACTCAGCATGTAATTGTTGTTTTAAAAGCTTCAAGAAATGAATATCCAGGGAAAAGATTCCTGCCTTTAAAAAGGCCTTGGAAATAATTCCAAATCTTTCTAAATGAAAACCCACAAGACAGAGAGAGGAACAGACCCAAGTGCTCCTCAGACTGGGTATATGATAAATGCAAATCTCAGACTTTCCCCTCTCCTCCTCCAGTCTCCTTTCCCTTCCCTTCCTTCAAATGTCAGAAACGCTTGGCATCTGAGTGGATTGCTGGGGTTTTCGCCTTGTTTTCCCCCAAGCAGTTCAGTGTGGAAAGGTCAGAACATCCCTTTGGGAAAACTCACTTATAAATTAGAATGTTTGCACATATACAGCCCAGGAAACATTTAAAACATCTTTCTTTTCGATGGGGTGACAGATTCACTGTTTTTCACCCTTCTTGCCTGTCTGTAGATTGCCAATGCTGAAATTGGTGAGAGGGCAACCAGAGAAGAGTGCTGTTAGAGGACCAGATCATTTTGTCAAAACCAGCCAACGCCTTGAGCTTCTGAAGGAAGGGCAATCTGTGTTCCATTCCTTATTTCCTCTGTGGGATTTATTTATAGCAGCCTTTGTTCTGACTCAAAGCTTTAGTTTTCTAAGTAATGTAAGAGAATCTGTGAAGCCTCAAATAAGGGAGAGCAATAACTGGTCCGATGTATCACATCTTCTTACCTTTGTGCAGTTTTGAATCGAGGTTGAATAAGATGTGAAGGTGCCAGACTTATAGGTGATTTCCTTCCATCTGTTTGTTTACACTGAGAAGGTTGCAAGGTATTAGGAGGAGAAAAATCGAGGCCTTTCATGACTGGATGTCTCCCCATAGTGGTTTATGAAGAATTCTTACTCATCAGAGCCCATCTTCCTTTTCAGATTGAGCCAGTGAGGGTCAACTCTTAATATGGATAGTTACAATGGTTCCCATACTATTTTGCTAAGCAGAAGTCTTAGTAAACAAACAAACAAACAAACAAACTCTGATTCAGAATTGGCTAAAAATAAATTCATGAGAGGAAATGTGAAGAACAGTACATTACGTACCTCTCTGTAGATCCAGGTATTACTCCTCCTTTAGGAAGAAGAGTGACTTATTCTTGGGATACTCCCAGAACCGCCCAGTTTTATGGAATTAGAGGGTGACATCAAAAAACCTCTTGTAAAGAGACAGATCCCTTTAAAGCTAACTATCAGAACCATAACTAACAATTCTTTTTCCTGGAGCCAAAAAACCTGAATGGGCTTAGGGGGAATGCCCTACAGGTAGAGTCATTCTGAGGGGGGTGACAGCCTATCCATAGCCCAGCCTTTTCCTCACATGGAATCGGAAAAGGGAGGATGCCCCCCAGGAAAGAATGCCATAGTAATGGAATACTTTGGAGGGGGAGGAACAGGGTATTTATTCTGGTGGAAGAAGGAAGAACACCCCCACCCCATGTCAGCACACTGAGACAAAAAAATACCTTTTTGTCTTGCTCTAATTACAATTTCGTAAAGTTAAATATGTTAATGGGAGGTAGGGGTGTAAACTTGTGTATGTGAACAAAGATGGACTCATTTGAAATCATAGTCCCTAGGCAAGTATTACAGGAAAAGTTGATCTAACCATCTGTGAAGTCCAGATTCTAATAAGATATGAGGGAATATATTCCTGTTACCATTTATATTGTGACAACTATCTTATTTGTAAATTAAAAGGTTTTTCAGAATTCAAGGACAATGACAAGCTTGGGCATACCCAGAGGAGGGCAACTAGGACTGTGGGAAGACTGGACACCCTGCTATATGAGAACTGATTGAAGAAATGGGGAAGTTTTGACTAAATATTAGATCTTCACTGTGTTGAAATAATTGAACATTGTCATGAGGAAGAGGCTGATTTCTGCTTGGGCTAAGAACACTTAACTAGAATCAATGAGTGGAATGATTTAGAGGGTTCAATTTCAATGTAATATATGGAGGGAGAAGCTTCCTGGCAATTAGTGTGGTCTATGTATGGAGTAGGCTGTCTTAGGAAAGTAAGCTATGGGTCGCTGGAGAAATTCAAAAAGAACTTGGATAGCCACTTTGTCAAGGATACATACATACATAAAAGTAGCAGGGACTCATGCTTTCAGAAGGATATGTCCTAAGTGAACTTTAGGGTCCTGATAAAGTGACTGTTCAGGTCTTTGGCTTTCTGCTGACAGCCACTAAACTTGGCAAAAGGAAATGCTAAATCCTCCTCTGTATACCTTTCTCTCAAAGAGTAATAACTAATTTGTAGCAGGAAACCCTAGGACTTCTGACTCTGATGGAGGAGCCCTAGAATTTTGTGGCAATCTCCATCCATCCAACTTTCCCCTTTTCTCTCTTTCTTTCCCATCTGAAGTTCTTCTGATCTGAAATATAATTACTTCTGAGGAAAATCTGGACCCCAAATTTCATAGGCATGGTTGAACTCAGTATGAAACTCCCTTCATGTAGGGAAAATTAATTTCCAGGGCAGTTTTAATGTGTTTTCATATGGCCTAATGTTACTGGGAGGCTAATGCTTTATCTTTTTATAAAGTAAATTCTTTGGGGCTTCTAGCTAAAGAGAGAACCTTAAATGGCATTTCCAGTGGCAAGAGTAGCTTTAGGGCAGGGTAGATATGGTATTCCCTATACATTTCAATTCAAGATAGGCCAGAAGTCAGGGAGGAGATGGAATCTTTAAACTGTCTGTAGTGCATAAGTAGACAGTCCTTTAATGGTATGAGTCACTTTCTAAACATGAATCCCAAGAGAATCTGCATGGGTAGGAAGAGGCAGATATATGGAATATTTTGGACTTTCTGGTCTAAGGAGAAAAAAGAGTGGGGCAAGCACCATTCCTTTCCCTCTTCCCAGCTTCTACCTGCTTCTTCCCCCAATAAAAAAATGAAACATAATAAATCAATAGCCAGGCTGTTCCTGACATTTTTATGTTGGAGATATAGGGGACATTCTAAATTTGGATGTTGGTAAGTAGATGATAACATATCTCTAGTATCCACTGTCAGAACATCGGAGTGGGCATCTTCCTTTACGTATCCTTTGTAGTTAATTTGAGTATTTAGAAATTGTCTAGAACAATATTGTTGTTACTGTATACAACATTCTCTTGTTTCTGTTCGTTTTGCTCTTCATTATTTCATGCAAATCTCTCCATGTTTTTCTAAGATCATCGAGCTCTTCATTTCTTATGACAGAGTAGTATTCCATCACAATCATATACCACAACTTGTTCAGTCATTTTTCAATTGATGGGCATCCCCACAATATCCAGCCACCACAAAGAGACCTGCTATAAACATTTTAGAACACATAGGTTCTTTTCCCTTTCCCCAATCATCTTTGGAAATAGAACTAGTAGTGGTATTGCTGGGTCAAAGGTTTTAGGCAGTTTAATAACTCTTTGGGCATAATTCCAGATTGCTCTCAAAAATGGTTGGATTAGTTCACAATTCCACCAACAATGAACGTGTCCCAATTTTTCCACATCCCCTCCAACATTTGTCACTTTCCCTTTCAATATTTTAAGTGTAAAATGATATCTCAAGGTTGTTTTAATTTGCATTTCTCCAATCAATAATGATTTAGAGCATTTTTTCATACCACTATAAATTATTTTGATTTCTTCATCTGAAAGTTGCCTGTTCATATCCTTTGACCATTTATCAATTGGGGAATGACTCATATTCTTATAGATTTTACAAATTTCTTTACATATTTGAGATATGAGACCTTTATCTGGGAAATTTTGTATAAAATTCCTCCCTCCCAATTTTCTACTTTCCTTCTGATCTTGGCTATATTTGTTTTATTTGTACAAACTCTTTTTAATTTAATGTAATCAAAATTATCCATTTTATACCTTACTCTGATTGTTCTTTTTATTTATAAATTGTTCATCTATCTATAAGTCTAAAAAGTACTATGTTTCATGTTCATCCAATTTTGTTGTAATATCTCTCTTCATATCTAGGTCATGTATCCATTTTCACCTTATCTTGGTAAATGGTATAAGATATGGGGTTATGCCCAATTTCTGCCATACTGCTTTCCAGTATTCCCAACAATTTTTACCAAATAATGAATTCTTATCCCAAGTCTTTATACTTATTCAGTTCAAGGTTGCTATGTTTATTTGCTCCTGAAAATTGTAGGTCTACTCTGATTCACTGATCTACCTTTCTATTTCTTAGCCAGTACCAGATAGTTTTGGTAATTATTGCCTTATAAAATAGTTTAATATTTGCTACTGCTAAATCTCCTTCCTTCACATTTTTTTATTAGTTCATTTGATGTTCTTGACTTTTTTTTCTTCCAAATGAATTGTTGTATTTCCTAATTCAGCAAAAAAAGGTAATTTAATTGGGAGAGCATTGAATATATAAATTAGTTTAGGTAAAATTGTAATCTTTATTATATTTACTCTGCCTACCAAAGAACATTAACATTTCTCCAGTTATTTAAATCTGATTTTATTAATATACTTAAAAATAATTTTGTTTATATAGTTTCTGGGTTTGTTTGGCAGATTTACTCCCAGGTATTTTATATCGTCTAGAGTTATTTTAAGTGGGATATCTCTAGCTATCCCTTCTTTTAGGATTTTGTTTGTGATATATAGGAATACTGATGATATATGGATTTACTTTATAACTTGCCACTTTGCTAAAATTATTGTTTCAGCTAACTTGTTAGTTGTCTTTAGGATTTTCCAAATAGCTTTATACAAAAAGAGAGCTTTATTACCTCATCCTCTATTCTGATTCTATTTCTTTTTCTTCTCATCATTATTGCATTATTGCAGGATTTCTAATATAATATTGAATAATATTGGTGACAGTGGGCATCCTTGTTTCAAACCTGATCTTATTGAAAAGGCTTGTAACTTATCCCCATTACAAATAATACTTGCTGCTGACTTGAATGTTTTTTTTAAAATCAATTTAAGGAAAAATCCATTTATGCCTATACTTTTAAGTATTTTTTAAAATAGAAATGAGTGTTGTACTTTATCAAAAGTTTTTTTAGTACCTATTGATAAATGATGTTTAAAAACTTTTATTACTGATATAATTAATTATGTTAATAGTTTTCTTTATGTTAAACCATTCCTACATTCCTGATATAAATCCTATTTGGTCATAATATATACTTTTTGTAACATATTGCTATAATTTTTTAGCTAGTATTTTATTCAGAGTTTTTCCATCCATAGTCATTAAAGAAATTGATCTATAATGTTTTTCTGTTTTTGCTCTTCCTGGTTTAGGTTGTTTCACAAAAGGAGTTTGGTAAGATTCCCTCTTTGCCTGTTATTCCTAATGATTTATTTAATATTGCAATTAGTTAAAAGTTTAATAGAATTCATTTGTAAATCCATCTGGTGGTAGTTCTTTTTTTCTTAGGAAGCTCATTTATGGATTGTTCAATTTCTTTTTCTAAAATACATCTATAAGGTATTCTATTTCCTCTTCTGCTAATTTAGGCAATTTATATTTTTGTAAATATTCTTCCAATTCACTTAGATTGTTAAACTTATTGGCATATTATTGGGCAAAATAACTCCTCATAATTGCTTTAATTTCATCTTTGTTGGTGGTATAGTCACTCTCTTATTTCTAATATTAGTGATTTGGTTTTCTTCTCTTTTTAAAATCACCTTAAACAATGCTTTATCCATTTTATTAGCCTTTTCAAAAAACCAACTCCTAGTTTTATTAGCTCAATGGGTTTTCCCCACTAAATTTTATTAATCTCACCTTTAATTTTTAGCATTTCCAATGTAGTGCTTAATTGGGTATTTTTAATTTGTTCTTTTTCTTGTTTTTCATTTACACACCCAATTCATTGGTCTCCCCTTTCTCTACTTTTATTGATATAGACATTTAGAAATATACGTTTTCCTCTAATCATGGCTTTTGCTGTATCCCATAGGTTTTGATATGCTGTCTCTTTATTGTCATTCTCTTTAATGAAATTGTTTCTATGATTTGTTTTTTAATCCACTCATTCTTTAAGATTAGGTTATTTAATCTGTAATTAGTTTTAAATTTATATTTCCATGATCCCTTATTAAATATACTTTTTATTGTATTGTAATCTGAAAAGGATACTTTTACTATTACTGCTTTTAACTTTAAAAATTTTAAGACCTAATATATGGTCAATCTTTGCAAAGGTACCATTAGCCACTGAGAAAAAGGTACATTCCTTTCTATTCCCATTCAATTCTTTTCAGATCTATATCTAGCTTATCTAAAATTCTATTCACTTCTTTAACTTCTTTTGTGTATTTTGGTAAGCCTTATCTAGTTCTGAGAGGGAAAGATTAAAGTCCCCCACTATTATATTACTACTATATACTGCCACTTGTAATTCATTTAATTTTTCTTTTAAAAATTTAGATGCTCTAGTTATTTGGTGCGTAAAGGTTCAGTATTGATATTGCTTAACTGTCTATGGCACCTTTTATCAAAATGTAGTCACCCCTTTTATAGCTTATTGAGGCATGAAGGTGACCCTGAGTTCTCATAGGCAATGTCAGTGTAGCACAAACTATGGCAGGTCCTGCTAAAGAAACTTCAAGTACCGATCCAATGACATGTCTGTTTGTCATCTGAATGTCAGCTAAATTCAGAAAGACTTAGAACCAGTTGACTGGAAGGTAATGAACTGTTCAGTTAAATTAAAAAACCCAGTAGTA
This sequence comes from Pseudochirops corinnae, assembly GCA_028646515.1. Classification (NCBI taxonomy): domain Eukaryota; kingdom Metazoa; phylum Chordata; class Mammalia; order Diprotodontia; family Pseudocheiridae; genus Pseudochirops; species Pseudochirops corinnae. The sequence goes on from CM053587.1 coordinate 253,712,257, forward strand.
TGCTTTTCATACTGTAGGTGTTCAGTAATGGACTCACTGTTAATAGCTATTCTTTGTTACAGGAACCAAAGCATTTTCCTTTCACAGGTGCCAAACATTTGGTGGTTTATATATTTATGTTATTTGTAGTCCCAGAATATGATTGCCACTTCCATTGATTATTAATCTGACCAACTTGCCCAAGATGAGTGTCCGTTTTGATAAGAATATTTTGGGAAACGTATTTTACCTATTTCTTTGTCCAGAAATCCTTGGCCTAGAATCTAAGTAGATAGGCCACTGGCCCATGTTAATTTTCTATTCTTCCTTTTTTGCTTATGGAATGGTTTTCTTTTGATGCCTTGCAAATAAATCTAGAAAGTTAGCCAGCCCACATGAAAAACAAACAGAAAAAAAACAACCAGCTTCTCTCACCAGGGCACAGGTGGTTGTAAAGAGAGAAATATATGAGAGGGAACATAACATTGTAGATAAAATGCTCAATTTAGTATCAGGAAGACTTGGGTGTGAATACTGTTTGCAATACTTATTAGCTGGGTGACCTTGGGCAAGACACTCAACTTCTCTGAGACAGTCTCTTCATCTGAACACAAACAAAATAGTGATGAGTGAGTACATAAGGCTGTCAAAGTCCTTTACTGGGAACGAAAGAGCTTCACGGTAGAATTCCCTTCTGTTTGTGTTTTTATGTGTATTTAAGGGAAATCCATGAGGCCTACCTTAGACATCCAAAGAAGTAAGAGGAAGAAATAAGAAACTAGGGCAGCTCACTGATCCCTACTTTATAAAATGGGGCCACATCTGACACCTCCCAAATAGGGCAAACCATCAAACTCCCTCTCATCAGGATCAGGACCAGCACCAGCAACTTCAAGGTGGACTGGGAAGGGAAGGGATGCAAATAGGAATGTGCAAGGTAAGATCAGGAAACACGGTCTTCAGGACATGGCAGGAGGAGGGAGGCCTCCACATTCAGGGACTCCTTGGTTTATAGTTCAGGGATCATAGTCATTGAGACAACCGTTGGATCAGATCTGGTCCAATACCAGATCAGAGACAAGTGTTTTTATAGGAAGGGGGGGGGTCTTCCTAAGCAGGACTCCCCCTAATGAGTTTTCTGTTCCCTGAGGTCACAGGAAAGGAGACACCATTTTAACCTGGAGTATGTTAAATATGGTAGCGTCTGGATATGGGGGACCAGAGAAGGGTTAGCACAAGTCATTGTACAAGGGAGTACAGGTCATTCAGTCAACAAGTGTTTATTAGGTCTTTACTTATGTGCCAGGCACTACGTTAAGTGCTAGGGATACAAAGAAAGTTAAAAACATAGTCCCTGCCTTCAAGAAGCTCACATTTTAACGGGGAAGACAATATGCAAATGTCTAGGTACACACAAGACATATACAGTAAAAAATAGAATGAAATCTCAAAGGGAAGGCACAGGGGATGAGGGTGGAAGAAGCCTCCTGCAGAGGATGGGATCTGAGCAGAGCTGGGTCTTGAGGAAGGTAGGGAGGCCAGGAGGCAGAGGGGAGGAGTGGGAGAACTCTAGTCAGAAGGAAGAGAACAAAACTGCTTCGCAAACCTTAAAGTGCTACATAAATGTCAGCCATCATTATTCTCATTCAAGCTGTTTACAAGTTTGCTTTAAGATGGGATGAAGTTTTTTACCATGAGTTGCTATTTTCGGGAGTTCTATGAGCAAAGAGAAGCTCCCTGGAGGAAAACACCATGAATTCAGCCTGTATTCTGTCAACCTCAGCAGTTAAATCTCATATACTATGCTAGATCTGTGTAGGACAATCTTTCTACCCTCCTAAGTGGGTCAGGAGGAAAGACATTTTACTAAATTAAAACACTAATCTGCATTTTCAACATGCTTTTAATTTGTGATTACAAACATAATTTCCAATGAAACACTATATAGAATAAGCAAAAATAAGTTAATACATGGTAAACTTGAATACAACTTCATTAATTAACAGATTTAAGAACAAACAGTTCATTTAAGACTCTGGAACTACATTTAATATATAAACTTTGTCCAACACTCATACCTTTTTAGATCTAAGTAAAACACCAAAAGAGCTATCAAGACTTCTCCAAACCAATTACAAGAATGTATTTTTATTTTTGGTTACAATCCCCTGCTATGCACAAGACCATTGAAATGCTGGAACAATCACACACTTTAAAACGGCACAAAGCAAAGCGAGGAGACACATGCCAGCCTTATATAAGCTGCCTTGAAAGTGCAAACCTTTATTTATTTTTCCTCTTCCTGAACCACTAGTATAAGAGCTGGTACCTCAGACGACACCGTAGGATCATTAGCATGCTTTCCATACCACAGGTAAGGGACATTGACTTAAACCAGGTCAGGTCTCCATGTCTTTTGAAGATACCTCCGGTTTTTAAACAGTGAATAGGCATTCAACTATATATAGTGCAAATCAAGTACCAAGAAGCAAACGACAGGACAGAGACTGTCATTAGATAAGACACATTCTTGGACAGAGCATCACAAGAGATGCTGCTTCTCTACCTGGCACAACACCACACAAAACAAACTGGCACGGGATGATGGCAACCTTTGTTTAGGTTTGAACGTGGAATGGGGTTCGGCGGAGAGAGTGCAGGGCGACCAGACAACAACCCCGGAGCAATGCTCCAATATTATAGACTGGATCAATGCCGCCTCTTTGAGTACTAAATGCCCACATGACCGTGGGGATTATAGGGGCTGCTACGGCCAAAAGATCCACCAGGAAATTGTTGCTCCAGTACTGCTTCACGATTCCTGCCTGAGAGAGATGAATGACATTGCCAAACCTTTCTTCAGGGTAGGCCATGAAATCCAGTTCCCTCATGACCCGGTTTTCATGACTTCCAACTTCCATCTTGTTGTATGGTGTCTCCATAGGAGACAAAAGAATGGCAGAGTTTGGATCACTTGGTGTGAGATCAATCATCAAAGCAGATGTGGCCTCTGGGAAGGTTTCTATCAGGTCAGCCTCAGACTCATCGAGGGATGATGGGCTTGAGGGATGGGGGTCTTGCAACTTGAGCATATTCTGAATAAGCTGCTCTACATCAGGACTATATGGCACCACATCAGTCTGAATGGCCTGTTCTGTCACCACACTGCATTCCTCCTGACTGACTGGGGCCATTTCAAATGCCTTTGTTGTAAGTGATGAGGATATGGATGTGGACTGTAAGAGGGACAGGTCACCAGCCTCTGTAGTAGTGGCCATCATAATCTCTTCAAACATATCTGTGCTATTCTCTGCGCTTTCAATAGCCAGTAACTCACTCTCAGCTCCTTCCTCTATGGTTTGGTCTTCCGAAGCCTGTGCATCTGCCATTTTGCCATAGGCAGTGCTGGGAGGTAAACTTTTCTCTGGGGAATCGCAGAGATAGTCTAGACATTGCTCATCCCTCAAAGAGCCATTCTGGGCCATCTCCATACTCTGAAGTAAGGATTCCAATTTCTTATTTTGGATGTTTATGTCTACAAAGTACTTCTGTATTCCCTTGTCTTTATCAGCCAGGCTGCTCCTCATGGTCTCAATGACCTGCTTCAGCTGCTTAATCTCTTTTCTTGCCTCCTTTAAGGCCAGCTGAGCTTCCACCCTATGGCACTCCTCTTCAATCCAGTCCTCTCGCATACGGGCCAACTGAGATTTGAGTTCTGCAATTTCTGTTTCCCTATTCAAAATTAAAAACAACAACAACAACAAATCAACAAGGTAAAATCAAATATCTGAAGTTTGACTTCTTAGATGTTACACTCTCTTAGCTTTTTTACCTTCCCTTTATTCACACGATGATTAATACTTTTAGGGTGCCTTGAAAAAAATTGCAATTTTCACTGATAAATTATTGATGTACTTTAAAAATGATTATAAGATGTTTAGGTTGAATTTGTACAACCTGAAAAGACTTATTCTATTTTCCAAACTCTTAGGCAGAAAGTCATCTAAAGCATGGGAAAACTGTAATATTTCTCTACAACAAATTGGTCTGAATAAGCAGGCTATGCTTCTAAAATGAGATCTTTCTAAAAGGAAATAATATTAGGGCCAGCTAGGTGGAGCAGTGGCTAGAGCACTGGCCTTAGAGTCAGGAAGACGAGTTCAAATCCAGCCTCAGACAGTTGATACTTTACTAGCTGTGTGATCCTGGGCAAGTAACTTAACCCCAAATGTCCTGCCAAAAAAACCAAAACCAAAAACAAAAAAATAGAAAAAATATATTCTAGAAATACTCAGTTGAGCAAGGCTAAAGAAGTCATTGAATTAAAACCCTGCCCAAAGCACGAATCCTTTCTTCAACATCTCTATCAAATGGTCTTCCACCATCTCTGATTGAAGATTTCCAATGATAGAGAACTTATTATTTCTCTGGGCAGTACATTCCAGTTTTGAACAGCTCTAGGTATGTTTTCCTCCTTATACTGAATATAAATTAGCACCTACTGTTCCTAAACTTATCCTCCATGGACAAACAGAACAAGTCTAATCCTTTTGACACATACATGGGAATGAAGAATGCAGGTTCTTCTAGATTACAAAGCTATGATTTGATCAGAATGGGCCCTCCCTTCACTGATACAGATTGCACATCCTTCCATGCTTAGTGGATAGGCTTCATTGATGGCTATAGCTAAAAAAATCATTTTCTGGTCACCAACCCTCTATAAGAGCGTTTCAAGAACAAAGGCATAAAACGAAAAATTATACTCTAAACTAAGGTTTTATATGGAATAGATTTAGAAAAGTATAGCCTACACTTACCCCAATATTGCAACCTTCACAAAAGTCCTTCTGCACTAACTCATCTTAGAGGTTCCTGATGGTTTACCAAGGTAGAAAGACTCTGAGTACAGTCCCAATAGGTACCAACCTGGCCAAATTCAGAAAGACTTAGTACAAAGTTGGTTGTCATGAATTTTTGGGATGCAGTAACTTCCAGAGATCCAGTGGAGTACAAAAGAATTATCATCTGTCTAGGCTAAGTAGATGAGGTGTCATACCACTGAAATCACACAATTCCTGTAGTACTCGCATATGTTAATTTCAGAGCAGAAGAAGGCGCAGTTTTCCTCCTTAGGATCATAGGTCTAGAGTTGCAAGGGTTCTTAGAGGCCATCCAGTCCTATCCCCTAATTTCATGGGTGAGGAAACTGAGGCTCAGAAAGGTTAAGTGACTTGCCCAAAGACATGAAAGCCATGTCAAATGTAGAAGTTGAACCAAGAGCCTCTGATTCTAGAGCCAAGTTCTCTTCCCACTGAACAGAACTATCTCCTTAATTATGAAGAAAATGTTCTTAATAGTTAACCTAAATTCCTTATATATTTCAGTTTAAGCACATTTACTGTCATGCTAAGTGATAATATACAACACCTGGCCTCAATTCTCTTTTTAAGTGCCTTTCTTACATATGAAGATGTTTTTCAAACAATCCTGAGCCTTCTCTTTTCCAGGCTAAATAGTCCTGAGGGTAGGTATCTCAAATCCTTCCTCCCAGGTTTTCTTTCTGACTTTAATTAAATTTGCTCTGAGATGAATATTTCAAGAAAACTGCATCTGTCCCTCAACTCATATGGACCATAGGATCATAGATCTAGGATTAAACAGGATTTCAAAGATCATCCAGTCCAACCGCTTCACATTTTACAGATGAGGAAACTGAAGACCAGGAAAATGAAGACCAGAGTAAATGCTTTGCCCAAACTCATAATGGAATAGGTTCCTTCAGATACAAGATTTTAACAATTCCAGTCAGTTCTCTAGGGCATTGAGGCAACCTAGTAATCTAGCCCAAGATAAAACAGCTCTCATGTCATTAAAGTCATTCCAAATTCAATCAAGGTAAACACCTTCAAGGTCTTCTATATAAAATGGAAAGAGGTGGTGTCCTCAAAGTTAAAAACTGACTTGGGCTCTTGAATTCAGCTTAAAATGACCTTAACTCTAAACTACCTCTCTGGCCCACAGTTCTACTAAGTCCTTTCCCAAATGTTTCAGGGAAAAAAATAATTACTCAAGTGGGAAAACCAGTCTGTTTAACATGTCAAAGGTCTTTTTTTTTTTTTTTTAACTCTCTCTTAGAATTTCTTAGTGTCTTTTTAATCAGAAGCTTGGTCAAAAATAATGAGATTCTACCCTTTAACAGAGAAACTGGACAAAGATATTACTTGTCCAAATTATATACAGATCCCTAATGGGGAGACCCCAGAGATGGGAACAGGGCTTGAGTTGGCCTGTAATGTGCTCAGACTGTTCTTTTCCTAGCACAGGGCTGTTCCCTGCAGTATTCATTCACTTTAAAAATAGCTTTACGCTAACCTATCATTTGAGGTTTGGCAATATTACTCAGCTGCACATACCCAGAAAGAGCTGAGGATTTTCTCTAATAAACTTAACTTTTAAAAGTAGAATCATGCAAATTATGCAGTAACTTGTTTTTGAAAGAAACTGAAGTTGATCTTGATATTTCAATAAAAGGAAAAAAATGGCTTTCTTCTATTTTTTTTTGTCATTTGCCTCATTTTTAAAGGAAAATTGATGACTATTGAACACTTCACAAAATAGATGATGCTCCTACTATACCTCTCTTGCAGTCGGCTCTCAGATTCTTTCAATTTGGTTTTGAGGTGTCTCACTGTAACCTCTTTCTGTTGCAGGGGAGTCAAATACTGCTCTGGGTTTGGGGGTTTAACACCATGATTTTCACCACAAGACATATACCTCCCAGGCCGCCTGAAATAAACCAAGTAAAAATGTTAATTTTGTCCTATTTACTTTCCTGTAAAAAAACAAAACAAAACACAAAAACATGAGTTTTATTGAAGAAAATAGATTTACTATGTTTGCCTCTTGCATTGTAATAACAGATGACTTCATCTGAAAAGGTGTTGTACAGTTTATGCATTTACAAATCCTGGGACAATAAATCTTTCTATTTCTTTGGTCAGTACCCACTAAATTAAGGTTTAAGGGGAAAAATAGGCTTTTCTAATACAAAGAAATTATCTCATCCAAAATAATGTATAATTGTCTCCATGCTAGTTCTATCAGTTGTGCTAAGTAATATACCATTATAGTAAGAGGACAATGAGATACAGAAGAAATGGGGGTAAAGAGGGATGGAGAAGGAGTGACCCAAGTGCTTATGCAAAGTGTCACTGCTTAAAGATCCTATTTGTAATAAACTAAATTCCAATTATTCAGAAATTGTGTTTCTTGGGCTGGGTACATGCTGTGGTCAGAACTAATTTCTGCTAGAAATGATTTTTTTTTTCCTTCTACCATGTGAAAGTCCCTTTATTCTGAAGGACAGAATTCCTATTTCCCTCTCACAATGGTTTAATTTTAAAAGAGAAGCATGGAGTGTCCTATGATGCATCTCTGGACTGAAAGCCAAGAGTCCTCAACCATGTTCCTGTCCTCACCACTGACTTGTGGAACAGCCGTGGGTGAATTCAGGGCCTAGATCCCAGAACCAGTGTAAAGCTGAATATTTCCTTTGTGAGCGGAGTGCCCACTGATCAAAATGGGGAATCTCAGAGGGAGAGAGACATGTTGGCTGTTGGATCTTACCCATTCTACTTGTGTGAAGCAAAGCAGGTACAGGCTACCTTACTTTGATGGAAAGGAGTGGTACTCCTCTGGATGATTGCAAAGTTTCCTGCCTTAAGTCTCCTCATTCTAGTCCTTTTTCTATATCTAACTGCCAAAAGGATTTTCTTTAAGTACAGATCTAACCTTATCAATCTTTTACTTAATTCCAATGGTTCCTTATTGTTTCTACCATAAAATGGAAACTTTTCTGTTTAGCTTTTAAAACCTTCATTATCTAGCCCCAACCTAACTTTCGGGTCTCCCTGGATATGACTCCCTTTCCAACACTCTGTATGATCCAGTCAATCCGACCTCCTCTCTGTTCTTCACCCATGACACTCCCTTCTCTGTACTTCTGTACTGGCTGTCTGCCTGTATACCTGGAATACACTCTTTCCTTATCTCTGCTCACAGAATCTTGTCTTCCTTCAAAACACTCAAGCACTGGCACTATGCCTGGTACATAGCAGGTGTTAATTAATAAATCCTTATAGACTGCTGACTGGCTCTAGCGCCACCTTTTTACACTAGAGGGATCCTTTCCTGATTCCCTCAACCATTAGTGCCCTCCCTTACAAACTACCTTCTTCTCAACCACTTTATATTTATTCTCTTTACATCTGTTTTGTATATGTTTTTATATATAATTCATATTCTCTTTCACTAGAGGGTAAGCCCCTTGAGATCAGGATTGTTTCATTCTTCGTAATTGTATTCCTTTGTAGGTGCTGGATAAATGCTTGTTAACTGATTGACCGTTGATTGACTTTCCCAATCCCCACCTTTATTTGTCCTCCCTTTTCATTATATTCTGGTTAAACATTTTGCTACCCATGTGTTGGTTTTCATTGGCTGATCCCCCAAAATATTTAATCATGGAGAAGGTATGAGTTGTGATTATACAGCTATTTGGTTAGTATAGAGTATTTTTTTAAAAAAAAAGGAATAAGGAAGAAAAGAAAAGAAAAAGTTCACTAAACAGGATACCAAGGAATTAGAATAAAAACAAGAGTTCACCTCATGATCGGGCTGCTATCACTTCCTTTATACGAGCCGGAGTTACTGCTACTGGGGGATGAAGGCCCATAATTTGGATGGGCATTAACAGGGCTCTGTTGATTCCTGCACAACATAGACAGAAGGTCTTTCTCACGTGAAGGTGGGCTGTTGCCAGACTTGTAAGAGGAAGATCCATTATTCCGTCCATGGGGACCACGGCTACAAAGAACAATAATGAAAAATATCAAGATATTTGAATGAAATTCTGTTGTTTAATTCTTCTATTAAGGTGGTCACCACTAGGAAAAACAACTGCTAACAATGCATGGGGGATACATATATCTTTCACGTCAAACAGGCCTTCTCAGGGTCCCTTTGCCCATTCTTTCTCCCCAAGTATTATTTCAAGGAACTAATGTCTGTGCCTCCTTGAGATCAGTGTAGTGGGAAGAGTGCTAGATTTGAAGTCAAAGGGCCTTGGTTCAAATCCTGGCTCTACAACTTTAACCACCAATGGGAAATGTAGTTACCCTTCTGTGCCTCTGTTTTCTTGACTGTAAAATGAGGGGATAAGACTAGATAATCCTGAAGATACATCCTATCTATAAATCTGTAAACTAATGATCTGTGATATAGTGGCTTAAATTCTACTAACTCTAAGAAATTCTGAAATATATCTCCCCCCAGTCTAGGGGGAAATGCGATGGTTCCTTCTTAAGAGTATATTGATATTGGAATTTTGTTCCAATTCAGTAGTTTCAGTAAAAGCAAAAAAATTATATATGGGATGGCCCAGTTTAAGAAATGGAAAATTAATGGGATTCATTTTGGTTTAGGGTCATAATTTCATTTAACTCCCTGCACAAATCCTCAATCACCTATCCTTTCAACTTTCTATTTATTTATAGACAAAGATTTAAGACAACAACACAATTTCTCTCTTTTTTTCTCTTTAAAATATCCATTCTTTGTATCTTTCAAACCTACAATGACATAATGGATGTCCTCCACATTCACATGGTTTATAGTCAGAGCTCTCCTCAAACAAGGAAATCTGAAAACACTGTCCAGATGATAAAGACTTATGCATAAAGTGGGATTATTTTCTTCACAGAATATTTAATGCAGCTGCTTACATTTCTCCCCAAAGCTATCCCTTTTGCAATAATCTTCCAATTCCTGTGATAATCAGGGAGAGAGCCTCTATTAGCTTCTAATCTCTCTTTAACACCTGGTGGTTTCAAGATTGCCCCCCTAGCCAAGAAAGACTGCTAAATCTGCTAATCTTTCTTTTAAAAATAGGACTGTGCCCCACCTTTACAAGTCTACCCCAGAAACAGCAAGGAGCAGTGAGAAGGGGGCTGGGACAGCACTGGGAGACAGTTGATGCTATTATGGTTTGGTTGACAACAAAGCTTTGGATAAAATCACATACTTCTTTCTTAACTCATAAGACAAAGCACATGTTGACATGTTTCTCTGTCACCATCATTTAGTTAAATGAGCTCTATAAGTCTTAGAACATATCTGTATTGATGCAATCAGTATAGTTTTTAGTACCCAACACTCAAGAAGTTCTATTTTGACTTTTTCTAATCTTCTAATGTGTTGAGCTCAGAAGGTAAAGCTAAAACCAGCTGGTATTCTTTTGTTCCATAAAGAGTAATTCTTGCTAACTCTTGTGGATTTTTTTTTATAATGTTGAAATTGTAAGAATCTCTTCTAGAAAACATCTCCCAGGCCACAGAAGGTTAAGAGTTGGAAGACACCTTATAGAACACTTTGTCCAGTGGTTCCAAATCTGTGGGTTTATGGGCCCCCTTGAATTTTTGAAAAGGATTCTGTGAATCCATACACAAATCTATAAATAATCAAACATGCTTTGGGTGGACTGAATAAACATATCATACACTTATGTGTTTGTAGATTTTCTCAGTCCAAACGTATGATTTCATTGATGTGGGGAATTCCTGCTGTAGAGACTCCCTCCAACAATACAGATGAACAGTTTCTCTCTAACTTACAGTCTTTGAGAGGATAGAGATAATGTTGTGATTAAAAAAATTAAGTTCATCTAAAACATTATTGAATTTACAAGGCTTTTCTGCTATTACCAATTTTTCAATCAGCATATAGTAACATTACAACTACTCAAATGTATGGTGGGAGGGGGGAAGAGGGGGATGTGAAATTTTTTTTGTAAGGAAGGATTTCAAGTACTCAAAGTAGTTGTAGACCACTAAAGTAGTTCCAACTCTCTCATTTTATAGGTGAGAAAACTGAGGTCCAGAGAGTTTAGACCCCTTGCCCACAGCCCTCCAGATAATGAAGTGGCACATTTGAACTCAGGGTTCCTAACTCCATGCACAGTACCATTTGCACTACATTATATACCAAACTAATTCTTATTATAGTACTGACTCTCCAAGATGCCATCATAGGGATGAGGAAACAAAAGTAACTTTTAAGGTAGAATGGAAACTTCAGTCTAGCTTGCTTATTGCTTCACAGTGCTCTTTCCCATCTTGGTCACAAATGTCCCTCTATTCATAATGTGGTTTCTGTGGAAGCCCAGAAACAAATGTGTTAAAAAAACAAAACAAAACAATAATATATTCAGCCAGCTAGCAATGCACAATAATACACATAAATGGAAACAGCACCAAAAAGGAAAACAAAAAAAGCTCTGTCTTGAAATCGGCCTGAGCATGCCCCTCCCTCTCATGAGAATGGACACTTTATCTGTAACAGATGGCCTGATGGCTTTTTTACAAACCGACTTTAAGAGTCCGGTAGTGGGAAGTGCTGTCTTTAAGTAGCAGAGAGGAAAAGCAAAGCACACTCCGGTTTGGGTTATTATCCCTCCGTTTCAGTTATAATTTGGCATAAATAAGCCTAGCTCTTTCCTAACACAAACAGGACAAGTTTCCAGGCAAAATCATTTAAAGTTAGGAAAGAAAGCTGATGAAGACTGTGACTTTGGGGTCTGGGCGATACAGTGTTAAGCCAAATGGAAGACACAGAGACGGGGCCGAGTTAAACAGGCAAGTTAGGGGCTTATTACGGAAATAACGAATGCTATCACTAAAATATTTAGTATAGCATGCTCCTTCAGTGAAGTTCAAACACGAATTTCAGAGATGGAAGGGAAATGAACAACCATGTACTTCAACTTATATTTTTTGAAAAAATCTATAGACAGAACACTGGGCTTAGGTTTAGATGCCCTTCCTAAAAGCCTACCTCAGACACTGAAGCCCTGGGCAGGTCACTTAACCACTCTAAGCTTCAGTTTCATCATATCCTCATAAAATAGGGATAATAATATCTTCTATCTCGGAAGGTTGTGAGGATCAAATGAGATAATGAATGTAAAGCAGTTGGCTTCTGTTATCATTAGACCTGACAAATGGTTGTCTAGCCTTTACTTGAAAATCTTCAATGAGAGGGAATGTACCATTTTCTGATTCAGCCCTTTCCATTTCGAGATAGCTTGAATTGTTAGGAAGATTTTCTTTACATCAAGCCAAAAATTTTCCTCTTTGCAACACCTTCCTCCTGCTCTCTGACACCAAGAAGAACAAACATAATCCATTTTCTTATCTCTCCAGCCTAATCCCTTCCATAGGCTTCAGTCATGCATCTGTCAGTCAGTCAACCAATACTTATTAGGCTCCTCCTTGTGCCAGGCACTGTGCTAAGCTCTGGGGATACAAAGAAAGGCATCATTAATTTCCCAGTGGGCATTTCAAATTGGATATACCATCTCAAATTCAACATGTTCAACACTGAACTCATTTTCTTTCCCTCTAAACCCACCCCTCTTCCACATTTCCCCATTTCTGCTGAAGTTCGATCTTTCAGGTTCATAACCTTAGCATTATTCTTGGTTGCTCACTTTCCCTCATCCCCACATATCTGTTAGACTGCCAAGTCTTGCCATTTCTAAGTTCACAAAATTTCTTGCATCTAGCCCCTTCTCTCCACTCACATGCTTATCACCTTAGTTCAGGGCCTCATCACCTCTCATGTGGGTTACTGTAACAGCCTCCTAATTGGCCTTCCTGCCTCAAGTCTCTCACCATTCCATTCCATCCTACACATTGCTGCCAAAGCGATTTTTCTTAAGCATACATCTGCCCACATCACTCCCTTTTCAATCAACTCCAGTGACTTCCTAGTGCTTCCAAAATAAAATGTAAACTCCTCTGTTTAGCTTTTAAAGTCCTTTTCTACTTGTACATTACTCCCTTTCTATTCTCTGTGATCCATCCAAACAAACTTCATAATATCTACTTGCCATGTTTGTGCCTTTCCATCGGCCGTCTCACGTTTCTAAAATGTATATCCTCCTTACTTCTACTTCATAAAGTCCCTCTCTCATGCACTTACTGTCTTCTGCATGAAGCTTTTTCTGATTCTCTCAATTGCTAGTGCCTGTTCACCCTCCAAAGTACCTGGTTTGTACTTACCTTATATTTATGTTGTATATACTTATAAATGTACTTGTCTCCCCAATTAGAATGTAAACTCTTCATGAATAGGGATTGGTTTATTCTTTGGACTTGTATCCACAATGTTTAGCACAGTGCTGGTCCACAGTTAATAAATGCTTGGAGATTGACTGATTCCATACAGCTTTTCAAATCTCGGGAGAGCAAGTATCAAGTTTCCACTAAATCTTTTCTTCTCTAGGCTAACTATTCCTAATATCTTCAACTTATGCTCATGAGGTATGAACTCAAGGCTCTTCTCTGGAGATTCTCCAGCTAATCAGTGTCCTTTCTAAAAAGTAAAACCCAACTCAATATTTCAGACATGGCCATACCAGGACACTTCATTGCTGAGCACTAGGTCTCTCTCAATGTGGCTAAGGTTGCATTAGTTTTCTTAGCAGTCACAGCAACAGTCAGCAAGTCAGTAAGTTTTTATTAAGTGTCTTCTTTGTTCCAGGTATTGTGCTAAGTGCAAGGGATACAACAACAAGCAAAAAGCAATCCCTGCCATTAAAGTTCGTATTGAGCTTCAGGTCCATTAAAATCCCCAGATCTTTTTCAGGCAAGCTACTTTCTAGCTACAACTTCTGTCATGATTACCTACACAAAAATTAGATTGACATACATACAACTTGTTGGTGTAGCTGGATGGCTCAGGGGATGGAGAGCTGGGTCTGAGATCAGGAAGACTGGGTTCAAATCTGGCCTAAGATACTTGCTAGCTGTGTGATCCTGGACAAGTAATTTAACCTCTGTTTACCTTAATCTACTGGAGAAAGAAATGGCAGATCACACTAGTATCTTTGCCACAAAAAACACTTGTGGATAGCATGGTTCATGGTCATGAAGAGCTGGACACAGTTGAACAACAATAAGCAGTTTGTTAGCAATACATCTTGTGTGAAAAAAAACAAAATCCTCCCTATTACAAGAGCTCTATCTGCGGTAGCTTAATAACAATACCTGGCCTTTATATAGCTCTTTAAGGTTTGAAAAGTGCTTTATAAATATTACCTCAATTTTTTAATCCTTGCAACAACCCTAGGAAATAGGTGCTATTATTATTTCCATTTTACAGATGAAGAAACTGAGGCAAAGTGAGATTTTTTTTTTTTTTAAAGATTATGACCCTGACTTACCCAGGGTTAAATAGTTAACAAATATCTAAGGCTAGACTTGAATTCAGGACTTCCTGGTTCTAAGTGTTATCCACTATACCACTTAGCTGCCTTGATACAAATTTCAAGTCATCACTACATGCCATTTGTAACAACTGGTGGAAGCAATCAGTTATTTAAAAAAGCTGCTTTACCACTTGTCTTCAAATAAGTACACTAAAATCTTCTGTACTTATTCCTACTATGTGTATTATAGCTCACTGTAACTTATCCAATTATATATGTATACATATATATGTTTATATGTGTGTATATGTGGGGAAAGGCAGAGAGAACCCACTCATTTTTTATTCTTCCCTCTCTACATAAAATTATTTGCCTACTCTCATCAATTCTAATTCCTCATCTCTCAAAGTCATTCAGCTCTTTTAACTTTCTCTCAGGAGAAAGACTAGAACAAGATATACAGATTTGGGACTCACTGCATAGAGGCAATAACTGAACCTATGAGGTTACCAAGGTCACCAGGATGAGGTCACCAAGTAAGAGACTATAGAGTGTAAAAACGAGGGCCCCAGGCAGAGGCCAGGCCCGCCCTAAGTTGTGGTTTGGGGTGGGACATGTATTTCGATCCAGCAAAGGAAGCAGAAAAAGAGTGTATAGTCAGGAGGCAAACCAGAAGACAACTGGAAGGAGAAACAGAGGAGGAGAGGATGCATATACAGGAGGAAGGGATAGTTAACAGGGTCAAGTCCTATAGAGAAGTCAAGGAGAATGAGGACTGAGAAGGACCCACTCTTGTACATTTGCTTATACAGTCCCTCATACCTGGAATGCATCCCTGCCCTCTTTCCTCATATGACTCTCTCCCTGAAGTCCTTTTCTTTGATCTACTCTCCCATATTTATCATATTCTAATCTGTTACATATATATTTGTTCCCTATATTTCATTACTTGAGCTCCTGAGTGAGAGGTCATATAGGATGACACCTCCCCGGACACAACTATCTGCTCTCTCATACCCATCTATGTCAACTCCATGCTCCTGAATGCTTCTATCTCAGTCTATTGTCCTCTTTCACTATGCTTTCTGGAACCCCCAATCCTACTGTTAAATATCTGCTTTTCATATCAGACTTTCCATTCACCCCACCCCACCCCCCGGGAAAAAAACACACACATTTTCACATATGAAAATGTGTGTATGTATATATGTACATACATACAAATATACACATGTACATATATATTTTTTTTCTTAAACAACCTGAGGCCATACTTAGTATGCTTTAAAGCTGGGAAAACGAGCTCCTTAGAGGTGGCTGGGTAATATACTGGATAGGAACACTGCACCTGGGAACAGGGAAGACCCAAGTATGAAACCTGCATCTGGCAATTACTAGCTATGTGACCCTAGGAAAGTCATTTCTCTGTGCCTTATGTTCTATATCTGCAAAATGTAAGTTGGACACAATAACCTCAAAGGTCTCATCTAGCTCTAAATCTATGATGTTATGATACATGTTTGAAGATACAGATCACATATAGGAAGAAGTATATGTCAGCTCCAAGAAAAAAAAAATACCTTTCCTAAAATATCCCCCTTGTCACTTCTATCTGTTCCATTTACCTTCCGTAGCTATTTCTTCCCCCAGTTCTAGACTAAGAAAACACATTCCTCTGCAACTCAGTGAAAGGCAGCAATTCATCAAAGGAGAGATGAATTATCCATAACATTCAGCTATGTTTTAATTGTTTAGACACAAAATATCAATCAATCAGTTAGTTAGTCAATCAACTTGTATTTTCTAAGTTCCTATTATGTGCTGAGTCCTGGGTATATAAAGGCAAAGACTAGTTTGTGTTCTCAAGGGGTTCACTGTCTAATGGTGGAGGTAGCATGAAAATATAACTATGTTTAAACACTATTATATACAGGATAAATTGAGGGTAGTCTCAGAACACACTAAGATAAAAGAGGCCTGGGAAAGGCTTCTTACGGAAAATGAAAGTAGCTGAGACTTCAAAGAAACTAGGGAAACTAGGTAAGTCAGATATGGGGAACAAACAGTCTAGAGGTTCAGAGTTGGGAGATGGAGTGAATCAGAAGAGAATTTGGCAGTTAAGACAATCCCATGGATGCTTCACTTGACTGATTTCACCTTGACATTTAATCCATAATCTAAGATTATCTGTCAGTTTTAAAAAGAAGAATAGTAACCACAAAAACAACAATATTACAGCTAGTAATATTTATCACCTGTTCCTTCTTTGTGTTCCTGGTCTCACGGGTGTGTGTTAATTTCTAGAACAGCTTAAAGTTAAGTGTTACGGTTTAAGAATGAGCCTGATTTGTAAGTGACACACAGAAAAGTTTATATTTCTGTCTTGTGACCTCAGAGACACTACTTCAAAAGCACAGGGTGTTTGGGGCAGTGAGACAATGTTCTCTTCTCCTGAAGGCTACAATTTCCTGTTACAGGTTTTGTCTGTTCCCAGCTTTGTTTTAAACAATAATAACCTGCGTTTGGAATCTCAACTCCCTTTTAAAAAAATTAACCAAATTTCATAATCATCATTGGAAAATAAGAGATATAATTTTCTTGTTGAGCATTGGAAACGGAAGTTCTGAGAAGTTCAATTATTTCTCTACACTAAGTAGAAACGTTAGGATGACAATCACAGAAAACCAGGGCTGGAAGAAAATTGAACTCTTCTACATGGCATTCTTCTTGGAACAGGGCATTCATGAGTAAAGTCATTGGAGTCAGTCTGTTGCTTTGGTCTCATCACCTCTCCTCCACTCCCACCCCCACTACCCCTTCAGCCTAGTGCTTGCTTCTACAGGGTATTGACATCTCATTCTTTCTGGTGGCCCATCTCTTCTGGACTGCTGAGTTAGCCAGAAATGATGTCTTTATGGTTCTAAGACCTCATATCCAGAATCACTGAATATTAAAACCAAGCCTTGCCTCACTGACTGACCTTGGACAAATCATTTAATCCAGGGGTGAGGAATCTGCAGCCTTGAGGCCACATGTGGCCCTCTAAGGTCCTCAAGTGCAGCCCCTTGACTAAATCCAAACTTCACAGAATAAATCCCCTTAATAAAAGGATTTTTAAAAAATCTCTCACTGTTCTAAACAACTTTCTAAGGCTGTGAGTTACACAGAAGGTACCAACCTATATGGGCAGAGGATATTTCTTCACCTAGAAGATTCTTGTTATCAATGAAATCGCAGGTCTAGACCCTTTCCTATTATTATTATTGTTATTATTATAAATTATTATTTCTGTCATTATCATTACAAGAGAGGACACTAAAACTCAAAGGGAATAACTAATTGGTAGCAAATCCAGATCTGGCTCCCAATCTGATTTTGTTTTCACTACTCTATGATGCCTTTCTCTTTATATATCCCACAGATTACTAGTGAACAGTGTAAGAGAACCCTGGAACAAATGCCTATTTTTCTCCACTCATCACTTCATAATTTTCTTCAAGCCTCCAAACCCAAGCCACAGTAGTGATAATAGTGACTACAAACTCCTATCTATTCTTTACAATCAGGAAATCTCAGAAATGGAAGTGATGTCACAAGACTTTTAGTTCAATTCCAACACAAGGAATGAATTACTTCTACAATATAGGTTTTTACCCTGGGGTCTAAACACCTGAGAGGTCTTTGAACTAACATGGGAAGAATATATATATTTATTTCAATAGAATTGGTTTCCCTTGTAACACAGTCCCCCCTAACCCTCGCCCCACCAGTTCTTTTCCAAGTTATCACTGCCATCATTGGCTGCACTCTCCTCCCTTTCCCATCTTGACTGCATGGTGAGCCTTTTCAACTCCACAATATCCTCTACATGTTAGTCCTTTACCCCCTTAATTGTGTGATCATGCCTTGTCAAGCCCCAGCCTCGGATTACTCCCACCATCCACTGCCTTTGCTCCTATCCATAAACTGCTGAACAAAGCTGGAGAAAATTGTGAAACTGTGTTGATTAGGTCTACCACAAATGTATTACATAATCTCAACTGAACCCTCACGGCAGCAAGACAATTTTCTTTTATACCTTCCAGTGACCACAATGACTTTTCCAAGCCTTCTTGTTCCCCTTGCTCAAGTCTCCAGAGGCACTTCCCTTCTCCAACCCTCTCAGCTTCACTTCTGTCTCATACTAAGAGATGGCCCTTCTCTAAACTTTAATCGAATTCTATCCTATCTTCTCCAACAAACTGCCCTTCCTACCATTCCCACTCTCTAATCTTCAAACTACCTGTCCACAGGTTGTTTCCCACAAACATACCCATGTCTCCATTTATCATTAAAAAAAACCAAACAACCCTTCACTTGGTCTGCCCATCTCCACTGGATAGCATCCTGTATTTTTCCTCCCTTTTGTTCCTAAACTCCTCAAAAAAGCTGCTTACAGGCAGCACCTCCACTTTTTCTCCTTTCACTTTCTTCTAAACTCTCTGCAGTTGGCTATACAGCCTGAAGAGAAACTATCTAGGAGAAAACCTTTACTCTTTGACTGATAAGTATGTTTTTCATTTTAGTTAAAGGGACGGGAGGCAATTTATTGCTGGCAACAAGAGAGATTCTAACACTTGGTGGAGAGGGTGGGAGGGGCAGTACTCATCATTCAACTGAAACCACTCTCGCCAAAGTAATCAATGATCTCCTGTCAGATCTAATGGCCTTTCCTCAGTCTTCATCTTTCTTGATCTCTTTGAAGTCTTGACCGTGCTGATCACCCTCTTCTTCCTGACACTTTTGTCTCTCTAGGGATCTTCAACCAAGTCAAGATCACTGACTGTAATGTTCCGCTAGGCTCTTCTAGACCCTCTTCTCCCAATACATTCTCTCATGTGGTAATCTCTTCAATTTTCATTTCAATGCAAATGATTCTCAGATCTATTTAACAATCCTAACCTCCCTTTCTCCTGACCTCTAGTTTCTCATCTCTGTCTATTGGACATCTTAAATTCAACATGTCCAGAACTGAACTCCTCTCTTCCTATCTTTCCTATTACTATGGAAGGCACCACCATATTCCCTGTCACCTAAGATCAAAACCTAGGCATTTTCCTAACTCTCCCTTCTCTAGTTGATCCTCCATTGAGCAGTCAAAGTGATCCTCCTGAAGCACAGTTCTAGCCATACCACATTATTCCTATTCAATAAACTCTAGTAGTGGCTCCTTATTAGCACTAGGATCAAATGTAAAATTCATGGCCCCTTCCTAGCTTTCCAGTTGTCTTACACTGCTCTCCTCCATGTACCCGTAGATCTAGCAACCCTGGCCTCCTTGCTGTCCTCGAACAATGCCCTCTATCTTCTGGGCATTTTCTCTGTCTGTCCCTTATGCCTAGGATACTCTTCCTTCTTATCTCTGCCTCTTGGCTTTCCTGGTTTCCTTCAGATACCAGATAATATTGTGCCTCCTACAGGAAGCCTTTCCTAATCCCTCTAATTCTAGTGTTTTGCTTCTGTTGATTATTTTCTATTTATCTTTTACCTAGCTTGTTTGTACATAGTTTTTCAAACTTTGTCTCCCTCATTAGCTTAGGAGCTCTTTGAGAGCCGGGGTTTCCTTTCTTTGCATCCCTAACGTTTAGCAGACTGCCTAGAATGTAGTAGGTGCTTAATAAATGGTTATTGGCTGGCTGATTGACCTTTTACACAACACTCCCGTTCCAGATTCCCTATCTTTTCACTGGCTGTCCCTCATGCCTGGAATGCTCCCTCTCATCAATTCTGCCTCTTGGCTTCCCTGGTTTCCTTTAAGTCTCAATTAAAATCCCACCTTCTGCACTAAGACGTTCCCTCAGTGCTGATGTCTTCCCTTTGAAATGATCTCCACTTCATTTCCAATTGAACATACCTTGTTTGTACATAGTGTGTTTGCACAGCGTCTCCCCCATTAGACCGTGAGCTCATCAAGAACAGGAACTATTTTTGCTTTCCTTTGGATCCCCAGCACTTAGCACAATGCCTGGCACATAGATGAACCTTAACAAATTCTTGTTGACTTGACTTTAGACTTAATCTTTGCATTTTGTTTGTGAATTCTTAAAACATTATTCTGAGAAGTGGTGCATAGACTTTATCAGACTGCTGGGGGTAGGGAGTGGGGTTGTTGGTGACACAAAACAAGTTTAAAAATCCCTGCATTAGGCACTTTAAAAATATGATCTCATTTGATCCTCATAACAACCCAGGGGGGTAGGTGCTATTATTATCATCTCCATTGTACAGATGAAGAAACTGAGGCAGGCAGAGGGTTAAGTGATTTGCCCTGGATCACAAAGTTACTAAGTGTCTGAGGCTATGTTTGAACTTAGGTCTTCCTGAAACTAGACCCGGTGCTCTATTCACTGTAACACCTAGCTGCTTCTAGTAAGTGGTCGAGAGCCTCTCCCTTAGCCCCACTCACAAACTACTTACCTGACTCCTCTACATGTGGTCAACACTGATAGCCTTATTTACACACTCATCCCCTTCCTCCTACTTCCCTCCCGGCCCCGCCTCCCCTTCCCCTGCTTTGACTTACAAAGCTATATAGGTGAAAGCTTGAGACAGGAAATTCCAATTAGGGACTAAAGGAAATGAAGCATGTGAAGAGAGTGAAAAATTGTATCCATGACTAAAACAAAATGGGTGGGAGACAATGGATGAATGGCGAGGTGGAGTTAAGTAGAGGAATACACAGCTGAGAGAGAGAAAGAACACAGGACTATATGGCAGACAGCCACTGAGTGAATGGATGGAAGACAGTTACAGTCTCTAGACAGGAAGGACTGAGTCAGGAATCACAGGGTGTAGTGAAATGCATTTATTTTTTTTTTCAAAAGCCCTCAGAAACCTCAGTGATCAGAAGGGGGCAAAAAAAGCCAAACTGCAAGAAGAAAATGGGCCTGATAGTTTCGGAGAGACAGTAGCGGCTACAGGTGAGCAAACTAAGTCAAGTCATTTAGTAACTTAAGCAAGGGACGGTGCCTACTTGCGTGGAAAAGAGGCTCGCTTATTTCCAGCAGTGGAGGAGGACATATGGACCTCGGGAGCCGAGATGCTGCCAGTGCTGCCTGAAGAGCTAAAATCAGCCTCGCTACCTGAAAAACAAAAGGGAACAGGGAGAAGATGAAGAAAATTGCAGTGTGAGCACACTCAGGCTGGGCTTGGCCCGAGAAACAGCTCCCCAGGGCTGCCTCTCCCGAGCCAAGCCCTGTCAATGGCCAGTCCGTCAGTCCTTTCTTTCTTCCCCTGTTTCTGTTTCTCTGTGTTTTCAAAGTGCAAACACAGGCAAGTGGCAAGAATCCAACCTCTTCCAGTCTTTCAGCATTCTGCAGAAAGCAGACAAGTCGCGAAGCGGGCACAAGATTTCACTGCATAAGGCAGAGTTTAAAAGAAGACAGCTCATCTCATGGCCTGAACATAGCAATCTTCCAACACTCTCACCACTGAAATAAGAATTTCTTCTTTTACCACCCCTCCCGCCCTCCCCACCAAGTGTTAGAATCTCTCTTGTTGCCAGCAATAAATTGCTTCCCGTCCCTTTAACTAAAATGAAAAACATACTTATCAGTCAAAGAGTAAAGGTTTTCCCCTTGACAGTTTCTCTTCAGGCTGTATAGCCACCGGGCCATACCTCAATCTGGAACATTAGGATTTGGACACAATGCAAATAGTTAGCAAACAAGCCAAGAACAATGCCTGGACTCCAGATAGCTCCTCTGTTGTTAGTCCTGAAACGGCACTATCTGATTATGACTTTCCCTGACTGGTAGCGTCTTTTTTTTTTTTTCTGGGTTCAGTTCTTTAAAGGAAAACTGCTACAATTCAGCCCAATCTACTAGAATGAATGTAAAGTTAAAAACTGGCATAAGTAAGCCCATAAAATAAAATGAAGTTGGTAACTTATTGGTGGTGGTGGTGGTGGTGGTGGTGATGGGGTTGGGGGGAGGGCTGAGGGGGATAAGATTAGTTGGCTGGGTTTTTATTTTGTTTTATGTTCTCGGAGCTAACTGGGATTAGGGGGGGGTCTTTTTTTTTTTTTGGCTTTCTGGAGGGGGGGGAAGGCAGGGCAATTGGGGTTAAGTGACTTGCCCAAGGTCACGTTGTTAGTAAGCGTTAAGTGTCTGAGGTCACATTTGAACTCAGGTCCTCCTGACTCCAGGGCCGGTGCTCTATTCACTGCGCCACCTAGCCGCCCTGAGGGGTATCTTCTTGTGATGGAAACAAGCTG
Organism: Pseudochirops corinnae; assembly: GCA_028646515.1. Classification (NCBI taxonomy): domain Eukaryota; kingdom Metazoa; phylum Chordata; class Mammalia; order Diprotodontia; family Pseudocheiridae; genus Pseudochirops; species Pseudochirops corinnae. The sequence goes on from CM053587.1 coordinate 253,734,759, forward strand.
TGTGGCACCATAATGAAAATTTACCATCTATGTAGAACAAAGTAATACTTTGAAATCATTATAACAATAATTTTAACAGACAATCTCTCTGGTTTAGAGGCAGGGAAGAGATACAGAGGTATGCAAAGCCGCAAATGCAACTGCCAAGACACAGAAAAACAATGAAACCTCCATACTTTGTGTGTCTCTTTCAATGGCAGATAAACTGACATAATACTGCATTAGTGGAACATTTCTTTTAGTACCATGGTCTTGGCTTCCTTTTCTGAAAAACAAGACTCACCTCCCAGGGTTGTTGTAGTCAGTCATAATGTATGTAAAGTGTTTTTGCAAACTTTAATGTTCAACTGTCCATGGTAATCTGGGTGGGTGGGGGGAATAAGGTGGCTGGAGGGGGTGCTGGGGGGAAGTGAGGCGACAGGAGAGAGAGAAACAAAAATAATAGCTCTGAGAATATACAAAATAACTAACCAGATACTGAATAACCAAGAGTTAGGGACAAATTATAGCCAGATTAGTCCAAAGGTCTAGAGCTGTCTCTGACTCTGAAAACCAAAATGAAGGGGAGAAAGAGTTTTTCCTCCCTTCAGTTTCTTTGGGTCGATTCAAACACACTGTTGGGGAAAAGGTTAAGAGCAGACCTAAGCAGACGTTAAAGTAATAATCATAGCTGACATTCTGATGAGGCTTTCAGGTTGACAAAGCACTTTTTGTCTCATCAACCCTGGGAAGTAGGCAGCGCAGAGATTATTAGTCTCATTTACAGGTAAGGAAAATGTGGCTTGCAAGTTTTAAGTGATTTGTTAGGAAGGGTCAGACTAGGTCCTGAACTCAGGTTTTTCCGAGTATAGCTTATATGCCTCTGACCAAAGGGTCTCTTTCAGCTCTAGATCTATGATATTGGGATCCCAAGTTCATGTATTTCCCCCACCACATCAAGAGGACACTTACAAATTCTCCTCCTATATCTTAGTAAGGGGAAAAAACCAAAGTGGGGGCCTGCAAAGACTGGCATTCCTTTTATCCCAAAGACCATATCTACTCTGGTTTTCTAAAGTGCCCTGCAAAGGCCTTGCTCTGCAGAACATGCTTTAAGTTGAGATAACCAGATAAGATTAAAATTGATTTACTATTTACCTATGAGTAATACCTTGGCAAAAGTAGAATAGCTTACAATTCCAGTGATTATAGGTTTATGGCATTGACAAAAATCCAGCAATGTACTCTGAATAACCAAATTAAAACTGCCATGTCTCAGATTCTTTTACTAGATGGATTTATTAAGTGAGAGGTATCGACCCATTTGTCTAAAGAAAATTCTACAGGCATAGCTAAGAAGCAAGGTTGTTATTATAATTTTTTTTTAACATGTTGATTAAGAGATAAATAGGATTCGGCCTTCAACAAACATTTATTAATGTTCAGTTATGTATAGTTTCTTTTGTTAGGCCTGGGACAGACACAACTGGTTCTTGTCCTCAAAAAACTCACAATATAATAGGTAAGAAAAAAACAGGGACACAAATAACTATAATACAAATTGAAATATGTTAAGTGCATTAAGAGAAGTAAATAGTGCTATGTGCTTAGAAGAGAAAAGGGGACCATTACTAGTGGGGAAAGGAAAGGGTAAAAGTGGGTAGGATCAGGGAAGGTTTAATGAAGAAAAAGTAAGATATCAAAAGGTAAGTAGTTAAGGGAAGAAAACATTATAAGCATGGAGGTCAGCAGGAAGTAAGAAATCACGCGCCTTCTGGTTTGGCTAGATCAGTGGTGTTAAACTCAAACAGAAAAGGGGCCACTAAAAGGTATAAAAGTATCTCTTAGAAAATCACAAATTGGGGTGGCTAGGTATCACAGTGAATTAAGCACTAGCCCTGGAGTCAAGAGGACCTAAGTTCAAATCCAGTCTCAGACACTTAACCCTTACTAGCCATGTGACCTTGGGCAAATGACTTAACCCCAATTGCCCTGCCTTTCCTCCTCCAAAACCCCCCTCAATCACAAATTAACATCTATATTTTTACTGTATTTTTATTCTCAATTACATTTTAACTTGGTTCTGGGGCAACACTTGCACTCAGGAGTTGTGCAGGTGCATGAGGCTATGGGAATGAGTTTGACACCACAGTAATACTATATGTAGTATGTGAGAAGGATGAATAATATGAGATGAGGTGGAAAGGAAGGATTCTGGAAGGCCTTGAGTGCCAAACTAAATCCTTATTTAATAGGCAGTCTGGGCCTGTGATAAGTTTCTGAGCAATGGAGTAATATGACCAGAGCTATGTGTCAGGAAGGTTCATTTGTGGGGCATGGAGGATGGACTGGAGGAGTGATCCACTGGAAGCAGGGAGAGGCTGGTAAGGAGGGAATGGTTTAGGCTGAGAGGTAATCAAGGCCTGAACATTGCTTATATCCTTAACGTAAGTAAACAGAAGCCCAAATACCGTAATTTAACTGTCTGAAAGAAAATGAGAAACCCAGCACACGAACAGACAAGTCCTAAAAATCCATTATTACCTCATCATGCCCCTGATCTGCCATCAACTGTAAGCCCTGAGGGTATAAATTGGCTCTATATCTCTATTATTACTGGAGCTCAACATAGCCTCACGTTTTTTCTGGGTCCCAGATCATTTTGTACTAGTACTTTTCTAGTTTATCCTCAGCACATCTGAAAGAGATTTGTATCCAAAATCACTGGAATAGACCAGCAGCTAATTTTGCTGTGGTTTGGTAGAAGGGTGGGGAGAAATTATTTTAATTTTAAGCTACAGTTCAGATGATAATTCTTTATATTTACATAACACCTGATATAAACTCTTAATGTCTCAAGTGTTATCTCACTTGATCCTCAAAACAATTCCATAAGGTGGGTAGGACAGGTGGTGTCATCCCCACTGTACAAATGAAGGAAATGAAATGCAGAGATTGAATGTTTTGTCCAAAGTTACTCAGACCTTCTAGAGACAAACTAGTTGCACACTATACTGTATCTTCTCTTTTGCCTCCCTGCCCAGCATTTCACTTGCTCATTTAAAAAGAACACCGAGGAAGATGTTTTAATATGGCAACTAATTCATTATCTTGATTTACTAAAGAAAACAATGAACTAAGTGAGCAATATTTGCCGATTTGTCTGTAATGAGTAAAACACAATATGCATGATATCACAGTGAGCCTGCATTTGTTTGCTACATTAGGCCTTTTCCCATTCCCCTAGTTACCACTGACTAGCTCACCTTCCACTAATTATCAGGCATTTATGTAGGCAATTCCTGAATTGTCAGGGAAGGTAGAATATGTTAGTTGTTTTTTTTTCACCCCCAATCACTGGTCTGTGGGTTAATGTGGACCAGTGTGAAATTAACTTAACTGATTCATACAATTTTTAATAAGGAAAGTCTTTACTTTTTAAAACTTTACTTCGATGGACCTATGATCTCACTGACTGTGTTTTCCTTCCAACAGTATGGTTTGCAAACCCCTTCGTTCTCATACAATCTGTCTAACTCTTGTGGGTGTTCTCTTGCAAATATTCCACACTGAAAAGTGTTGGTGGGTCTTTCTTTAGATCTCTTGACTTTTCATGTATACCAATGTGGCATATGTAGGCCATCTACATTGGTCATACCTCATCCTTTCCATATTGGTCTAGCTACATTTCTGGTCATGCCCTTCTCTAATGACATCCTTTCACAACTCCTCTTGCATAATTCTTGGTTATAGGAGTTCGTGTGTTACAGCATCCTTACTCCTACCATGTATTTCTCCACTGTCCTTTGAATGACTGTCAGTTTTAATTCTTCAGGGAATATGGCATTCCAAGGCTTGATGCTATATAGTATTATAGAATCCTAACTTTTGAGTTGTAAGGGACTTGTAGAGTTTCTTTCAACATCTTCATTTTCCGTTTAAGACATGGATGGCATAAAGAGGTAAAGTGATTTGTAGTAATAAGTAGTAGAACTAGGATAAGAACCCAGACCCTCTGGCTCCAAACCCAGCATTTTTTCCCATTGAACCACAAAAGAATACGTAAGTAGGCTTTCAACCAAGCCCGAAGCATTTTGTGTGCCACCATGTACACAGAAGAAGACATGGACTGGACTGAAAGAGAGAATGCTGAGTGTGATGTGACTGTTTGTAGAAGGGATACACAGTTAGTGCCAGAGTATCCCAGGCAAGACATATGTAGTTCTAAAGACTCTTTAGCAGAGACACACAGGAAGAAAGAAGATGCAGTTATCAAATTCATCCAGTTTGGCCACAGAACTTCAGGACGAAAGAACATAAAACAATCCAGCTTTCTGATGATCTCGTGTTTAAAGGTCTCTAAGGAAGAGAGAGAACTCATTTGCATTGAAGGAGCCAAACACAGTCATTAAGAAACAGCTGGAGTGGCAGATAGGAGTATCAGACTACTCAACATATACCTGCTTTCTAGCTCTCCCTCTACCCCACACTAGACTGCAAAAATGGAGCCCCTTGGGGGAGAGCCGGCTCTTTCTCTCAGTTTGAGCTGAGATCTCATCTTACTCCCAAGTAAAATGCTCATTCAGTCTTGTCTTGTATATTCCTTGGTATATTTTAATTTGTATAACTTCTCTGATTTCTATTTGCTGTTTTCTTGGTTAATGGGTTTACTAGCTACCCATTATCTGTGATGGTCTTTTATGTAACTAGAATTTGGTGGAAAAGAACTAAGATGAAGGATATAATCGGCCTTTCCTCTTAAGATTAACCAGGGAAATGGTTTACCTTCTGAATCAGACTCATATCCCTAGACTAGACCAGCAATATTTGAGGAGGCAGACACATAAACTCTTGACCTGATACTCCTTTGGGAGAGAGTTTAGTAAAAGAAAGAGCAAGTGCCCAGCTATGACCTTTCACATGGTCCTCTCTACGTAGAAATTACAGTTTCCTTTGGAGAAGAGTGGGCAAGATTCCAGAGGTATCGATTTTTGCTACCCATGAACTATTTCTGCATATTTAGATAATCCATGGGACATACCTATCTTACATGATCATACACATCTTACGAATATTAATGGTAAAAAAAATGGGCCTTTTTACTCATGGGAAAAAGTTGGGGTCATTCAAAGCAGTGTATCATTTCCCAAAGGTTCCAGATCCCTCTCTTCCTCCCGTTCAATTCTCTTATTCATTGTTCATGTATGCTATCTCAGGTAGGTAGGTGGCATAGAGGATAGAGTACTAGGTCTGGAGTCAGGAAGACTCATCTTCTTTAGTTCAAATTTGTCCTCAGATACTTATGAGCTGTATGACCCTGGGCAAGTAACTTAACTCTGTTTGCCACATTTATAAAATGAACTGGAGAAGGAAATGGCAAACCACTCTAGTATCTTTGCCAAGAAAACTCCCAAAATGGGGTCACAAAGAGTCAGACACAACTGAAACAACTGAGTGACCAAAACAAAAAAATGTAACTATATGGACGAGCTCTGTGGATTGTCCATCAAACTGCATTTACTCCTCCTGGTCTTCTTTTTCTCTTGAATTACCCATTTCACACTCTGAGTCAATGAGAGTTAACACATTCAAGAGTTCATAGTAGAGAATTTAGATAGTTTGCTTATCTAAGGTGCGGTATAATTTGCACGGGGAAATACTTGTCTGGATGACCTCTAAGGTCCCTTTCAATTCTATGGCTCTTTTTGCACTGAGCACAATCCTAATAAATGGTGCTTTCTAAAATACAGAGAAGAATACTTGCCTGGTGCCCTAGGGAGTCAAGGCAGGTATTGCCCTCTTTAGGAGCTTCCTCTTGGGATCTCAGTGCAAGATAAAGAAGTAAACAAATAAACAGAGTGATATTAGAATATGAAATGCTGTGTGTTTTGTGTAGTGCTGTATCTGCTACATAGTAGGTGCTTAAATAATTGTTGCTTACCTATTTGCATTGTACTTTTTTTCAATTTTTTCAATTTTTTAATGTTTTGGTTTACATCACTGATTTCCACAAGATTTTGTGTTACAAATTTTCTCCCCATCTTTCCCCTACCCACCACCCCAAAATAGCAATCCCACTGTATAACCCCTCTACCAATCTGCTCTCTCCTATATCCTCCCCCATCACCCCTCTGACTTTCTGGTAGGGTAGGATGGATCTCCCTATCCCAGTGCCTGTATATCTTATTTCCCAGTTGCATGTAAATAATAATAATTATATATATATATATATATTTATCATTTGATTTTAGTTGCATTGTACTTTAAGCAAGAAAAGTGATACATGAGCTATAAATTCAATTTGTAGATGGGAGAGGCTTCCCCATGAGAATATTATTACATCTGTTTGCATCTGGATATTATTTGGTCTTTGTACTCAACCGCCGCTTAATATTCTGTTTTAAGCTGTGCTCATCAACCTCCCAAGTAATTAAGGTGTTTTATAAGTCTTTAAAAAATTCTAAACCCTTCCTTTCCCAAGGTGTTAGTAAGACCATCAAATTCATCTAGGCTAGCCATACAACTTCAGGAAGAAAGAACATAAAACAACCGGTTTTCTGCTGATGCCTTATTTAAAGGTCTCTAGAGAAGAGATAGGACCTATTTGCATTGAAGAAGTCAAGAATAACCATTAAGGAACAGCTGGAGTGGTGGTCAGACTCGTAATTATCAGTGGATGCTGCTAAAATGATTTGACTTTAATGTAGATTCAACAGTCACTCTTAGCTACAAAGGGTTCTCGGTAGCATTCTGATATTCTGATTAATGTTTCACAGCATAAAGAGCTGTTATTTGCAAAATCTCTCAGTGAATTCTCTCTTTATGGATACAGACTTGAAAGAGAATATTTGAACAAAAGATCAGTGAAAAGTAGGAAAAGAGAGAGATTATTAAATAAAGGCATAGAGGTATACTTTGCTCTATAGAACAGATATACCTTCCTGAAACACTGTATGCATAACTAAATATTTTCCTTCCACTTACATGAGCATATTAGATACTTTACTTCACACTGCTCCTTCCCCAGTCTTCCTTTATATCTTGAGCTTTCCTGCATTCATGCCCAGGAGGGCCTTTCCTATCTCCCCATATCTCCACTTGATAAAATCCTACCTATATTTCAAGTTTCAGCACAGCTAGCCTTCCTTGCTCCCATCAATCAGAAATAATTTTTTCCTTCTTTTGTTGTTGTTTACTTGTTTTCAGTTGTGTGTGGCTCTTTATGATCCCATTTGAGGTTTTCTTGGCAAAGATACTAGAGTGGTTTGCCATTTCCTTCTCCAGCTTATTTTACAGATGAAGAAATTGGGACAAACAAGGTTAAGTGACTAGCCCAGGGTCACACAGTTAATCCGTATCTGAGGCTAGATTTGAATTCTAGAAGATGATTCTAGACCCCACACTCAATCTATTGCTCCTTTTTCCTTCCTTGGACACTCAGAACTTTGCATTTCACTCATGACCTAATTATTCTCTACTTTGTATTAAAATTACTTGTGTTTATCCCTGGACTCTGTCAGTTTCTTTTTGTGTGTGTCTTGCTCTCTGTCTCTGTTACACACACACAAACACTGGGCCTGTGATATCACTGGATTAAGGAGTGCCAGTCACTGATTCATATTAAGACCTGCTCTGCAACTAACCTACAGTGTTAAAGCATTTCCTGAGACCCTGGGAAATTGTTGAACAACCACTATGTGTTAGAGAAGGGACTTAAAAGTCACAGACAGGACTGGAACCCAAGTTATCCTCACTTGGAGATGGGTTCTTCCATCCAGTATTGCCAGGCTATTTCTTCCTGTCTCCTTTACTAGAGTTTAAATTTCTTAAAGACAGATACTCTTTTATTCATTTCCAAATTTCCTTGAAACCTTAGTACCAAAGCTCTGAACATAGTAGGTGTTTAATAAAAGTTTGTCTGACTGAATTGATATTTAATTGGTAGAAGCTATAAAGTTTTTAGCTTGAAGTTTATCTGGAAAGTCCCTAATCTGTAAATAAATGCTTGAAAACAAAGGAGTATGTCCTATTTCAAGTATTTAAAGTGACCTTTAAAAAAATGTAAATAACTTTCCCTGAACTAACATATGCAGAAAGTTGATTTTCTAGTTCTTCCCTTGCCCAGTGAAGGTAGATTAAGCAGATATGATTTAATAATAATTGTTTTCCATCTCATAATAAGACATTTATTTTCCTGCTTACAAGATAACTGCTTATATGTCCAATAAATGAAAAATAGCTGAAGACAAAATAGTACATCGATATATTAAAATATTCAGATAGGCAGTGGACCTATGATCTTAATCGTAGAGAGAACTCCCAGTACCAGTATTGGTCAGCAAGAGGCTTCCAGAGTTGCCTGGACTAGAGCACTGAGAAGTTAAGTCACTTGCTCACAGGTCCTCCTGGCTTCTTCTCTAACCACACTGGACTATTATGATACTATAAAAATGATAAAATATGAAGACTACATGGAAATATGGAAATCAATCAACATAAAGTCAATTAATCAACAAACATTTATTAAGTGCCTCCCATGGACCAGGCACTATGCAAGGCACTGCGATATAAATTTAAAAGTGAGACAGTTCCTGCCCTCAAGTTGCTAATATTCTACTGAATACAATTTGGGATCAGCAGAACTAGAACTATATACAAACTGACAACTGATGTTATGGCCCTTGTAGTTGTTTACAAAAATTGCTACAAATGTATATAAAAAAGAAAGCAAACCAAAGATAATAATGGCACTTGAAATGAGACACAGTAAATATATCTTGTTTGTTGTCTATTAATTAATTTGATATTACTTTAATATTCCTTAGTCTGTATACTTATTTGATTTTTGTTGTTGCTGACAGTTTCATCTAACAATTTTAAAAAAGAAATAACTTTTAATTATTGTTGGTAGAAGGTGGGTGTCCCTTAGCAATTGGATAGAATAACAGGATTTGGGGATGGGAAGGGGCCTTAAAGAGAATTTGGTTTTGATTCCTCATTTTACATAGGGAGGAAATGAGGCTGGCAGAGGAGAAGGGATTTGCATATGATCACAGAGACAAGCAATGGCAAAGGAGAGACTAGATTTTCCAACTACCAAGACAGACCCTTTTCCAATGCAATAATTTCAAAGGGACCTCTAACTCCTCTGCAGTCACTGAAATGTTTTTTAGACAGACATTGCGCTGAATTTGTTTTTCTTCATGTTGTCCCTCAGTTTCCCAAATACATATACTTTATGATGAACGTAATTTAATCTTATCTTTCTGGGTTGACTCAGAATCATAATTTTGAACATTAAATCTCATAATTAATATAAAAGTAAAAGATACAGGAGCAGGGTTCAGTATATACTTATCTGAGTAAACATTAGAAACTTCTGTTATATCTGATTTTCTTATCTCTCTTATCATCTTAAAAATGATTTGGCTTTTCTTCCATAGCGGAGTGAACACACACACACACACACACACACACACACACACACACACTCACAAATATGCGGGGTTAAAAGTGACAGAGGGAAAAAAACAACCAGCTTGGTTATTAACAAACCAGATAAACTCCCAATAACCCAAGATTGACAGTATTCATTCGTGTTATGATAAATTTTATAATGAGAACCTGAAGGTACAAAATAACACATCTAATTATCTCCCCAGTCTTTATCAAGGATGCAGGATGCAGACCCGGGGACAAAAAAAAGCTGTTAGGGCGTTCAGCTTAATTTAGAAATGGAAATTCTCCAGCACTTCCTACCTTTTTACAGCTGCTCTGGGACAAGAGCTTCAAGGAACTGCAGGGTGGAGGAAAAGGTTTTTGGAATAAGGAGAGCAGGGGAAGAGGTATCCATTCTCTTCCCAAGGCTAACTTTTTCACTTCTGCTCTTAATCTCTGTCCCCTACCTTTTCCATCATCTGTATTTCCCTTCTCTGGCATGTTCCATTGCCTCTCCAATGGCCTCTTTTGCTCTGCCTACCATCATACCCAGGCCTCCTCCGAGAACTGTAGTACTTCTCAATATACCCTTCACTGGTCAGACAAAGCCTGCAGTTCTGAGCTTTATTCTAGGCTCCACCCTTTAAAAGAAACAATGACAAACTGGAATATATCCAGGGGAAAGTGATCAAGAATAGGTCATATGAGGAACTTGAAGGAACTGGGATACTGGGACTGAAGAAGATAAACCTTTCTCGTGTTTGGGGAGTGGAAAGGGGAGGAAGCCAGAGAGATGTAGGCAGAGGGAGAAAGAGGAGGAATGGAAAGAATGACAGAAGTCTTTTAAAATGTGGACAGTTTTAGGGAAAGACGATCTATTCTTAGCCATTCAAGAGATCAGAACTAGGACTAATGGGTAAATACTATATGAAAACAAAATAATGAAATTCTAATAACTAGCAATCCCAAAATGGAATGGACTGTTTTGTAAAGTAGTGAGCTGTGGTTGACTACTGTTCAAAGAAGCTAGATGATCACCTGTTGGGGGTAATGAAGAGGGGATTGCTGCATGGAGTGGAATGTTGGACTGAATGACTACGGAGGTCTCTACTTTCAACTCTTAAGAATCTCTCATATCTTCCCTACTGGCTTTGTTCTAGTTCAAGTTCTCAGGGCATCAAATCTGAATAATAACAGTAGCCTCCTAAACTTTTCCCAGCCTCCAGACTCCTCCCCATCCCAACACATACCCCATCATGCCAATTCATTCTTCTTAAGGTATTCCTTTGATCATTATCACTTCTCTATTGGGAAAACTTCAATAGTTTCCTACTGTCTACCAAATAAAGCAGCATTTAAGACTCCCTGCACCAAAGCTATCTTAGCTTTACCTCTCAGTTATCTAGGAAAACTAAAGTACTTACTATTTTCAGGACCACTCTGCTTTTCCCCACTTTCTTGCCTTTGGTTATGCTGTTCCCTCCTCTAAGAATTCTGTTTCTCTCCTTCTTACCACCTCTAAATATTGAAATTTGCCCATAACTCAAGACCCAGTTTAAATGTTACTTTTTCCACAAAGTCATCCTTGATCATCTCATCTTGAAGTGTTCACTCTTTCCTCCAAATTCCTGTAGTACTTCAGTTGTACAAAGGTATGGGACATTTATTACATTCTGCCTTGAATGTGTTATTACTAGGGGATAGATCTTTTCTCCTGTATTAGACTGTATTATTATTACTAGGGGATAGATCTTTTCTCCTGTATTAGACTGTATTATTATTACTAGGGGATAGGTCTTTTCTCCTGTATTAGACTGTATTATTATTACTAGGGGATAGATCTTTTCTCCTGTCTCAAGGATAAAGAGTGTTCATTATAAACCTTTGTACTGGCTGCTGCACTTAACATAGTGCCCTGTGGAGAGTAGATGCTCAGTAAGTATTTGTCAAATCAATGAATCAAGTCATAAAATATTAATGAAATAGCATGCTAACTGGCAACAGCTCTCAGACTACAGAATCATTCTAAGGCAGTAAAAGAAACTCTCCAGTGAAGCAAGGCCCTCAACAAAGCTGAAACATGTTTAGGACTGGAAAAGAAATCAGAACCAACATCGACCAGCCTCCAATAATGGCAGATATCCCTAGGCCACATCAAAGACCAACTTCTCATGTTTAAACTTTGAGTAGAGACTATCTTGGAGAAGAGGTGGTAACCCCTCTACTCCCCACCTCCCCAATCCCTTTGGAATATGTATCAGCAAGTAAATCCTTAGCATGCTTATCAACTGATGTCACACAAGGTTCCCAACTCAGTGGGAAGACCCTGAGGTATACTAAATAATGAGCATGGGTCATCTAAAATTTACCTTGGGGGCTTTGTGAATCTCATCCAAAGAATGCTATCGCTTTGGTAAATAAGATTTCCATGTGGCTAAGAGCTGTAGGTTAAGTACAGATTTAAAACCCCTTTCAGGTCCATGCCTCAAAACTTCATGATTATCAACATTCAAGTTTCTCCTAAACTAACTCCACCCTTATCCCTGCTCACCTTTGCACTAGATAGCTGTTAGAATAATCCATAGCATAGAGAAGGAAATATAACTATTTTAGGGCAAAAACTAGGCAAGCTTATGATTTCATGCTATATTCATGATTTTGTCTAATACTCAACTTACACTCCATGAACTTGTTTTTAAAAGTATTTTGATAACTGCATTTTCAATCTAATTAGTTTCCTTTTCAATCCTATATACTTAATTTTTTAAACATTTAAGACATTATTCTGAGAAGGGGTCCACAGGCTTCACCAGAATGCCAAAAGGATCTAGGATGCACAGAAAGGTTAAGATTCTCTTGACCTCGGAGTAAGAGAAACCAAGATCCTTAGAGCACTACTGTTTTTAAAGAGGCATTGGATAGTTTGAGAAACTTTACAATATGGTAGTCCATTATGAACTCATTTCTTCACTCCAGAGGAACGGAGCCCTTCTATAACCTAAAGAAATATTTTCTCTAATTTTCCCCTGATTTTCTTGGAAGTGTATCTATCTCCCAATGTTCATCTAACCTGCCCTCCCCACCCCCACCCCCCCAACTTTTATGCAAAAGAAACTGCTGACATGTATGCTTTTCTCTCCTGGCTGTCTGTTCCTTGGTGTACGTCAGGGCCTTCAGACTAGGTTGGAAACTGTATGCAACATCAATGAAAGGACTTTCCAAGGATTTGCTTGATGTTTTACAATTCAAAGGAAACAGTAAGAAAATATTTTCAGTGAAGTTTTAAATTCTGAACCAGTAGACCCCTGCTGTCCATCATACCCTAGAATTGCTTTCCCCTTCAATTCAATTTAAAAAGCATTAAGTACATTTTACATATACATCACTGTGTTATATTTGGGGGGAGATAACCCCTGGAGAAGGACCCCAGAAAATCAAGAAAATTCCATCCTGCCTCTGACACCTAGTGACTGGGTAATCCGGACAGCTCATGTACCCTCTCCCTGCCCTCCAGGAAACTCTCTAAGACTATAAATTGTAAAGCAGGTTAAGATCTGCATTTGGCACTGGGAGTTTCCTCAATCAACCATTTCCTATACTAGGAAACCACAAGTCCAGTACAAAAAAACAAAACAAAACCCAACCTCAGAGAAATATAAACACATAAATAAAATAACAATAGTAGGAGAAAGTAGTGCAAATGTTATTCCCATTTCATAGATAAGAAAATTGAAGCTCAGAGAATGTAAGTAAATTGCCCCCCCAAAAAGGGTCATGGCTAGCAGTGATTTCTAAGTGGACTCAATGTCAGGATGCTTGCTTCAGTTCAGAAGTCTGCTAGGTGGCTCAGAGTCCTAAGGCTGAGGCAGAAAGACCTGAGTTCAAAGGCCGCCTCAGCTACTTACTAGTTGTGTGAGCCTGTACAAGTCACTCAAATCTCCTGTTTGCCTCAGTTTCCTCATCTGTAAAATGGGGATAATAATAGCACCTACCTCCCAGGGTTATTGTGAAGATAAAATGAGATAATAATTGTAAAGCACTTAACCCAGTACCTGGCACATAGTAAATGTTATATAAATGTTAGTTATCATTTATCAGTTTTCTCATTTCTTAAATGGAATGGCTGGGCTTGGTGACCTCTAAGTTGGGTTCCCATATCCCATTTATAATCTCATGTACAGACTCAAAGCTTAAAATACAGGGCTGATTTAAAGAATAAAGGAAATAAGCTGAATCCTAAAGTAGGAGCCTGCCACATCTGACAACTTCAGGTCTCACCGAAAAAATTTGACAATGCAAAATTCCTTGTCTAGAGATGTGAAATTTTTTTTTAAAGTCAGTGTTTTATGGCTTTTGTGAAAACATTTATTTGAGTTGATTTTTTCACTTCAGTCAGTGGCTAAGTGGAAAAAACTCAGCTCAGGTCAAAATGCCATTGTGAGTTAGTTCACATGCTTCCTAAATCTACCATCCCATGTTCTCACTCATCTGTCATAGTCTGGACCAAAAGGTTCAACTCAACAGTTTGGGGGCTGGCTGTCTTCTAGACCTCAATACTGCTGGGCTTGAATATAATCAGAAATACATAGACACACATCATAGCATACCTTCTGGATGCTCGAGTCTCAGTTGGCATATTTCACATGTAAAATCCTCTGTTTTTTATATGGCATAATATTAAGTGAAGTATTAATCATGAGTTTTCATGTATTGGTACTCTCCAGGTCACCTAATCATCTTCTTTGCCTTTGAAATGTCAGATACCAGATCACTATGGAATAAGTAATTATAGTAGAGGAGGCTCTGATTTAAACAGATTTTTATTTTTACCATATGGGTTTCAGTAAGCACAAATTATGAACTTTTGAGGAATTTATAAAATCAAGCCATGCCACTAGTCTTTTCATTAGCTAACCAAGAAGAGAGTCAAATTCAATTCAATTAATATTTATTTAACACCCTCTGCATGCAAGGCACAGTGGTAAGCTCTAGGGAAAAAAAAAAAAGAAAAATCCAAACACTCCCTGCCCTCAAGGAGCTGAACTTCCAAGCAAATCTTTACTTAGTAGGAAAATCAATCTATGCATGATGTGTCCAACACCAGGAACTTTTAGAGTACTATAATTCAATATTTCAAGGTTCCATGATTTCACTGGCATAGGCCCTTCTTTTCTGATCCTAAGTGAAATCTCTGCATGTCTTTAACAATTTTCATGAGTAGCTGTCACTGAAAAAAATCAACAGTGAGTAGTCAGCCCTTTGGGGATGAGCCCTTCCATACTTAACAGGATTAGTTCTTGAAAAATAAACATGGACCATTGTTGGGTCCAAACTGGAAGCCTTTCCAGCTTGGAAGGACCTTCTATGCCTTTCATTAGGGTTAGCTCCACTTCACAATAAAACAGTGGAGTAGTCCTTTGGTGGTAAATCTGTAAGTTAAGATATTTCAGATGGCTATAGAGAGGCAGCACAGTACAATGGAAAGAAAAACTGGATTTAGAAACAGAGGACCTGGGTTGGACTCCTTTCTCAATGACCTAAGGACAAACAATAAGAATTTATTAGCCACCTACCATTTGCCACTGTTAGGCAAAACAACAAATCTCTACTTTCAAGGAATGTCCTACCCACCCCTATCCAACTAGTTTGTCTTTAACTGCCTTATTTTTATCCTGTATACTTTTACATGTACTTGCCTCTCAGGATAACATATAAGCCCACTGAGGGGAGGGACTGTTTTATTCTTTCTTTTTGTGCCCAGTAGAGTACATGGCACATAGCAGGGGCTGAATAAATATTTGTTGATTATTAAAAATAATATAAAATTTATTGTCACTTAATTTCTCTGAGCCTGAGTTGCTTTGTCTATAAAAGGAAAGGCTTAGAATACTTGGTTGGGAGTGGTGGTGTCTTTTTCAGCTCTAAATCTATGATCTTATGGAGATCAAACCAAATATCTCATGCTGTTCACTTTTCAAAAACTGACACCCATGAAAACTTAAGGAATTGGGCATATCCTATTTTTTCTTTGAAGACTATGTTACTAAATATGTTAAAAACAAAACTTTATCAAATGACTGTATATATTAATAATGTGAACAAGTTATGATTACAATGTCCATGATTTATTTCAGTAAATAAGATGGAAAAAAAGCTCTACAATGGGCAATACATCTTAGAAGCAAATAAACTGAGCCAGCCAAGAATTCTAGGGATGTGGGAAAACAACATTTTCATTTTCCCCAGAGATGGTTACTGTCATGCTCTTGCAAACAGCACTCTGAAACCACTGAAAAACCACTCATCAAGTTTCAGAAGAGCTAAGTAGCTACAAGCAGATTACCATCTCTTCTTTTTGTTGCTGTTCGAAATATTAGTCAATTAATACATTAGAAATGAGACTAAAACCAAGGTCATTCCACTACAGTAGAAGCCCAAGGACCTGAGTTATACCACTAGACAACTGTCTAGGATCCCAAGCATAAATTACTAATGAACGGCAATGCCACCCCGGCCAGATGTATTCTACTGCCATCTGGGAAAATAACCTCAGTGAACAAAGGGATATGTGGCTTTTTCTGAAGGCCCCAAGGGTCAAGAAAGAAAAATGCTCAGTGTCAAATTCCTTGTTACTACCAAATGGTTCAATATCAGAAATGGATACACATATACGTGCACACATATGTAGTACAAGTAATTCAGTACGCGTGTGCATGCACACACATACACACACACACATATACACACATACTTGCTATTGTACCCTATGGATCATTACAGCTTTCCATTTGCTCTGTAGCTGAATTCTGCTTTGTGTTCTGTTTCCATTATTAAAACGGGTGGTCGTTGTGAATAGGGACTGTCTTGTTTTTCTATCTATATCCCAAGGCTTTTGCACATAGCACATAATTAATAAATGATTTTTCATTCATGACCTGATAATTATCTCCCCCAAGACCTGGATGTTCCCTAAAGATATATCCTTATCTTTTGTGTGAAGGTGATCTTGATGTCTCCTCATCCCCCTTCTCCTATCTACTCTTTTCTGCATCTTCCTCTCTCTGATTTAGTATCTAAAGTTGTGCTTTCTCTTGTGCAAGGTAAATTTCACCCATAATAAAAGATTATTATTCTTAATATGACTTCTGTGAACATTTCAAAATTCTCTCTGAGTAGCTGCCAATGCACAAAAGGAAAGAGAGAAGGTATTTATTAAACACCTTACTATGTGCTTCATAAATATTATCTCATTTTCACTAAGCTGCAAAGGCTTCGAGCATAGCACCCAATGCACCGTCACCAAAAGATCTCTGGGAATTCCTTCCACTACTCAGGAATATAATCCATTCATGCTGTACAACTCTCATATATGTTCTTCACTAAATTTGTCAAGGAGGGAAGGGGATGGTCTACCCAAAAATGCATTCTCATGAGATAGGCGATAATGAAATAATATGTAAAGCACTTAGCACAGTGCCTGTCATATAGTATTTTCTATATAAATGCTAGACTTCATCATCATTATTATTATCATTTAATCATTTTAATAATAATGATCCCTTTGGGGCAGCTAGGTGGTGCAGTGAATAGAGCACCCACTCTGAAGTCAGGAGGACCTGAGTTCAAATATCCCCAGACACTTAACATTTACTAGCTATGTGACCTTGGGCAAGTCACTTAACTCCAATTGCCCTGCCTTCCCCCCTCTAAAACTTTTAGACAAAAAAAAAAAAAAATGATCCTGACATTGTGAGGATACCAATGAAGACACACAGAGACTCCGCACAAACTTTTGCTCTGGCTATGTGGCTGCTCTACTTTTAAAATTTTTATCACATATTTCTCTAGTAATATCTTCTACCACTTCTGTGTAACAATTCTTCATTTGTGATGTTAGAGCCTGCTCATGCCCATCACATTCATTGACCTTCACAAAAGTAACAGATACTTTGAATAAACTTGATAATCTTGTCAGTCGTTAGGATTTACATGGTAAACATCAAATCTATTTTGACAAATAAGAAAAACAGAAAACATGATAATACAGAGTCTTAGAGTTAGAAGGGGCCTCAGAAGCCTCCAACTCCAACCTGCACCCAAATAAGAATCACTTCTGCAACACTGGAACAAGAGAAAGAATCCAGAATTTGGGGACGGAATACCTAGGTTCAAATCTTGTGTTAGTTACTTATTACTTACATGAACTTGGACAAGTCACTTAATCTCAATTCTTCATTCCTAAAATGAAGAATTTGGCCTAGATGATCTCTCAGATTCTTTCCAGCTCTAAATCAGTGATTTATGATCCTATGATCACTGATAAATGGCCCTTTATTGAAAGACTTTACTCTAGTTTGGCAGGGATCACACTCTCTTCTAAAACAGCCCATTCCACTTTATATTTTCTTGCTTAATTTCTTTCCTCATCTGTATTAGAACTAGATGATCTCCAAGATGTCTTCCAGCTGTAAATCTATGATCCTATCTCTAGGTTATAGTGTCTTTCTATCTATGCCTGAGTTTTTCCCCATCTGCAAATTTGATGAGCATGCTACCTATGCTTTCATCAGGTGTTGGATAAAAATCCCAAAAAGCACAGGACCAACATTATGGAAAAATTAAGTCAGTCAACAAGTATTTAAGTGCCTACTAATTGTCAGACACTGTAGAGTAAGCACTTGGTAATACAAGAAAAGTAGAACAAACAGTCTCTAGACTAAAGGAGATTACATTCTTGTGGGAGAGGGTACAACACCTGTAAGTGTGTGCAAAATAAATGAAAGGTATTTGGGAGGTGCAGGAGAGAGGCAATAGCCAGTGGGGGGGGAGGGAGGGCCTTGAGATGGGGGGATGGGAAGGCACAAGGATTGTTTTTGTTTCTGTCTTTATATTTCCAGTGTCAAGTACAGTGCCTAGCACATAAAAGGAACTTTAAAATGGCTTGCTGAATTGAATTAAATTGATATGTTTTAATTCAGATATACATTCAGGGGAACTGAGCTACCAGAGGAGAGGGAAACAATGTCAAGTAAAATGCTCAAACAGCAAGAATGCCAGGTAGCCGGACAACGCTGAGTGTTTGATCAAGCATTCAACATCCAGGAAAGCAGCTAAAACAATATATATTGTATTATCGTATAATGTCTAATTTGGAACATTATGTACAGAGAGGGAAAGCACAGACAGAACTCAGCAGATTGTTCACCTGGAACACTGAATGAGCACAAGCAGGATAGTGGTAGTGCGGACGGAGAGGGGCACTGGAGTGAATGGAATGCTTGGAGAGAGACAAAAATGACTGGAATTCAGTAAGGTTTTCTGCCCCACAACTTGGATTATAATTTTTTTGTATCTCTTCATCCCAAATTTCGCTTTTAACATTCAAAGAAATTTTGACCTTCTTCAAATTCTAAATTGAAAAATCAAAGGTTAGGGCATTGAAGTTTAATTATGAAATGTAAAGGAATCAAAATATCTTAGCAATGGAAAAGACCTGAGAGGCCACCTAGTCCAATCTCTAACTGAAACAAGAATCCCCGACAAGTGTTTATCCAAATCCTAAGCCTCTTTTCATAGGAAACTCACTAACTGACAAGGTCACCCATTCCCTTTTTTAGCTGCTTTTTTTAGGAGTTACTCCTTATACTGAAACAAATTCTGCCTGCATATAAGTTCCACCTATAGCATGTAATTCTTTCCTTTGAAGCTATATAGAACAAATCTAATCTCTAGTCTACATACTTTTTTTTTCTGTTGGGGGGGGGGGGAGGACAGGGCAATTGGGGTTAAGTGACTTGCCCAAGGCCTCACAGCTAGTATGTCAAGTGTCTGAGGCTAGATTTGAATTCAGGTCCTTCTGACTCCAGGGCTGGTGCTCTATTCACTGCACCACCTAGCCGCCCCTATTCTACCTATTTTTAATATTTTTTTCTCCCAGTTTTTTTCCATATGAGCTTTTCCAGACTACTCCGGACTAAGCCTTCTCCTTGTAGGAAAACAGTTCATAGTTAGAAGGACCTTAGAGACTTTCTACTCCAACTCATTTTAGATACAAGACAATGAAAGCCTGAGCAGGTAAGTGATCTCAATTAAATCGGAGGTATAGGATTTGAACCCAGGTACGCTAACAAATTCCACAAATGGTCCATGATACTTCAATGATTCTTCATATGTATCAGTAATGATACCTGCAGCTGCTGTGGAGGTGTAAGACCGGTAACACCAGCACACAGGAGGACTGCTAACATTAGGTTCTTTGATCTGCTTTTCTAAAGAAAAGACAACTTGGAAGGGGTCAACAACCTTACTTTAATTAAACAATGCAGAAAGATAAATAGAAAAAAGTGAGTATCCAAGAAAGAATCCAATAGACAGTGTTCCAACTGTCTAAACAAAGTAATAGATACATAATCACAAGATGAGGGAGCACCAACATTTGGGTTCACAAAACGGGGATGTATGTGCTTAACAATGGCTACCCGGTCTCTTCTGGTCAAATCACAAAAGACCTCAGGTAAATATTCTTCCCACGAGTGAGCCCCAAAGCAAATACTAACTCCCAGAATATGTATAGTTTTGACTAAAAGGCTCAGAGCCAGAAGGCATCACAACCTACCTGACTTGGTACCTAACTGGCTCAGTAGTAAAAGGTGTGAAAGCCTTCCTGCAAGCAAGCTTCCCCCTAAGCAAGGGGATATAGATCTCCCTAACTATGGGTTCTGTGTGACTCTGGATGGGCCACAGCTCAAAGCAGCAAGACAGCCTTGAGTGAAATACCTGTGTACCTTTAGACCTGGGAACACAGCCCGTTTCAAAGGAAAAAGGGAACACGTGGTCACAAAGGCCTGTTAAAGGATGGGGAAGATCTTATATTCTACTAACCCTACATCATATGGAAAGGTCTTAATCACACCAGTCACTGTGCTCCGGATGATTACCGATTGTTAATAGGCTTCTTAAAGCATGTACTCCAGGACTGAACATAGTTTTCCAGATATAATCTGATCAGTTCTGAGGAGAGTGGGACTATTACTCTTACTATTCTGGAGGTAGACTTCTACTAATGTATTCTATACAAGAATCATGGTTTTTTGGTTTGGTTTTTTGGTGGCCAAGGCACATTGTTGATATACTGTATTTGTCCACTTAAACTTTTATGTTTTCCCTTATTCACAATATTAAATTTGACCCACTGATACAGTGGGTTTCCCAGACATTTTCCAGTATTTGAGAGGCAGCACGGTGTAGTGCAAATTGGATTTAAAGCTGAAAGACCTTAGTTCAAGATGCAGCATTGCTATTTTCTAGATGTGATTTCAAAGCTTTTTAATTTGTAAAATGAAGGGGTTAGATCAGATGATCTCTAAGTTCCCATCGAGTTCTCCCCATATACTAAATACATGCATTATATTATAATTTAATATACAATAATACATATATTGGTATATTGTATGTGTATTAAATTGGTATATTATATTGCAATATGTGTTTATTATATGTAATAGATGCCTATTGATATCACATCTAGTAAGTTAATTTTTGAACCTCTGTTAAAAGACTTAAAATTTAATTCACTTTAGCTTTGGTTCATTGTTCTAGCCTCTCAAGATCTTTTTGAGAAACTATAGGATCATGGCATAAGTAGGTTTGATTTGTGACTTGGAGCTAGAAGACTAGGATTTAACTCCTGGTTCTGCCACCTACTTAAGCAAGTCACAACTCCTCTGAGCCTCAATTTCCTTATGATTAAAATGACGTTAATACCTAAATAATGGTAATAATAATAGTGAGCATTTATAAAGTACCTTAAGATTTATAAAGTGCATTACAAATATTATTTCATTTTATCTTTACAACAACCTTGAGAGGTCAGTGATATCGTTATACTCATTTTACAAATGGGGAAGCTGAGGCAGAAACAACCAGCAAGTATCTGAGGCCAGATTTGAATACAAGTTCTTCCTGCTTCTAGGGCAAGCAACTCTATCCAGACCATCTAGCTGCCTGTATTACTCTATAGGTTTGTCCTGAGACTCAAATAGGATAAAATATGTATAGAATTTTGTCACCATGGAACACTAAAATAATATTAATCAATAAACATTTATTAAATACCTACTATGTGTCAGGCAAGGTACTAAGTGTTAGGTATAACAATACAAAATAAAAAATAGCTAACTTGTTTATATAGCCCTTATTATGCACCAGATAGTGTGCTAAGTGCTTTACAATTATTATCCCACTTTGGGAAGTGGGCCCTATTATTATTTTTGCTGTTTCACAGATAAGGAAATTGAGGCAAGCAGGGGTTAAGTAACTTGGCCAGGGTCACACGACTAGTGTCTGAAGCCAGATCTGAACTCAGGTCTTCCTGGCTCCAGAACCAGCACTCTATCTGTTGTAACACTTAGGTGCCCCTTGTGCCACCTTCCCTTAAGAAGTTTACATTCTACTGGCAAGAAAGACCATTTCACTCACAGATAAATATAGGATTTGTGCAAATAATACAAAGTGATTAGAGTTGGGGGAGGGTTGACAGGGGGAGGGTCAGGAAAGAGGCAGAATGAGCACTGAAGGTAGGCAGGGACTCCAAAATGCTGTTGGGAAAAGGGAGAGCGCGCCAGCCAAACATGGGTGACTGAAAGTATGGTGGTCCCATCAACAGCCTTGATAAACATGCCATCCATGTGTGGCTACCTAAGTAGCTGATCAAATGAATAATACTTTGCTCTTCCATGGAATTTTTTCATCTGGGGCTGAATATCTTATCCAGGGAAGTTTGCCAAAAAAGCATAAGTGATCACAGAATTTGGGAACTGGAAAGGCCCTCAGAGGCCATATAATTGAATCCAAATCATAGGATCATATATTTAGAACCCAAAGGGACATCAGACATCATGTAGTCCAACCTCTCTCATTTTATATAGACAGAAAGTTTAAGTGACCTGCCCTGGGTCCCATAGCGAGTAACTATTTGAGGTATAGGAATCCAGACCTTCCTATGTTTAAGTCCAGATTTCTACACAGTATACCACACTGCAGCTCATATGTTACATATATCCTACTGAATATATTAGGTCCACAACATCCTTCTACCTAGAGGCAACTAGGTGGCCCAGGAGATAGAGAGCTGAGCCTAGAATCAGGAAGACCTGAGGTAAAATCCAGTATCTATCTCCCAGCGTTTTGGCAAAGATCAAATGAAACTGTATTTTTTATTTGTAGAGTGCTTAACATAGTGCCTGGCACATAGCAGGCATTTAATAAATTCATGTTTTTGTTCCTTCCACATATCTATTTTCTCCATGTTACCCTATATCCTTTGTGGCCTGATTTTCATGTTCCCTGTACCGCCAAATGAAGAGAATGATCCAGTCTACTTGTAACACACACACACACACACACACACGCACACACAAATACAAATTCCACAGAATTATAGAATCCTAAGAGATGAAAGGAATCTCAGACATCTTTTGATCTGAGTCCCTTCATGAAATCTAAAAGACAAAAGAAAAGTGAAATGAGCTATCTTAAAATTTTAATATAACTATATTTAGACATCTGCTATGTTTCTCCCCTTGCACACCCACTTTAGTAGACCCTTCAGTTACTTGGGCCTTCTCGAGCCGGGGTGATAGTAATGAAGAAGCTAAGTCCCCTGGGTCACTGCTTTAAGTTATGTTAATACCTATTAATGACTGACATTAGGAGTACTGGAGAGGTGGGGAAGCTAAGGAATATGACTCCTTAGCAACCTCAAAATTACCATGCAAACCCCTGCAAGTCACCATCCTCCTCCTCATTCATGATAATGATAAAAGATGAGAATGAGATAATAGCTCGCATTTATGTGTCACTTAAAAACTTACAAAGCGTGACAGCAGTGCAAGATATAATTATCCCTATTTTACAGAAAAGGAAAATGAATCACAACAAACTTAAAGGCTTTCTAGGGTCACCTAGATGTTTAAGTACCAGCGTTAGTATCTAAAGCCAAATCTCTCCTGATTCTAAGCCCTGCACTCTTTCCATTGTACCAAGATTTTATAGCATACTATAGCATAGTATATTTCCTAATCATTTTTATGAACTAGTATTTTAAGGTCATGACATACATACAATTTTACTTCCTCCTCCTACAATTTCTGATAAGAATCACAAAGTCAAAAAAATCTGAGCCTGGGGCAGGATCTCAGGCTATTGAGTCCCAGACATTTTTCAAACACAATCTCCCTACAGCATACACAAAAATACCCCCTACAACATATGAAAGAATCTCTCCTACAGCATAGTAGTTTCCAACATCAGGCCATAAACTAGGCACAGGGTCAGCAGTTGGATTCAAGTCACCCAATATCCAGGTCTTCAGTCTATCCCATGAAAGAGACTAACAGATCTGTGCCCTAGGCCGTAATGAAGTCTTCCAAGGAAATGGACAGGTGCCTTCTCCACCCAACTTGTCTTTTTGCTCCCTAGGTTGTCAGTCACACAACTGTGCAGAAAGGGCCAAAAGAGATGGCCCAGTTTCCTAGCACAATGTCTCTGTTAACAATGCAAGGAGGGTGACCCTCCCTATTGTAGCAGCTGCCAACTCCTCCAAGTGATAAGGGCTGATTATCAGTAAAGGCATTTATTGATTCCTCAAAATTGTGCCCATGCAACATCACAAAGGAGAGGAAAAACACCACTTAATAGCAACACTGAGACTATGACAAGCACGTGGCAAATGATACATAACCAATTACATCACTGACATCACACACACACACACACACACACACACACACATATATGCGCAAGATAATTACGATGCAAACAAGACTGAGTTGTGCTTAGTCACAAACTTGTTGTATGAGCCCCAAAGGTCAAGATGTCAGGGGAGAAATGTGATGTATGTGTAAGCTTTTGTTCTAAAATATTACAGTGGCTTTATTCAAACTAGATGATTTGACAGGCATTTTCATTTGTAATTACGCTTAGCAGAAAATATACATACATATGAATATATACATATATACCCATATATCTATATCTAGCTATATGTGTCTGTATCTACATACAGTTAGCTATAGCTATATATTTGTAGACAGATGATAGATAGATAGCCTATGTATAGAAGAAACCTAATCCAAGTTTCCAAGCTGTAAAGCTTTAATTTAAACCACAGTGCTAAAATGCCTTTGGTGTCTCAGAGCCAGTGCAGCCCTGGATACTTCAGGCTCTGTGCTCCTCATCCCTAGGCAGGCAGATGGAAGGCACAGATGATGCCAGGAGGGAGAAATGAGAAATGGAAATGAAGTTTGAAAAAAAAATTGCAAAAGATAATCTAGGTCAACTCTTCATGCATTTTTAAACCAACACCAGCAGGCTCTGTGCATATGGTGTAGATTTCATATTTTTTCTGGGATCAGATGTCATCCTGGATGGATGCAAATGCAGGAGGCTCAGAAGACAGGGAGTGGCTGTGTGAGGCAATGGTGTTTCACCAATCGATAACTATCCCGTTCCATTCTTCACCTCCTATTGTCTCACAGACTTTTTGCTTAATCAAAGCGATACTCCTTCACGACATGGCTTTTACTATCTCTGAAGGCAGAAATCCCTTCTGGAGAGGAAGTAAGCCTAAAAGTTTAACTGAGAATCCAGCTGTCACATTGTGAGGGCAAGTTAATAACATTAACCACAGCTATGTTATGACCTAAACCCCCTTTATTTTTTTTTTTTAATCCACTGAAACATCATTCTAGGAAGATCATATAAGGGCACACATTTTATTAAATGTGGATTATACTTGCAGGATCAATGTATTAAGGGGATATTTACTAAGGCATGAAGTCACACACATAAGGGGAAAGAAAGATGCATCATAAGCTGTGCCTGTTCACTTTTTCTATGCGTGTATGTCTTAATATTGGTACAGCTGGGCCTGGAGTCAGGAAGACTAATCATCCTGAGTTCACATCTGACCTCAGACACTTACTAATTTTGTGAGCCTGGATAAGTCACTTAACCCCACCTACCTCAGTTTCCTCATCTGTAAAATGAGTTGGAGAAGGAAATGGCAAACCACTCTGATATCTTTGCCAAGAAACCCCAAATGGGGTCACAGAGAGTCAGACATTACTGAAAATGGCTAAACAGCAGGAGGAAAACATTTTGGTAAAGTGCTGGGCCAATCCCTTCCTTCTCCTCCTCATCTATCACTGAAGGTTCTGATTAGAAATAATAATTTCTGGCAATTAATATAGCACTTCGGGGGCAGGTAGTTGGCACAGCACAGAGCCTGGAGTCAGGAAGACCCATCTTTGAATCTGGCCTCAGTCACTTACTAGCTGTGTGACCCTGGGCAAATTGCTTTAACTCTGTTCGCCTCAGTTTCCTCATCTGTAAAATGAGCTGGAGAAGGAAATAGCCAACCACTCCAGTATCTTTGCCAAGAAAACCCATACTGCGGTCGTGAAGAGTCGAACACGACTGAATAACAACTGAACAACAATATAGTACTTCAAGAATTATAGAATCTATATTATATATAATATAATATATAATGCACACACCCAAATGTGTGCATAGGCACATACACACGTGTCTATATACATATAAACACACATGTGTAGGTATATATATACATGTGTATATGTGTGTGTGTACATGTGTATGTATATGTGTGTATCTCTCTCTATGTGTGTGTGTGTAATATATATATATATGCATACACACACACATACATATATCTATCCCTTGATCCACCCAACAGGCAGGCACTATTTCTCCCATTGTATGCATGAGGAACCAGGTGCTCAGACAGGTACTTTGCTCAGGGTTCCTGAACTACTAAGAGAGGCAGGATTGGAACTTAAACCTCTCCTGATTCCAGTCACCCATATAGATAATATTATGTTTTTAAGCTGCTTACCTAAAGCTTATCCCAACATAACATTTATGTAGAGCTTTAAGGTTTGCAAAGTGATATACATAATACATACAAACACATACACATATATATAGTACATATATTCATACACACAGACACATATTATCTCATTTGTCCCCACAACAATCTTGTTATAATCATTATCATAAGGAAATTGAGACTAAGAAAGTCAAGTGAATTGTCTAAAGTCACACAGTTAGTAAGCATCTGACAGATTAAAATGCCAGATTTCCTGCCTTCAAGTCCAGTATGCTATCTACAGGGCCATACAAGGCAACTAGGTGGCGCAGTGGAGTGTCAGACCTGCAGTCAGGAGTTCAAATCCGGCCTCAGACATTTACTAGCTGTGTGACCTTGGGCAAGTCACTTAACCCCAATTACCTTGCCTTCCTCCCTCCAAAAAAAATTCAGTCTGAAAAACAGCTCCATTCCCAGTTTCTGTCAATGCTACTGAAATAATGTTCTCTCACATACAATTCAATTCAGCAAACAATTAACAGGCTTCTACTGTGTGAAGGGCATAGGACTGGGCACTAAGGGAGATGGAATTTAGGTAATGCATGGTTCCTGCCCTCATGTAGCCTCCAGTCTAGTAGAAAATATCAGAAAAGATGCTGCATATTTTATTGATTTACTATAAGATACTAAGTATCTTTGACAGGCTAAATCCAAACATTTTATCATAAAAATTCTAAAATAGACTAGCAGGTTAGGACATCAGCCTTTTCTTTTGTTTCTATTAATGAATCTGAAAGCCTCAGGGATTCAACATTTGCCTACCAGATGAAAAACACTTCATGATGACTCATTTGTTTTAGACAGCATTTGCAACCCAACCTCACACATTTGGAAGAGCCAGGCGGGAGAAGTGAATAGTCAAAGAGGAAGTGTGCTATTGAATGCAATATATCAAATCAGTAAGTAAATCCCATGGGCCATAAAAGGCTTTCAGAGATTCTACTGGCTGTACCAGAAGACTGGCAGGACATTATAATTAAAACAAGCCAAAAAGATGTCAGGATAATTTTGCTTCGAATAATTTTCCTACAGAACCGAAGACTGTGTTTAGTTCTCTAATAATGGGTGTGTAGCTTCTCAACCAACTCAGGGGCCCATTTCCCCTAGGTGAACTATTTGCACACATAATGTCAAACAGATTCCTTAAGGCTGTGCTCCTGTAGTCTCCATGGCATGCATACCACTGGGTGATGGCTGGTTTAGTTTTATAAACATACGAGGTACATTTCCCAGGAAAAGAGTTAGAAAATGTTAAGTACTCCTAAACTCTCCTTTAAAAAAAAGGTTAGGATTGCACAAAAGATATTCCCAAGTGGTTAAAAAAAAGCCTCATTTCTTCTAAAGTTGGGTATGGAATCTTGCTAAGGGGCTTTCCTGAAAAACATATAAGAAACGGGCTTTGTAAGCTCCATCCTTCCCCTACCAGGTATGGATTTTAACCCAGGGCGTTGCCCGCAGAAATGAATATTCTGTGACAAGCATCGTTACTTACTTAAAAGCTGAGCTTCAGAGACTGTCAATGCAAACATGGTCACTGCAAACAAGTCCTTGTGGCCACCTCTGGTGCTTTGTCTTTGGCAGGGATAGACCATGTGCATTTTCATCTCTCAGTAGAGTGGAGTTTCATAGTGGTGTATCCATGGAGACAGAGCCTCCTTGCGTTTGCAGGTCAAGTAAGCAAATCTGCCTGGCACCATAGCAACAGGAGGCAGAGTAAGATTGGGCCTATCAGTAAAAAGTGTATTCCCTCCCACCCGCCCAGGAGAATGCAGCCTTCTCTATGAAACGCCTGCTTTCATGAATGGGGACCAACCATTTTCTGACAAAGTGCTAGAGAGTGAATGCTGCATTGGCAAAGGGAAAGAGAGAGAGACCAACATTTTTCGGGATTTGGGGCAGGATATTTTTCCAGCCTGACAGCTAGAGCAGAAATCACGCTGAACAAGGGTAAGAAGAGTACACCAAAAAACAAAACCCCTGGGAATCCTATAGTAAGTCTGTTGCATTTTTAATGCCGCGCCTTAGTTCGCATAATGATTTTCATCATTCATGGGCTTAAAGAATCTCATTCAATGACCAGGATGGGCTGATTCGTGCATTGTTTATCAAGTATCTGATATCATTAAAGCACTATGCTTGGCAGTAAGTGAAGTAATGAAGACAGGATTCCTCACCTCAAGGTAGCCATAATCTGGGTGGGGCGGGGTGGGGGTGGAGGAGGCCGTGCTAAAGAGAGACGACATGCAAATAAACCCAACACAAATTAGTGTCCTAAGTGCAAAAGAAACTAAGTGGCATCAGTCAGAGTTCAGCCTGGAGGTCAGTAACTTCTGACTGGGAGAATCCGAGAAAGCATCAGGATTGGAAGTAGCCTTTCTTCAACTGAATGACATGGGAGAGAAAATTCTAGGCATTAAACCAAAACTGCAGAGGAAGAGCGTGTTTTAGGTAGAATCTAGGGTATATTAAAGGACAGTCGTGTGAAATGTGGTTGTTAGGATTAACTAGAGTGAGACCATGGCAGGCCTTGAATACCAGTCTTAGGAGGCTGGACTTTATTCAGTAGATACTAGTGAGTTATTCAAGGTTTTAGAGCAAGGGAGTTCTGCTATTAGAGCTATGCACTAGGAAAATTAATCTGGAAATATTTTGCAAGATGGTCTCAGGATCATAGATTTAGATCTGGAAGGGACCTCTCAGTGCCTCGGCAGCTCTCTAATGTTCTAAATTACAGAGAAGTTGTTAGTCTGTTTTTGTGAAGGGAATTTCCACACTGAGAGGTCTCCCACACTAATGGAACCACTAGTGTACTCCATCAAGAAATGGAGAATGGATAGAAGCACTGTGAGATTAGAGGCAAGGGAATCAGTCAGAAGATGATGGCTATTATAATCCTGATGAGAGGTCAGGAGGGCTTGAATTAGAGTGGTTTAGTTATGGCCCAAGAAAGAGTGGCTAATTTTAAAGGGAGATAACAAATGTCATAGGAACCTCTTAGACAAAATGAATATTCTTTCTACTGCTGCACAGAAAAGGTAGAAACCTGTCCATGTTCATGCCTTGCTCTCTCAGATGCATTTCTGACTTTCTAAACTTTCTTTACTATGCTATAAATACATCTTTATGCTGGAAGCTTATGCCAACCCATTTACACGCTGGATGCACTCTCAACCAAGCAGCCTTTACCTCTTATGGACTGATTCCTCCCCAAACCTCCATTTTAAAGAAGATGCCCAGACCAACCATGTCTTAACTCCTTTCCAGACTGCATCCCTGACTCTCTGTACTTTCTCTATGTTGTCTCTACAACAAGGCGTCTTCATCTCTCCTCCCAACTTCATCCTGCTAAAAAGCAAGTCTTCCTTTTACATACTGTCCTCTCAATTAGAATGTAAGTAAGCTCCTTCAAAGCAGGGGCTGACTTTCTGCTTATATGTGTATTCCCAGTGTTTAGCACAATGTCTGGCATATAATAAGCCCTTAATAAATGCTTGTTGACAGTTAACTGTCATATATCAAAGAGCTTAATGTTAGGGGAAAAAACTGCTAACAATAACAGCTATACAAAAATGGAATGGGTTATATAGCAGGGCAGTGGGTCTTCCCCCCTGTATCCCCCAGCCTTATTATAAGTATCCTCCCTGAGGCTGGAGGACCACTTGTCAAATATGCTATAGAGAAGACTCTTTTTCGTGCATGGATTGGCCATGTATCATGGGAAAGATTAGGCAAGATCAGGAAAGAAGTCTTTCCCAACTGGCCATTTCATCATGTATGGATATCCACTAAGGTCACTTAATAGCTCAGGAGTTTTTTGGCAGTAGGAATTATCTTACTTTTTTCATCTGTCTTGCAGGACCTAGTACAGTATCCAGCACATACTAAGCACTTAAAAATGCTTGTTGATTAATTACTTAAGATAGTTCCTAAATTACTCTTCCCCAGTTACATGGTCACTACCACTTGTGGTTTGCCACTAATTTTGCTTTAGGGGCATACATGCTGAAACCCAAATAGTACAGAAAAGATGCAATTAATAAATAAGTCCTTCTTATGCATCTATTATGTGCCAGGTACTGGGGATACAAAGGCAGGATGGAAAAACCAGTCCCTGCCCTCAAGGAGCTTACTCTTTTATTTTCTAAATCTCATTTCGGTGGTCAAAAAAGATTCCAGCACCTCCAGTAATCATCTTGCTTGTAAAAACATATGTATGTAGTTTAGCGAATAAGAAACAGAAATGAAGACACAGAGACAAAAACTGAGTCAAGGTCAAAAATAAAGTGACCTGTATACACATACAACCTCTGTCCCAAAATCTCTCATTACTATCATTGGCAATACCGTGAAATTTTCTAAACCTTCAAGTTAACTTTTAATTTCATCTTTATCTTTTTTAAAATTTTTTTTGCTTTTTGGAGGGGGAAGGCAGGGCAGTTGGGGTTAAGTGACTTGCCCAAGGTCACTTGGCTGGTAAGTGTTCAGTCTGAGGATATTTGAATTCAGGTCCTCCTGACTCCAGGGATGGTGCTGTAGTCACTGTGCTATCTAGCCGCCCAAATTTCATCTTTATCTTAATCCTAACACTGAATTCACCTTGTGTGCTACAAATTCTTCCACCACATTATCTCTCAGCATCATCCTATTCTCTCCATTCTCACAATCACTAATAACAGTCTAGTCCCTCATCACCTAATTCTTATTACTCCCTAATGTGACCTTTTTGCTTTATGTAATTGGCTAGTCAACTTGTTTAATTAAGCAGATATAAACAGGTGGATAAAACAATGTGTTTGAGATATTTTTAATCATTAAATATTATCATAAATTTATAGCAAGAAGTGATCTTAGAAGTCATCTGGTCTAGTAGAGATCAAAGAAACAGTTAAAGGACCCATATGCACAAAAATACTCATAGCAGCTCTTTTTGTGTTGGCAAAGATGGTACTCAACAATTGAAGAATGATTGAATAAATTATTGTACATTAATATACCACAATAATAAAATATTACTGTGTCATAAGAAATACTGAAAGGGATAGTCTCAGAGAACTCTGGGTTGACTTACATGAACTAAGTAAGTAAGAGTGAAGTAAGTATACCAGGAGAATTAATACCATAAAACAACACTATAAAGACAAATAACCCTGAAAGACTTAAGAACTTTCATCAATGTAATGATTAACCACAACTTCACAGAACCAGTGATAAAACATACTACTCACCTTACAAAGAGGTAAAGGATGCAAGATGAAGAATGAGATATGTTTTTGGACATGGTCACTGGGGAAATTTGTTTCACTTAACTGTGTATTTGTTACAATGGTTTTCCTTTCTTTCTTAAAATGGAGGGTTGGGGTAGGAGGGAGAGCAAATATTGAAAATTAAATAAAATTAGCTTTAAAAAAAGTCATCTTGTCCAACCCCCTTTCCCCCTCTTCCCCCTAGTTTACAGATAAGGAAACTAAGGCTTAAGTTACCTGTCCAAGGTCACTTAGGTACTAAGAAGCAGAGCCAGGATCTGAACCCACGTGTCATGACTCCAAAATGAAGAACTCTATTCTCTCCTTCTTTTGTTGAGCTATATTCTTCTGGAACCCAAATAACTCTTTGTTTGAACATCAGAACTCTTTGGGGCTATATTAACAAATTCTACAGAGTCATGGAAGATAGCATCCATTATATAAAGGCAAATCACTATATACAGCATCCTGAATTACCATGACTTGCAAAGATGCCTAATGCTAACAAGTAGTTGCTTAAAAGACACCGGGGAGAATTACCTCATTAAGTATTTAAGTATTTCTTTTGCTGTGTCAGGAACTATAGAACACATCCAGTCCTTTCCTTCTAGAAGAGCTTGATGTTCCAAAAATAACAGCATCTGCAAAAAAATTCCTAAAAGAACCTTTTCCCCAAACTGTATGACGTTAGAAAAATGCAGCTTCACAATAACACTGCTAATAATAGGTATTTACAAATGAGTGGTGTGTAAAACTGCAGACTTGGGCCCTTTCAGAATAATGTATGGTGCTCACAGTAGATAAATCCACTGGATTATTTCTGAATATAGTACATCTCTATCTGATTTATATACAGTTTATACCACTCAGTCCCTAAAACACTAATTCCCTTAACAAGCATTTTACAGGGGCAGCTGGGTGGTGTAGTGAATAGAGCATGGGTCCTGGAGTCAGGAGGATCTGAGTTCAAATGTGGCTTCAGAAACTTGACACACTCACTAGAGAGCAAGTTACTTAACCCCAATTGCCTTGCCTTCTCCCCCAGAACAAACAAACAAAAAAACCCCAAACATTTTGCAGGTCTCCAGTTTGGTGCTTTAGAATATATGTAATACATCTCCAAAGTTCTGGAATTTTAAAGATGTCTACCTCTAGGAACATGAGAATTAAGAAATGCCTGTTTCTATGTAATGGCTATTACAATACATTTTGTACCCATTAAATTGATTGGAAGCTTTACTGGAGCAAGGAAAATGACGAGATGAGACACTGAAAACTCTATAAGCTGATCAATTGTGACACTGTGTTCCACAAATCATAATTGTACCTTATTGTGTAGAATTGGTCTCTAGACCATAATTGTTCCTTGTTTCCTAAATTTGTAAACAAATGATAAATTATAAAGTAAATCACTGGAGGAAATTATTAAATGAGTAACTCCTCTCTCTTTCATGTCTCAGAAAGAAAGCATTGAAGCTGTAGGGATCAACAGAGTGGGAATGTAAAACTACTCCTTAACACTTGTAGTTAAAATGCATAACGAGCCTATGTTGAAGAATATTAGCAATATGTATCAGAAGCATACAGAATACCTTTGGACCCAAATAGAAAATGAGCAGAAAAATTACCCTGTGATAATTCTTCCTGCTCCAGCCTTCTCCATGCTCCCCAGTCACTACTGACTCAGTCACATTGTGACTTTCCAAAAGCTCAGGTCTGCCCATGCCACCTCAGCCCCACTTAATAAACTCTAGTGGCTCCCTATCACTTCCAGAATCAAATATAAAATTCTGTTTGACTTTTAAAGCCTTTCACAAACCGGCCCTTATCTACCTTTCCAATCTTCTTATTCTTACACTTTACTTCCTTCCATATACTCTACGATTCAGTAACACTGGCTCTCCCTTGAACACCACATACCACCTCAGACTGTGCCTTTTACTACCTGGCTCCCATACCTATAATGTTCTCCTTCCTCACCTCTACCTCCTCCTGGATTGCCTGGCTTACTTCAACACAGCTCAAACTCTCTACCTTCTTATGGAGGCCCTTCCTAGTCCCCTAACCCCAGTACCATCCATTTATACTGTATACATATCTTATAAGCATAATTTTTTTTTTCATGACTCCCCCATTAGATCATTAATTCTGTGAGGTAAGGACCCAGGTTTTGCCCTTGTATCTTAGCACTTAACGTGGTACCTGGCACATAGTAAGAATAAATATTTGTTGACTGGCTGACAGAAAACACCAGAGCTCCTGCCAGTTCTTCCCCTCCATTCCCAAATCAATTGGGCTCATTATGTTGCTTGTTTTGTGTCCTAACAGTCATATAGTCCTGCTTTTCTGTGATATGTGGGATCTAACAACATAATGTAGTAAGAAGAATGCAAGCAACCCAAATATGGATGGCATCAGCTTCATGCATAAATCTCAGGACACTGTGCGCTCCAAACATAAAATGAGAAAGCCTGCTAAATAAATTATTCTTTCTCAACTGTCATAGTTTCCTTTGGGGATTATAAATTTCTCCTTTGGAGATGGGCCATAACTTTGGTAATTACAATGAGGGTGTGCTTATTAATATTAGATTTCAGCATTTTGTCTAGGAATACCATTTGCTTCCTATAAATACATACTGGAATACTGCTCGACAAATATTTTCATTAGTTTTTCCATGTCCAAAGTAAATACTACATGATACAACTACAATTAAACATAATTACTAAGTGACTGCTATGTGCCGGGCACTGTGCTAATGTAGGCACGTGACTGCCTACATTTTTATACCACAGTAGATACTCCCAACCAATAGTAGTAAGTGCAAATACAGCAATACCCCTATTTATTCAGCATCATTAAGGGAATAAGGTATTCTGCATAAATGAACTTTCCAGATAATGGAAGTTTGCCCCCCTTAGGTAGCAAGTCTTGATTATAATTACTTTTGGTGGAAATATTTCTAGGGTGTATTCCACAGTGTCCTGCTTCCCCCTCCATTCACTCTATGATCCAGTGATGCTGGCTGATTTGCTGTTCTTCATAAAGGACATTCCATCTCCTGATTGTGCATTTCTCACTGGCTGTCCCGCATACCTAGAAATGTTCTCCCTCATCACTTTGGACACCTAGTTTTCCTAGCTTGCTTCAAGATACATCTCAAATTCCACCTTCTACTAGAGGTTTTTTTGGGGTCCCTATTCCAGTCCCTCTGATACTACCTTTTTCCTTTAACATATATATGTATACAGTATATATGTATACATACACATAAATCCTTCATGCTCTCACACAGAAACTGGTTATTATTTTTATTCAATTCAATTTAATCAATCTTGGTTATATTTCCTCTGTTCAGATCTCTCCCTCTCTCTGTCTCCCTCTCCTGTCTACTCTATTAGAATATGAACTCCTTGAGGGCAGAAACTGTTTTTGCCTTTCTTTCTATCCAATCCAATAAACTTTTATTAAGCATTGTGCCAGGCACTGGGATAAGTGCTGGGGATACAATGAATAAAAAAGACAGCCCCTGCTCTCAAGGAGCTTGCAATCTAATGGGGGGAGACAATATACAAAAGGAGATGGAAAAGCAGGGAAGGGGGAATACCCAGGCTGGAGACTCTTGTTCCATGGAACTGAAACTGGACAGAGCAATCGATGTAGATGGGAGTGCTTAGCCTCCTAGCACGTTATTAAGTACTTAATAAATGCTTGCTGACTAATGGACGGTTACACTAAAAGCATGGAACCTTTCTTGGATAGCTCAGGCCGATAATAATCATGGTCAGATAGGTGCCTTTAAGGCCATGATACCTTTAGAGGCTACTGAGGTCTACTGGTAGATCAAAGACACTAAGACACTAAATGGCACTTGAGTACTCAGCGTTTTGAATTGTGATGCTTACTTTTCAATTCAGATCAACAAATATTTATTATATGCATATCATGTGGAAAGGACTATGCTCAATACTGGGGATACAAATCCAATAGGCCCTTTGGTACAGTGACTTCTAACAGGTTTTTTGTTTGGTTGGTTTTTTGTCCCTATTCTTTTTCAGAATGAAAGCTAGCCCTCTCTTCTTGGCTACTTGTCAGTGGGCTTGACAGCCTCCCACAGTCCTCTTCTTTCTTCAGATTTTACTTCTGAAGGACTGTGGCCTGAGAAGTCAGATAACCAAGTCTGGCTAAATTGGGTTTAATAAAAGTATAACTAGGCTCTGTCTGAGGGTTTGAGGTCTCTGTGAATAATATACATAAACATCAGGGATATTTTAGATGGTTAGAAGGCTTTTGGTTCCTGTCCAAGCTGCTCTGTTCTGGATAGTTGAAGCTGCTGGATAAGTGGCATTTGCATTAAATGAAGCATCGTTACTTTTATTTCACATGAATCAGCCCTGACTGAAGTGGCAAAGACATTAGTGATAGAAGCCTGGCATATGGGCACTAGGATCACTGCTTATTTTTTGCAGTGTGTGAAATTACTTTTATCTATTTAAGGAAATGGGGTTGATGAATCACCAAACTAGTTAGGACTTTCTGAGGCTTCTTGCAAATGCCCTGTGAAACATGGGAAACAACGTGAAAGGATTATATCTTGCGCTATTGTTGTAAGCTAGGTGTTGTTGGGCTAGGCACTGTCTCCAATTTCAGTAAGAGCAGAGGTATCTGATGACAGGAAAATACAGACTTAGCTTAAACGGTAAAGAGTTAGAATATTGCCATTTAAATGGAGATTTCAACATTTGTTTCTGAATGTTCTTTTTTTTTTTTAAAGCAACAACAGTGTTTTAAATTACTGCGGGCCTAAGCAAAACTACTACTTTTCACCTGTTTCCTCCCCACATTTCCTAAATACTTGTTTCTTAACTCTCCTGTCTGCTTCCACCTCTCTGTATAACTAAACCAGCAGATATCTGATATAATACATGTATTTGTTAAACTGTTTTGAGTTCTAGGGTCTCTGGAGATAAGACACTGCTGGGTAGTAAGCAGTTGCTTAGGGAAGCCTAACACTGTTAGGCCACTGGAATTTCATTTAATGTACTAAAGTAGCAATGCAGTTAGGATATTCATTTCTATATTTATAAAAAAAATCATCCTGAAAATGGACCTGTGACTTTACCATAAACCAAACTGGAGTTTTGAAAGCAGGATAACAGACAGAAAATATGCAAACATTAGGGGACTGAAAAACCGTTTGCATCTTTGTTTTGGGGGATGACCTTTCTTATTAAATCTGCAGGATGCCAAAATTATGGACACCAAAATCTCAGATGGCTCATCAGCAGGGCAGGAGGACTGTATATAGACAGGTGAGAGAAGAAATGCTGACGTGAGATCTCTGTACAGCTGGCATGGTGCTTGTTTTAGCATGAGCTCACCACATTTGCCACTCCCCACAAAAAACACAACAACAAAAAGCTTTCTTTCTAATTCTATACATGAGCAACAAAATGAAACAATTTTGCTTTCTGACTACAGAACTTACAGATAGTAATAGTGCTTTTACATAACTCATTTATACATTGCTTTAAGGTTTCCAAAATCCTTTACAAAATCTGTGTTCTCACAACAACCCTGGGAGGTAGGTCCTATTATTAATCCCATTTTATAGATGAGGGATCCAAGGCAGGTAAAGGCTAAATGACTTGCTCAGAATCCTAGAGTTAATAAATATCTGAGGCTAAATTTGAATTCAGGTCTTCCTGACTCAGGCCTAATACTCTATTACACTTGTCACCCTCATGCCTCCATCTAAACATTCAAACACTATTAAATTACTTTCTTATCCACCCAGAATATAATGTATTGCAAAAACAAATTTTTAATAAGATAGATTTAGAATTATATTATTTAAACTTATTTAGAACCATCAGACATCTAGATATCTTGGGAATTCTAACTATATGATGTTACAGGGAACTAACATCGATTACAATATACAGTATTTCTTTAAAAACAAACAAAACCTTGTCAACAGAGGATTCATTTTTGGCCAAGCTTGAGGGCCCATTGCATTTGGCCATTTTGGCTCATAGTCAAGGTAGGCAGAAAGCTAGGGACATAGATTTCTGCTTTTTCCTGGAGTTGACTGACTGACCTCCCAGTTGCCTCTGTCACAGCATCATTTTCATGCCCCACTTCCGTGATTTCCTCTACTCCTGATGTGATAAACTTGACAGATTCATTGTATTGAACTTTTAGAGAACTCTAGGTCAACAAGCACATTTTTCTCAAATACCAATAGCTTCCTTTCAAAATGGCACATTTTTTAAAAAAACCAAAAAGTAATTAATTATTCCTGCTTTTTGCTAATTCCAAAAAAAAAAAAAAAGGAAAATATGGATAGACACAGGCTGTGTGACCCAGGATGAGTAATGTAACATTTCAGTGTTCTAGGAACTTCTCTAAGACTATAAACTGCAGAAGGGATACCAATCTGCATTAACAGAAAAGAATCTCTTTACCTGTGAATTCCCAGTATTAATGAAATCAGAGTTCTAGTTTCTATCTATCCCTATTCCTGTCACATAAACTCTCTAATCCTACAGAAAGTGCCTGCTTTGTCTCTCCTTGCCTTAAGCATCAAGATCATATTTGTATTACAGGAGGAATTTTTAGGATCTCTTCCTATTTTTGCAGTTTTTGTAATATTAGAATTAATTTTTCTTGAATGTCTGGTAGGATTCATTTGTAAATCTATCTAGCTGGTAACTTGTTCAATTTTTTTTTTCTTTTGAGATGGTATTCAAATTCTCTATTTCTTGGTCTTATTATATTAACTTGTTTATATTATTTTTGTAAATATTGCTTAATTTCATATAATTATTTGTTTTGCTGCCACATAATTTGACAAATAGTTTCTAATAACTTGCTTTATTTCTTTTCCAGTTGCTTTGAATTTTCTTTTTT
This sequence comes from Pseudochirops corinnae, assembly GCA_028646515.1. Lineage (NCBI taxonomy): Eukaryota > Metazoa > Chordata > Mammalia > Diprotodontia > Pseudocheiridae > Pseudochirops > Pseudochirops corinnae. The sequence continues at coordinate 253,773,285 of CM053587.1, forward strand.
TTTTTTTTTTTTTAGTATTGGCAACTTATTAAATTTGCCTTTGACTATTTCCTCTTTGACTCAACTTTTCCTCTTAAACTCTTATCTCCCTGTGCCTGTTTTTCCCTGGATTAATTTAATGTATTTCAGCATTCACTAGTATTTGTGTGTTCAACCCTCATTCTTCCAGGCCAGTTAAACTTGAGATTTGATGACTACTCCTCCACTCCTTCCTCCATGTTTCTGTGTTCTTCTTCTCATGTGCTCCAGTTATAAGAAAGTTCGACTCTCTCTTTCTTCCCTAGTTTATCCATTGTTCCTCCTTTCTTTCCCTTTTCTCAGATCATTTAAAAAGAAAACACACCCACACCCTCTGTTTGTCTTAGTTCTCTCTGTGAGTGTTCAAAACATTAAGGATTCTGAAGGGACACTTACTTCTCTTTCCATTAGAAAATTTTTCAGCATCATTTAGCTCCTTCTAATAGCTCAAATTTACTTAACTTTCCAATTTTCTCTTGATTTCTGTGTTTGTATTTCACAATTTCTATTCAACTCTGGTATTTTCTTCAAGAAGGTTTAAAAGTCCTCTCAGTGAAAAATCCATTTGTAGGATTACACTCTTTTTTGGCAGGGTAAGATATTCTTGGCTGTAAGCCGTTATCTTTTGCTTTTTAAAACTCTGTATTGCAAGGTTTTCTGTCTTTTATTATGGTAGCTGCCAAGTCTCCTTTGACCCTGACTGTGTTTCCTTGGTATCTGAATTCTATCTGGCTGCTTTTAATATTTTTCTTTGACTTGGAAGCTCCAAATTTTGACTGGAACATTCCTGGGAACTTAATTTATTGAATTTCATTCATTAGGCAGCTAAGTAAGTGGTGTAGTATATAGAGCCACGGACCTGGAGTCAAGAAGACCTGATTTCAAATGTGATCTTAGACATTTACTAGCTATGTGATCCTGGGCAATCATTTAATCTCTGCCTCAGTCTCCTCAATTGTAAAATGAACAGTACCTACCTCTCAGGGTTGTTATGAAGATTAAATGAGATAAGATTTATAAAGTACTTAGCACAATGCCTGAAATACAGCAGACATTATACAAATGCTTATCCCTCCTTTCTCTTCCCCATTTTGGGGGAAGGGGAATGGTGGATTCTTTCCATTTTTACTATGTATGTTTGTTGGTCTGTCAGGTTTTCATTTATGACTTCTTGAAAGGTGGTATTCAGTATTTAGCATGGCCATACTTTTCAGGGAGTCCAGTGATTCTTAATTTATTTCTTTTTTTAAGGGTAGATACCTTACATTCTCTTCTGTTTTTTCCAACCTTTTGTTTTTATTATAATATTTCTTGTTGTCTCAGGAAGTCATTAAATTTAACTTGGACTATTCTTTTTTTTCCATGGAGTCTGTTTTTCTACTTTTTGTGCTAAGCCCTTATTCTTCTAATTATGTCCTCCAGATATGGAAAGGGTCTTACAGATCTTCTAGTCCTAACCCATTTATTTCATATGCAAGGAAACTGAAGCTCACAGAGGTTAAATAATTTGCCCATGTTCAAAAATATAAAAAGGAGAGAATTTAAGATTCCGGATAATTTTTCTGCCTTGTAATCCACTGCTCTCTCTATTACAATGCACTGTTTTTCCAAAGTGGAGGGGGTTCCAGGCATAGGAAACTGAGCAAAGGCATGCAGGTGTGAGATTACAATGCATATTCCAGGGTCCGAGAGTATTCCAGTTTGAGTAGAATACAGAAAGCCAGACAGGCATAATTTGAGATAAAGAAGGAAATGTGGGGTCCTGGTAGATTATAGAAAATCTCTGATACCAGACAAAGGCTTTGAAACTAATTTAGTATGTGATTGGGAGCCACTGAAGATTTCTAAGTAGAGTAATGATGTGACTAGTAACATTCAATTCCTTTAGGTAATCTACCTTGATTTCTTCATTGAACACATACTGCCCCCCCATTCCTTCTTCCTACCTCCACCCCCATGTACAATGACACTTTTTCCCTTTTTGCTATTATTTCATGGGCCTACCTGACTCATTCCCACTGTTCTACCTGAAGATTATAAATTTCTTAAACTGTATTGACCAATAGTCCTTCTCTCACACTTATATTTTTCTTTCCTTTTTTTGTATTTATTTAATACTTAATTTCCCCCCAGTTACATGTTTTCTTCTGAAACCATCTATTATACAAATATCCCTTTACCTTTTATCTCTCTACAAACATCTAATTTTAATCAATTCATCTCAATTAACATTTACTGGTCCCTCCCTTAAAGCATTCATATCTCTAGGCTAGAAGTTGCACATTTTTTCAGCAATTGCCTCCATCCAAATATTGAAAGAACAAGCAAAGTTTCATACCTGACATTAAATTACCTTCTTTTCTGAGTATCCAAAAGGATTTTGAAGGAGAATTGAAAGTCAGTGTAGCATGGACATCAATTACTCAAGAATGACTAAAGCAGACAGCAGAGACTGCACAGCCACACATAATATTTTGCTTTGACCCTCATAAAATGAAGATGCAAAACCACAAATAGGTATAATCAGAGAAAGTAGCATCATCATTAACCAGAAATCAGGAGATGGTCCATAACTGACAAAGATACATACAAACCGGAGATCAACTATTTATAGCTGAGAAGAAAACCAGTAATGTAAGTCATTTTGGACACCAAAGACGATGATTCCTAAAATATCTGATCTTGTCCTTGGAATCCTAACATGATCTTTATATTTTAATAATCATGATATCCTCTGCCTCTAAATTAGAATTATTATATATTTTGACATTCCATACAATATTAATTAGTAAAATTAAAAAAATACTATTGCTGATAACTGGCTTTCTTGGGTAGTTACTGTATCTCATGTTCTGCATTCTCTCCTCTTTCTATCACAATCTTGTAACTTTAAAGAACAGGGAAAATGATCAGATAGCAAGTACATCCTGATCTGCTGATGTACATCGATAACTGATTATATCTGCTTTACATGATGTCATGAAGAACCTTAGTGTAGTTAAGTCTGGTTCCAATGGCATTGTTACTTTAGCTCCTTAGAACTTGCCACCTTAATAATGGGAGTTTACTTTCTTTGCTGTAGGCAGCAAGAATGAAAAAGTACCATTGAATTTTCCTTCTCTAAGTGAAAAGAAATCATTTATGGCCCTATGTATCCTCTGTTACCTGGGAGAAGAATGGATGTTCACTGCTTAATTAGTTGCCATGCCTAGATGGTGAAATATGCATATGTATACACATATACATACATGCATATACATGGATACACACAAAACATACATATGTATGTGTTGTATATGTATACATGTATAATATAGCGTACACATACCTGGCTTGGTGAGGCATGTCTTTGGTTCCTTCTTATAGCGGGATGACTGGGTATTTCCTTCAACAACCATTCCAATAGTAAATTTCTTTCTGGTAAAATCTTCATCACTTCCAGGACAAAAGCTGACTGGACTGTTTCCAGCATCTGAGGGAGTCTTCACTGGAGATACTGACTGACTACTTGGGCACCCAGTGTCATCTACAAGAAGACAAGAAAAATACCAGTTAATCAAGGAATACAATAGAAACAGTAAACAATGAGATGAGGTATAGACACACATGCGTGAATGCACCCAGTGTTATTGTAACCCTGAGCACATTTTGTAGAATGTCCATCTTTGTTTTATTATTTTTTAATATTTTCTTTTTTTTCTTTCCACAAAAAATCTTAAGAGTCCCAGGGGTGGGGAACCTGCAGTCTCAAGGCCACATGTGGCCTTCTAGGTCCTTAAGTGCGGCCCTTTGACTAAATCCAAACTTCACAGAACAAATCCCCTTAATGAAAGGATTTGTTCTGTAAAAATTGGACTCAGTCAAAAGGCCGCACCAAGGACCTAGAAGGTCATATGAGGCCTCAGGACCACAAGTTCTCCACCCCTATTGACCATTACAAAAATGCAAGCATTTGTTATTTTCAATAGAGTAGGAGGCAAGGTAGTACAAGGGGAGGGGAGGAGACAAAAAAAGATTTAGAACTGTGGTTATGCAGAAAGTGATGCCAACAGGCAAGAGACAAAGTAAAAGTTTATAGTAAAGCAGTAATGGCCCACTAAAGTTAGAAAGAAAATATATACATTATTAAAAAGTATTTGAAAGAAATCCTTTCTGGGCTTCTTAGCTCACAAATAATTAATTATTCTGTATAGTAAAGTCTTTCATGTATCTCCTTTGGTCAGAGATTGCTGGTCTGGCCTCAATTGTTAAAATTTCAGTATGAGCATTTATACCTTGGAAATTAATAATTGCTTTGTTGATTATCTATACCTAAGAAAGTGATGGGAGACAATGTTACTAATTCAGCTTAAACTTAAAAGAATGTGGTACTTTTTTTTTTTTGGAGGGTCAGTAATTAAACATTTACCAACATACCCCTTACGGCAGCTAGGTATGACAGTAGATAGAAAGCAGGGTCTGGAGTCAGGAAGACCTGACATCAGATCTGGCCTCAGCCACTTACTAGTTATGTGACCCTGGGCAAGTCACTTAACCCTGTTTGCCTCAGTTTCTTTATCTGTAAAATGAGCTGGAGAAGGTAATGGCGAACCACTCCAGGATCTTTACCAAGAATGGTTAACAAAGAGTTGGACATGCCTGAAAACTACTAAACAACAACAGACCCCTGATTTCAGCCCTCATCACATGATCTGTGAGACCACTTGGGTTAATTAATTTCCCTTTTGTAAATTTGTGATGATCTTTCCTGCCACAAGCTGTCCCCCATGCTTTGAATATACTTTTTTCCTCACTTTAGTCTCTTAGAATCCTTGATTTCCCTTAAAGTTCTGTTCAGAGCTTTAAGGGGAATCAGAGATTTATTCTATATTCATTCATTCATTCATTCATTCACTCAATAAACTTAATAAGTATCTGCTATGTGTTAGGCACCGTGTTAAGGGTCAAAGATACAAAAAGAAAAAGTCCCTGCCCTCAAGAAGCTTACAGTCTAACGGATGAAGGGAACACATTAAAGGAAGGTGTGAAAAGAAGGAGTGAGAGAAAGGACTAGAAGAGGGCTCAGTCGGGATGGAGGAGGACAAGGAAGTGCAGCTGTATAGGAAATGATGATATGGGTCCTCCTTAAATGGAAGTTCTGCCCTCCAAGCGGCTGGTACTGAGGAGGTGTAAGTGTCAAAGGTTTTGTGAGATTTTGCAGGAAGATGAGTGTCTTGGGGATATGATGAAGTCCAAAGAGGTGGAGCCAGGTGAGCAATGAAGGCTGGCTTTTATGAAGAGGGGCACCTCCCACACCCCTCCCTACCCCACTCCCAGCTATTAGCACAGGACTTGGCACATAGTAGGGTCTTAATAAATATTAGTTAGCTGACTGCTAGTATTATTTCCCCAGAACCCTGGGGATTACCTGGTATTTGTTCTGTATACATGTTGTCTCCCCCAGTAAAATGAAAGCTCATGGAGGGCAGGAACCATTTGCATTTTGATCACCCAGGATTTACTGAGTCCTAGCACTCGGTAAGCACTTAATACACGCTGGCTAAAGTTTGTTTTGTTTGTTTTAAAGCAGCCTATGGCAATTTGTGAGAAGTCTTTAGAGCAATTTCTATATTAGATGAAATTAATCAAATATCCATTATAATAAATCCCATTTATATAATGCTTTAATGTTTACAAATCACTTCAGGTATATTCATTCATTCTTTTTTTTTGGTCCTTTTGATCTTTAGACTGTGAGCTCCTGGAAGGCAGGGACTGTTTTCTGCCTTTCTTTGTATCCCCACTGTCCTAGCACAGTGCCTCGCACACAGTTGGCACTTAATAAATGTTTAATGACTCACATTTGCTTCATGAGAAGGAGATGCTGTAGTTAGCGCTATTTTTATTTATTTATTCATAGATAAGGAAGCTGATAAGAGACTTTCTTGAGATTACATTCATGTCTGGTGGAAGAATATGAAAGTTAGTCGTACTGAGACCAAGTCCTGGACTCTCTCCATCGCACTACCCAGCCACTTCTATCAAGTCAGGTGAGCCTGCAGAAGACTTGATCATCTGGTCATTATTAGTGCTTGAAAGGCATTGCCTTTAAATCCCCTGCTCTTTTTCAGATTAAGCATACTGAATCCTCTGTAGAGCACTGGGCAGCTGCTTCTTTTGCTTGTAAGAAAAAGTAGCCCTGTGTTTGCCTCATGCATATGTACGCGCGCACACACACACACACACACACACACACACACACACACACACACACACACACACACACACACACACAACCAGGCACAGTGCCATCTGGAGTAAATAAGCATGATGAAGCTTATATTCAACTAAAAAGTTTTTTCTTATTTTCTCAGCTGTATGTTATTACCACATTTATGATTGGAAATTAATGCATATAATGAGTAACAACCTCTTCAAACACAAGTAAAGTCAAAAGGAAGATTACATCTGTGTCCTATGAATGCCTTCTGCTTAGGTTACTCAACTAAACTGTATTTGTGATGGTAGAGTCCCGCATTTATATTCTGATAAAGCAGGGTATTTTAAAAGAACTTACAAAACAGAAAACTGGAGAATAGTTATATTAGAAAAAGGATTATTTTCTTCTACAAAAGGCTATTTATTACATAGGATTCCTTTAAACATGAGTCCTTCTACCAAACTTAATATAATATTTGACTTAAATATCTTCAACTTGGACACATCTCTGTTGTACAAAACAGCAATTCCCGACCTGAAGGCTGTGTATACCTGAGCTACTGAAGTTATTTTGCAAAGGTTCCAGAAATCTCTATTTTTTTCATTCAATGTATATTAATAGTTCAACCACTACTATGTAAGGGCATGGAAAATTATTTCATCAATCAATCAACCCATCAATTAATCAACAAACACTTATTAAGTGCTATCTATGTGCCAGGTAATAGGCATGAGAAAGAGGGGCTTTCATAATCAAAAAGGCTGGAAACTACCAGCATAAAGCACGGTGTAACCATATATTTAATCTTTAACAAATGACATCATAAAAGCTCAGATTATGCATTATTCATTTTTATTGGTTCTCTGCCAAATATTTACTATAGTTGAATCTAATTGATTTTCATTTGTGTGAGCTACATTACTACAGATGCCGTAAGTTCTATACTGTCATTTTTCTGTGATGGCATATGAATTTTTATACTTTTAATCTAAAGAATATTTTTTATTTTTTCATATGTTATAGAAGTTATACTATTTTAAAATATAATTTACAGCAGATGAACCTTTTTGAAAAAGGATGACCCTTCAGACATGTTTTCAAAATGCATGTTTTAAAGCAAAATCTTAATGATCTAAAGCAAAATATCTTACAAAATATTTCAAATATCTCCAGAGGTCTCAATAAAGGAGGGTCTGGGCTAGATTTTCCCCAATATCCCTTCCAGTTCTTGAACCCCATCATTTTATCTTTTTATGAATGTTATCCTTACTCATGGAAAAATGTAGTAAATATACTCAACTTACCAAGTAAACAAGTATACTTGGTATATGTAAAGGGAATGGGAATTTGAAGATCTTCCCTCCCCCTTAATAGTCTGAATGTCATCACATGGAGCCTTTGGTGGGAGGAGCTTGCTGAAGGGTAGAGCAGAGCCCAGAGGAAGCTGGGAGTTGGGGCAGTTAGATAGAGGGAGGAGAGAGGACATAGTAGGCAAGGAGACAGCTAGGCTTGTGAGTATTTGTTTTTGGGAAGGCTAAAGGATGGTGTGGTTCCCTACTGTGTTATGATATATTAACTTCTTTGTTGCTATGATGGATTTGGCTTTCTGGTTTGGGGATTTGGTTTTCTGGTGTCTGAATAAATGTTTTGCTTCTGTCTTCTATATGGAGAGTCTGTTATATTTTGCAATTCAGAATTTTGCCAGCATATTCACAGTCTGAATCAGTGCTGTGAATATTGTGTTGGCACTATAGTATATTAAGTATGTAAGTATATCAGGTAAGTTTCTTGTTGTAATATCTTGATATTAGTTATTCTATGCACCAATTTGGTAGAAATTATGTATTCCAATATTAACATGTACAGTAAGATTTTGTTTAAGTGCCTAAGAAATTTCTTTAAAAATATAGTAATAGCTAACAAGGGCAGAGTTATAATCAAAATACATAAGATCTTAGACTTAGGGTGGCTCCTAACTTTCCATTTCCAATAATGCTCATCCCCTCCTCCAATAAGAATAATGATAATAGCTAACATTTATGTAGAACCTTAAGGTTTGCAGAGTACATTACACATATTAGCTCATTTGATTAGTATACCAATTCTGTGAAGTATTATTAGTCATATGTCACAGATGAGTAAACTGAGGCTGAAAAGTTGTGACTTGTCATGATCATACAGCTAGTATGTATCTGAAGTAGGATTAACATCTTATTTCCCCCAAATCAAAGTTTAAAACCTTCATGCCATTCTCATTTTCTTCCTACCTGTTTTACCCAAAATACTAACTCTTGTAGATGCTATCTCTAAAATATAACCTGTATTCTTCCTTTTCTTTCCATTCCCCTGATTCAGGCCATGATTAATTTCAACTTAACTGGGTTATTACAAGAGCCTTTTAGGTGATCTTCCTATCTTCTCTCTCTTTCCCTGTTCCTTTCTATTCTACTATCACCAGAGTAAACAGTGCAATACATAGCTCTTATTACTACCCTGTCCAAAAATTATCAATGAGTTCTCATTTTCAACTAAAGATCAAATATTTGAGCATACGTAGCATTCCAGATTTTCCACAATCTGTTTCCAAACTAGCTTTCCAGACTTCCTTCCACATTCTAATTTTCTCCAGTCATTTTTCTTCTGGAAAACTTTTACTGTAGCTCCAAAAGATTAAACTGAATTAAGAAGTTCAACTATTTCAGATGATTATCAGAATTTCATTTTTAAAAGTTACATAGAAAAGTTATATCAATCATTTTCACTAACTATTCAGATTACATAGAATCTTGAGTCAAATAAGAAGCCATAATTTTAATAATAGTGTGTCAAACAGTTGTAAAAGGTTAAGATCTACAAATAAAGAACATTTTTAAATATTGAAGTTGAATAATAATTTTATTTATGAAAAGCATAAAACCAGAAATTAACCTGAATGAAAATGGTTCTATTTATAATAATGGTGATCAGAAAAATTACAATTTCTCAAATGTGATTCATTTTGATCTCATGTAATGCCTATTTAAGATCTATCTATAATAATAGTTAGCTGAGTTCAAATCTAGCCTCAGACACTTATTAGCTGTATGACTCTGGGCAACTCACTTAACCTGCCTGCCTCAGTTTCCTCATCTGTAAAATGGGGATAATAATGGTACTTACCTCCTAGAGGTGTGAAGATGAAATGAGATAATATTTGCAAAGCACTTTACAAGCCTTAAAGTGCTATATATAGCTAAGTATATTAATCTATATAGATAATATATCTGTAGGTCTATGGTGGCAACAAGACCATCCAGAAAGACTAGGGTAATTTCCCAGAGCCTTATATGTCCTCCAGCCCCCTTATATGCCTCCAGGCATAGTCACCTGACCAGGGGATGTAACCCAAGGATGCCTAGGCTTTGTCATCTATATCATAACTGCCCTTTTAGGATCTTTCCATTTACAACAAAAACAAAATCTTATTTTTCATGTGTTCTCTCCCATGGAAGCGTGAAGTCATAGCTGCTAATGGTGACTTTTTAAATCCTATAGGAGATAACAACTAAGGAGGTGAATTCAACCAATGGGAAATTTGAAAAAATAGGTTGATGAGAGAATTTTGTATGTGGGGTGGTTTTGGGTATATTTCAGACTATGTCTTCTAGACTCCCGTTGAACTTGGGAACTAACTAGATCAGTCACTGGCTGGCCAAGTAAGCTAGAGTTGCTAGCAGTGAGGAGGTGGAGATGGGAATAGGGAGGAAAGAAACTACTTAGAGATAGCTGGAGTGTCATCTGGTGGCCAAACAATGGACTTCACTCCCCTCAGATGCTTAAGTAATGAAACAGATTTCAAGATAGTCCCAGATAGAAAGGGGATGAGTCCTAGGGTGGTCATAGTTGTCAGTTAAGTGAACATTTTGAAACTTTGGCTAGAACTAACCATCAATCACCCTGTCATTCAAGTTCTCTCTCTCTCTCTCTCTCTCTCTCTCTCTCTCTCTCTCTCTCTCTCTCTCTCTCCCCCTCTGTCTCCCCGTCTGTCTCTGTCTCTCTTTCACAACACACACACACACACACACACACACACACACACATACACACATATACATGTGCACTCATATACACACACAAAGTCAATGTATCTGCTTAGTTAGGAACATAAATGTTTTCATCCCTTTTGTTTTTCCCACGTGGATGGTTAGTCTAATCTATTTCAAATTATAGTGGATTTCACTAACGAGATGTTAAAATGCTCCATTAACTTATATGACATAATCTGGGAAGAGAAACATTTGAATAATCTTATCCAAAGAGAAACCTTTTCTTTATTTTTTTTTTTAAGACTTTTATGCAAGACATCTTCCATGCCTGGTGAACACAGGTGAAAACATATCATCCTGTTTGACACTTTGCTTAATAGCAAATTGTGCAGTTTTAAAAGATTCCAAATTGCTCTCCACTGAAAAACTCATTTATTTAACAGCACTATTCTAGTGATGCTCTATGACTATGAATCATAGAATATCATGATCTCACAAGAATTAAAATTACAGATGTCTCAAAGTATTAAGTCACATGGTATACTATAATGTGTAACATATTGACATCAATGTGCAAAGTGGCATAAAAACTACAACTAAGAATATAGATGACTGGAAAAGAAAATAGATTAGTTATTTATTATCTTTGACATTCTTATTAAATAGAGGGACAGCCCCAGTGGTACAGTAGTACCCCATTGTTCTTTTTTTTTAAAAAGAGGAAAATAGGTTATATTAGGTAGTTGCTCTATGGAGGAGTTGTGGTGAAAAAAAATTGACAACCATAACAAATAAGAATTTCAAAGAATAAATGGGAATTCCCACTCAGTGAAATCATGGATTGACTAAAGTACAGGTATAAGAATATAATTAAATAAAGGTTTATTATTGGTTTATTGGTTTAATTTACATTAAACTAGCAACCATAAACTATATTTTTATTATGAAACATTTATTATGGGAACAAGGTGACCTTGGCACCAATATAAATGGAACTTTTCTACTAATTCCTCTTTTATACCTTTAGACCCTTCAGTAAATAACAAATGTATAAACTAGAAATGTAGAAAATGAATGGCTTATTGCTTTCACTCTGATTATTCTTATAAGTTACTTGAAAAGAGGAAGGAAACAAGCATTTATTAAGAGTCTGCTATGTGCCAGGCACTTTGCTCAGTGCTTTACAGAGATCTCATTTACCTTTTATCCTCACAATAGCGCTGGTAAGTAGATACTATTATTAATCTAACTTTACAATTGAAGAAACTCGGGCAGAAAGGTTAAGTGACTTGCTCGGGGTCACACAGCTAATAAGTAGGCAGCATGTGAACACAGGCCTTTCTAACTCCAGGCCCAAGCACCCTACCCCCTTCCTCAGGGACAAGCAAAGATAAGGATCAAGCAAATTGCCTAAGACCCCATAAAAGACAGTGGCTAAAGTAGAACTGGAGCCTCTATTGCTAGCTTTTTCTCCCATACTCCTCTAGGCAATGAAAAACAAAAAGGGTCACTTTTACACCTCTGTTTTGGGGTTTATTATTCACTACCTTACTTCTTCAGTAGAATGAAACTTACTTTTCTGTTGGAAAGTAAAATGCCATTACCTCTTTAGACCTAATTTAGTTATTGACTTATACCCACAGGAAAACTATCATTCCTGAATGACTGTCCCCCAGATGAGTCTCAAAGCACCACAAAAATGCTTTTTTGTCTACAGAGGTTCAGTAGCATTTTTCCCACAAGTTTTTTACCTATGTTTCGTATTACCTATCATCAGTATGCACATTTACTTGAGGAAAGTTATGCTAAACTAACTTCCACACTGGGGCCTCTTTATCTGGAATTAATCAGTTTCGAATTAATCATGTGCTGAGTCTCTAAGAGGTGTCTAGTACTGTACTGTACCCAGATGATGATGAGGGGTTAGAGAAGAGAACAGATCACAAAAAGGGTCTGGTAATTTACTGCGTTGGTGACTCAGTCCTTAAGTCAACCCTTACCACCACGCCACGCCAACGATGATGGCATAGCAGCAGCTGCTTGCCAAAGTGGATCTGTCAAGACCATTACTCACAGAGCCTTGCAACATCTGCCTGTTTTGGCTACAGCTCAGCTTGCAAATAACAGTCCAGCTCCAGAAATGGCAAAGATGCTACTTTCCTTGTACTGGGAGAATATCTGAGTCTAGGCAAGCTAAAGCCACAGTAAAGGAAAAGAGGCCCATTTCACCGGGGTGTCACCCAGTCGTGTGCTTGGTGTGGCTTCCTTCTGTGCAGTTTTCAACAATTGGCTCAGTCGGGCTTTGCCTGTCAGTTGGCTTTTCTTCAGCATCCGGTACCGTTGCTGGAAACAGAATGTCAGACCAGATGGACCAGGGAGTGTTCTGATTCAATATGGCATAGTCTCTGGGGCCTTGAAACCTTACATGAAATGTCCTTAGGTTATGCTGATGCTGGAATGATTCTCTGTGGAGTACTGAGGCAGTTAGGTTAAGCGCAAGTAATCTGACGCCAGGTCAAATAGCCCATAGACAAATAACAGATAATCTAATTACCCTGTACATCGACCATCGGGAACTTTTAACCAATATAACATAGAGAACACTGGATTTACGTTGTGGTGCTTTCTTTGGGACAAAAAAATTTTACTGTAATTCTAATGTGCTGTGAACAAAATAACCACTCAATACCTATTAAGTAGAAATAATGGTTAAAACAGAGCCATAAATAGCATGGAGAAAAGAGTTTGGGGCCCAGGGGCACCAGCATCTAAGGAGTCTACTTGTTTCTGTTGCGCTCTTCTGCTAAGTACCTAGTCCTACCCTTCTCTCATGATACCTTCCCTCACCTCCAGGTCCCTTTTTTGTTGCCTCTCCCACTTTTCTCTTATCTTTGGGATTGGGGATCCCCAGTGGTGCTACAATGTCTGAGGCCAGGTTGAAGCAGATTGTCCTCTGCTTCCTCCCCTCCTTACTACCCCTTTGCTCTAATATTCCCTCTCCCCTCAGTGGAATTTGCCCCAGGTATCAAAATTCTTAGTTAGGGCTTTGGCTGAAGTAAGTGCCAATCTTCTCCCTGCACTAAAAAGAGGCGGCACGTTTCAAAGGTATGGCTCTTTGAAGTCCCCTCTTTTAATACAGAAGAAAAACACTTTAGTAAGATCCCCCCACATTCAAATTACGGGCATAGGATATTTGGATTTAAAAATATATCATAAAATATATATTAAAACATATACGATGCACACTCACATATGTGTATCTAGATATACATATTTACACCTATATATCTATATAGAGTGAAGAGAGAGAATATATGGCTATATATCTATGCTCTACACAGAGAACCTCAGACGTGTCGATGTGAGATTCAAATTCAAACAATGGTAATGCTGGTAATTATTTATGAACCTACATCACTCTGCATAACCTGACACCTGAAGGAATTATACAGGGAGACCTCAAACCTCGAGGTCCTAAAACCCATGCAGGACACACCATTCATGGGCTGTGGAAATGAAAACATTCTGCTCCCTTCAGCTAAGATGTTTTGTGGTATATTTCCTTCCACAAGAAGAGTTTTGACTGGACTGAGGAAAAACTTCATAGCATTTAAAAAAAAAGAACCCTGTCAGATTTATGACCTCATTTCGTGCAATTCTAGTTTTTAACAGATCATGTTATGAATAAATGCCAAGGAGAAATCATTTTAATGACACTGAGGAAATTGTTCCTGGTCAGAAAAATGTCAGACATACCAAAATGCCATAGCCAAATTGAAAGGTCTAACTTGAAAAACAAAAATTGGGTGTGATGCTTCTAATTTCTAGAGGAATGCCTGGAAATGTAAATTTCAGCTGACTGTGACATAAAGAAAGGTTCCAAGACCTTAGGAAAAGGGCGTGTGGGACTTGTCAGTCTAAAGGAAAGGGAGGGTACAGTTTCTTTAAAAAACTCACAAAGCTAAGGATTTTCCTGCCCTCCAGTTACATTTATAGCTCCTTTTTTTTCTGCCAAGGGCACTCCACTAAGTGGTTTGCTACAGTCTGATTTCATTTTATTCTTAGGAGCAACAGGGTAGGATTAAAACAAAATGAAACAAAAGCAATTGGGCTCTTCTCTCTCTCCACCTTCCCCTTCCCTCCTCCACCAAACAAGCTGACATTCTGTGGCTGGTTACATTCCCAACCTCTAAATGTTTTGAACCATGTTGCTTGGTGCAAGCCACTTGAAAGTAAGCATGTGCTCCTTCCTGGGCCAAGGATTTGATGCTCTGCCCATATTAGAATCCTTTCTTCTTTCTAGCCCTGGGCGATTGTAATGAGGCCAGCACCCAGCAAGATCTAGGTTATAGCAACATTCAGTTACAAAGTAACCTTTCCCCAAAGGTCAGCCCTTGTAGGTGAGAGGTCTGATATTCACAACCATCTATAAATTAGCCTTTCTATTCCCTTTCAGGAAATTTTTTTCTCAATTTCTGGTAATTGATATAGTCTAGATAATATAACTGAAGAGTTGTAAAAAGTACCAGAGTCAGGGGACTTGATTTCAAGTGCCATCTTGGCTACTAACTGCTTGTCTGACTTTGGACAAATCATATCATCTCTCTGGGGCTCAGTTTCCTCATCTGTAAAATGGGAGAACTGGACTAGGTAATAGTTCTAAGCAAACTTTTATCTTTTAAAGTCTCTGATTTTTATGATTCTAGGTTTATAAAATCAGTTGCAAATTAAATAAGATTATAGAAAGGAAAAAGAGCAGAGACTAAAATAGAGTGGGGTAGAGGGATGGTGTGTGGAGGAGCATCTTCAGAGGCCTTGGTCTGCTTTAGACGTAGAACGAGTCAAAACTTGTGATTTCATTGGTATGGAGATCCATTGGAAATTTACTGTGATAGTCCAAGGCAGTTGCCTGAGAGATTAATTTGCCAGGGGTTCCAGTTAGAAAACTTTCTTGACCAATGAAAACTGTATCTGTTTTGTAATTTATTGTCTTAGAGAGGCATTGAGAGGTTACATGATTTGCCCATTTGTTACATGGCCAGTTTTTGAGACAGGCTAAACTTGAAATTAACTCTTTCTCATGCCAAAGACAGCTCTTTCCTGATTACACTTTGCTTTTCTGCCCCTGTCTTTCTCCATAAATTTTATACACACACATACTGCATGTATAACATATATATATATATATATATATGGTTTTTTTTTCCCCACAGAGAAAGCCCAGAGACCTAAGGACCCCTCCCATAGCTAGATCCAATGAAGAGAAATTATTGTCTTCTCTTAAAGTTTTGACAGACCTTTTACCCTCTATCTATAAACATGCTTAGGACTCGCCTATACTAAAACTGTTTTTTCCCTTACACTATTAACTTCTTTCTCTAGTTTATGGCTAAATTTCTCAAGAGTTATCTGAATTCATTGCCTCTATACTCCTTAAACCTTTGTAATCTGACTTAAGCTCTTTTAAATCCATTGAAAAATGGTCTCTCAAATCGTCATCAATGAGCTCTAAATTTAATGGCCCTTTTTTACCCCAATCCAGTTTGATCTTTCTTCAGTATCTAAAGTGCTGAGCAACCTAGCCCATATCCTTCCTTTCCTGAGACTTTCTCTTCCCTTGGTTTGCAGAATACTAGGCTATGCTTGTTCTACTCCTGCTTCTCTGGCTGCCCTAAATACTGGAGATCACAAAATAACATTTTCCATAGTGGTTCAGGGACAGTTTCTCCACAAGTATTTCTATTCTGCTTCACAAGAAATAATTTTTAAAAAGTAGACAATCATTCTTTTAATAAGTCACTTTTTACTGTCCTTATATCAACTATTTAGACCTAATTCAGATAGTTATTTGTACATCCTCTTAGAAAAACCCCCAGATCCTCTATTGAACATTAGAGCCCTCCTAAGTAGACATTTTCTACCTTGGAAATGTTTCTTCTTTCTTTTCTCTCTCTCTTTATTTTTTCCCTTGTAGATCTCATCCATTCTCATGGTTTAGACTTCTATGTCAAATCTAAATCTTTAGCTCTGACTGCTCTCCTGAGAGCTAGACCTGCATGATTTAACTCTGTCTTTTTATGTTTACATGAATGCCCCACCAGCATCTCCAGGTTACCATTTTCAAAACCAAACTTAATCATTTTTCCTTAAAAATCTCCTTGTTTCTGGCCATGACAACCACCCACATCCTCCCAGTCTCTCTTCCTTGAAGCTTCCTAATCCACTTTGTCTACTTTTCCTCCACCCCACCTCATGCTACATTTAACAAGTCACTGAGTGTTGCTGTTCCTTTCTCTATAATAGCTGTCCCCAAAGTCCCATTCTTTGTACCCTCATTTGGACTACTTTAATAGTTTCCCAACTGGTCTCTCTTTCTTACTGACTTCAATCTGTCTTCAATCCACCCTACACAGATTAATCTTCTTAAAGAATGATCATGTCACTGTCTTATCTTTAAACTCTCTCTTCTGTCATTTAAGGCACTATCATTTGGTCCTAACTCACATTTCTAGCACTATCTTCCACTATTCTGCTTTATAAACATTAAGCTTTAGCCAAAACAAATTACTTGCTGTTTCCAGGACACACCCCAGGCTTTCTACCTCAGATTCTTTACTTCAGTTGTTTCTGCCATAAAGAAAATCTTTCTTCCTTCTACTTCCCCACTTTATCAACTCTTACCCATTTTTCAGGTCCCAAAATTCAAATGGCGTTTCCTCTGTGAAGCCTTCCTTGATTCCAGACATGAATTACCTCCTTCCTCTTCAGAGCTCCCTTTGCACTGAGTTATCTCTATTACTGCATGTTTATACTCTGCTTGGTAGTATAACTATTGTACACATGGCATATCACATGGTGTGCAGATGGTTACTAAGCCTGGGGCAAGTCCTTAAACCTCCATGGATCTGTTCCCTCATCAAATGAGACAGTCATATATAAAGCCCTTTGCAAACCTTAAATTGCTATATAAATTCTAGCTTTCAAATAAGTTGTGATTTTCATATATGAAGGTTTTCAAAGTAATATGTATTTGTTGATGCTATGGAACTTCCTGGGTACCAGACCATCCTGTATTAATAGTGGGCTCTGTGGGCTCTGTTTCCTGAAGTCAATTTTATGACCTGAAGTGTTATTCTTTTACCCTATGTAGCCATTTAATAATATAATATGTTAGACTTCAAAAAAATTGCTTCACATTTCTTGAGAAACCTAGGTATACATATAAATAAAACTCACATGCCAAACCTAAGAGTTCAACTAGCTTTCCATAAGATCATGTTAAGGATGGGAACAAGATAATAACAGCAGAATTCACTCTCAGCTCTCCATGGCACATGGGATTGAGGAAAAAGACTTTTTTTCTCTTCTTGGCCAGAAAATCTTGAAACACTCAGTTATGGCTAGATGTTGAATACTTGGTTTAAAAAAAAGGGGGCTGAACATTCAAAACCATTTTATCAAAAGCATAACTTGGCATGTGTGTACATGTGCAAAAACCATGCTTCATTTGAAGTTCACTGGCTCTCATTTATGTCAGCTGAACTGCTGTTGGAACATTTGGTACAGACAGACAGTTGCTGCACGAGGACTAGACTCATACTACTCCAGATATATGCACCATGGAGGCTGGTGACGGCTGCCATTCACTGGGGAAAGGAAAAGACCCAGCAGCCAAACAAAACGGTTAATCTGATCTATGGGGTTCCTTTCCAATTCACCACTAAAAACCTCTAAAATGTCTTGGCTAGTTGCTCAACAAAACAGGAAGCAGCAGCCATTTTAAAACTCCAAAATTTAAAACCATTAAAATAAGTTCTTGAGGAAATTTTAAACATTTTGGAGGAGGAAAAAGAAAACTTTCAGAAATTTAGTTTCCAGCCTTCTTTTTATTCATTCATACCCTGACGTCAACATCTGTAGTTATGAAACGCTCACCAGTCTGATACCTTTGGATTCTAGCACATTACTAGAAAAAATTCTCAGCTTATGTTTTCCCACTCAAATGCAACATCTATTTTTTTTAATAATGAAGTCACAAACTGATAATCCTAGTGTAAAGTGTGGTGGATCTAGGGACAGAAGACTTGGCTTTGCTACATGTTGTTCATGCGCACTTAGATACTTAATCTCTAGGATTGCAGTGCCATCAAGGGCAAAATGAGGGTGTTGATCTTGGTGGCCTCTAAGGTCATTTCCTGCTCTAAATCTTTGGTCCTCTGACAAGGCTCTGTAACAGTTAGCATTATAGAATTATGAAGACAATGGGCAAAAATGAAGTAGAGAGACTTAATTCTTATTATTCTAAATACATATTCTCTCTTAAGCTGTGTCTACACCAGTGGTGTTTCACAGAACAATTATTTGGTGGGTACCTGTCTTGTTCCTTAAGGAAGAGATAATCATCTGTATACATTCTTGTACTTCCTGAATTTTATTCAGGACTTTCTATGCTTGGTTTAGAGTCATCAAGCTAAGATTCTGTAAAAAATGGTAAGTGAGGTTAGATAAGTCTCCAGGTCCTCATTTGCCTTAGTTCTTCCTCTGCAAAATGTACATAGCATCACAGGAACTAGGGCAGAAAGGGACCTTAGGGAACATAGCCCAAACTCCTCATTTTACAGAAATTAACTTTTGGTCCAGAAAGTGGAAGTGACTTTCCTCAGGTCATACAAAGGACAAGCAACAGAGCTGGGTTTTGAACTGAGGTCTTCTGACCCAATATCAATCTATTTCCATTGTCCTTTATAGCTATCATAAGGTAATATTCCATATGGGTATACTGTTTTCTTTTTCCTCAAACTCCAAATCTGTAGAAGGTGAGGATAGAATCAAGATAAGAGGTGAAAAAGGGTAAGAAAACAACAGAATATAAATAACATGATCAATGGCCTGAAGTGATTTGGGTTCAAATCCTAACTTCATTATTTATTAATTGTATTAACTTAAAACAAGTTGGTTATATTCTCTGAACCTCAGTTTCCTCATTTGAAAAGTGAGAGTAAGAACACTGATACTACTTCCCAATTATAGGATTATTTTGAGAATCAATGGCATAATTTATGATTTTATAAAATGCAATTTTATTTTTTTCAATTAGCAAAAATAAATTTTCTCTCCCTCTCACCTCTCTTTCCCATTGGGAGAAAAAAAAGGAAAACAAAATACTTGTACTAAATTTACATAATATGTATAGTCAGGCAAAACAAATTCCCACATTGACCATTTCCAAAAATTATATTGCAATATATGTAAAACACCTTATAACTGTAAATCCCTGAAAATGTATGTGTATATAAATCTACAAATATATAAATAACACATTTATACTATTACTGTCATCAATGTTATGTCAAAACTTTGATTATTTACAGGAAATAGTACTATATCAGCATGAAAACACAACTTAAAATTTTGTGCCTTTGAAGAAACAGAAATATGTAGAAAAAATTATCAAAGTCCAATAATTTTCTTAGAGCACACAGGTCCGCTTTTTTAAAACTAATATGAAAACGGATAACCACCTTCAACAACCATGAAAGAAAGAAGAAAATATCACTTCCCCACTAATAAAAGAGAGTTTTCAATTGCACCATTTATAGTGCCAGCCACTAAAAGACTAGGGAGCACTCCATAGGCAGAAAGTTAGATTAAGGAGATTATGACATTAAAGACAGGTGCCAAAGGCCACAAGTAAAACATTAAGCTAAAACAAACAATAGCCTCACTCTTACTATACTGATTAGTTATCCTACCTTTACTTGGATACAGTACTTCCTTGTTTTCAATTCTACAAGTTAGAAAAAGGGGGTGGGGAAGGAGACCTACTATGCATAAGGCATTATGTTAACCCTGGGATACAACTTGGAAGGAAAGCAGGATTCTGAGTCACATCAAGGAGAAGGGAGAATTCCTGACATGGGAGAAGGCTTGTGTGATAGTACGATAGCAGGAGTTAGAATGTCAAATACAGGTAATTACTAGTAGTGCAGTTTGGCAGGAATGAAAAGGAATAGTACAAAACACTCACAAGGGGCAGAAATACAAAATAAAATTGTAAAGGTAATTGGGAGCCAGATTGAAGAGAACCAGAAATGCAGCAGGAATTTGCATTTTTGTCCTATAGGCAATCTGATGCACTGGTTTTTGAGCAGGGGAGTGATGTGGTCAGCACTGTACCTTAGGAAGATGATTTTTGCAGCCAAGTAGAGGAAGACTTGAATAGGGGAGAGGCTGGAAATGGAGATGAATTCAATGATAAGGGCCTGCTGGAGTGGTGGCTCTATGAATGGAGAGATGTATGAGAGATCTGGTCATAGAATCAACTAGCTTTTGGTGCCTGATTAGATATGATAAGTGAAAGAAAGAAAAGAACTAAAGATTATTCTGAGGTTATAAAACTACATTAATGGAAGAATGGTATACTGCTGAACAGGAATTGGGAAGTGTGAAGGAAGGACAGACTTTGAGGGAAAGATAGTAAGTTCTGTTTTGGACAGGTTGCATATGAGATGCCTATAGAAAATCCAAGTGGAGGGGGGATATTGTACATATTTGTGAGTCATCTGTACAGTGAAAATATTTGAACCTGAGAAAGCCAAGGAAGAGAGTGTAAAGGAGGGAAGAGAAGGGGAGAGAACGATAGAGGAGAGGGCCCAGAAGAGGGCCTTTAGAGACACTCAGGATTGAGGGCAGGAGGTAGAAAATGTTAACAGCAAAGGAGACTGAGGACCAGTCATCCAGGAAGAAAACTAAGAGAGCTGTGTCACAGAAGCCCAGGGAGGACAGAGTGTCTAGGAGGGAAAGACTAGTCACTGTTACCAAAACCTGCAGAAAAGTCAAGGATGAGAACTGAGAAAAGGTCATGGGATTCAGTAGTGAGATCAGAGGTTAACTCAGACAGAAGAGTTTCCAAAGTGGTGAAGTTAGAAGTCAGATTGCAAGGGCTTGAGGACT
Source organism: Pseudochirops corinnae (assembly GCA_028646515.1). NCBI lineage: Eukaryota > Metazoa > Chordata > Mammalia > Diprotodontia > Pseudocheiridae > Pseudochirops > Pseudochirops corinnae. The sequence continues at coordinate 253,794,480 of CM053587.1, forward strand.
GGGTGTTGAGGAAGTAGAGCCAGTGAGTTCAGATGAGTCTTTTTATGAGTTTGACAATAAAAAATGAAAATGAGAGAGAGGGAAAAGGAATAATCCATAGAACAAACTCCCAGAGGAGAACAGAAGAGGATGAGATAAAAGACATAGGAGGAGAGATTGACCTTGAGAAGGCCCCCATTTTTCAGAGATTTTCACTTCAAAGAAGATGAAAATGGGCAAAGACATAGAGGATTTCTAAAGTATGGAGTAGGGGAGAGGAGGGTGATTGTCTCCTTTTTCTGTCAAATAGAAGGCAAGGGCATCTATGGTGAAAAAGGTGTGAGGAAGCACTAAGGACTCAGGGACAAAAAGGGAGTTTTGGAATAGCTATTGAAGAGTGAAGTAGAGTGAATAAAGGAAGAATGAGGATCTTATTTTTTGCTGTTGTTATGTTTTTGCCATGCAACAATAAGGGCCCACCTAAGACTGGATGATGTAAATCTGTAGCAGACTCAGGTAGATGGTTGTATTGTTTCCTCCAGTGGTGTTTGGTAGCTCAGAGGCATGAGTGGAGAAGGCAGATGGTCTGGAATTGAGAATTGGCTGTATATTGATAGTACTAGGGAAAGGACAATATATAATTGAATTGCTGTTAAGGAACTAAGGTCAAGAATTAAAGCAGAAGAGTGAGGATGAACTAAGGAGAATGGGAAAGGACAGATGATTTAGTGGTTTTGGTTAGGACAAAGAAATTGGGAATTAGGAGCAAGCAAGGGTTAGGTTAGGAGAAGTGCAGCATACAAACATATGGAATGATTGGCAATTATCAGAGAAGGGAAGAACTTCATTATTTAAAATACTAAAACCAGTATATAGGTAATGCCTGAGGTCAAGGTATAGCCATCTTTGTGTGTCTGAGAGACAGAGTAAAATTGTAGGTCATGAGAATTGAGGAGTTTTATAAACTGTGAAGACAGTGTGTTTGAGGGGACATCAATGTGTACTTTGAGTCCCTGAACATGATAGCAGGGATTGAGTTGGAGAGAAAGACTGAGACAGGGACTGGACTCCATGAAAAAGCAGGTAGAATGGACCTGTAGCCTGGCAGATCATTTAACAAAGATAAAGACTGAATGAGATAAAAAGATTGAGAGAACTTGTAAAGAGAAGAGAGGTTGCTGACTGATGGTGACAAAGGATCAGGAAGTGGCAATGAGGAAGAAGTATAAAAGTCTACTATGCCTCTTGGACCGGTGTTTTAGAAGATGTGAGAGAAAGCCCAACCAGCAATGGAGAAAGTATCTAGAGATGCACTATCTTCCGAAGAAAGCTAGGTTTTCAGGAGTAGAAGGTACAAAGTGTGTGAAAAGAAATCAAGGATAAAGGATAGTTTTTTATTAAATGAGTGGGGTCTCCAGAGGGCACCATGGAAAGATTAACCAGAAAAGAAGAGGAATTGAGGAAAAACAATTCTGTAATGTTCAGTTTCTCTTTATCTACTAGTTCCTTTCCTGCCACATATAAACATGGCCAGATTTTTCCCCATATTTTATTTGATCTTACTAAGTCCTTAATTTATTATCCTGTCTCTTTAGATTCAGCTGCCCTCTGGAACTTCCCTTAGCAAATGGGGCTTTTTAAAAAAAAATAATTTATTTATTTTCTTGTTTACATCATTCATTTCCACGAGATTTTGAGTTACAAATTTTCTCCCCATCTTTCCCCTACCCACCACCTCGAAACAGCCATCCCACTGTATAGCCCCTTCCCCAATCTGCTCTCTCCTATGTCCTCCCCCATCGCTCCTCTGACTTTCCAGTAGGGCAGGATGGGTCTCCCTACCCCAGTGCCTGTATAGCTTAATTTGTAAATGGGGCTTTTTAACCCTGCACTATCCTTGCACCATGCTGGCCCTATTCTCTCACTGGTGAATTCTTCCATTTTGGACACCAGCTCAGGCTGGCCATGCTTCATACCTTCCCAGCTGTGCTTCTGATTCTTAAGGACTTTGCTACCACTCCCCTGAGCAGTTCCACTTTTTTCACTTTCCTCCTTCAAGTTGCCTTTTATATGTTGCCTTCCTCTATTAGAATGTAAGTTCCTTGAGAGCAAAGACTGCCTTTCTTTTTCGCTTGTTTTAATACCCTCAGACTTTATCTTAGTACCTGGTACATCGTAAGTACCCAACAAATGCTGTTATCTTTTATCTCTTTCATTGGACAACTAGAAAAAAGCTGTCTTTATTGTTGCCTTCACTTTGGCCACTTCTCAGCCCCTTGAAACACGGCTTGTCCTCACTACTCAATTAATCTTCTCTTTCCAAAGTCAATAATGATCTCTTTATTGAAAAGTCTACTGTACTTTTTTCTCAGTGTTCTTTCTTTTTTGACCTCTCTGAACTATTTGACGCTGTTGTTATGCCTCTCCTTCTGCATGCTCTTTCCTCCATGAGTTTTCACAATACTGATCTCTCCTGGTTCTCCTACCTACCTGAGTGATCCTTTTCAGTCTCTTTGGCAGGATCATCATCCACATCCCAAACGCATTCATGAGCATACCCAAGGGTTCTATACTGTACCCTTTTCTCTCCTATCTCTATACTACATCCTCTCCCATGGATTCAGTTATCACTGTTGTGCAGATGACTCTAGAAAAGTGATTCTCAACCTTCCTAATGCTGCAACCCTTTAATACAGTTCCTCATGTTGTGGTGACCCCCCCAACCATAAAATTATTTTTGTTGCTACTTCATAACTGTAATTTTGCTACTGTTATGAATCATAATATAAATATCTGATATGCAGGATGTATTTTCATTGTTACAAACTGAACATAACCCACAGGTTGAGAACTGCTGCTCTAGAATCTACACAGAAAGCTTTCAAATCTCTCCTGAGATCTAGTCCTGCATCTCCAACTGCCTACTGGATATCTCCACCTGGATATCCCATAGATATCTCAAATTAAAAATGCCTAAAGATAAAATCACCTTTTGTGCCTCCTCCTAACTTCCCATTTCTGTCAAAGGCCTCACTATTCTTCCAACCACTGAGGTTCAGAATCTAGTACTCATTCTTCACTCTCAATCATCCTTCCCCATAATCAATCATTTGCTAAGTATTGTTGATTCCTCTTTCTTAACATCTCTTAGATCTATCTCTTTTCTACCCACACTATAATTATCCTACTTCTGGCTGTCATCACCTCTTAACTGGTGTGATAAATTGAAATAGCTTCCTAATTGGTCTTGAAATCAATCTCTCTCCATTTATCCTCCAAATAGCTGCCAAATTGATATTCTTAAGGCACAGATCTGACCATGTCACTCCCTTACTCAAGAAGCTTCAGTAGCTCCCTTTTGCTTTTAAGATAAAATACACTTCTTTTGGCATTTATAGATCTTCACAATCCGGTTTTGGTCTCCATCTCTAGGCTGACTGCTCATGACCAAACTGGCCTACTTGCTGTACTCATATACCACCCTATTTCTTTGCACAAGTTGACTCTGTGTTTAGAATACTTGCCCTCCTCTCTCCCATCTCTTGGAACTCCTAATTCCTTTTTCCTCAAGGTCCAGCAGAAGGACCACCTCCTTCATGAGGCTTTTGCTTATTTTTTAAGTTGTTAGTTACCATATGTCCCCAAATAACTTAATTTTGTATATATCCCATATTTATTTATCTGTGGAATGTGGTATTCTCTACAATAAAATGTAAGCTTCTCGAATGAAGGGATTATCTCAGTTTTGCATCTGTACTTGATCTTTTACACAGTGGACACAAATATGAACTAATCTCTCTATTTACAGACCACAGGAAACATCAACTATGATAATGTACTTTCTGCTGTGGGCACTTCTTACTTTAACCACCTTCACTGTCTTTCTTTGATATGGATCTAAGAAGATCATTACCTCTAGACAACTGTAACTTGCAGAGAAGATTATGAAGATACTCCTTATGGAGATGAAATCATAGATCAGGCAAAAAAAAAAAATGACCTTAATTAAAATCACTGTTATCTCTCTGTTGTCGCCACATTCACACAAATATTCTACACACACATACTACTTGGTTTCACATTTCTTATTTATTTGCAACCTTTTTGGTTAGATAGGTATTTCTATGACTGTGGTATCTGATCACACACACACACAAAAAATAGATGCTTGGCAACAGTGCATAGATATCACTATCTAAAAATAGTACAAAAGCCTTAGCAAAAACAATTCTTTGCCTATTCACCCCTTACAAGTAACTTGCCATTCTTTTACTTACAGTAGAATCCTGCCAGGCAGCTCACTTTTAGCTGCTTAGCTCAATTCTAACATTACATCCAGATGTTTAGTACAATCCAATGTCCAACTTCCTCAACTGGACAAAAGGAAAAACATACCTAGAATACTTTTGGTGGGTATGTTCCCAGCAAATTTTTGTAGGCATCATCATGTCATGGCAGGTCACCAATCAAGTTTTAATTTCCTTTAATTGGCCTTCCCTCCAGGGTGCTGGCACAAGCAAAAGGAAAAAAAAATTCTTTCCTGCCATTAAACATACAAAATAAAAATCACAATACTCCCTGAGATCATGCCACATAAAGCCTTAGATTATACAGACTTCACAGAATCTCAACTGCTCTGTTTTCTCTTTACTGTTTTGGTGCCTTTTTAAAAGCATTCACTATTGCCAGAATACTGAGCTTTCATTTTTACCATGCTTTATGTGCTTACAGAGTGTTTTCGTGTACATTATCTTATTTGTTCCTCATGTAAACACTATAAGGTAGGTGAGGCAGGCATTATAATCCTCATTTTCCAGAAGAGGAAACTGAGGGTCAGAGAGTTTAAGTGACTGGCTCAGGGTCATACAGCTATTTAGTGGCAGGGTCAATATTTGAACCCTGGTCCTCAAACTCTTAATTTAGTGATCTTAGGGATAGCTGGGTGGCACAGTGGACAGAGTGTCAGGTCTGGAGTCAGAAAGACCTATTTCCCTGAGTTCAAATTTGGTCTCAGAGAGACTTACTAGCTGTGTGACCCTGGGCAAGCCACTTAACCCTATTAACCCTCCTATGTAAAATGAGCTGGAGAAGGAAACGTCAGCAAACTACTCCAGAATCTTTGCCAAGAAAAACCCAAATGGGATCAAGAAGAACTTGATACAACAACAACAATCATAGATCCATACCTGAAAGTAAAAAAAAAAAAAATCATGTGTGAAAGGAAACAATGTACCAATATATCCTAAATATTCCTTTAACTTATCTGTCACAAGAAAACCAAATTCCATTATAAGATATTTGTTTCACCTGTCATGTTTACAAAGCACCCCCCCCCCCCACCCCAAGGAGAACTAGCTAATACTCAACAATCCATATGCCTCATTGTTCTAAGGAGTAATTATTCTCCTTAGTAAGGAA
>CM053587.1:253800376-253835406 GCA_028646515.1 Pseudochirops corinnae
CTCAACAATCCATATGCCTCATTGTTCTAAGGAGTAATTATTCTCCTTAGTAAGGAAAGAGGAATGCACAGCATGCTGTAAATTGTATCAGATGAATGATGATATGTATCCTCCAAATGCAAACAGGTCATCAGCTTCCATAATTTGTAGATGTCCTAAAGACAAGGCAATAAAGAAATTTAAATAACAGAAAATGCCCCTTACTAAATGAGGACCATAGCCCCATATGCTATAGGTTATAAAGTCAACCAAAAATAATGTCATTACTTCTTGTGGATATATTAAATGCAAGAAGAAGATAGGAAAAAAAAAAAGTAAAAAAGGCTTTGTATAGAAAAATTGGAATTTTAAAAGCATGAATACATTTAAAAAGCCCCTGAAAAACCACTTACTATTAAAGCAGTTGGTCCTCTTTTTATTAATCATTGAGAATCTCTGGTCCCCAAGGGATTTATTTGTCACATACAAAGTGCTGATAATGCATTGGGTGCTATGTGCACATTTTCTGAATTGGACAACAAAAGCCTCCAAATCAACACTCATTTAAATGTCTCCTTTTGAGGAGATAATGTTATTTCTGTACTGCAGTTAGTATCTCCAAAAGTGCATACAAAATAAACATCATAAAGAACAAAATAATTTCATGATAGAATGTGGCCAAAGTGCAAAAGACACCAAATAAATTAATGAAATGAAGAAGGATGAGGGAGATTCTGGGAAGATGGCAGAATAGGTCAGAAAATTCCAAGCTCTACTCTACAAACAAGATAAAATAAAGCCTCAGGGTGAACACAGAGAGGCAAAAATAAACAAGAGTTGGGCCAGAGCAGTGATCCTCCTGGGACAACTGGAGAATACTCAAGGAAAGACCCCAGGGATAGAGATTCAGCCTGAGTGAAGTGCAAACACCACCAGAAACAACAAACAACAAGCCATGGGGGCAACTGGGTTGGGAGGTAGCCTCAGCCCCAGTCCAAGAATTCTCATTTCACAGTGTGGGAGGTCAAACATCTGAGAGGAGAGGATGGGGGAGGGAAGACTGAAGGACCCTCTGCTGCCAAGGGAAACCAGGCCCAGTTGTGCTGTCAAGACATGGTACCAGGCTGCCACTGATGGAGCACATACCTGGTGAATGTAGAAGCAGTAGGGTGGATGCTGCTGGATGTGGGCATTTACAGGAGAGCTGAGTTCCTGGTTTCACTTCCAGGCCACAGAGAAGAACTGAAGGTCCTCAGAGAACAAGAGCTTTTCCAGCATAGTGTGGCTGGGGGCCCTAGCTGTACTTGGAGGAGGAAAGGAGTGCTGAGGTTGAGCCCCGGACAAAGCTCAGAAAATAATAGTAAGAAGGACTTAAGGCCAGAGGCATCATCCCCCACACCCCCGACTAGAGGTGATTATAATAACAAGCTGTTAAAAATTAAAAAAAAAAAAAACAAAATAAAAATGAGTAGGCAAAGGAGAAAGAATCCAACCACAGACAGCTACTATGGAGATGGAGAAAACCTGAGTTCATTTTCAGAGGAGCATAGCGAAGAAAAAAAAAAAGTCCCTTCTACCACAAAAATAATGTCAAATAGTCACATGCCCCAAAAGAGGTCTTGGAAGAACTTAAGAGGACTTAAAAATCAAATAAGAGAGATTGAGGAAAAATTAGAAGAAAAAAAAAAAAGAATCTAAGAAAACCAAGAAAATTATGGAAAGAAAGTCAACCAACTGGAAAAAGAGATCCAGAATCTAAAGGAAGGAAAAAAAAAAACTCCTTGAAAACTAGAATTGGGCAAGGGGAAATAAATGGCATTATAAGATACCAAGAAATAATAAAACAAAATAAAAAGAATGAAGAAGAGAATGTGAAACATCTCATAAGAAAAACAACTGATCTAGAGAATAGAACAAGAGAAAACATAAGAATTATTGGACTACCTGAAAGCTATAATAAAAAAAGAATCTTGATACAACATTACAAGAAATAATAAAAGAAAATTGTCCTGAAGTTTTAGAATAAGAGGGGAAAGTAGAAATAGAAAAAAAATCCACCCATTGCCACCTGAAAGAAATCCTAGGATGAAAACCTACAGGAATTTCAAAGTCAGATTTCAAAACCTCCAGGTGAAGGAGAAAATATCATGAACAAGAAAAAACGAACAACAATTCAAATACTGTGGAGCCACAATTAGAATTACAGAAGACCTAGCAGCTGCTACACTAAAAGACTACAAGTCTTGGAACATTATATATTGAAGAGCAAAAGAACTGGGGTTGTGGCCAAACATAAATTACCCAGCAAAGTTAAATATAATCCCGAACAAAAAAAAAAAAAATGGATATTCAGTGAATTGACAAACTTACAGGTTTTGTTGCGAAAAGACCAGAACTTAATGGACAATTTGACATGTAAGATCCAGGAGAAATATAGAGTAAACATCAAAGACCAATTACAAGGGATTCAATAAGGTCAAACTATTTACTTTTTATACACGGAAATATAACTTATAGCTTAAGACTGTCATTAGTATTTGGAAAGTTCGAAACAAAGATTGGGGATCAGCTAAGTATGATGTAATGATTCTAAAAAGCAAAATTGTGTAGGAAAAGGTAAAAAGAACAATTATCTCATACAAATGAGGTACGAGAGGAAGAACTGATACAGAGGAAACAGGTAGGATGGAGGACTGGTAGGGCTGGAACCCTAATTTCATCAGATCTGGATTAAAGAGGGTACAACATATACATCTAGAAGAGTGCAAAAGTCTTTTCAATTTATAAAGAAATAAGAGGGTGAGGGAACAGGACAGGAGGGATGGTTAGAAAGGTCTGCAGATTAAGATTTAGGAGGGTGGAGTGAGAAGACAAGGGAGAGACCCTTAGAAGAGTGGGCACAACAAAGAAAAAGAGATGTAGGGGGGAGGTTAAGGTAGAGATTCTTTAAAAGAAATAGGGAGGTAGTGGTTAGAAGTAAACTAGAGAAGGGATATGGTAAAAAAAAAAAAAGAGGCTGAGAAGGACAATAGTGAGGAAAAATAGGATGAAAGGAAATACACAAATAGTTAATTATAACTTTGAATGTAAATGGGATGAATTCATTCATAAAACAGAAACAGCAGAATAGATTAAAAATCAGAATCCAACAATATGCTGCTTATAAGAAACAGATTTAAAAACAAGAGATATACACAGAGTTGAAATAAAGGGCTAGAGTAGAAAAAAAAAGCAGGGGTAGCAATCATGATAACAGACAAATCATGATAAAGATCAAAACTAAAATAGACATAATTAAAATAGATAAATGGGGAAACTACATTATGATAAAAGGTACCATAGACAATGAAGTTAATAGCAATACTAAACTTTTATTCACCAAATACAATAGCATCTAATTTTTTAAAAGAAAAGCTAAATGAATTACAGGTGGAAATAGATAGTAGTACTATAATAGTGGGGCACTTCAGTCTTCCCCTTTAAAAACTAGACAAATCTAACAAAATAATAAATAAGAAAGAAGTGAAGGAAGTGAATAGAATTTTAGATAAGCTAGATATGACATATCTGGAGAGAACTACATGGAAATAGAAAGGAGCACACCTTTTTCTCAGTGGTATATGGTACTTTAAAGATTGACCATATATTATGGCGCAGAAATTTTATAGCTAAAAGCAGAAGAGCAAAAATATTAAATGCTCCCTTTACAGATCACAATGCAATAAAAATTATATTTAATAAGGGATCATGGAAACATAGAAAAAAGCTACAGACTTAAACAGGCTAATCTTAAAGAATGTATGGATTAAAGAACAAATAATAGATACAATCAGATATTTCATTAAAGAAAATGACAATAATAAAACAATATATCAAAATCTATGTGATACAGCAAAAGTTTTACTTTCTTTTACTTCTTCTGATTACTGAATCAGAGGAAAATTTATATCTCTAAGTGCTTATATCAGTAAAAAAGAGAAAGAGCAGACCAACCAACTGGGTATGCAATAAAAAAAAAACCTAGAGAAAGAACAAATTAAAAATTCCCAATTAAACACTAACTTGGAAATCCTAAAAATTAAATATGAAATTAATAAAATTGAGTGTAAGAAAACCATTGAATTAATAAATAAAACTAGGAGTTGGTATTATGAAAAAATCAATAAAATAGATAAGCCACTGGTTAATATGATTAAAAAAGAGAGAGAAGAAAACCAAATTATGAGTGTAAAATGAAAAGGCTGAACATGTCACTAACAAAGATGAACTCAAAGTAATTATAAGGAGCTTTTTGCCCAATTATATACCAATAAATTTAACAACTTAAGTGAAATGGAAGAATATTTACAAAAATACAAACTGCCTAGATTAGCAGTAGGGGCAATAGAATATCTAAATAGATTTATTTTAGAAAAAGATATTGAATAGGCCATAAATGAACTTCCTAAGAAAAAAAGCACCAGGACCAGACAGATTTACATGTGAATTCTATCAAATATTTAAAGATCAACTAATTCCAATATTAAACAAATTATTTAGAATGATAGGCAAAGAAGAAGTCCTATCAAACTCCTTTTATGAAACAAATATGATACTGATATCTCAACTGAGAAAAGAATAAACAGAAAATGAAAATAAATTATAGACTAATTTCATTAATGAATATGGATACAAAAATCCTTAATAAAATACTAGCTAAAAGATTATAATATATTATAAAGATTATATATTATGACTAATGGGGTTTATACCAAGAATGCAGGGACAGTTTAACATAAGGAAAACTATTAACATAGTTGATTATATCAGTAATTAAGGTTAAAAACATATGATTATATCAATAGATGCAGAAAAAGCATTTGATAAAGTATAACAGTCATTTCTATTAGAAATCCTTGAAAGTATAGACATAAATGGACTTTTCCTAAAATTGACAAGAAGCATTTACCTAAAACCATTAGCAAGCATTATTTGTAATGAGGATAAGTTAGATGCCTTCCCAGTAAGATCAAGTGTGAAACGAGGATGCCCACCATCATCAATATTTTTCAGTATTGTACTGAAGATCCTAACAACAGCAATAAGAGAAGAAAAAGAAATAGAAGGAATCAGAACAGGGAATGAGGGGATAAAACTATCCTTTTTTGCAGATGACATGATATACTTGGAAAATCCTAAAGACTCATAATAATTTCAGCAAAAAGTAAACCCACACACAGCATCAGCATTCCTATATATCACCAACAGGATCCTGCAGGAAGAGCTAGGTAGAGAAACCCCATTTAAAATAACTCCAAACAGTATAAAATACCTGGGAATAAACCTACCAAAACAAACTCAGGATCTATATGAACAAAACCATAACAAACTAGTACACAAATAAAATCAGATTTAAATAAATGGAGAAATATCAATTGTTCATGGATAGGTAAGGCCAATATAATAAAAATGACAATTTTACCAAAATTAATCCATATATTCAATGCCATCCCAATTAAATTATCAAAAATGTATTTTACAGAGCTAGAAAAAATAACAACAAAATTCATTTAGAAAAAAAGTAAAGATTATCAAAGGAACTAATGGGGAAAAATGTAAAGGAAGGAGGTTTATCATAAAGCTTAAACTATATTATAAGGCAGTAATTATCAAAACTATCTGGTACTGGCTAAGAAACAGAAAAGTACATCAGTGGACAGAATAGACATACAATCTACAGCAGCAAAATAATACAGTAACCCAATGTTTGACAAGTGTAAAGACTTAAATTTTGGGGCTAAGAACTTACTATCTGGTAAAAATTGTTGAGGAAGTTGGAAAGCAGTCTGGCAGAAATTGGGTATAGACCAATATCTTACACTATTCATGAAAATAAGGTAAAAATGGATGCATGATCTAGATATAAAGGGAGATATTACAGGAAACTTTGAAAAACAAGGAATGTATTACCTATTAGACTTATGGACAGGTGAACAGTTTATGAACAAACAAGAGATAGTGCTGTCAGATGTAAAATGGATAATCTTGATTACATTAAATTAAAAAGGTTTTGTATAAATAAAACAAATGTAGCCAAGGTCAGAAGGAAAGCAAAAAAACTGGGAAAAAAATTTTATAGATAGTTCCTCAGATAAAATAAGTCTCATATCTCAAATATATAAAGAACTCTGTCAAATCTTTAAGAATGCAAGTCATTCCCCAAGTCAAAGGCTATGATCAGGCGATTTTCTAATGAAGAAACCAAAACAATTTATAATCATATGAAAAAATACTCAATCATTATTGGTCAGACAAATGCAAATTAGAACAACCTTGAGATATCATTTTAAACCTATCAGATTGGCTAAAATGATAGAAGGGGAAAGTGACAAGTATTGGAGGGGATGTGGAAAAATTGGGACCATAATTCATTGTCGGTGGATCTGTGAGCTAATCTAACCATTTTGGAGAGAGATTTGGAACTTTGCCCAAAGAGTTATTAAACTGCCTATACCCGTTGACTTAGCAATACCACTATTAGATCTGTTTCACAAGATGATTAGTAAAATGTAAAAGAACCTATATGTTATAAAATATTGATAGCAACTCTCTTTGTGGTGGCAAAGAATGAAAAGTTGTGGGAATCCCTGTTAATTGGGGAATGGCTAAACATTTGGTATACATTCACAATGGAATATTACTCTGCTGTAAGAAATGATGAGCTCAGTGATTTTAGAAAAGCATGGAGAGACCTCCATGAAATAATAAAGAGCTAAATGAGCAGAACCAAAAGAACACTGTTTACAGTAACAGCAGTATTGTTTTAAAAATAACTTGGAGCAACCAAGTCACTCTATTACAAATACCTAAAATAACTGCAAAGATCCTATGAAGGAAGATACTGTTTGAATTCTGAAAAAAGACACACACATATACATATACATATGCACATACATATATGTGTATATACACACATAGATTTGTGTCAAATGGTAGCCATCTCAAAGTCTGAAGTAGGGGGAAGGGAAAAAAAAGAAAGTTACATGATAACTTTGTTGTATTTTTGAAAGGAATAGCAAGTTGTACATAATGACCCTGCAATTTCACATGCAATCCTGTTTTTCTATCCCCCTTCCTTATAGAAATGCTTGTTTTATTTCTTAAGGTCAGAATAAAATAAATTTTAAAAAAGCAATGAACACTGTGGTACACTGAAAGCCTTTTAAAAGAAAACTTCAGGGATACACACAAAATGAGCTTAGAAATAGCTCAGAAAATGGTTCGGGGAGAAAAAAAAGCAAAAAATAAAACTGAGAATGATATAGAACTCAGGAAAGAAGATAGTAACAAGACAACCTTTTTCAAGTCTGAAGAAGGCAACTGGGAAAGAAGGAAAATGGAGTAAGAAGTGGGTAGCACAGAGAAAACAAAGAAATCAACATAGTATAGGATATATTGATAAAGCGTAAAAAAGACTCTTTGGGGCATGTACTATCCTTGACAGTGACTATCTTTGACACAAATATAAGAAAATATTCTGCAGGCTACTCTTCTGGAACTTATTATTAAGCAATGTATTTCTGTAGATAAACATTTAGGAATGATACTTTCCATCAGTGTGGAAGTTCACTGTATGCTCAGCACCCATACACAAGCACATGCTTGCATACACTTAGTCTTACTACCAAAGTGGGCATTAGAAGTACAAAAAAAACCAAAACACCAACACATGACCAGGGGATATTTAAGTAGTCAACTATGTAACTAGATATTATACAGTATGATTCTGGAGCCTGTGGCTTACTTCCAAATCAAAAAGGGTCTAAAACAGAGGAGAAAATAGATAGAAAAACTGCTCTGTGATCCCTCAAAACAGCCTTTAACATACCCATGTCACTTTTTTTTTTTTACTAGTGAATACAGTAATTTGCAAATTTGAAAAGTCAGTGCAGAACGTTCATGAGGCATTATAAAAAGTAGATTAAATTGTGCAGCAATGTGACTTGTAAATTGTAATATTGTTATTTCATAAGTAGTGACTGCTAAACTCATTTTTATGTACCACGTTTTCTGACTGAACTATCATGATCCAGTGATGAAGACATTTATCTTCTGTATGTTGTGGCAGAAGAAATTTTTTTTAAAAGCTACTGTTTTTTCCTATGCTGTGGACACATTTATATTCTCTACTTCACTGCCTACAGCTCCCCACTGCACTCAACCCATTTACTTTCTATGTACCATCTGACCTCCTTAAGCATTATTAACAATGCCCCAGTATGCTATGCTCCGGTCAGTTTTAGTAAGAAAAGCACTGGAAATCTTCTTGGGTCATATGAGAAGTGAGCACAGGCAAGGAGAACAAGAAAAATGCATAAGACACAAACCTTGGGGAATCAGTGTGAGAGATCCAGACAAAGTGGGGCCTGGAGACGGGAAGTAATTCTGTTTGGAGACATTAGGCAAATCTGATAAAGAGGACAGAAGCAAGGCTAAACATGGGGAAGTGGGTTTGTCAAGGCTAATAATTATAAGCTCTTGTCACTCCAATCTCTAGTTAATAGCAGAGGGATCAATTTCTCCTTCTGGATTTCCTGTACAACATTACAACGTGAGTGGAAGACAAATCCTTGGGGAAGGAGCGACAATTCTGGAAATGGGTCTTGGGTAGAGTGATTCATAAATGATATTCACCATTTTATGGGTTTGTCCTTTTTTTAATTTTGAAAATGTAGCTAACTTTTCAAGTTGAAGGTAGGCCTGAAGTCTAGCCTAGTGGAATTGACTTATTTAGAGTACATATCATGAATAAATTTAGAATTTCACTCCAAAAATTTAGTCATATAAACAGTCATAGAAAAGGAGAGTTCCGTCTGCAAATTTGAAGTGATGATTCTAGAGTTCTTTCACACACGGTCAGAATACTGAGGACCAAAACACAGTTAAAGTAAACACTAACATTCAGCAAATACTACCCAGTCCCCAGGAAACACTGTTGGAACATCATGTCAGTTGAGCAGTAGGTTTTCCTTTTGATCTCAATTCAGACATATTCAAGTAACAAAAGCAATCTTCAGAAAGTAAATATTTTTAGAATGAAACAGAGAATCTAAGCTGTTCAATTAACATACCTTAAAAATTAGGAAAAGAAAGCATATGCTTTTTAAAATGAAGACCAGAGAAAGATTTCAGATGATTCTGTGTTATCAATTGAATGCTATACCAACAAAATCTCCCATGCAGCCTTCTTTTAAATTATTTTCATTATATGAATATAGGAGGGTAGAGTTGAAAGAGGGACACACTAAAAGGGCAGGAGAGACAAAGCTAACTTGTCACATGAGGCAGAATGCTGATCTTGGAGTTAGGAAAAACTGGGTTCCCATCATGCCTCAACCCTATACTAGCTCTATAACACTTTACAAGTCTCTAAAGTTCTTTGAGTCTCAGTTACTTTACCTATAAATTGAGGGGGCTGAACCAGATGATCACAAAAGTTAGTTCAAGTTCTAAATCTATGATACTGTTATTTTATGAGCAGTAAAATAGTGCTAAATAATAGTACCGACCCCTTAGGATTATTGTGAGGATCATATGAAATCATTTCTATAGAGCATTTTGCAAATCTAAATGAATACTAGACATTATTGTCAATGAAATAAAATTTTGCTTTCTCCCTCCTATGGATCTCTCCCACCATTTGGTTTGCCCCTTTCCTATACATTTATTATACTCTAATTTGTATGACAGTTATTTTACTTATCTCCCTTACTTATTTTAAGTTTCTGTTGGACAGGGTCTAGGTCTCATTCATCCTTCTAATTTGGAAGACTAGCATGGTGCCTTGAATGTATAGCAGGTGCTTAATAAATGCTTCTTTGAAGTGGTTTTTGAATCTAGTTAAAAGGATTAAGGCTGTGCACTTGATATAGAGTACTGACTCATATGACTTCTCAATAGAGGCCCATCTTCTCAATTTAATTTCCCCCAAATAAATCCTAATAAATGAATTGCAATGAGACATTCCTCTTAAATCACAGAGATCTATTATATAGAGTCACCTCCTTCCATTCTTACTCAGTACAGTGTTTCTCTAAAAAGATGACATAATCCTTGGGATACTTCTGAGGTAGAAATCAAGTCATGGAACCAGAGACTCAGAACTGGAAGGGATCTCAACAGTTACCTATATCAACTTTTTCATTTTACAAATGAGGACAGTAAGGCCCAGAGATAATGACTTGCCCATAGATCATACAGGTTGTAAGTCACAAAGTCAAGATTTGAAAACAGGGATTCTGACCCCAAATCCAATTCTTTCCCCTGTATCATGCTCTATTCAACAATGATTCTTCATGCACCTATGATAAAATAACTTCAAGTTGCTTTCATAATGATAAAAAACACTTTCTTCATCAGGTTTACACTAATATATGTCATAATGTCTCCTTTCAGAATCTTGACCTAAATGAACGTGGATTTCTTGATTAAGGGTTTTCTTCAATTTTTGGAGCACACAAAATTATAGGGATTTCTAGCTAACATCATTCCTAGGCAAAGCTGAGGGAAACTCCTCCAAAGCATTTATCTAATTATTTACAGAAGAAACAATAAAATAACTCTAAAATTCCAAAGTATGTTGTTTTGGACAGAATTCATATTAAAGCAAAAGCAGAATTCCAACAAGAAAAAAGAGAGTTGATATCTCAAGCCAATTCACAGCCTATTCAGTCTGCATTTATTGTACACATATTTGCTTTAGTAGGGTGTGAGTGAAAGTCTAATGGGTACCTGAGCAGAAGCTGTTGCTGCTAATAGTCCTTGCTGAACGCCCAGAACTGCTGGGATTGAATTCTCTGCTCTCCTCCTCAGAGAAGGGAGATTCAGATGCTGGAGATACCTTCTGCTGCTGCTGGGGCAGGTGAGGCCGAAGGATCAAACGGGGAATTCGGCTTCGGGAAATCTCCTTCTCATGATGCTGCCCTCTGTGCGCCTTCTCAAAATTGGACATAAAAATGAAAACAAAAAGAAGACAGTTTCCCCCCACAGAGCTCTTGTCCCTTCTGAAAAGTGACATTTCTGAATAAGGCATGATCGGAAGAAGGGAATTATTCCTTCTTAAATTCAAGAAAAGCATCAACTTCTACTTACTCCAGCAGCCATTACCACTAATTGTTCATATGGAATAATTCTATTGTTACATCTTGTTAAGAAGGCCATTCTACTTTATGCCCTCCTCCTCTTCCCATTCTGACATTTTTTAATGAAATGCAAGCTTTTTCTCTTCCTAAACTCTTTACGCTAGTTTATCACTCCAATTTCCTCTCATTTTGCTTGCCTTGCCTTAGCTGTGTCATCTGATTTCTCCCTTCTCAATTTTCTCTCCACATTTTTTCCCAAACTGCACCCCCCCATCTCCCTCACCTGATCTATAATGCAACATTATCTTTCAAACCCCCCTTCTTCTGGCTAGCCTTTCAATTATTCATTAATATCCTAGTCCTCAAGGCTCTGGGCCAAGACGAAAACAAAACAAAACAAAAATCCAATACCCAGGGAGATTACTCTAGCTTTTCATCTCAGGTTTTAGGATTATTTTCTTTATATTATGCTCATGAGAAATTAATTTCTTCTCTGATTTCTTTATAGTATCAAATACATAGCTACAGATGACTCAAAAACATTAATTACAAAAGCTGAGTTTCTTCACAAACACCCTAAACAGGACTATAACTAGACTGGGGCATTTGGGAGCACTGTCCCCATTTGGGGCTGCATAGGCACCAGCTGGATTCTCCCCCAGTTACTTATGAGGAAGCCCATTTTCATGTGTTCCATATTTCTAGAGCCCCATTTGTACAAAATTCCTGCAACCACCTCTGGCCCTATAGTCCTATAAAGGTTTATTTTTTTTTTTTTAAGAGAAAACCACTGATTTCCTTCAATCATTCCACTGAAAGGCAAAAAAAAAAAAATCAGATTAGGAAATCAACAGCATTTCACAACATGACCTCCTGCTTATTTCCAACATGGGCTAACTAGGGTCAATGCCAAGATAAACAAGGGGCAGCCTTGGAAGCTTTACACAAAGTCAGAATTCAAAGGAAAGTCCCAGGCCTCAATAAGTTCCTGATCTCTCCTACACATGCCATCCTTTACTGTGCCAAAGCACCCACTCCTGAGACTCTGTTGTCTCGGGATCACTGCTCCAAATCAGTTTGACAATCAGTGTTTTTGCATTCTGCAGGATTATAAACGTGAAATGTCAATAATATTCTAAATTCTTATTCCCCAATAATTTATCTGATTTCTTTTATTCATATAAAGAAAGATATTCCTACAAACCATTACAATGAGTATCTACCGACTTTGAAAATCCCTGTTTTGGGCCACTAATAAATCTTCCTCAATGCTATGAGACTTTTTTGATGTCAAGCTCCAAATGTTTTTCCAATCTGGCCTCACCTCCTTAAATTTCATCCCCTGAAAAATCACTCTCTTCATTCCGCTTTAATTCTACTGCCTCTCATCTCTTAACATTACTCACTGCTTCTCACCTTCCCTATCCGCCCCTTCCCCAAACCCCGCCCCTTACTCTGCAGGGCCTCACCTGGGCCCCCGCCCACCTGCCCTGCCAGGTGACCCCTGGCTCAGTGCCCATTCCCCGCCGCCCGGAGCCCGCCTCTCTTGGATGTCTCCTACCTTGGTCTCCCGGAGGGGCCCCATCCCGCCGTTGCCACTGCCCGGCCTGGCTCCTTATATCTCTGCCACCACGGAGGAGACACCTGAGGACATCAGAGAAGAGGAGACGCCACGCTGAAACTGGCAAGGGGCGCGGGGTACAGCGGCTATGGCTGCGGCAGAGGACTCCGCGGCGGATGCCCGCCGCTCTTCTGGCTCACCCTGCGAGCGATTGAGAGTCCAGCCCGCTCCCACCCCCGCCAGCCCGCCCCGGCTCGGACACGTGGTGCCGCCACTGCCACTGCTGAGGCCGCCACCGTCACCCACGGGAGGCACCGCGGCTCCTCCCGAGCCACAGCTGCAGCTGCCGTCACCGCGGCCGCCTGGGGACCCAGGCCCCAGCAGCGCCCAGGGTAGCGAGCAGTCTCTTTCCCACCTGGCAGGGAGCTCGGCGCTGCTCCGGGAAGCTGCTTCCAGGGCAAGGAACTTTTTTGGTTCCTCCGCCCAGCACCGCTGCCAGATTGGGGGATATGGCACAACCAGGCTACTAGGGCTGCGTCTCACCCTCTGGGGTCGGTGCTGAAGTTGAAATGGGAGGTGTGATGGAGAAGTGTTATTCTCACTCGGTCCTGTCTCTCAGTACTCCTTTTGAGGGGAGAGGGTGAAAGATGGGTGAGAAGAGGGAGGGGCGATGAATGCTGCAGCAACACTTCTAAAATGCTTAGATCCCTCTCCCTCCACACTCTCCGCTGCCTCCTCTGCTTTCAGCTACTTTCCCTTTCTCCTCCCTCCCCTTTTCTATTTTCTCACTAGTCTCGTCCCTTTTCTCTCCCCCCTTTTTTCTTACTCTCCCACCCGGTACTTTTACTGTTTATCCACTTTGGATGATCTCTTCATCCAAGAGAGGGTGAGGAATCTTTCTCCCAGTCCAAAGCCTGCTCCCTCCCAAAACTGTGCTGCAGGCTTGACAACAGCTCAATTCTCCTATCCCCACAAATCCTTTTGAACCAAGTGGCTCTGGGTTCCTTGGCATTGTCTACTGAAAAAATGCTAGTTGTTTCCAAGGATGAAAAAACAGGGCTAGATGAAGGGGCAGATTAGGTGGCTTTTTTCACTCAACTCTTCACCTCTGTAGTCCATATCACCAGGGGCAAGGCCCAGGCCTTCTCTTCTACATCAATATAAACTGTCAAGCTGTACTCCAGGCTCTTTAGTTTAAACATTATTTTTAAAAGGTGGGTACTGTAGGGGTAAGTTTAAAATGATGTAATTTCCCTTTCCAAGCTGGTGTCCTCAGGTCAGCTAAATGAAGAACAAGGGAGGTATGAAATACTGAATGAAGTCCTATGTACTATCTAATGGTTTGGTTGTGGTGGAATTTTGTTAATATTGAATTCTTTTCCAGAAATGATAAGTGTGATGAAGGGGGGTGTGTGTGTGTGTGTGTGTAGGTATGCAGGACAGAGGTATCAAATGTTTCAGTCTTACCAAACTCCTGAATTATAATAATAATAATTTTTTTATGGTTACATTTGTTTTGGTGTATGGTTTGGGAGTTTCAGATGATTTTTGTGAGTGATAGATGATGGACAGACATGTTATCTGGTCTTTAACTTCCTTGTGTCCATGGAAGCATTGCAGCTTGACTGTGTTTCCCAGGAATAATTATGTTTCTTCCTACCTTCAATTCTGGGAGTAACCAAGTAGAAGAAACAGATAGGGAAAAGGGAGAGGAAGGAAAAAAATAAAGCTAATGAAAGAGAAATGTGTCCAATCTCTTCCCACTAACTCTCAGCAATATGTCTATTGTTCCATTTATCTGGGTTTCCTGTTGCAAGCGTGTTTAAGGAGAAACAGCATGGATTTTGGCCATAGGATCATGGACTTAGAGCTGGAAAGGACTTTAGAGATTATCTAGTCCAATCCTCTTATTTTATGGAATAGGAAACTGAGGCCCTAGGAAGTAGAGAGTTGTACAAAGTCATGCAGACACTGGCAGAGTCAGGATTCAAACCCAGGTCTTCAAATTCCAAATTAGCACCTTTTCCACGGTAAATTTAAATCTTGGTTCTGTTACACATACAAGTATACTTGAGTGACCTTGGGCAAGTTACTTTTGGGGCCTCATTGCTCACTTGTAAAAAGAGGGCATTGGATAATAGATAATCTCTAAAGTTTTTTGGAAATCTAAATCTGTGACTTAAGTGTGGTCTAGGATTTTGTCATTGGTGTAATACATGCTTGATATAATAATGCTATCTCAGAAAATGATTTAAGAAAAATGATAGTCCAACATGAATCATGTAATTTATTATTTCCAAAAATGAAAACCTGTGGATTGTTTTTAATAAGATTTCATCACCAATGCCAATAACAACTCATCTGTAACTTATAGTCCTAGACAGTTCCTAGACTACTTTAAAGGCATAACTAGAAGTCAAGCCTTCCTGACTCTAAGGTAAGAAACAACTAAATGGTACAGTGAATAGAGTGCTCAACTTGGAGGTAGGCAGATCTGAGTGCAAATCCATCCTCTGAAACTTACTTAACTGTGTGACTTTGGGCAAATCATTTAACTTCTGTGTCAGTTTCCTCCACTTCAAAATAGGGATGATAATAGCATCTATCTCCCAAGGTCACGGTGAGAATAAAAGGATGTACGGTAGTTTTAAAAAAGTGATTAGCACAGTTCCCGGTACATAGTAGGCACTTAATAAACTCTGATTTCCTTCCTTCCAAGACTGACTCTATATACTATATCTACAACAGTGTCCCTTCCAAGCCTGGAGCTAATTATTATAAATTTGGGAAGAGTCCAGAGTGGAGTTTGTGAGCACAGTGACATAAACGTGTTTGAGGAATAGCAAAATCAGTATCTGAAGTTGGGAGGTGTTAGGGAACTGGAGTTAAAAATAACAATGGGATATTAGATTTAGGGACCTTATAAGGGTTATTTATATTATTATAAATAATATATTATTATAAGGGTCCTTAGAGGTCGTCTACATACAGTGACTTGCCCAGGGTCACACCAGTAGTGAGATGCAGAACCAAGATTGAAATTCAAGTTGTCAGACCCTACATACAGTGTCCTTTCCACTTCATCAGAATATTCTCAATTTATATATCTTTGAAATGGGGAGAATGTGTCAGGGCAGGGAATAGAATAGACTAAATTATCTCTATGGTCTTTTCCAATTATAATAATCTATGAGAGAGAGACGCTGACAGTTATTTTGGCTATTTGGAGAGTTTTAAAACAAAATGCAAAGGGAAATCCAAAATTTCCCAAGAGGTTAAGTAGAGTAAATCTCCAAAATGTAAAAAAGTCCAAGAAAGAATTGAGGAGACTACTGATATGGTAAAGCACACAGGCTTAATTTCCATTTTGAAAATGAATCAACTATGCCTTTCTATTTGATGATGGGGCGTGTGTGCCTAGCAAATAACATGTGTTCAGTAGAAGCTTTTACTGCAGAAGTGCAGGCATCAGAGAGGCTTTGCAGCAGCGGGCTTGTCACCATAGCAACCCTGCCAAGGAAAAGGGACATGATTCAGTAGTCAGAGGCTTCTTAGTGCTGTAGTTTGGAAACCTATATTTGCTTCTTTTCCTAAAGTGCAAACTGGACAAATGATAATAACTTTTTCATCTTTGTACTCATTCTAGTATTCCTTATACAATTAGATAAAATGTCTAACAGTTATTAGAATTATAACCATAAAAGAGTCTATCATCCAACATCGAACATCAGATTCATCTTTTCCGTGTCTTTTAAGAAGAGTCTTGTCTAGAATCTTTCTGACTGCAATGGCTGCTTTTACAGTACAGGTTGTAATTTTAAGAATTATATTTAAACCAGATTAATTTCTCATCTTAGAAAATACAAAAAGATCAGCTTCTGCAGAAGATTAATTCCCTTAAATTTTGCCAAATTTAGCCAAAAATAACTAAAACCAAATCCTGTGAACATTTAGGGGATGTAGAATCTTGGGACTTGAGCGTGACAAATACAATGCAGCTTCAGATCCCAGAATCATCTGTCGATTTGCATTTGTAGATAGCAGTGGGTCTGTCAGTCAATTAATCTTAATAGCACATCCCTTGTATATATGTACATAGCACTTTTTTCATATTCAGTATTTTATTTGAGCCTTGCAATAACTCCGAGAGGTATAGTTTGAAAGCATCTTGAAACCAATTGAGTAAGGAAAAGCTATTATTGATAAAATACCCCCAGAATCCTGACTTTCCAGAAAAAAGATTGCAAAATGTACAGCAAAACAAATATAAAACCTGCACATCATAAAACTTAAATGTAACCTTGCTCTTCTTCCTTCCTCCCTGCCCCACCCAAGCACAAATATTTCCCCATCAAATCTTACCTGCTTGTTCTGGAGTCTCTTCCTGGACTTTCCCAGCCCCGATGAAATACTGGTGCTGTGTGAGAGTGTGAGTGTGAGTGTGTGTGCGTGTGTGTGTATGTACTGCCTCTGTATTTAACCTGCTGTTGGCACAGCAGCACAGATCAGCTGACAGGGCTTACATCATCGACATGAAAAGCATTGCAATCTAAGCCATGCCAGCTTTTTTTTCTTTGTAGTAGATTGCAGTTTTTTTCCTATTTTTTGACCAGGTTCTAAATAAATTTTCATCTTTTGCCAGCCAGTGTAACAAATATTTATTAATCACCAACTGTATGCAGAGTCTTGGGGGCAGTAGTGGGAGATAGTAGTAGAAAGTTTGGATGAGATACATTCCCCCATTCCTTTGGAGCTACAGCTAGAAATAGATATAGTAGCTATTATAAAAGACTATATAAATGTATGAGAGGTACGAACAGGCAGAGATACCAAAAGAGACTGAAGCTACCAAGACTGAGAGGAAAAGGAAGGACTGTTGGAAGAGAATTGGGCTTTAAAGAGTATATATCTATTCAACAAGTGGAGGGGGTGGAGTAGAGAGCATTCCAGGGACATATATAAACTATCTAGAATAACAATGGAAAGAGCATGGGCTTTGGAGTCAGAGATCCCAGCTCTGTCAGAGCTGGGATGCAGCCTATGTTTCAGGTCCTCATTGGGAGAAGTCACTGTCTTCCCACAGCTTCTTTCTTTGTCTGCATAAGACCCTGGTCTATTGAAGTCTCCTGTTATATGGAAGCAGCTCTTTTTTTTATCTAAATGCCCTATTAATCTTCCTTGCATGAGGGGGAGAAGCTTATCTTTCTTCTCTTGCTACATGCCCACAACACTAGAAAATACACAAAATAACTAGATTTATGTATAAGAATGTTAGATCTGGTCTCAGTGTGAAGGATGCTTTGGAGCAGGAAGGGAGTCCAGTCAAAAAGACTTTTTTTTTTTTTTTATGGAATCTATTGCAATAGTCCAGGTGGGTGAACATAAGGACCTTACTAGGGTGGTGGTAGTGGGAACAGTGATGAGTAGATGAATGCAAGAGATGCTGTACGAGTAGAATTTGTTAGGGAAAGCATACGTCTGTGTATGTATGTATGTAAATATTATGTATGTGTATGTAGGTATATGTGTATCTATATATAAATATATTTGTGCTTAATTGTAGCCTTGGGGGAGGGGGAAGAAGGGGAAAATAACAAAGTAAAAAGTGCACAGCGGAAAACAAAACTAACGAGGCAAAGAAAAGATGGATAGCTTTCAACACAATGCACAGTATTTATTATATAGGCCTTCTTGAAATGGAAGTTTATTGCTATATATTTTGAATCCTCTATTACGTTTTGCTGTGCCCTTGACATGCTTTTATTCTTTTCTTATTTTGTATTTGAGTTTGTAATAGGTTTCTTTTCTTATTGTGTTTTTAAATTTCAGGAAAAAAAAGAGATATGGCACAGGTGGAATCCCACAGGACTTGTTAACATGCCCATCCTTTTCAGGAAGTATGGTATGATGTGGAAGAAAAATAGCAAAGTAGATAACTGGCTAGGCTCAGATGAGTTTGCTATGGCTACATTGTGATGAGTAGAGATTTTATTTCTCATCTCCCAAGGTGGTGTAGTATGTGCCCTAAGACGTGTGAGGGAGAGCAGAATCTAAGATAAATGCTAAGTTTTGTTTTGTTTTGTTTTGAAACATGGGAAACCAGATGAATGGTGGCAGTATCACAGAGAGAGAAAGGAAGAATACACAGAAGATTAGGTCTGGAGGGAAAAATAAATTCAGTTTAGGACTTGTTGTTGAGTCTGAGGTCATGTAGTATATCCAAGTAGAACCCATCAACAGGAATATGAAGTTGAGGGTCAGAAGCTTGATAGAAAGGT
Source organism: Pseudochirops corinnae (assembly GCA_028646515.1). Lineage (NCBI taxonomy): Eukaryota > Metazoa > Chordata > Mammalia > Diprotodontia > Pseudocheiridae > Pseudochirops > Pseudochirops corinnae. The sequence goes on from CM053587.1 coordinate 253,819,315, forward strand.
TATTGTTTGAGATACAGATGCATATATGTGAAAGCTGAAGCTGTGGAAGTAAAGAAGATTGCTGTGAAAGAAAACAGAGGAGAGAAGAAAACCAAAAACAGAATTTTTTTTTTTGCTTTTTTTTTTTTGGAGGGGGGAAGGTAGGACAATTGGGGTTAAGTGACTTGCCCAAGGTCACACAGCTAGTAAATATTAAGTGTCTGAGGTTGAATTTGAACTCAGATCTTCCTGACTCCAAGGCTGGTGCTCTATTCACTGCTCCAACTAGCTGCTCCAAAAGATAGAATTTTTAAAACACCTATCTTAAGGGGTAAGGGGAAAAGACCAGCAAAGGAAATAGAGGTGTGGTAAGATACTTAAGAGGAGAAATATGGGAGCAGAATCCAAGAGAAGAGAGAGTAACCAGAAGGAAAGAGTGGTAAGCAGTATCATCTGTTACATAGATCAAAAAGATGTCATGATTTAGTAGGACATTGGTGTCTTTCGAGAGCACAATTTTGAGTGGTAGAGATTGTAGAGTTGTAGATTGCAAAAAACTGAGTAAGCAAAAGGTCAGTCTTCAGGAATCATAGTAGGGTGTGTTGGAGAGTAGGAAAATACATAGTAGGTGAAGTTCAAATGATTTTGCAGTGGTAGACTGTGGTGAATTGGGGTTTGCTTTCCCACATCCCACAATGTTGTTCTATGTGGGCTTGACTGTCAACTCCCCAAGGAAGGCAGTCAGGAAATCATCTTATGAGGTGTGTTTATATTTCCTTGTCTGTTTTTTAACCCAAGTCCTTGTATTGTTTGAAAGCAAGAAATTGATGTATAATTAAAAGGAGGATGATAAATCCTATAGGGTCACACATCTGAGTCTTCACACTTGAACTTAGTCTAGCCATGAGAATCTTTCTCACAAATTATAGCAAGGATATAAGAATTGATAGTGCTCTCTCCCCCTTTTCTATGGGAAAATGTATTATAGGTTGGGTTAACAGTTATAAGAATTGTCCTTGTAATGTGGCATCAAGATGACTATAATGGTCCTTCCAACATCAATTTAGCAGTGCTGCTCCCCTTATTTTGTATACATCTTCATCTATTATTCAGGAATTTTTTTGTCATCATGAATTGATCTTTAAGAAGTAGCCCTCCATCTTTGTAGACGATCAGTTTTGGATAGCATTTCTCATTGAGAGAATTGGGATAGTTCATGTTTGATTGGACAATACTACCAATAAAGGGGGGCAGCTCTTCTTAGGGTGACAGAGTTCACTATAGTTATGGGTGATTATTTACCTTTTTCATCCTTTAGAAAGGGGGTGGGGTAGAGAATGTACAGTAAGAGCAATATTGTTTTAAGAACAACTTTGAGAGACTAAGTCAGAGGTGGAAAACCTGTGGCCTGGAGGCCACATGTGGCCCTGTAGGCCCTCAGGTGGGGCCCTTTGACTAAATCCACACTTCACAGAACAAATCCTTTTATTAAGATATTGTTTATTTCTCACCCCTGGACTAAATCATTTTGATGATTTATAAATATCCAAATTAAACTACAAAGGACCTTTGAAGGAAGATGCTATTTGCATCCAGAGAAAGATCAGATAAATAGAAGTATGTATAAAATAATTTTACACACACACACACACACACACACACACACACACACACAGAGTTGTATCTAATGGTAGCCATGGGGGAGGGGAGAAGAAAAAAAGAGAAAGTTAGATGATAACTTTATTATACATTTAAAAGGAATAGCAAGTTGTACATAATAGATTTGCATTTTCATGTGCAATCATCTTTTTTTTCTTCCTATTGTACTATGTTATGGAAATACTTGTTTTATTTCTTAGGTTAAGAATAAAATAAATAAAATTTAAAAATAAAGAATGATGGAATTTTTTGTTGCAGATTTGATTCTCACCAGTCATTAGGCATTTATTGTTGGGACAGAAATGTTGGCCACCTTGTAAGGAAATAACTACTCAATCAGAGACTTCTTGCTCAGTCACCATAATACCCTGAAGGGTAGAGATCCTGATCATTTGTTTTTTCCCCCATATTGTGATGGCCAGATGCTTAGATACTGCTCCCCTTAAACCTACAAAAATCCCTTTCCCCTTGCTCCCTCTTCCTTACTCTCATCCCTATCAACTGTGGCCCTACTGTTCTATAGTTCATATCTTCCATTGATTTCCCATTCTACTTTATCCTCTGGAATGAATTGCTCTCTTGTTATTAACATCCCCTCTCCTTCAAAATGGCATTCTGGATTTTTTTCACTTGATTATACACACACACACACACACACACGTGTATAAGTGTGTGTATGTGTATTTTATGTAAATATACACATGTATTTGCATTAACAGATATCTGGCTTTCTCTAGAAGACACTGAATACCTACTTTTACCAGTACTGGTTCCTGCTCTTTTACTCCCTGATACAATGGGCCAGTATGATGAATATGCATGGCCCCTCTTCCTCACTGCCACTTCTAGACCATCTCTTTGCAACCACTACTTAATAACCTCTCTAATTTTAAGCTTCACTCCATTAGTCTTTGATGGTTCAGAGCATTGTCAGAGTTACATTTCAGCCTCCAGCTCATTCTTTCCTTTTCAAGTTCAGTATTCATATTGGTGTTCCCTTGAACTACTCTACTTCCGAATTCATCAAAGCCAATTCCCAAACCTACATCTTCACTCCACTTTAGTCAGTCCCATAGGGATAGTCATAGCATTGAGCCAACCATCACTCATAAAACTGAAAGGTAAATTAGAGGTCACCTGGTATGACCTCCACATTTTTCAAATGAGGAAATTGAGGTTCAGGGTCTTTTATCTCAAGGTCACACACACAAGTAGCAAGTAGAGCTAGAATTTGAATCTAAATCATCTAACTTCAAATTCAGTACTCTTGGGTCCAGATTTCTGAAATTCCTTTCCCTGATCATAATAACCTCCTTCCATCTTTCCCTCTACCTTACTCCTATACTTTTTGTAAGATTGGGTTTCCATCCTGACGCCATTGATCAGAGAATTAAGGGCAGCTAGATTGAACCAATCAAAAGTCTGAACTGGATATGAACAAGTCCTTAATTTTTTTTAAAAAATAGAGTACTCCTCACTTCCTCCCTGCCTCCATCCCAACTAAGCATATAATGTGAAAGAATCAGCCAGTGATTTGCACTATCAACCAGAAAAACCAAGAAGATAGTTTGAAGACATGGTCATGGTCAAATCCAATATGAAGGAGTCCTAAAAAGGGATTTCTTTTGTGGGAGGGCTGGGGGAAAGGAAATAACTTCTGAGGATCATAACCTTAAAAGGTTCCTTTAAAAGGGTTATATATAAGAACTGCAGTCCCTATCAGTATCCTCAGAGTAGACTCCGGCTCCTGGCACTATCTGTGTTGGGAACTGAGAAAAACTAGACGCAAGTGATGGCAGCTTCATATAGTATGATCCTTTGGGACATAGAGAACTACAGGCTACACAGGCACAATCCTTGGAACAGAAGAGAGGGTGACTCTTGAAGAGAACTTCATGAGGACTAAGAAGAAAGAAAATGATCTGTGAGTTGCCCCTTTTGTCTATTGGTTCCCCACATGTGCTTCTCCCATTTTCCCCAGAATTTGAGCCCAGGAAATTGTGTGTGAAAAGGGAGAGTGTATCTCCAGTTTGTGAAGATTGTTATGGCAATTGCTCTTGTTATACTTGCTTAGCAGATATCCTTTCTGTCAATGATGGTGGATTTAGTCCCTTCTGTACATATATTTTTTTTTTTTCTACAAAAGCCAAGGGAAGAGAGAATTTGAGCTATGGTAGCAAAAACTGCTGAGAAGTTACATAGACTGTGAATTTAGATAAAGTAATTGGATTTAGCAGTTAAGAGATTGTTGGTAACACTGCATAAGGCCGTTTCAGTCTATGAGTGGAATAGGTAACCATATCACTAGAAGTTGAGAAGTGAGTGAGAAGTGAAGAAACGGAAGTATTAAGTGTAGATAGGCAGCACTTTCTCAGATTATGGTGGTGAAAGGGAGAAGAGTTACATGACAATATATTTAGGACAATAACCTAATTAAATCTAACTGAGAGCAAAAGTACTAGAAAGTTCATTCTTTCAGGAGTACCTCTAGAACCCTGTCAGGGGATATAGTTAGCCACTTTTGGAGACCTGACCCACCAATTTGCCTGGCAAGTTCTTGGAGGGAGTACTATACTATTCTACATCTTAATCATGATTTACAGTGTCTACTCCCTGTTCTCACATTCAGTCACCATTCCTTTGGCCTCACTTCTCTTCTTTCTCAGGTGGGACCCAGTTCAATTGTATATTTCCTTTCTATCTTTGAACACCTTGCCCCCTTATTCTCATGTCTGTCACACCCTACAAATTTCCATCCCTTGAATACCCTTAATCTTTGCTTTCTCTTTCCTACTAGTGTGCTGGTGGAAAAAGTTATGTAACTGTAGAGATTGGGTCCAATGCAAATTTATGTTATCTAATCTCAACTGGACTCCCATTTTTGAATAGAAATTTTAAAATTATTATTACTCCATGCTTGACTATCTCACTCTTGTAATGAATGACAGAATCAGATCTCACAAAGAACTTACCCCAGATCTCAACAGGTTAAAACTTTGGGCTTAGTAATGTAAGGAAAAAAGGAAGGGAAGAGGAAAGGGAACAAGTGTTTAATGAGCACCTACACTGTGCTAAGCTTTTTACAAATACTGTCTCATGATTTGATCTGATGAGAATAAATACCTGGTCAAACTGGCTTTCAAAAAAATCAACTTGCTAGTATAAGCTATGGGATATATATCTAGATCAGGGGTGGAGAACCTCCTATATGTGGCCTTCTAGATCCTTGGATGAGACACCTTTTGACTGAGTCTGTTTTACAGAACAAATCCTTTTATTAAGGGGATTTGTTCTGTGTCATTCTGGCCTAGGTGATATCTAGGGATTTTGATGGACTGTAAACTTAAAATGAATTATCAGTGTGACATGACAGGCTTAAGCTAATGGAATACTAGAGTGTACCCAGAAAGGGCCATAACTCTGGCCAAATCTCATCTGGAGAGCCGTGTTTGCTCCTGGGTACCAGGTTCTATGAAGCATGTTGATAACTTGGAGGGAGTGCTAAGAAAGGCAATTAAGATGATGCAGGGCTACCATGTGAATATTAGGCTAAAGAACTTGGGAAATTTAATTTAGAGAAGAAAAAACAAGTAGAGGACATGATAGCTGTCTTAAAGGCTATTAAGGAATGTCACATGGAAAAAGGATTAAATTTGTTATTTTTGAAGTGGATTGAATAAATAGAAATAGGAACAATCAGTGGAAGTAACCAAGAGTAAATTTATTCTTGATATAAGGAAAACCTTTCTAAAAATTAGAGTTATCCACAAGTGTCATAAGCCACCATGGGGGTGAGGTGGGTGGGAGAGGTGGAAGGTTGACATTAACTGTAGCCTTCAAGCAAAATAATGACTTTTTTGGGTTTTTTTGCTTTTTGGAGGGGGGAATGCAGGGCAATTGGGGTTAAGTGACTTGCCCAAGGTCACACAGCTAATAAGTGTTAAGTGTCTGAAGTCGGATTTGAATTCAGGTCCTCCTGACTCCAGGGCTGGTGCTCTATTCACTGCACCACCTAGCTGCCTCGAATAATGACTTTTTAAAGATATTGTGGTAGGGCCTCCTCTCTCAGGTATGGATTGCTCTAAATAGCCTCTTTGGCCCTCTCCAAATTTGGCATTGTGTGATTCTTAATTAGTAATAATCATTGAATACATTTAAAGGTATGTTAAGACAGGGGAACCTGTTATTAATTGAATACAACAATGGATTTCTGTGGCTTCATATTATTTCAGGCTAGGAGAAGGTACTGTTGATCAAGACGTTCAGGATTAGAAGTGCTGATCTCAAGGATCAGTTAGCATGTGGAACCCTAGGATTTAGCAGAACTAACTGATTTGTTGGGGAAGACTAATGATGGATTGGAAGCAACTGAAGGGAGGTTGAAATTTTTCCAAGTAGATCAGAAATGAGGCACAGAAAGGACAAGATATCTGGGAACCCATGGAACTGGGAGGGCCAGTGTGAGTCATCAGTCATCTAGGTGACTATGGCACTAAGGACGGAGACAGACTAGAGACTTCCCCCAAAGTGTTCTAATTATAATTAAAAGCCTTGTACTTGGATACCTGGTACTATGCTTCCACACCTCTAACCCCATCTAAGGAAAAATTAATCCATTCAGCTTTGGGACTCACTCTAGAGTAGAGATGATCTGAATTTGAGAATTAGTACTAACCTCAGCTCAATGTACTTGCTAGCTGCTCCAGAACAGGCTTCATCCCATCCAACCATCTACCAGAACACCAGAGACTAATCATTTTTCCATCTGTACTGGCAATAGAAGCACTCCCCATCCCCAATCCTTTCTTTTACTTAGGAAATTATAATCAAATCAATATTAGTATTGCTACTGGGAAGAGGATGATAAGCTACTTCTCTATGGTTCCATTTACAACACCTGTGACTCCCTAGACCAGGAGTGGGGAACCTACAGCTTCAAGGCCACATGTGGCCCTCTAGGTCCTCAAGTGTGGCCCTTTGACAGAATCCCTTCTGTAAAATTTGGATTCAATCAAAGGACTGCACTTGAGAACCTAGAGGGCCACATGTTGCCTCCAGGCATCAGGTTCTCCATTCCTGCCTTAGATCAAAGCATCCTCTGTGACCAAATATATATTGTATCACCTTAATAGAGTGCAAGGTGAAGTTTATTTTTACCTCCAGTCTCTAGGATAGTCCATCTAGTTAGGGAATTAGATAAGGTCAAGATGAGCTCAATAAGACACAGTTCTGCGTACTTCTGTTTCCAGTCATCTACTCCCTCTTCTGTTTCAGGCAGCTAGGTGACTCAGTGGATAGAGTTAGGGGGTTGGTGTGAAGAAGACGAGTTCAAATTCTGTTTTTAACAATTACTAACTGTACAACACTGGGAAAGCATAGCACCTCTCTGGGCCCACGTTTCTTTATCTATAAAATGGGATATTGTAAGAAGCCAATAAGATAACATATGTAAAGTTCTTTGCAAACCTTAAAGTGCTATGTAAATGCAAGCTGTTAGTACGAAAATTCACATTGATTGTTTGATTGCTTTATTTGATTGTTTGTGTTTAACAAAGGAGGATTGGATCAGAAGCAGCTCCACTCAGATGATTTTGAATTGCATGCTTGGCATCTGGACAGGAAGCATGCCTCTATTAAAAAACATTAATTCTGTAGGCTGGCACCAACTCAAAACCATAGCTCAACAATCACCACTGATGTGTTTCATTTTATGAGCCTGCCAGAGACCACATTGGTTCAAAGACATTTGTCAAAAGATATTTAATCAAACTACATCAAGAAAATGACCCTCTGTGCACAAATAGGATAACCATTATTATACTACCTATGGGGAAGGATTCATGATCAAAGACTTTGTGTAACCATAGAACATGCATACAGGGTATATACATAGGAAACTTATGAGGCTACATATGGCCAAACCAATTCCCACCCTCTCAGTATCTTCTGGTGATGTCACCATGCAGCTTTCTACTTCTCTGCCACTTTCAAGTAAGTGTCACATTTCCACTGTCCACTGGACAGTATACCATTTTTGTTCTTTCATTTTGTTTCTTTTGGGCATTTCTGCTGATCAGTTATTGATGAGTCATCTTCTTCTACCATCTTCTGGTCTTCAGGAATCTATTCCTGTCTACTGAGAATTATTGCTTGGAAAACCTCTCCCTGTCAAGGTCAGTTCATCATATTTAGAAGCCATCAAACATGAAGAAAGGTAACAAGAATCTAGCATACTTTCCTAGGCTAAGATTATCTATTCTTTGAACTGCCCATTATCTAGTACTGACTTGGGGCCCATGTGCCCAGACAGCTATTTGATCTGGGATTTTAAAATTCTATGTAACACCAATTTAATTCCTGATTATGAGTCTTTGCCTCTAAAAACCCATTTCGGGGTTTCCAACCCCTCCCCCAATTAAAACCTCCTATAGCCATATAAAGTCTGTGAGCCTCACTCCCAAGATTATCTTTGATTGGAAACCAAGTTAGGTAAAGCTGGCAGGATCAATATTGCTACCTTTTTTGTAAATATTTTACAACTCCTCTGACTTCTGCTCCATGTTTTAGGTAGTCCCAAACTTCACTGGTCTCTCTTTGTTGGCAATTAAGGTTTCCTGGGAATATGACTGTGTCAGTTAGAAGAGGTTAAATCAGGTGAAGAACCTCATAGATTGTAAAAGGTTTTTCTTTTTAATTAAAAAATATTTTTAGACATGGTCCCTCTCCAGTACCCAGATATGATAGTTATTTCCAGTGTCTTGCGTTTTTTCCCCCCACAAAGGATCAAGAATGAATAGAGTACTGAGTCTGAAGTTTGGAAGAGGAATTCAAATCTATCCTTAGACACATCCTAGCTGTGTAACCCCAAGCATATCACATAACCTTTGTCTGCTTCAGTCTCCTCAGCTTTAACGTGGGAGTAATAATAGCACCTACTTCCCAGGGTGGTTTGTGAGGATCAAATGAAATAATATTTGCAAATCACTTAGCACAGTGCTTGGTACATAGAGCTTACTTAATAAATGTTTGTTTCCTTCCCTTGTTAAATACTGTCTCATAGTAAAAATGTAGAGAAGGAAGAAAATACAGAGAATATTTTTATACTGAGGGTTGTGCAACCATATTAAAAGGCCAGGGAAAATTGAAGGTATGATTTTTTTTTTGTGAATGAGTAGTGGTACTCCTTACTGCCTAGGGGAAGTAATGTAGGTTTAGCACCACAGTCTAATAATAGGACAGATGGGAAATAATTAGACAAGAATTAATCCATCGATACTACTGATGTAAGCTATAGTATTTGGCACTGTATGAAGGATTGTTATAAGTACACCAAGAAACTCCAATAGAAGCCTTGGAGTCTGCTATCAGTCAACAATCATTTATTAAGTGCTTTTATGTGTTAGGCACTGTAGTAAGCCCTGGGTGTACAAAGAAAGACAAAAACAAGTTTCCTCCCCTGAAGGAGCTCAGATTTTAATAGGGGAGACAGTATGCAAATGACTAAGTACAGGCAAGTACACACAAGATCTTTGCAATGTACATGGGAGATAACCTCAGAAGGAAGGCACTAGCAGTGAAGTGTGTAGGATTGGGAAAGGCCTCTTGCAGAAGGTAGAATTTTCAGCTGAGTGTTGCTATCATAGCACTTTGGTTCTGAGTAGGATTAGATTTTGTAACTGATATAACTCCATCCTTTGGTTTACAACCATCTGTGTAGAGGCAGATGGGAATCAAGTAGTCAAGCAATCACCAGCCCATTTCCTATGTTAGGTATCATGTTAGTCCCTGAAGATACAAATCTGAAAATTTTAAGAAGCTTATGTTCTTCTAGGAGGATATACCATGTCCATAGATGGGTAAATATAGGATACATACAAAATTAAAAATGTGATTGCAAGGCAGATAGGACACAAATGATTGGGAGAATTGCAAGGTTGCCTTTGAGCTGAGTTTTGATGGGAGCTTTGAGTTTCAAGAATTTGCCCCTGAGTTTCTTTACTACCCAATCAACTTTGTACTTTCTAAAGAATGTAGTTATATATATGTGTAAAAAAAAAAAATGTAGTTGAGCCTTATGTACTTTCAACATAGATTATTATCAGATAGAAAGTGGGATAAAATTTAAAGGAAATTCCATACCATGTATTTGCCAGGGAGTTTGGGGCTGGGGTGGAGAAGAACATTGTCTAAATGCTTTACTTATTAGAGAGTAGGGACAGTGACTTGGAGGCCTAAAAGATGACAGCAATAAGGATCTGGATAGGATAGAGTAGACTTTAAAGGGAGGGAGGTGATTGCTGAGTGAGGTAGGTAAAGAGAGTGAGGGGCCTTGTGGCACAAGGAATTTGCCAGTTCTTCCTCCTAGTCCTGTGTATCAGGGAATGTTAAAGAAGCCTTGGAGAGGGTACCAAGAGATGGAGTGTTACCAGGACAAAGTTAAGCTTCAGTGAGTGAGCACTGAAGATGGAAGAGATCTAAAGTGAAGGTGTATGTTAAGGAGAAGAGGGTTTTAGAGTGACCAGTGGAAAGGGAAGGTAGAGCAAGATAGGCACTGGAGAATGCTAGGAACAAGCTGAATTGGGAAGAGAGTGTGTGGAGGGATAGCCAAGCAAAGGGATGTTCACCTAATGTGTAAGGCAGATTTGAATCACAGAGATTAAAGGTGTAGCAGATAGGATTTTGCAAGCCACAGCTAGTTCCAAGGTACTAATTAGAATATATACACACATATGCGCCAGAACTAATAAACTGCTTTCACCAAGAATATTTAAGTAGGCCATAACTCCTTTCACAGGGTCACAGTGGAAGAAGGATTCTCAAGAGGGAGTTAATCATGTTAGCATTGAGTTTGGGGACTGAGAAGATCAGTTTGGGTTATACCTCAGAGTTGAGTCTTAGAGATACTACTATACTTAGTTACTATTAACAATGAAATTAGGTTGGGGTGGGGAGAAGGTCACCTACTAAGTACTAGGGGTGGCAGCAGGGCTACTGCAGTGTCTAGTAAGGAAGAAGCAGGTATTTTAACCAGCCTTCAAGGCTCGTGTTTCCTAGTCAACCTAACTCATCTTTTGTAGGAATCAAAATGTGGTATGTAAAGGGGTAGTGAATGAGACAGCAGCTTACTAATTCACTCATTTGTTCAATAAGCATCTAGTAAATGCTTAATATGTGTCAGAAATTAAATTAGATGCTAGAGATGCAAAGAAAAAAATCCAAATATCATTGGTTCAAAGAGCTTAGATTCTCTTGGGGTAAGAGGAAGCAAGATGAACACAGAAAGGTAAATATAAGGTTTATACAAAGTGATGTCTGGGGGAAGGGCACTAACAACTGAGGAGAACACAAGAGATCTCCTTTCCGTAGAGGTGGTACTTGAGTTCAGCATGGATTGGAAGCTAGGGATTCTGAGGCAAAACTGAAGAAGTGAAATCTGTGGAATGTCATATACAGAAAATAGCAAGAAGGCCAGTTGGGCTGAATTGAAGAGTAAGAAGGGTAAGAGAAAGCATTTATTAAGTGCCTGCTGTGTGCCACAACTATTTCATTTTATAGTTGAGGAAACTGAGGCAGACTGAGGTTAAATGACTTGTCCAGGGTCACATAACTAAGAAGTATCTGAGACTGAATTTAAATTCATATCTTTTTGACTCTGGGCCCAACTCTCTATCCACTGTGCTGCTACCCAACTGCCTAATATCTGAAGGAGAGTAATCCCAGAAGTGTAAAAGAGAGAAGTTTGAATTTTATCCTAAAAGCAATATGGAGATACTGGAGTTTCCCGAGCAGAGAAGTGACATAGATGGTCAAACCTGTGCTTTAGGAATCTCAATTTGGCAGTTATGAGGAGCTTGGATTAGAGAAGCAAGAGACTGGATGGAGGAAAATAAGCAAGAAGACCATAACAATATTCTAGGGCAAGTACAATGAAAGAGTGAGCTAGGATAGTTGTAATGGGAATGGGAATTTGAAGATCTTCCCTGCCCCTTAATAGACCTAGGAAGGAATTTGAAGACATTCCCTGCTTTGAAAGTAAACTGTGCCCCCTAATAGGCTGAATGTAATTGCATGGAGCCTGTGGTGGGAGGAGTTTGCTGGAGGGAAGCAGGGCCCAGAGGAAGCTGGGAATCAGAGCCAGAGAGCCGGTGGGAGAGAGAAGTGCTCAAGCAAGGAGATAGAGAGGTTTGTGAGTAAATATTGATCTAATATTGGTTTGTGGGAAGGCTAAAGGATGCTGTGGCTCTCTGTGTTGTTATGGCTTCTGAATATCTTTGGTACTAAGAGAGAATTGTCTTACTCATTTTGGGATTTGGTTTTCTGGTGTCTAAATAAATGTTTCAGTTCTGTTCTCTATATGGAGAGTTTTGTATATTTTGCAATTGAATGTCATGTGATATTTATAGTCACAGTCTTTATTGTGATCATTGGTGTTGTAAATATTGCATTGGTGCTACAGTAGTGACCCTGGGAGTAGAGAGAAGAGGAGTTACAAGAGACTGATAAGAAATGGAAACTGATTGAATATAGAGGATAAGAGAGTAAGGAGTCAAGGATTACTTTGAGGTAATAAATCAGAGTGGTGGGAGGGAAGGTGGTATCCTCAAAAGAAAAGATGATTACAGAACCATAGATCTCGAGCTGGAAGTGATTCTACATGCCATCCAGTCTTCATTTTATAAATGAGGAAACTTAGAGTAGGAGACTTACCCATGGCCATGTAGATAATAATTGATAAAGTTAGGATTTGAACTAATGACATCTGACTCCAAATTTAGCAGTTTTAAAACTACATCTTACTGCATCCCATAAGTTAGGAAAAGGGAAAAGTTTAGGCACAGGGGTGGGGAACCTGCAGCCTTGAGCCCACAAGTGGCCCTCTAGGTCCTCTAGTGTGGGCCTTTGACTGAATCCAAACTTCACAGAACAAATCCCCTTAATAAAAGAATTTGTTCTGTAAAACTTGGACTCAGTCAAAGGGCCACAACCAAGGACCTAGAAGGTCACATGTGGCAGGTTCCCTACCCCTGGTAGGAAGAGAAAGAAAAGAAGTTCTTGGACATATTGAGTTGAAGGACATCCAATTGGAAGTTTCCAGTAGGTAATTAGAAATGCAACACTGGGGCTAAGGAGAGACTAGGGATGGATATATAGAGATTTGGGAGACAACTGCATAGAGATGATATGAAGCTATAGGAGGTCACTGAGTGAATCAGTATAAAGAGAAAATGAGAAGAGAAGCCAGGAAAGAGTATTGGAGCATTCTGTGGGTGTGAAGAGGAACATGGGCTTCAGGAGGAGACTGAGAAGTAGTAGTCATTCTAGGAGGAGGAGAAGAAAAAGGAGAGTGTAATATAAAGTACTGAGGAGGAGAGAATTGTTGTAACCCCCCATTTTGTGAACATCCTCCATATCTCCCCATCAAAGGAGACCTGCCTAGGAGACTTGCCCAAAACCCAACAACACCTGCCTAGGCAACAAAACTGCCAAGTAAACCTGCCCAAACCTGCTACCTGGAGTCCATAGCACTGCCCCCCCTTCTGTTCAGTTCTTGAAATAGACTTGGGAACTTTCCAGCTGGGCAACAAACTAATCACTGGGCAACAATCGTTGGGCAATGAACTGATTGCTACCTTTTAGCTTCTGTATTTTCCCTGCTTGTGTAGCAACTGACTAAGTTATGGTTTCCCCCTGGTAACAGTTATGCTGTGACTTTTGTCTGTGTGGGTCCTGGGGAAATGCATCTCAGGGCTGCTTGATTTGGGTAAGCTTAACCCCTTACAGTTGCCAGCTATTAAACTCCCCTTAAAAAGATTAATTCAAGATTTTCTCTCAGTGAGCACCTGGAGGCTGCAACTTTTGCCAAGACCCTCCTTCTGCAACTTTTGCCAAAACTTTCCTTCTGGGAACTTTTTGCTGAGACCCTCCTTCTGCACCTTTTGCTGAGAACTTCCAACAATCAAGCTGAGGAGCTACTGCATCAGAGACCCAGCATGGTGGCATGACCCACCAGACAGGCCCTAGAGACCTGCAGCAGTGGAGTGCCGAGAGGCCTCCGGACCAGGCCTGCTGATCCACCAACCACAAGGGCCACTCCCAGGCCTGTCACCACAGGGCGAGGATCTGATGGAGCTGGGTAAGAAACAAAGGGAGGGCCCGAGGCAGGAGCAGCAACTACCCATTCACAGCCTGGAAATTTAAAAAACCCCTATCTGAACTTCCAGGGACCAAGATGACAGTCTGAACCCTGGCTGCTCCAATTCTCCCCTCTAACCCAAAAACACAGTAGTTATTGGCCCAAAGGAAAATTTTAAGCAGTAAAGGCTTAGGAACCCCAGAGGAAGGGTGTGGCTAAGGTCCTGCCTCAAAATGGGAAGAAAGCAGACTACAAGGACAAAGACAAAGACTCTGGAATCCTATTAGGGTGAGAGGGAGGAATCAAACTCAGAAAGAGAGAGTAGTGACTCCATACCTGCAGCTGACGCCTTAACAGGAAATATGACCTGGGCTCAGGCACAGAAAACATTCCTAGATGAGCTCAAAAAGAACTTTGAAATCCGGCTTAGAGAGGTAGAAGATAAAATCAACACCTCTTATAAAAACAAAATTGCAAAATTAGAAAAATATTACAATGAAGAGAACAGCTCCTCAAAAAGTAAAATGTGTCAACTAAAATTGAAATCTGAGCATATGGAAAAGGAGCTTCAAAAACTAACTGAGGAGAATAATTTGCTAAAAACTAGAATTAACCAAACTGAAGCCAATGACTCTCTGAGGAACCAAGAATCAGTCAAACAAAACATCAAGACTGAAAAATTAGAAAAAGAGGTAAAATATCTCAATGGAAAAATAACTGACCTGGAAAATAGATCCAGAAGAGACAATCTGAGAATCATTGTTCTACCAGAAAATCATGATAAAAAAATGAGTCTGGACAATATCTTCCAAGAGCTCATCAAGGAAAACTTCCCTGAAATCCTAGAATCAGAGGGTAAAATAGAAATCGGGGGAATCCACTGGACACCTCCTGAAAGAGATCCCAAATTGAAAAGTCTGCGAAACATTGTGGCCAAATTCCAGAACTAACAGGTAAAGGAGAAAATGCTAAAAGCAACCAGAAAGAAACAATTCAGATATCGCGGAACCACAGTGAGGATAGCATAGGAGAGGGCAGCCTCAACACTGAAAGACTGGAGAAACTGGAATATGATTTTTCACAAGGCAAAAGAGCTTAGGCTGCAACCAAGGATCACATATCCAGTGAGACTGAGCATAATCTACCAGGCAAGGAGATGGGCATTCAGTGACACAACAGAATTCCAGACCTTCCTGATAAAAAAGCCAGAGCTCAATGGAAAATTCAAACTCCAATTACAAGACCCAGGAGAGACATAGAAAGGTAAATAAGAAAAAAAAACACACACATACATAACTCATTATTTAACAAGAGCTAACTGTTTACATCCCTGTATGGGAAGCTGATACCTGTTAATATCGTGAACTCTATACCTACGGCAACATCTAAAAGGGATATAGACAAATAGAGGATGTGGGCATAAACTATGTAAAATGATGATAAAAATCCTTCTTAAGGGACTGTAATGGAAGAAGAGGAAAGAATGAAGCAGAAAAGGGTAAATTATGCTATACAAAGAGGCATAAAAACAATAGACTAGGGGGAAAGAAGGGACGGAAGTGAGCTTTTCCCTCACTGGTTCTGGTGCAAGGAGGGAATAACACAACCAGTTAAAGATAGGACTCTATCGAGAAGAGATCTAAAACTTATCATAATAGAGGGAAAGAGAGGAGGGAGAGGAGCACTGCATGAGATCCTACAGGCAGTAGGAGGGGGGAAGGCCAAGGAAGGGGGCAAGGTTAGAAGGGAGGGAAGAAGTAGTAAGGGAGAAGGGTAGGAAAAGGGAGGGGGGTGGATAAGAAGGGAATACATAGGGAGGCGGCAGTCAAAAGGAAAACTCTTAAGAAGGGGAAGGAAGAAGGGGAAAAACAAAGGCAAAAATGGGAGGGAATAGGATGGAGAGAAAGACAGAGATAGTAATCATAACTGTTAATGTGAATGGGATGAACTCTCCCATAAAAAGGAGGCAGATAGCAGAATGGATCAAAAGCCATAATACTACAATATACTGTTTACAAGAAACACATCTGAAACAGAAGGATACACACAGGGTAAAGGTAAAAGGCTGGAGTAAAATATATCATGCCTCAGCTAAAGTAAAAAAAGCAGGGGTAACAATCCTTATCTCAGATAAAGCAAAAGCAAAAATAGATCAAATTAAAAGAGATAAGGGAGGAAACTATATCTTGCTAAAAGTCACCATCGAAAATGAGGCAATATCATTACTAAACATTTATGCACCAAGTGGTACAGCATCTACATTCCTAAAGAAGAAATTAAGGATGCTAGAGGAAGAAAGAGATAGCAAAACTATACTAGTG
>CM053587.1:253835906-253851253 GCA_028646515.1 Pseudochirops corinnae
ATTTTAATTTAATTTAAAGCAGTAAAGTCAATTTTTTTCTAGCTAGAGGGGTGGTGTTTTTATAGGCCAAACTAATAAGATAATTTCATTTTAGTTTAATTAAAACTGACCAAAGTGAAATAGAATGATGATATTGTTTATGTCAGTTATTTATTGTCTTGATTTACTCATTATTCAATTCAGTAAACTTTTATTGGGTGCATGCTGTAAACAAAGCACTGCGCTAGGCATTTAGGATAGGAAAACACATATGATATAGTTTGGCCCTGAAGCAAATCATACTTAACTAATAAAAACATAAAAAAAATCTTTAAGCAAATATGAGATAAATTGAGAGTTCTAAGAACTTGGGACACTTGGAATGGTTGTACCAGATTGGGGCTTTGACGTAACCTAAATGCGTTCCAAAAGGCAGGGAGGAGTAAGAAGTACTTTCCAAGAATGGAGAACAAAATGTGTAAAGGTACAGAGGTGGGAGATTGAATGGCAAGATTAAGGCCCAAAAAGTAGCCCCTATGGGATATGAGAGTAGAATAATGTAAGTTAGGAGAGAAAGAGGCTGAAGTCAGATTTTAGAGGACTTAAAATGCCGAAGCAAAATATTTGCATTTTTTTCCTAGAGTCAATAGGGAGCCACTGAAGCTTCTTGAGCATGTTGGAGGTGTTCTCACCAGAAACAGAGGAATATCTAACAAAGGGAAACTTTAAAGAGAGAAAATAAAGCCTTCTAGTTTAGATATGTCTTCATGAGACATCCTGGTGGAGATGGCCAAGAGTTGATGATGTGGGTCAAGAAAGAGAAAGAGTCATTTTATTCCCAAAAGATGACACCATTACTTCCAGAGATAGAAATCTCTTTTCAGTACTGTTGATGAAACTGGAAAGGACTGGAGAATACTAAATCATGTGATAAATACTGGTGAATTTGTCTTTGTAGTTTGTCAACACATACTTCCAGGGTGATTGATTTGAAAGATGAGTGAGACGTTTCAGTCTCACTCATATCCCATTCCCAAGCCAACTGGGATATATCCACGTTATTTAATTTTAGCAGACCTCCAAAATGGCTAATAAATATTTCAAGTTCTTTGACTTCATATTCCTCCAAAGTTTGCTTATTTGTAGGCCATATATTGATATCCGAGAGTTTCAAGCGCTAGAATACATCTTCTTTTTGTAATTACCTAAAGGGGAGATGCACATAGTTTTCTATATCACTTGTATAAATGAGGACACTTCCTGAAGCTCTTAAGCACTATGCTGGCACCATTTAGTCTGATTTCACTGAAGTATACCCCCTTTGAATTCTCATGAGTAAATCATTTAGAGGATTATACAAGGTCTCATTCTTTTTTTTTAACATTGGAAAGTTTTTTATTGTAGGTGGAGTGGGACAGCTGGACACAGGTTAGATGATTCTGATTTTGTTGGCAACATCTAAAGCAGTGGTTCTCAACATTCCTAATGCTGAGACCCTTTAATACTCGTATGTGGGCATATCTGCATGTGGGCAGACCCACCTGGAGACAGATAGAGGGGCAGTGTCTCGGTTCCTAAGACCATCAGAAATATGTGTTTTCCAATGGTCTTAGGTGACCCCTGTGACCCCTGTGAAAGAGTCGTTCAACCCCCAAAGGGGTCGCAACTCACAGGTTGAGAACTGCTGATCTAAAGCATCATAATCTGGAGCAAGTGGGACATAGGTCTTCTCTCCATCAGGCCAGATCAGTGTGTTGACTTTGGTCATATTGATGTCATACAGCTTTACTGCCTGTTTGATCTGATGCTTATTGGCCTCAATGTCCATAATGAAGTCTAGGGTGGTGTTGTCCTCAATCTTCTTCATAGCAGCCTTAGTGGTCAAGGGAAACTTAATGATGACATAGTGATCAAGCTTGTTTCTTTGAGGGGCACTTTTCAGAGGGTATCTGGGCTACTTTCGAAGTCTTCATGTCTTGGGTTTCCTTGGGGGATGTTTGGATATTCTTTTTGTGGCTATGGACATCCTTCAACACTTCCTTCTTGTCCTGTAAGTCCTTGGACTTGGCCTCTGCCTTGAAGGGGACAACAGCTTCCTTAGTCACCTTCAGTGCCATCTTGGCCTCTGCCTTGAAGGGGACAACAGCTTCCTTAGCCATCTTCAGTGCCAAGGTCTTTATCCTCCCTAGGTTACCATAGAAATTCTCTAGAAGAGATGTGTTATAGAACAAATCTGCAATATCCTTTTGAAGTGATGCTACCAACTTGAAGAGGGGATCAAGTATCTCAATAAGGAGGAAGACACACAACAAATTTAAAGTTAGTAAGAGTCCTCAGGGAGCCCTGGAATTTGTTTTGTCCCTAGACCTTGTTGTTCTCTCCCTGATCATGACTTTAAGATACAACACTACCACAGGAAAAGAGCTGGAGGAGGCCCTTACTTGCCCAGTTTCTGCACTGAACCCATTAGATTCCATTTACTTTCTTAGGTATGGTTGAACATTCCTTCATAATCTTTGCAAGAGTTTTCAAGTGGCAAAGAAAAATGGGGATATTTTGATACATAATGTAAAGAGAAGTAGTACATAAAAAACATTATGGAAGTCTGTATTTTAAAATGTGTCTTTAGCTGCTTGCTCCAGATGATGACTAAGATAGTATATTGAAATTAAGAAAAGCATTCCTGCTTAAGGAAATTCATTTGAAGGTTAGAACCAGTGCTATTACCCAGGCTTGCTCCTGATATCTAAACCAAGCTCTACTAAGGAATGAGGATGGCATGTTTTAGCATTCCCCTTAGGCACATTTTAAATCCTATACATTGTTATTGTTGTTCAGCCATTTAAGTCATGTCTGATTCTTCATGACCCCATTTGAGGTTTTCTTGGCAAAGATACTGTAGTGATTTGCCATTTCCTTCTCCAGCTCATTTTACAGATAGGAAACTGAGGCAAACAGGGTTAAGTGACTTGCCCAGGCTCACACAGCTAGTACATGTTTGAAGCAAGATTTGAACTCAGGAAGATGTCTTTCTGATTTCAGGCCTTGCACTCTATCCACTGTGCCACCTAACATGTGGCAGCTCAATTTTACCCATAAAGTATATAAATCATTTCCAAAGTTACTAATACTTATATGTGTAGACCCAACAATAACTGGAGAAAAATGTGGTACCTGCTGAACAATAGCGATCAGTACATGCTTCAATCAGATGAGTTAAGGCCGTCTTCTAGCTTAGCAACTGAGGAAAGTGGGACAAAAGGGAATTTCCAACTTAGTCATGGGATATACGGTGTCATAACTTGGCAACTTTCTTCCTTTCATTTGCCTCAATACTTGCAAAACTGCTTATTCATAGGCTTCAAATTGAAGTGATCCAAGGAAGCAGAGGCAGGGTTTTCCAAACTGATAACTCTTAGGTGCATTTCACTTTTAAAGTATTTATTTACATTGTTCTTTTTCAGGGAGAAACACACAATGCCATTGATAAAGGCAGCACTAACATTTCACATCAACCTAATTTGAACTTCCTGTTTTGTTTTGGTTTTTTATACACATGGAATAGTAAATTCTATCTACCTGTCACCAGATTTATACTGCAACCAGTCATAGGCATTATTCACTTCTGCCTGCCATTTTTTTTTATCATCTCCACACTGAGTCACTTTCTTGGCTTTCCCTTCTAACCCTGTACTCCATTCAGCTTTTCTCTCTTCCAATGTTTAATAGTCCTTCTCTAGAACTTGTAAATAGCTATGATCCAGCCTGCTATCAAGGCCAGAAAAAGTAAAAGAATTATCAGTAGGATTAGAAATACTATCTTGCAGGATTGCCTTTCCAGTCATATCTCAGACTTTTTTTATGGGAGCCCAAGTCTTGTTGTCATGTAAAACAAACTTCCAAGCAAACAACAGCAATGATAAACATTAATTTTGCTTACTATACCAATCTAAACATTCATTATGCAAGAAGGAGATCTGACCTCAAGCCAATGATTAAATGATTGAAAAATATGGCTAATTTTGAATTATCTTTTGGCTATACTTCAGTAGCATAAATACATAAGAAAAATTTTACTCTAATTTTAAGTTTATTTTCAGAATTTGAAAGATTTATGTTTTTAAATTGAAAGGTAAATTTTCTAGATATGAATCTGGGAAAGAAATTAAATCATTTGTAAGTTCTTTGATTTTGATTTCACAAGTAAACATGACTTCTGTCAGCATCATATTGAAAATTTATGGGTTGCTTGAAAATTCATTTCATTATGTATGCATCATAAAGAGACATTGCCACATAAACTTTCAGTGCCTCAGACTTAACTATGTGAACTACCATCTTGGGAAGCCATGGTAGAAATTTAGACTCATTTTTAAACATTCACTTACCTATGGTAATTTTGTATTTTATGCTCCAAGTATGATTACTTCTCTCTCCATTGGCAATGGGGTCAGCCGGTCTATAGTTTTGTAGACGGCATCTGCCCATTTAGAGATACTCTTAATTCAAGGTTTAATAAAAACAATTCAGTTTTTTAAAACAACACTTTTATTTGCATTATCAAACAGTTAACAGTCAATGAAATTAATAAAAGTGAATAAGAAGACCAAAAGGCTCTTTATATGATGCTATTTTTAAACTTATTGTGCTTTGCATTAATAAGTGTTTTTGAAAGGCATAATTTCTTTCAAGTTCTCCCCTTTTGTGCATATCCTGAATACAGAAGGACAGACTGACCCATCAGAGGATGGTCTGGAGAATAGTTTCTCCTTGATGCACTGCCATGCCAAGAAAATGTATTAGATATCAATCTTAACTAGTTTCGTGAAAATCATGTTAAAATGAAGTTAAAAAGGAATACCTCATACTTCAATTGTACCTAGAAGGCATTTAATAAATGGTTATTAAAAGAGTGAATGCTTTAGATATGGCCTTAGTAATGAGTGCCTATCAAATGATTCATCTGATCAATCTAATGAGAAAATGTCATCATATTAGAATGTATATTACATAGCTCAGTGCTTCCTTGTATGCTTCACTTGACTTACAAATAGATCAAGGATGGAAGAATTGTATTACATTTCTCCCCTGTAGTCTAAGTATGCTCCTGTGATCATATATATTTTTATTTGCCCAAGCTCACACAGCTAGTAAGTGCCAGAGGTAGGATTTATATACAGATCCCGCTGACTCCAGGTCCAACATTCTATATATGATACCACTCATCCTCTTGATTCTTTCCCCTCCCACCTCATTCCACATCGCACAAATTGCTTGTCCCCTATCTCTTGCCATTTCAGTCTTGATTTTTTTCACTGACTTTTTCTATTTGTCTGGAAATGTGACCAGGTCTACCATGCCCAGAAAAACAAAAGAAAATAAACAAAAAACTCCCAAACCCAACCCCTTTCCTTTCACCCTGTTATTCCCTTAAGTTTCAATTCCATCCCTTGCCTCCCTTGAACTGACATACTTTTCTGTTTACTTTTACTACCTTCACCTCTTTCACATCCATTCATTCCTTAACACTCAATACTTTGATGTTTCACTTTTGTTCACAGCATTCTACTGGAACTGCTTTCTTGAGGGTTGAAAATCACCCCCTTAGTATCTGAATCCAAAGTTTCAAATCCTAATTTTCCTGAAGTCTTGTAATGCTTGCCTACAAACTCTTTAACACTCCCTTTCCCCTTGCCTCCTAGTACATTAAGATGTCTTAGATCTCTTTGAACTCCTCTCGTCATGTCTTTGTTTCTTTTTCTGGTTCCATTTCCTTTTTTTCAGTTCCCTAATTATAGATATTCCTCAAGATTATTTCCTCAATACTCTTTTCTTCTCTTTCTTCATGTTCCCTCTTCTCACAACACTGCAACCATTCCCTATGCACCTTGAGTCACACTCTATCCTTAGCTCCAAACCGCCATTTCTAAGTCTCTGTTAGATATGATCACTTAGAAATGTTATTTGGACCTCAAATTCAACACATCTAAGATGACTTTGAATTCTACTATTCTACTTCAATCAAATAAACAATCAATAAACACTGACTAACCATTTACCATGTGCCAGGTACTATGCTGGACACTGGAGATACAAAGACAAAAATGAAAGTGTCCTTGCCCTCAGGGAGCTTACATTTTTGTCAAAGCAGATAATCTATAAACATATAAGTATGTATAAGATAAAGACATAATAAATACCAGATAACTTTGAGGAGGTTGGCACTAATTGTTGGGAGTATCAAGTAAGGCTTCATGTGTAAGATGGTGCTTCTATGTGAGTTTTGAAGGAATCAAGGAATTCACACAGGTGTAAATGAGGGAGTGCTTTATAGGTATGGAGGATGCCCAGTGCAAAGTCATGGAAATGGCAGATGGATTGTCGTGGGTGGAGAATTATGAGAAAACTGGTTAGACTGGACAGTAGGGTGTATAAAGGGGAATAATGTATAATAAGACTGGAAAGATAGATTGGAGGAAGGGTTTTAAAAGGAAAATGGAATAAGACTGTGAACTCTTTGAAAGAAGAGACTTTTTTTTTTTGGCCTTCCTTCACATTCCAGTGTCTGGCACATAGTAAGAGCTTTACAATGCTGACTGACTAATTTGCATTTTACTCTAGAAATACTAAGGATTCCGTGGTGTTTACTTAGAAGAGGAGTGACATGGTGAGACCTGAACTTTAGAAAAACCACTTTGGCATCTCCATGAATGATCTGTTGCAGGGGGAAGAGACGTGAGGCATGAAAACTAATTAGGAAGCTCTTGCAATAGTCTAAACAAGGGAAGGCCAAATCTACCTACAGTCTGTTTTTGTATGAGCTAAAAATGGTTTTTGCATTTTAAAATATAACAGAACTTTATTTTAAAAATATAAAAAACATTCCTAGATCAAGGGCCATAGAAAAATAGCTGGTCAACTAGGCAGTAGTTTGCTGACCTCTGGTCTAGGCCAATGAGCTCCAGAATGGAGGCCTAGAATAATGAACCAGAAAAGGAGAATGAAGAAGAGTAATCACACAGGTAGCAGTAGAAACAAGAAAGAGCAATGTCGTGAAAATCCAGAGAAGGAAAATATACAGGAGAAGATGGGGATCAACACTGTCATTTACTGCAGAAGGATCAAAAGAGATTATTAAAAGCCATCAGATTTGATGATTAAGAAATAATTGGTAGTTTTGAAGATTGTACTTTCATAGAATCTTAGATTTAGAGCTGGATCATATTCTTAGAGGCCATCAAGTTTAACTCCCTCATTTTACATATAAGGAAACTAAGGCATAGAGAGGTTAAAAGAGTTGCCAGTGTCACATAGCTAATAAGTGCCTGAAATGGGATTCAAACTCAACTCTCCCTCATTTCCTATCCAGAGATATCAGAAACCAGAATACAGAGGATTTAGAAGAGAGAGGAGAGGAAATAGAGGCACTGAGTGTAAACATATCTCTTTGTATTAATGTTAATCAGAAGATCAGCCTGGGTGGATGTAGTGTAAGGACAGGGACTTTATATTTCACTGGTGTTTAGAACTCCTGGATGAGGAAGCTCCCTGTACCAATACAGGTTATAGTTGGCAAATTATAGTCTGAAAGTTGCTTAGAGCGCCAAAAAGTTAAGTGATTTTCCTAGAATCACATAGTCAGTAAATGTCAGAGGCAGGATTTGGACCCAGGTCTTGATAGTTCCGAGTTAGCTCTCTATTATGTCATGCTAGATAGTATGTCTAAAAGTTTAATATCATGCTTTTATAACTTGTTGTGCAGTTGTTTTTCAGTCATTTCCGACTCTTTGTGACCCCATTTGGGGTTTTCTTGGTAATGATACTGGAGTGGTTTGCTATTTCCTTCTCCAGCTTATTTTTACAGATGAGGAACTGAGGCAAACGGAGTTAAGTGACTCGCTCAGGGTCACACAGCTAGTCAATGTCTGAGACCAGATTTGAATACATGAAGATGGATCTTCCTGACTCCAGGCTCTGTACGTTATCCACTGTGCTACCTAACTGCCTGCTCTTATGACTGTCAGGTTTAAATTTTATGTGCTTGCTCAGTGAACTTTATACACATACATACACACATGTATAGTTGAAATAACTATACCACCATAACAAAGAGAAGATATTTCAATCTTAAACACACACACGTATATATTTATATGTTTATCATATATGTGTATATGTAAATATATGCTTTGATATTACAGAATGAGTGAATATTATTAATCAAAAATCTGTTTTTGTCCAATGCCATGACTTTTTGTCAGAGCATGATTCCTAGTCCAAACGTACTCCACAGCCTTCTTTCCAAGTGCTTTTACCTTGCCACCCACACTAGAAAACATGCTCTAAAGCAGTGGTCTCAAACTTATATAAGAAACAGGGACTATGAAACTATACATAAGGATCCCTGAGGGCCACATATTGACTTAGAAAACCATTTATTAACATTATCTGTGTTTTATTGTATTTTTATTTTGTTAAATATTTCACAATTGCATTTCAACCTGGTTCAGGCTGGACTCAGGAATGTTCTAGACTGTGAATCTGACACCTTTGCTTCAGGGAAATTTTTGCCCTGAGGCTTCACTCGCCTGATTGGTAGCCCAATGTACTCTCTCATATACCTGTTTGTTTTTCATATTTAAATACTTCCCTTGGTTTCTGTTTACATCATCTCTGTTTACATCATATCATACTCCCAAATTTCCCAGTGGAGTATTTTGGTGACCCAATTTTCTCACATACCCATTTGTTTTTTTGTATTTAAATATTTTCCTTGGCTTCAATTTACATTACATTCAGTATATTGGAATCTCCTATATTTCTCTTTCAGAAAAGCCTCAGCTGTGCTGCACTTCCCACTATCTTTTTTAGGTCACCATCTCTACAATTTATCACCTTGAGTATTCACTTTCATTCTTGTTCCCTTCTGGTTCTGAAACCATACACCACAACCAAACGCTACCATTCTTCCTGGATGAATCGTGTCAATCTACTTCTCTCAGACTTCACTTATAATCCCTGTAATATTCAAGACCAAAGTATCCCTTCCAGGCCACCAATCTCCTACATGTGTCATCTCTCCCATTAGAATGTAAGCCTTTAAAAAAAAAAGTAAGCCCTTTAAAGACAAGGACGATTTTTGCTTTTGAATTTGTATCCCTAGCCTTGCACAGGGCTTTCCACATTCTAAGTGCTTAATAAATACTCATTCATTCATTCATTTGGACCATTCAGTACTATCTCAAGCAATGGCAGCTTCAGTTCTCTTAGCTTCATTATTATGCACTTGTGTTTTTCTCTTTCTTCCTATTCTTAATTTTTGGTTCATAGGATCATAGATTTAGAATTGGAAGGGACATTAGAAATCATCTCAAACCTTCATTTTACAGATAAGGAAACTGAAGTCCAAAAAAGTTAGAGATTTACTCCCAGTACAATTCCAAAATCTTTTCTCTTTCCACTGTACTTTTCCACAGACTCTATTTTCTTATCCTAAGTTCTGTCTTCTCCTTCTGGGAATGGCAGCCCGTGGTTCTAATTGATTTTACTTAGTCCTTCTGTTGGTGCTTCTCGGTGGGGAAGAGGTTGTTGACCCCTCTCCCAGTGCAGTTAATTAATGTTTGAAGTGGAGGTACTACTCACAGGAAAGGCCAGCAGTTCAGCTGTGCATACTAATGATTGTTGCTATTTTCATTAATAGGAGAAACACAGGTGTTTTCATTTCATATATCAAATCAGCAAACATTCATTAAAAGCCTACTTTGGGCAAAGCACTGTACTAGACAATATGAGAGATACAAAGTAGTAGTAAAGCTTTTTTCTAGGAGCTTACAACCTATTTGGATGCAATGATAACATAGGATAACATATGACGTGCATTTCACAAACCTAAAAACCCTATATAAATATTAGCTACAAAAAGAGAAGACATAGGAACATAGATTTAGATCCTGGAGGTTATGTAGTCCAGCCCTCTCATTTTACAGATGAGGAAACTGAAGTCTAGAGACATGACTTATCTAGGAGTATATGAGTAGTAAGTATGTGGCAGAGCAGGATTAAAATATAGGTCTTCAGACTCTAAATCTAGTGTCTTTTTCATTGCAAAATATATCATAAGGTAATAGCAATTAATTTCCAAATAATTATATGGTATGGTATGATATGGTAGAGTATAGTATTAGACAGGAATTAAGTTCTGTAGGAAACTGGAGAAGATCACTTCAGGCTGAGGTGAAAAGAAATGGTTTTTATAGAGGTGACAGATTTTGAGCTGGGTCTTCCAGGATGGATAGGATTTGCAATATGCAAATTCCCTATTGCATTCCAAACCATATTAAAGTGCAATTGGGAAATGCTTAGCAAAATAAATAAAACTATATTACAAAATAGATAATACTAATTTGTGGTTTTCTGAGTAAATATGCAGCCACAGAGATTCTATTTCTATTTGAGTTTGACACTACCACTATAGGGTATAGAGCATCCACAGTGGAGTGAGGTCAAATTCTGCCTCGGACACATATATTAGCTTTGTGATCATAGGCAAGTCATTTTTAACCTTTCCATGTCCAGGTAACTCTCTAAGACTGAAAGTTACAGCAAAAATGCTGATCTCTGTCATGGAGAAAGTTTCCAAACTGGGAATTCATACATGGATAAGGCAAAAGTGAAAACAGAGAGGTAGAAAAAAAGAAAGTATATTTTGGGAAAAATGAATAGGCCAGTTTTTAATGCATGAGTATGAAGGAATAATAGGAGACAAGGATGAAAAAGTAGATCGAATCCAGATTATAGAGAGCCTTCAAAACCAGACTAAGAAGTATGGACTTTTTTCTGTTGGAAAAATGGGCAACCAAAGGAGATTTCAGAGGAAAGGAAATTGTATGGTTAAGTATATTACGTGCTGCAATATTTACCAACTATTTATTTTTGAAGAATTATTTAAGTATTTCTCTTGATTACAAAATGCTCTTTTGACCATCAAAATGACTGAAATCAAATTGGAAGAGTTTGTAAATATTAATATTATTCAAATAACTTATAAGACTAGGAATAGTTTGACTAGGTATTCATTAATAACTAGGTACGGAAAGTATTTAAATTCTTTAACAGTAAAGAGGTAAGACCCATGTGTTTTGTCAAATGCATTTTATCGAATCTAAGCTAGAAAGATTAGATGTAATTTTAGGTTAATAGCAAAATGTTACATTTTTTGCTACAAGTCAGCTAATTAGTGAACATTGCCTCTTTCTCCAGCTATTCATAAGTTCAAGAAGTTCAGTGAGGTCCTGACAATGTAATAAAGGCATAGTGGATATGTCAGTTTATTTGTAATTATATAATTGTCTCCACAGAAACAAAAATTCTGATTTAAAAATTTTAAGTTATTCCTACATCTGCTACTGCTATATCTTCACATTTCATCAAGTTTTCTATAATAGCAATCATATAACAGTGACTCTTTCATATCCTGAAGGCTTTACATAAATACCTTTTAAATTTGCTAATATGAAATGCAATTCAGTTTTTTCATTTCCCATTTTTAGAATGTGCTGACTGATTCCTTAAAAATAAAAAGCCTGCTGTCCCTCATTTTTACATCTATAAACTTTGAGAGCTTGTAAACAGGCACATCTTGCTAAAAGTTTGATGTACTTCTTTGAGGCTTTTCAGTACTGAATAAAGTACATTCTTTAAATGGCAACTTAAGCAAGTCTGCAGACTGACTTCAAACTGAAGATATGAACCAAGGAAACTGCTGTGCTTTGGAAAAGGAACTTATTTGGCCAATATGGACATGGACCCCAAAAGGATGATAATAAACTGTATTTGGTGAATGTCTTCAGATTTCTTTGAAGCTGTATAACCAAATTTGGAATGGAATGCATCTTAACTTATTGGTACAAATCAGTATACCACCACTGAGAGAATGTTGATTCTTCCCCTTAAACTCCCCATTCCCACTTCCCAACTACTTATAACTTATCCCAAGAGTATTTATAGCAGCAATTTTGTTGTAACAAAGAACAAAGACTAGGGAGCAAAATGGGTGCCCATCAGTTGGGAAAATGGTTAAACAAATGCAGTGGAAAATTATTGTACCATAAGAAATGGTATTTATGAAAGATTCATAGTCAAAAACAGAAAGGTTTTTATGAACAGATGCAGAGTGAAATAAGTAGCATCAGGAGAACACAACAACAATAATAATGCAAAACATCTCTGAAAGACTTCAGACCTTTGACCAAAACAGTGACAAATTGGGACTTTAGAAGACTGATGATAAAGCTTGTTACCTGCTTCTTAGCAGAAAAATAATGGAGTTGCAGTTAATGAGATATACAATATCAGAATTGACCGATTTGTTGATTTCTGTTACAAAGGAGGGATTCAGTGGAAGGGTGTGTGTGTGTGTGTGTGTGTGTGTGTGTGTGTGTGTGTGTGTGTGTGTGTGTGATATTTAATGAGTAATGACATAAATGAAAAGAGCATCAAATAAAACATTTAAAAATATACGGAGGAAAACAAAAATAATTTCTGAAGAGGGTACAAAAACAGCACTTTAGTTTCCACTTTTTAAAATATAATATATGCTTGAAAAACTGTTTGTAACAATTTCAGTTTATTGTACAATCATCATTCATATTCTTTGCATGTTGATATGTTTGTGTTTGCTAGTGATTTTGACATTCATAATGAGAAAGAACAACTTTTTTTTTCCTTAAAAGCAACAGATGGACTGGACAAAGCAATGGACTTTCAACCAGAAAAGACCTCAGATTTTATCTCTGATATTTGGTAGTAGGTGATCACATCACCATGATGGTCACTTATCCTCTCAGAGACTATTTCCTCATCTGCAAAATGAGTATGGTGATACCTGTAGCATTATATTAGTGAGGGGAAGAAGTATAGTGCATAGAGGGATAGTTTTGAGGTTAGAAAACCTTGATTCTAGATCTGCTTCTGACACATACTAGCTGTGTGACCATGGGTAGGTCACTTAACCCTTCCACTCAACATTTAAGATTATACATTTTTCAGTTACCCATCTTAATAGTGAAGGAAGTCCTACCAGAGGTTCTCTACACATATGCAATTACATATGAGGACACTAAACAAACCCACCAGATCCTTTATCTTAAGTACTTGTAACAATCACAGGAGATGATGGTCATAAAATGCTTTGCAAAACTTAAAGCAAAATATATGTCAACTAACTATTATTGCCTGAGAATTCCCGGACTTTTCAAATTTAGGTGTCACATTTCAGTATACAATCTAATTAAAGGAGACACTTCACACAATTACACTTGGGGTAGTATTTTCAGTCCAGGTGGCTACATGTCTCAGTAGATAGAACACTGGGCCTACAATCAGGATGACCTTAATTCAAATCTAGCCTCTGGCTCTACCTAGGTGACCTTGGCCAAATCGTCAACCTTTGTTTGCCTTAATGCTCTAGAGAAGGTATTGGCAAACCATTACAATATCTTTGTTAAATACACATAGAAACACACACAAGCAAAACAAAAACAAACAAACAAACAAAACCATGGACCATATGGTCCACAGGATTATAAAGAGTCAAACACAACTGAATGATTGAACAACAAACAAGTATTTTCAAATTACTAATATGTATCATTATACCATATCCAATCCAAGAAGCTTTTATAAAGTGCCTATGTGCAAGACACTATGTTAGGCTCTTTGTATGCTGTATAAGGAAAATTAAAAAAAAATTTATTCCTCCCCACATAAACCAAACTGAGGATGTAATTAGAGGCCTCAATTTTTATACCAATTGTATATAAAGAAAATGAACATCAGTAGGCTTTCTGGTCCATTATGGGTAACGCTTCCCAAAGAGTATTAATACTAGTACTGAGACTTGTCAAAAATTGTCCATTACAAGCTCCATTGTTATCAGCCCATCTTTCAACAGAATTGGACAAAAACAAAAATACTGTATTCCACATTTAAAATCAACATCTTCTTTCTAAGATGTGGACATTTGAAAACAGCATAACGAGTTTAAAAAGAGTTTTTTCTCGAGTTTCATTGAAAACAACAGAGCAGGTGAGCCCATTACTGGAACAATGAGAGTGAAAGGAAAGTGACAATTTTAACAAAGCTTGATTTGGCACATGTAATTATTTCACTACAGATTTGTTTTCCAACGCCCTCTGGTGGCCAGTTGAAGATTAACACCTTTGCCTTAAGAGTGATCTTCAAAGTACTTTTAAAGATTCCCAATTAAGAGTGGGCTTACTTAACTTTTATTTCCAGAAGGATGGTTTTTTTTTTTTGTAAAACCTTGTGTATGTGCATGTACGTGGTACATGTGCACAAAAGCATTGAAAGGACTTAATTTTTTTCCCCTAAAAATGAATAAAGAAAAAAAAACACACTGTACATCCTTTCTACAATATACAAAACTAACCTGTAGCCTCCCTTTAGGAGGTTGGGCTAGAGGGTCTCTAAGATCTCTCTTAGCTCTAAAATTCCATACTGAACACATATTTCAGCCTATCAATAAAAATAGGATTTAATTTTAAATAGGACAAAAGTGCAAATACCTCATCCTACCTCACACCTAACTGAGATAACTTAAAAAAAAAACAACCCTTTATAATAAGATTGTTTTGATTACACAACAGAACTTATTTGGAATTGCTAATGGGTTTATTTCCACAGAGTTTTAGTAAATTAAGATAAAATTCTGGGAAATTGAAATCCATTCACCTTTGAATGTGCATGTACCTCATCCAGCTACAGGGATTGTTTGTTTAGTGTCTTGATTTGCAGTTTCATCAGGATAAGAAACTCCTGGTGTGGCTCCCTTCGCCTATTAAGATGGGCAGCTTTTAATTCAGTATAGTAAGCAATTTAACAAAAAATACTATTTATGAAAGTGACTTTCTCTATGCTTATTAACAGTAATGCAAATCGTTAGCATTTCTGTACACTAGCCCGTGTTTTATCTTTCCCTTCCTTCTTACAAAGCAGGGCTTCTCAATCTGGAATTAGACTCCCAAGGGGTCCATGAATAGATTTCAGAGTATCCATGAACTTGGATAGGAAAACAGCAATTTATTTTCATTAGTCTCTAACTAAAATCTAGCATTTCCTTCAACTATAGACCCAAACAAAACAAAATAAAAGTTTATTCTAAGAAGAGATTGATGAGGTGAAGGCTCTGGGAGCCCCCCTTGATTTTCCTTGAATCTTTGAGGTACAGGCTCTGGGAAACCCCTTGAAGTCTGATTGAATCTTCCCACTTGATGAGGCATTTGCAGAGGTCATAAGTATTTCATTGTGGCTGGGCCCAAACCTCTGTTACTAGCCTGGCCTTCCATTGT
>CM053587.1:253851353-253874499 GCA_028646515.1 Pseudochirops corinnae
TAGCTTAGCACAGACTTGCTCTGTGAGAGTGCCATAGAATAGCTTAGCACAGACTTGCTCTGTGTCCAGTACAGGTGAACTTCTAATAAACTTTACTTTTCTTTGGCTGAGAAGATTTGAGTGGAATTCTTTCCGCAGGACCCGGCATGTTGGTATTTTGGGGTCTCAGGTACCCCTAACCCTCTTTGTGGGTAAACCACTTCAAGATGAGTCTGATCTCACCAGACTGCCAAAGTGTCCATAACACACAAAAAAGTTAAGAACCTCTGGTATAAAGAATCCCTTGTGTCTATTTCTCTTTAGTTATATATATATATATATATATATATATATATATATATATTCATTAAAAAACAAAAAAAAACCCCAAATTCCCAAACCACTCTAACAACATGGGATGGAAATAATAATGAAAACCAAAACTAGCTTTGCTGCATACAGGTTAAAAAAAAAAAAGGGAAGCCTGATAGGCCTGGGGATTCTGGGATATAAAGAAAAGTACAGCTTCTTCTGAAGCGACTGTCTGATAATTCCTCTGAAGTGATGACTCCTTTCATCAGTTCTCTTATCCTGAGTTATCTGAATGTCCATTAATCAAGATTTATTTTGCTATACAATTTTTAGCACCACAATTTTCTGGGGAAAATTAAATAAATCAATTAAAATTAATGGTTGTGCAATTTTGGGTTCTCTTCACATTAAAAAAAAAGGCTACTATGCAATCAGCCTTCAGAAAACTATCAGTTATATTAGATTTGCCATCATTTCAATCCCATTTTTCTTGTACCTTTTTCTCATCCTGCACGTGGTTCTATCAGAATAATGTTAAGGCAAACAAAGGAAGGAAAGCAGACGTAAAACCTCAGAGCTTCTTGAGTGCACATTTCTTAAACCTTCCATTCATTATTCATATCATTAGAGTTTGAGGGCATATATAGCATTCTCTTAGATGTGTCCTCTGAGAAGTGCACTCAGTCTAAGCCTCAGAGGTTGTCTTGCAGCAGGGGCAAAGAGGGAAGCTGATGAAGTTGGCAAACACACTACACTAGATTTCTTTCTAAAATCAATAATATTCCCATGGGTCCATAGTTCCACTGAAAGTCAGTTCTGGGTTTTAACAACTCATCTCTAGCATTTTGAACAAAGAAATACTCATTAAAAAAATCAAGCTCACTCTTGCTCTTTTTATTTTAGAGATACTTTCTCTGAAATTTGTTTTGTGAAATTCAGTTCACATCATCTTCATTCACTGTAGGTGTGAGAAAGAACTTTCTTAGTGTGGGGACTTGGTAGAAAATAATAGATATGACAGCAGCATGTGCCTTAATTTCATCTCAGTTAATAACCTGCTTAACTATTTTTCAACTTCAAAAATGACTATGCAGACAAAGTGAATTGGAAAACCAACCAATTATTTGGAAAATTTGAACTGTGTAGAGAACATAGAGAATTTTGAATGAAAAGCCTGTACCCATCCCTTCCCCCACCCCTGTAATTCCTTTGAATGATATAATTTGTTCATCCGCTTTGTACTTAAAAATTTAAAAAGATGAGAAAAGAAACAAAACAGACTAAAGTTGCCCTAGATACAGTGGTTCTCAACCTTCCTAATACCATGACTCTAATACAGTTCCTCATGCTGTGGTGACCCCCAATCATAAAATTATTTTCGTTGCTACTTCATAACTATAAATTTGCTACTGTTATGAATCTATCTGATATGCAGGATGTATTTTCATTGTTACAAACTGAACATAACCCACAGGTTGAGAAACACTGTCCTAGAACTTATTACCTCTCTATTTTTTTTTTTAATTTTCCTGGGGCACATTGAAAATAGGAGTTTCACAATATCCAAGGGAAATGTATCCCATTTGCACTATGAATATACTAATAGAAGTTAAATGTGGCAATGACTTTAATCAGAAGCCATTGATGGACTGATTTGGGATCTGTTGTTTCCAAATAAATGGTAGAATGTCAGTCATATTTCAAAACTGGATATAGGACATATTCACAAAACATCAATTGACAGTTATTCAAATTCAAGCCATTGGAATAAAAACCATAAATTTTTATTTAAGAATCATAAATTGAGAATTTTAAATTAAGAACTGGAAGACACTTCTTAGGTCTAGTAATACAATCTTTTCATGTTACACATGAGGAAACTGAGGCCCATACTTTTAGTTGTCTAGGTAGAAAGTTGCAGAGCTGGGCCTTGGAGCCAAGTGCCCTGAATCCCAGTCCAGTGGTCTTTCCTCTGTACCACATTGAGTACTTAGGAATGACTAGATTGACAGTATAATTCATGACTGTGTTGTGAGATAGTAATGCCTGGGCATTATATGATAAATGACTATTTTAGAATATGCTTCTAATAATAAAAAGCATGGCACAGTAGAGAGTAGAGTTGGCCTTGAAGTTAAGGAAGCTAGGGTTCAGGACCTACCTCTCATGCATTCTAGCTGTGTGGCCCTACATAAGTCACTAGATTTCTCAGTGCTGTAAATAACTTTTTGAGACTATAAGCTGTAGCAAAGGTTCCAAACATCCATTAACTGGTAAGAGAGATTCCTCATTGGGAGTTCCTTATACCAATGAAATCACAGGTCTGGTCCCTATTCTACACTTATTAAATGATACTGTAGATACATGACCCAATAGGCAATGAAATTTATCCACATGATCAAAGATAGCAAAATATGTCAATTTGGTAGATTGTGGATTGTTACTTACTATTTAAGATCGGCACTTAAATAGCTTAGATCAGGAGTTCTCAAATGTTTTTGGTCTGAGGGCCTCTTTAAAATTAGTGAGTACTCCCAAAAGCTTTAGTTTATATGTATTATATCCACCAATATATAGTGGACTAGAAATGAAAATATCTTAGTATTATTATGAAAATAATTTTGACCGTGTAGACCCCCTGAAAGGGTTTCAGGGACTACAGGGGTCCTTGGATTGCACTTTGAATGTTTAGGCTTAGGATGGTCACTGGTTTAGCTGTTGGGATGTCAGATATATAACATCTGGGAAAGAAAAAGATGAGAAATATACTTTTATTGTACAAAAGTGATTGAGCAAATGAACATCTCAAGAAAAGTCTAAATGGCTCTATAAGGGACAATCAGCAATTATCATTTAGTCATTGACAACAGTCATTTCAAAAATCACCAACATTAAATGATTAAAGTACCAGAACATGGTTCTGCTAAAGCAAATCTTTCCCATAACTCCCTGGAATTAATTCTAAAATCCTCTTTTCTTTGAATCTTGAAAGCATGAAAATACAGGATCATTTGTTTTGTGATGCTTTCTGTAAAGGCATATTTGACCAAAGTTGACAAAAGGACCTATTTTAACCATTTTCCCCTTTATCTTCCCTATTTTGGATCAACTTCCTTAAACTATGAATTATATCTTAAGTAGAATCCTATAGTTTCTTTGGATTTTCATAAAGTTATTGTTTTACAGGCTTTTATACAACTAAAAATGTTTCAGAACGTTGAAGCATATGCAAAGCTTGTTTGAACTCACTGAAAACAAAAACAAAAAAGGATCCCCACCATCCAAGGAAAGATCATTCCTTCCTAACCACTGCTTTCAAGTTGACTGTAGACTTAATTGTTATTAGTAATTGTAGTAATGGTAATAACTAGCATTTGTATTTATATAGCACTTAAAGCGTTGCAAAATAGTTTACAAGTATTATATCATTTTATTCTCACAACTATGAGAGATAGTTGCTATCATTATGACCATTTTACAGGTGAGGAAACTGAGGCAGATTTAAACAACCTGTCCAAGGACACACAACTAGTGCATGAAGTTGGATTTGAACTCAGATGTTTCTGATTTCAGAACCAGCACTCAATCTATTGAGCAGCCTGTTTGCCTTAATAATGTTCAAATTGGCAAGATGAAAGAAAATAGTAACTCTTTAAAGATACATAAAATCTTTCTGACATCTGCTTGATACCACTTTGATTTGGGGAGGAGTGATTATAGTACATTTCACAAGCAGAAGAGTATTCTCTGATCACAACACCAGCACGGTAAGTTACTACTTCTGTTTTTTTTTTTATTCTTCATCTTTACTTAGAAGTGATTCCATACAAGTCATCATAAATTTCTTTCCTCATTATTTCAATAACATATTTAACATCATAAACTCAAAAATGAAAGAGATATTGGAGCCAATCTAGTCTAACCCTTCAATTCAATTAAATTCTACAAGCATTTAAGTGCCTACTACATGTAAGGTACCTTACTGGGTATTTGAGATACCAAGGCATACACAAAACAATCTCTGATCTTTACGTCCTATTGGGGAGATACAACATTGATGCTAGGATTGAAGGGAGCTTTTCAGAAGAACCAGAGGAGCTAGGCAATGATGCAAGCATGATTCCATTTTTTACTTGACACATTTAAAAGTAGGTCACATGGCTTAAATGGAGGCATCAAAAGGAACACAGAAGAGGAAGCAGGTCAACAAGGAAAATGTACTAGTGTGGCATTCTCCACTACCCTCAACTGAGTAGCTCATACCTCCAAACTAGGGAAGCCTGACAATCCCAACACCATAGTCCAGACTGACTTCTCAAAGCCTAGACTTTTCCCAGGGAACTTTGGATAGAATGGTCTTTGGACTTCCAAAAGACAAGAGGAACAGTTGAAAAGTAGGCTGAGAGACGTTATATGACTTACCCAAGGTCACACAGGTTATAAATGGCAGAACCAGAATTTGAACCCAATTTCTCTAATAATAAATTCATCACTTTTTCCTCTGCACATGAAGACCTTGTCCTTTCATAACTAAATACTGTTGAACATATCAGGATTACATGTATTCTTATAGGCAGCCTCCCTTTTGCTTCCAAAGTATATATATAGAGAGAGAAAAAAATGAATGCTAGTTAATTTAAAATGAACAATTTAAAAAGCATGTAGATCACTACATGCTAAGCACATCGCAGGGGATGAGCTGTTTTAGCAGCACTTTGGGTGAGCTAATGTTCTTGTTCTGGTGATTGTAGGCATTGTAGTCTCCTTTTTTCTCTTAAACAGGCAAAGTGCTTCTTTGTGCTAACAATGAAGATGTACATGATCTTGAGCAGGATATGACTTGGAATATGGTATGAATAGAGTATGGAAGAACCAGTTACATCACAGATATTCCAATTCTCCATGCCATACATCTGTGACAACCATCAGCAAAGTTCTCAGGAGGTATACTTGTGTGAGGCTATTTCCAAAGAAAGAAGTAAAGGGACAGAGTCAGCTATACTATTTTCAATATATGCTTAATGTAAGCTTTTCTGAAAAATTTCTCCATCCCACTTTAATATATACTATTAAATTCATAGCATTGTCTTTTTTAGTTTTGAAAAATTAACACATTAGATGACTCAATAACATTTTTGAATTTCTATTTACCTATCAATTAGACATTCAAATCTTGGTCTGTGTGGTTTTCTCAATTAGAACAGCATTTAGAATCTTTCAAATTAAGAGTCCTACTTCTAAAATGAAACCATCTGTTGAAAAGTAGCTTAATATAATGATACTTCTGAGCTAAGACTATTAATTTCCAGCTACAGTTTTAATATAAAATGATGTAATTTGGTGGTGCTATAGAATGGAATCCTATAAAACACATTGCTATTGAGTTATGAGGTATAGGTATATTTATGTTTCACTGTATTTGATAATTTTCTCCTTATCAATCATATTTGAGATTTTTATACCCATTGCTTGGCTAGATGAAAATAAAATTGTATTGCACTAATTCTTTCCCTTCTTTCCCTCCTTTCCCTCCCCTCCTTTCCCTTTTCCTCTCCTTTTCCATTCCTTTTTTCCCTTCCTTTTCATTTCCCTTCCTTTCCTTTTTCTTTCCTTTTCCCTTCCCTTTCCCTAAAATTATAACTTACAGGTTATTTTTACAACAGATGATTTCTAATTTTACTGCAATTGACATAAACCAAGCAAGGCAGATCACTTATTTAAACTTTGTTCTGGAAACTTAATAGTCCCAGTTCCTAACCTTGAATTGTCCAATAAATCAGTTCAATATATACAAAAAGAAATTTTACTGGCATCTTTCTCAAGCTTCCTGTAACCAATTTCTTGTCCTCAACACACACACACACACACACACACACACACACACACACACACTCCCTCACATAAGAAAAATAAAACCTTCACCATCAAAAAACAAACTTACCTACTATGAAGGAGAAATAATCAGAAAATACTGGCTCAAGCAATAGAAAATTCAAGGAAAAACTCCTGAAGTCCTGGAGCCCAGGGACTGAGCAGCAAGTTCAAATGGATCCCAAGGTAAAGGTGATGGAGTTGTCCTCTGAGATGAGATTATCAAAATCTGCATTGACTACTCTGCTGCTGGAGCTGCCCCTTTGTTCTAAGCACAATGCTAATGCTAAAATTATAGTTTGCTCCTGCTTGCACAGTGAACACTGATGTAGTCTGACACACAGCTTCTAGCCTGACTATCTGACTATCCCGAGAGGAAGAGAAGCCACAAAATTGCATCTGTGTCCCTCTTATATAAATCTACCACGAAAAAATGAGCCAGACCAGATGTGTGAATCTGAGAGATGGAAAACAGTGGTCCTGTTAATGTTATTTGACCTCATTTGAAAAATGCATTAGAGTACCAGGAAAACATAAAGTGATTCTCCCTCCTCCCTTTCCTAGGTCAGGGGCGTTAATGTGTCCATTGTTATTCCTTGATGGCAAGAAAATTTTGCTGCTACATAAAATCTTTAATGATACAGACAGGAAAGAAATTCTCTGGGTCAGTGAAAGATAGGTAAATCAAGGGGTAATGGGTTGAAACTATGTTAAAAAAAAAATTAAGTCCAAGAACAGGAAAAAGAATAGGATAATTTTTGAAGTTGTAGAAGAAGTCACCTAAGTATGAGAATGCATAAATCCTTTTTAATGGTGCTCTCCAAGGTTCTGGACAGGGATACAGAATTACAAATTAGTTGTAAATACCTCTACTCTGTTTATCAGTCTCCCCCTCATAATCTTTATGCATTATATTGCATTATTTTTTTCATTTTTCCTCTAATTGGAAAGGCTACTATTTCCCATTTTCTAATTGAGGAAATTGGGTAACAATTAACTCAGTGTAATGGAAAACACCTGACTTGGAGCCAGAAGGAATTTTCAAATTCTGACTCCTATTTGCCCCAGTTGTGTGATTTGGGGTAAGTTTTTTTTTTTTATCCTTTATCAGCCTCAACTTCCTCATCATTAAAATGGGGATTATATGAACAATATCTATCTCACATAGTTGTGAAGAAAATGAATGGTTTGTGAATTCTTCTGTTTATTTCTTCTAGGAGAGTTATGATTTAATAAATCGTGGGGCTGTGGGAAAACAAACAAACACTGAACATAAGGGTTGGAAGACCTTTTCCACAGAAGACCTGGCTTTGCCAATTGTTAGCTGCATTAACTTTGGCTTTCCACTTAAGCATTGTAAATCCCAGTTTTTTTCATCTGTAAAGTGGGATTAATACTTGAACTATCTACTTCACAGTGTAGTTGTCAAATGGCATAACATGAAAGTTCCTCATAAACCCTAAACATAAATGCACCTTATTTGCTTCCAAGAGTCTTTGGCAACTTATTAACATACATAGAGCAATACAGTTCAAATATCAGAACCCATCTGTAACCAAAAAAAAAAAAAGTTTTTTGGACTGTCTGTATCCCAGTATTAATAACAGTCCTATGCACATAGTAGGTACTTAAGTACATTGAATCAAAAGTGCTTGTTTTTGTAGTGTCATATTTATATTATTTTGTTACTTGTAGAAACTTTATAACATCTAACACTCAAATTGAGATGCCTTATGATGAAATGCTGTCTTTGGCACTGGAGAGGTTCATGCTTGTGGGGAATATCATAGAAAGAATTGTGTTTGTGGAAGGGACTGAATTAGATGATCTCCAAGAATTCCTCTAATTTGAATATTTTATTATTTTGTATCTTTTTCTTATTTTGCCAATTTTCCAGTCAAATTAGTGAATTTCCCCTAGGAGAAATATAAACATAAATAAAACAGTTCATACTCTTAAGTATACCCTCCTTGACTCACACTCACCCAAATTAATTCATAGTATATTGTACACAGTTGAAGCTTAATACACATTTCCTTTTCCTCCTAGAAAAGGAAAACAGAAGATTATACCCTCTAGGATTGGCACTTAAGAAAAAAAAATATTATAACCAATATGGAAAGTAAAGTATCTAAGAAATCCTGTATTTTCGAGAGAAATATTAAAACCAGTATGGGAAGGAAAGTACTTAGAGACCTTGTGTTTAATATTGAATTCCAGTCCTAAAGTAGTTATGACTCTAGATATAACTTAAGTGATAATTTTCCCCTCTCCTAAAATGTAAATTCTGTGAGGTTAGGGATTGACATTTAAATCATGGAGCTTTCCCAGGTCTGGGTTAGGAGGTGATAGGTTGATAGGTGTGGAATTGAATAAGACATAGGACAAAATGTAGTAAAGAGATAGGAACATCAGATACATTAACAAATAGAATCCTTTTGTCCCCATATGTGTATGTCTGTTTGCATGCCCTTCAATATATTTGAGAATCCATATGTTCTTTTAAAAAAATCTCAAGGAATAACACATACCCATTTCATGTACAAACTTTTGAAGATAAGTCATAGCTCTACCCATTCTGCAGTGAACAAAGCTAATAAAACTCTCAATATCGATCATGTACATATTCTGCTTGTTCCTAAGCAATGGCATCTAAAACTTTTAAACGTGAAAACAGAGTTGGTTCATTGCTTTCAAAATTCTGTTGATTATTTTCCAAATAATAGGTTTAGATTCTATTTCCTACCAAATTTCTAACATCTATTGTTCTATGACTTTTTTTGATGAATTTTTCAGGTTTAAGAATTAATTACAAATAACTATATTGATCAGTTTTAAACTCTACAAAGGATATATCAAGTAACATAAAGAACAAATCAAATAAGACAATCCAGAAGCTAGTTCAAGGTCTTCTTGCTAAAAATAAATTGTTTTTGAACTTTTAAACCTTTAAAGAAAAAAAAATTTTTACTCCATTTTGTTCTAAAAAAAATTGTTTTAATTCCCCCAATTCACAATTTTATAATCTTTATCCCTGTGTCAATTTTTAAAAATGCCAATATGGAAATAAGAAATGAAGTTATTATCTTTGGCTTAAACTTTTAAAACTGAATATTATCTGCAGGAAGTTATGTGTGGATGGAGAGAAGGCTTCTCTCCACTTTAAATCTATGATCCTATGATGTGAAGGGAGGAAAGTATTTACTGTCTTTTGAATGTTCTATAGGAATTAATTCATGATTTAACAAACATTGATATTAATGTGTGCACAATATACTGTACTACTTCCAGGGAAAAATATGAATATAAGGTACAGTTCTTCCCCACAAAATGCCTCCCCTCTTCCTCTCCACTTATCCAAATCCTATTAATCTATATAGGATCAGCTCAAATATTATCTCCTCCATGAAGCTTTCTCTGTCCTTTCCATCCTAGTGGACTTCTCACAATGCCTATAATGTGTTTTTTTTAACCACTAGTTTGACAATTAGTTGTAGTTTATCTCTTAGTGTTGAGATAGCTAGGTAGTACAATGGATAAAGCACTGAACTTAGAGTCAGGGATACTTGAGTTCAAATCCAACTTCAGACACTTACTAGCTATGTGACCCCTTTTCAAGTCATATCATCTCTGTCTGCTTCAGTTACCTCATTTTAAAAATGGGAATAATAATAGCATATATCTCTCAGGGTTTTTATGAGGATTAAATGAGATAATACTTTTAAAGCACTTTGCAAAGTTTAAGGTACTATAGTAAATGCTAGTTATTATTATTATGATTATTTAACATTTCACCTTTGTGTTTCATGTCTTTTTTGTTAGGTTGTAAGATTCTTGTGGGCAGGGATAATACCTCTATTTCTTTGTATCTCCTATAGAACTGAATGTGGTAAGATGAAATTCAATAAAGATAAATGTCTTAAAAAAGGCTTATAATTAGAGAGAAATATAAATTACAGAAGTGCATGATGGAGAAGTGTGGCTAGACAGTGGCAGGCCTAAACAGGATTTTGGAGTTTTAGTAGATTAAATGTCAGTAATTCAACTGTGTGATAGAGTAGCCAAAAAAATTAAGGAGATATTAGGTTATAGGCATTGAGGCACTGAGTTCAGGACTTGGGAGGTGACAGTCCTACTGTGCCATCAATGCCTTGGTTAAACAACATGTGGAATGCTGTGCTAAGTTACAGATACCACATTTTAGGAAGGACATTGGTAAGTTGGAGAATATCTAGATCAGGGTAAAGAGGATGGTAAAAATTTTGAGATCATTTAACAGGAAGATTGGTAGAAGGAACTGGGGATATTTAGCCTGGAAAAGAGATTTACCATAGAAGGGACATTATACCAATATTCAAATATTTAAAGATAGATATGATTTAGAAGAGGGTTTAGACTTTTTCTGCTTAGATGGCAGAGGACAGAACTAGGAGCTTTGGGTTAAAATTGGGAAGAGTCAAATTTGGCTTGATGGAAAAAAAATGCCTAATACTTATAGATATCCAGAAATAGAATGAGGTTAATTTTTTTTTTTTAATAAGGGAGTGGGTTTCTTCCCTATCAACACACTGGGGGTCATCAAACAAAAGCAAGGTGACAACTTGTCACACATACTGTGGAGAGGAATCTTGTTTGGGGTAGGGATTGGATTAAATCACTTCCTTTCTAACTGAGCTTTTTTTTTTTTAATTTTGAAAAACACATGCATAAAATGTTTAATAAATAGTTGAGTAATTACTATATAAATGAAAAGAAAAGCAGCACGTATATTTTAGGATTACAGCTTCAAGATGGAAGAGACCTTAGAATCATCTAGTTTAACAGCTCAATTTTACCAATAAGGAAACTGAGACTCATAGAAATAAGACGACTTATATAAGGTGTTATTTGTAGTAAATATCAAATCCAGGAATCAAATTCAGGTTCTTGGGTTTCAAATCCAGTGTTCATCCTACTATAATATACTTCCTCTAATTAGTAATATAAATATTAAGCAATTAATAGAAATTTGATCATTTTTCCTGTGGCTTGAAATCACACTTAAATTTTTTATACTCTATAAAGACAAATAAGCATAAAGGAATATCCAGTCAGATGACATCAAAATTTATGTTGTAAAACACACTGTCTTATAGAAAAACAGCATAATGGCCTTTTAAAGACATTTGTCACTGTGATAAAGGCATTTAACTGCTATTTAGTTTAATGATTCATACTTAGACTATCACTCTATACCTTTTAAAGTTAAATTGGTGTCTCTTAATGGTGTGAAATTGGTGAAATTATAAATTGAGATTCCCTGTTCACAGAATAAATTGAGGAAGAAGAAAGGTGGTTAATTTTTCCTTCCACTTCATTCTTCATTTATGCAACAAAGGGCTTTAGCCATGCCTTGGGGAAAAATATTCATTGGTACTAGATTGATAGTAGGGTGATGTCAGAGTTCTAGTAACTGCTTCAGGTCTAGTAACCCAAGAGAGATTAGAAGCTTTCCTCTGAGGATTTAGACATATGCATTTGTCTAGTAAATGTATGTTTTGTCTAATATCTCCCAGGATTTTGTGGGTTTCCTATCATACGTATGTGCGTATGTATGTATGTGTATATGTGTGTATGTATACAATTGTTATCTTCTCCTTCCTCCATTCTTTTTTGAATACTCATGTACACATCTATTTTCTTTAGACACATATTACTAGTGAAGGAATACTTTGTGAGGTGACTGAGATAAGGAACATAAATAGCTAAATTTGAAATATGTATTTATTTATTATCTGGCCAAAATGATTTTTGGTTTTTGTCCTTTGTGCTCAAAGAAGACCAAAATGACATCACTGTGTTGAGGTCCACGTACAGTGTGTCTGACTGTGACTGATCAAACCACTACAAGCTTGGATGGCTCTACCATAGGTTGGGCACAAATAGTCCATTTGAACATCTGGAGTGGAGATGTCTAAATATGTGCATCTCACATTTCTTTTAAGCTATTGCAATTATGCTTTCCTCATAGGACACAGTGCCTTTTTTTTTTTTTTTTGCTTTTTTTTGGAGGGGGGAAGGCAGGGCAATTGGGGTTAAGTGACTTGCCCAAGGTCACAGGGCTAGTAAATGTTAAGTGTCTGAGGCCAGATTTGAACTCAGGTCCTCCTGACTCCAGGACCAGTGCTGTATTCACTGCACCACCTAGCCCCCCTACAGTGCCTTTTTTGATGCAGGCACACCATTCTGGACAGTCCTGTGTCAATGTCTCCCATGACTCTCATTTGATTCCAAAGTTCTTCAGGGAGACCTTGAGGGTGTCCTTGTATTACTTCTTCTGACCTCTAAAGGAGTACTTGTTTGAGTTAGTTGTCCATAAAACAGTCTTTTAGGCAGACCTATATTTGGCATTTGAACAATGTGGCCAGTCCATCCAAATGGTGCTCTCTATAGTAGAGTTTGATTACTTGGTGGTTCAGCTTGAGAAAGGTCCTCACGGCCTGGTACCTTATTTTGCCAGGTAATCTTCAGAATCTTCCTAAGATAATTCAGATGGGAACAACTCAATTTCCTGGCATTGGTGTTAGTATATTGTCCAGGTTTCACAGGCATACAACCATGAGGTCAGCACAACAGCTCTGTACACCTTCAGTGTGGTAGGCAGTCTAATACCTCTTTTCTCCCACACTTTTCTTTCAGAGCCTTCCAAACACTGAGCTGGCTCTAGGTATGCATGTATCAACCTCATCATCTATGGATACATCTCTGGACAGTATATTTCCAAGGTAAATAAACTTATCAACAGCATTAAAAATTTCTCTATTTGCTGTAACTGATAGTTACATGTACGGATGGTATGGGGCTGGCTAGTGGAGAACCTCTATTTTCTTGGTGTTAATTGTCAGGCCAAAATTAGCACAAGCAGCAAAGAATCAATCCATACTCTGTGGCATATTAGCCTCAGAGGTT
The DNA here is from genome assembly GCA_028646515.1 of Pseudochirops corinnae. Lineage (NCBI taxonomy): Eukaryota > Metazoa > Chordata > Mammalia > Diprotodontia > Pseudocheiridae > Pseudochirops > Pseudochirops corinnae. The sequence goes on from CM053587.1 coordinate 253,864,464, forward strand.
GCATTAAGCACACAATTATTTGTGAGCAAAAAGTCATACACCAAATTTTTTTCCAATTTAGTCTTGGCTTGTAGCCTTTTAAAGTTAAATAATTTACCATCAGTGTAGTAGCTGATCTTGATGCCATTTTTGTCCTTGTTGAAGGCATCTGACTTCACTTAAGGCATCATTCCAAAAAGCATGGGAGGAAGCACATAGCCCTATTTCACTCCATTGGTGACTGGGAAAGTACGAGAGCATCATCCATTACCCAGAGTCTGTGAAAGCATACTGTCATGAGATTTATGTACAGTATTCATGAATTTCTCAGGGCAACCAAATTTTGCCATCATCTTCCACAAGCCCTTATGACTGATAACATCAAAGGCCTTGGTCAGATGGATAAATGTTGTGTACAGATCTCTGTTCTACTCCTGTCTTTCTCCTGGAGTTGTGGGCTGCAAAAACTTTATTGACCATACCTTGGCCCTTTCTAAAGCTACACTGGCTCTTGGGTAGATGACCATCTTCCAGGTGAGAGATAAGCCCATTAAGGAGGACTCTGGCAAGAATCTTGCCAGCAATAACTGGGATAGAGGACCCTTCCCTTCCCCACTCCCTGAATTGTCACACGATATCCTCTTTTCCTTTTCCTTTTTCCTTTCAACAAACATATTACCTGGGCAAATCAATATCTAAGGTGAAGTAAGGCTTTTCGACCCCCACACCTGTAATTATGTTTGTTCTTTATGGGCAAGCACTTATGCAGAAAAGAAACTCATTTATAGTACGCAGTCTTAGAGAGTTGTCTGCAGGCACTGAGAGGTTAAGTGACTCACCCATGGTTGTGGCTAATTTGTGGCAAGAGGGAAGCCTTGAACCCGAGTATCCAGGCCCAATCACTACGCCACATTGTTTCTCCTGAAAGGTTTGAACTGAAGCATATCTTTAACATAATTTATTTTAGAAACATGAATAAAAATATCATTGACTTTATGCTACAGAAACTATCAGTGCTACATATTCAGACATAATAATGGGAGTATTTTAACTACTGATTTATACTACAATTTCATTTGCAAAAAATTAATAGAATAATGACAAAAATGATGGAAGATTATGAGCAGTTTTCTTCACAAAAGAGCAAAAAGTCATAGAGAAGAAAGCAAGTAAAAGAAATGGAACAGATATACTAAGACAATAATCTATTCTATTAATCGATGACAGAAGAATCACCACTGTTGGAACACATTTGAGAAACTGGAAATGTCATTTAGGAAACTGAGATAAGAAAGGCAGTTGGATTCAACCAAATACACACAAGCATGCATAGAGCATTGTTCAGATGTGATGGCAGAGCCATATGATGAATTCCTATCGGCCTTTCTTTAAGTAGTAGATAGAGCACTGGACCTGGAGTTAAGAAGAACTGAGTTCAAATTTAGACATTTACTTAGACATTTACTGTGTGACCCTGGGCAAATCACTTTAAGTTCTGTTTGCCTTAGTTTCTTGAACTATAAACTGAAGATAATAATAGATAGCACTTACCTTGAAGGGGTTGTCACGAGGATCAAATGAGGTAACAAGTATTAAAAAGTTCTTAGCACAGTGATTGGCATGTAATAAGTACTGTATAAATGCTTATTATCCTCCCATTTCCTTTCTTCTCCTCTGAAGGACAAATCTGGCCCACTTAGTATGCATCTGGACTCAAATGCAGAGAAAATAAATTCTGGAGGCAAGAATTAAGGGTCATTGTAAAAGATATCTATCTGTAAAATTTTTAATGAGATTGGTCTATATACATATTGATGGTAGCCTTGATGAAAATATTAGAGTAGTAGACCATTCTCTACAAATTGTGATGATTCTTGACACAATGACTGAGAAGTATAGAGAATACAGGATCCAACTGCTTGTTAATTATTTTTTAAAAAAGTTTAACTTAGAGCTCTTTAAAGGCTTTCCTCCCCAAAAGTGTCATCCTTGCAGATGTTAAAATTGTCAATAGATGCAGCAATAATTTTTTCATTGGTCTTCTGTGAAGATATGAGTGAGACATAAAACACAGAAATATGCTTTCCAGAGGCATTCTCACTCTTTGGGGGACCCCTTGTACAAGATTCAAATGAAATACAGTTTGCCTGTATATAGTGAAGATCTATACATGCTTCTACTTAGAGTTTCCATTGTGTTGATTGCAAGAGCCCTGAAACACTATAGAACCTTCTCAATCAGTTCCATAAGCACTCAAGGTATTAAGTACAAGGAAAAACTAACTTGGTGAAGCATGCATGTTGCCCAGATTATGCCATTTAGTTTGATAGAATGCCCACTGCACAAGTCAATTAGTACATAGATTATCAACAAGTGCAGCAGAAGTAATTTGAGCTGATACTATTACTGAATAGTTGTAGGATGGGAAATTGTACCATAATTGTGAAATTTGTGGATTATAAACAATAATAATTTCCTTGTTTTTCTTTTTTGCTTTTTGGAGGGGGGAAGGCAGGGCAATTGAGGTTAAGTGATTTGCCCCATGTCACATGGCCAGTAAATTAAGTGTCTGAGGCCAGATTTGAACTCATGTTCTCCTGACTCTAGGGCTGGTGTTCTATCCATTGAGCCACCTAGCCACCCCAACAATACCAATTTCAACTGCCAAAATTTACCCTCTTAACATTAATTTTTCCTGGTGTTATATGGCTATAAATCATGGGACACCACAATCTCAGAAATAAAAATTGTAGTAGACCCAGAAGGAAAGGGAATGACACATGATAGTAAAAGTATGCTGTGGTAATGGGGAGAGGAATCATGTGGTTGAGAGAAACAAAGAATGGATGGAAAACCAGAAATTTGAGTGTTGCAATGGGATACACCGACGAGCAAAATACCAAGAAGAAGTTGACTAGGTTGTTGGGTGGATCTGCTTCAGAGAATTTATGGAAAGTCATGGATAAGAACTGCATAGGCTGAGAAGACATGAGCAGATTACAAACTGTGCTGAAGTACCCACATAGATGAAGTCACTGATACTTTGAAACAATGAGGCACAATTGGGGTATATACATTATAAGTAAATAATGTTAATGAAAAAAATAAAATTGAATTTATTTACTTTTTTTGTATTTAGTAAAAACAACTCTACAAATCCAAGTCCAAGCCAATCATTCACCGCTTTTCAGAAATACTTAATAAAGCTAACCATAGATAAATAAGAATGATCTTGTACAGAAACTTAAATTTCATTATGATTTATACAGCTTTATAGGCAATCAATCCACAGAATCTCAGGATATCATGGGATCACACAGACCATTTAACACATACCATATTGAAGAAGAATTCCTTCTTATACATAGATGACAAATGATGAAACATTCTGTGCCTGATGACCAGTGATCAAGAATTCACTTCCATAGAAGAAAGCTCATTTCAGTTCTGGATCAGTCTATGAGGAAGTTTTTTCCTTCCATCAAGCCTAGATATGTCTCCTAGGAGTCTCCTTCCATTACTAGTTGTCCTCTCTCAAAGGAAACAGAACAGAAAATTCCATTCTCTAGGACAAAAACACTTCAAATATTGGAATGCCAAGATCATGCCCCATATCTCCCATCATCTCTTCTTAAGGTTTATCTCTGGATCGATCATTAGATCCTCATATGTCATGGCATGATATTGAGACCCTTCACCCTGCTTGTTTTTCTCCTAGGTGGGCTCTGAAGTTTACAGATATCTATCCTAAAATATGACAGCCACAACAAAACAAAATACCTCAGATATTGTCTGACCAGAAAGACAATGATCTCCATACTTGTAAAAGTATTGTTGCTGTGGGATCAGTTTGCAACTATAATAATATAAATATTATAGGTAGATCTGTAAGATCCCAAGAAAATTTACAATATCAAGTTAATAGTTAGCATTTCTTCAAAAATAAGAACTGAAGCCATCTATGATAGGGATGTCTAGCAGCCAGCAAAACGTGTTTCACATAGAAAGCACTTAAATTGTCAGATGTATGGCCAAAGCAAGAAATTGTAAGTAACCAAGAGAGGAGGCAACATTTGTGAAAATCTGCTGGCAAAAGTGGTTTGGAAATTGGTGCTGACAAGTCCCAGCACACTCATTAGGGCCCAGACAAAAGACAGTCAGTGCTCATGTGTGCAGATGCAAGGAGAAAGGGGGTGGGGTGAGAAAAGAGAAGGTGACTGAAGGAGGGGAGTGGTCGGGGGGAAAAGAGACTTCAGAAGTGGCCCCCTTCTCTTTCCCTGCTTCTGAAAGTAGCTCACTCAAGCTGCCATCTACCTTGGGCAGGGAAGAGAAAGAAACGTCCCCCCAGTCATCACTGTCGTCTAAGACATGGTAGGAGGCACAGTTGCCATCTAAATCAGAGACTTCCTTTGGGTCTCTATCCTGGCCGAAATCTGCCAGGGCATCTTCTCCAGTGGAGACATGGGGTTTCTCATCACTGTCTGAGAAGCTGCTCTGCTCTGAGTCAGGCTGCAGTGATGGAAGCCCTGCTCCTGGCTCCCTGTCTTTGGCTAAGGGCTCCCCAGTCTCGGGCTGCTCTGCCTCGTTGTGTTCTGAGGTCTGCTTGTTCTGCAGTTCTGCCTGGATGTTCCTAGCCACGTGGTGAACGAGATGAGTGAAGAAAGCTAAGGTGAAGTCAGTAGCTTCCTTGCTGACTTCCAAGCAAGCTTCTTTTAGACTGTGCACAGTCAAGATGCAGAGGATGACCATTTGGAAGAGGAGTTGGTCTGGCAGGAAGGAGCCAGGCTTCTGCTCTCCCCCGGGTCCTCTGCCCCACCTCTGCCAGTCTGGGATTGGCCTGTAGGAGAGACACAGGCCAAAGTCCTCTAGGATACCCTCCCCCAGGCTCTCTGGCCTCACTTCTCCTCTGCCCCTGGGCTGCAGGAGGCTCTGGAGATACAGGAAGCTCACCAGCAGCCTCTTAACATCTTCACATTGCTTCTGCTCCAGTCAGTTTCCCAAGCACACTGCCTCTCAAATGAACATACATTGCCTCAACTTTGCTGTAGACGAGTTCGAGATCCGAGGATGCTCTAACACATGGCACTTCTGAGTAGATACAACAGTGATAAAAATATGTAGCCTCAAGAGAAAAATACCTCGTGCCCGACAGGGTAGCCAGGTGTAGGAAGGGCAAGCCCATCTCAGGAATCAGGGTCAGAGCTTTGTAGTAGTATGTTTCAGCTTGCCTCTGCGTAGGGGGAATCCAGGCACTCCCTCTGATAGTGGTACAAGTTTCCAATGTCCACTAGACAACCATGACAGAACTTCCGAGCCCAGGCCCTCGCTTCCACGGAGGTAGAGCCTGCCTTCCTAACATAGCTCACAGGGGAGCTTGGAGTCCAGTCTATGTAGCTATCTAACTTCAGCTGAAAGATGTCTTGCACAGAAAAGAAGATCCTGTGATAGACATCTATTCCCTTTCTCAAGTGGCCCTGGTAAGCGCCTTCTGGGCTGCAATTATCCATGAGGGCTCCCTTGGTCTTTCTGAGATTTCTGATCTGCAGATAGACTTTTTTCCAGAGCAGGTCTTCTGCTTCCCCACCATAACCACTTGGGCTCAGCAAGATCAATTGAATGCTGAGTTGTTCCAGTTGGTTCCTCAGGGCCAGGCTCTCAGGCTGGAAGACTTCTTGGTGGGCTGTCTCTTTGGCAAGGATGGTGTCTGGCTTCCCGGCTGACTCCACGATCTTCAGGAGAAGCTGCTTGGCACTCTCTGATTTCATGGTTGGGGAACTGGTGCTGGCGAGTCCCAGCCCAGCACCAGTAGAGCTCAGACCCAAGACAGGCAGTGCTGGCACCTGTAGATGCTGACAAGTCCGATGAGATGAGCCTTCCTTGGGGATGGCGGGGGTGGAGGAGGGGAAACAATAAACCTACAACACCAATTTCTGAGACAAAAACGGGAAAGGCAAACCCAACTTACCTTGTAGGGTGTCCTTGAACACCGACTATGGCCAGTCACAAGTCAGTCACGGGTGAGAAAATTGCAGATCCACGGTGGATGCCGACAGGCAGAACCTGGGGCTCCGGCAGGCAGGAGGATCCCCTGAGAAATGAAGTGCACTGGAAGAACTCTCGGTCTTTTATAGCTCGGGCTTGCTGTCAGAAGAGGGTGACGTCAGGGAGCTCCACCCCCCCCCCCCATCCCCGCCCATACTAATCACCACTGAGCTCCTCTGAAAGGGAAGAAAGCCAAAGCACCCCGAGGAGAAGTGCCAAGTGAAACCTCACCCGAATGTCAGTAAGGAGACCTGCTTATTTCTGTGTGGGCATCTCCTAAATTTTGCTTGATGATATTGAAAGGAGAACGTTTTTGTTTTTTGTGTTTTTACACGATGGCGGCTAAGAGTTCATTAAAACCTCCTTGGAGCAGGAGATAAGGGAGAACTCTCAAATGTCCCAGGGGATGCCAAAGCAAGAAAGAAAGCAAGAAGTGATGGAAAGGCTTGGGAGAGCTGATGGAAAAGGAGGCCAGGTTCAAATGGTGAGTCATTGTGGTCTCAGTTTGGATCTGGGGATCACCTCAAGCTGAAAGATAGAAGATTGGTCTTAGCAGAGGAAATTCGTCAAAGGTCGAAACTTTTCTGAGGAATGGAACAAAGGGGCAATGTTCCTTTAAATAAACTTCAGTCCATGAATGGTTTCTCTCCACCCCACTCCCGCCTCCTCCAAGAAGTGGTCAGTCAGGACTGGAAGGGCAAAGCAGTTTCTCTCTGGACCCACCGGCTTTTTCCAGTCTGGCTTGTCGGGGACCCAGAGCAGTTCTGGATCGCTTGCTGCAACGTATTTCTTTCAGCCTCTTTCTTTTATGTGCCCTTATTACTCTTTCAACTTAACTTTGTTAATTTGTTTAATTGGAAGGCTTATTTTATTCCCACATTTAGAGGCTAGGGTATTCTTAGAATTATTTTAAATTGTTTTCTTGTGTTCTACCCTCAAATTGGAAGATTTTTCCATCAGACTCTCTTTCCTCTTACATTTTTGTCTCCAATTATATGAAGCTACTATTATTACTTACCTAACTTTCCTAAACCTTTCCATTTTCCAGAATTTCTTTTCCTTTATACTCTTCCTTTGGATCTCCTCCCTGGGCAAGCTCCACCCACCAAAAACAGTTCCCATTCTTTTATAAGGGGACTAGTTAGTCTTTTAAATGCAAACATTGGTTTGCTGCTAAGGTTCATCCATGAAGCAGTTTTTTTGTGTGTTTAGGTAAACAAAAGACAGCATTGGTGATGAAAAGGTCATCTATAAGTCTTCATTAGTAAGTGGCCATTACTGTTGCTGTTTTCAGCTCCTTTCTTCTCTACAACTCCCTGCCAGGTTTGATAGTCTGTGCCTACTCTAGCATTAATGTCACCCTGAATTATAAGCTCGTCCTCTTTGGCACATTGATGATAAGAGTTTCCAGGTCTTCTTAAAATTTTTCTTTGACCTCATCAGGGTACGTCATTGTGGGAGCATAGACACTGATGATGGGTGCATGATGTTTTTCTGTAAGTGGCAATCTGTTGTTTGTTATTGATCACAAGTCTGTTATTCATTCCTTTTGGTAGGCATAAAAGCTTGTTGACTAAGATTCCTTTTGATGGCAAAACCTGCACCAGCTTCACAGAGCTCCCTTTCACTGTGGCCACTTGTAATGCCATGCACAAGCAGCTTCCCAAAAGAACGTTACTGTGAATAGGCTTTAAGGTTCTGATTACACAGTAAAATGAACACTCCATTTATTCCATTACAAATCAAGACAAACATTCACAACAAATCACAATAAAATGTTCACAACATTACATCTTATCACAGAAAATCACAATATAGTGTTCACAGCAGCTTAACATTAGAATGGCCACACAGTTTTCACCAAAGTGGCCACAGTATTTAGAACAAAGAACAAAAGAATAATCGTCTGGTTTATCTATAAGGGGGAAACCCTCCTTACTTAATCATCCAATCATTCCACAATACAAGTCAGCCTTCCACTCATGAGGCAATCATAAGATTACTTAATCAGTCACTTATCCAGATTCTCAGTTACTAAGTATCATTAATCACTAAATACAATCATTAGAAAATTATACAAACCCTTTACCCCTCGGTGTCTAGTACAATATCCAAGGAGAGACCTTTTCTTCATCTTGACTTCAGGTGGCCTCTCAGATTCCCTGGATCCCCTTCCATGGTCCCAGACCTGAAAACACCAAACAGTCACTGGGATTCAGAGGCAGACAGCTCCCAGGTTCTCGTCCAGTCCTCTGGGCAGTTCTTGCTACATACTGAAGTTCACAGGGTACAGCACATCTCAAAACCTTCACCACTTCTGTTGCTGGGAACTCCAGGATCAACCAAGCCACAAAGAAACAAAGTCTTATCCTGGTTATGCTTCTTCAGTCCTCTAGCAGTTCAGCTGGCCCTAGGACCCAGAAGAGATCTCAGCCTTCCAGGTGGCCTTCCAGGTGACCTCCTGGGCAGCAACTTCAGCCTTCACCAGATTCTGGTCTCATAGAAAACTCCAACTCACTTCTAAGTCCAGCAGCCCAGCTTCCAGATGCTGGGAAAATTTTGCTTCCTCCACCAGGAGCCACCAGGAGGAAAATTCTTGATTCTGACTGTCTCTCCTCTGGAGGTTTTCTTAAATACACACATACATATTGGCTTCCTGTCTCGCCCAACTCCTTCCTGTTATGTCAGCAACAGGAGACAGAGTTCACACCTTCTGTTTCTTTCACAGAAGTACTTGGGCTAAGTACCTGCTAAAATAATTATCAATACACCACTGCAGAAAACTGTATATCTAGCTCCAGCTTCAGTAGATTGACCTTCATTTGCCAGCCTTCTTTCATTCAGGGCTGTTTTTTTAGATGAGATACCTGCTGAATTCTTTTGCAACAAGAGCTGTTCATCTTTCACGTCTATTGAATTTTCGTGTTGTCTATTAGTGTGCACACATTCCATGTGCCTATAGTGAGTTGAATCATCTTTGTGACATTAGAGAAGGTGCTCTATGACCAAAGCAGAATTGAAATGGTTCAAAAGAAATGTGATGTGCACATTTAGAGAATCCACCCCAAATGTTCACATGGGCTGTTTGTGCTCCACCTGTGGTAGAGCATTCTGAGTTTGTATTGGTCTGATCAGGCACAGTTGGACACACTGTAACTTGACTCTAGCTTAGTGGTGTTGATGGAGTCCTAACCAAGCTGCCCTCAGCTCCAATATCCAAACTTCACTACAGACTCACTGTATCTACCTAACTCTTCCATTCCCCCCCCCCCTCCCCGCTAACATCCTAAGTTATGCCCCACTGCTCACTAGAACAAGTGTGCCCCTGAACTCTTAGTTCCCACAGAAACAGCAGGCACGCCCATGTGATAGAAACTCAGCACCTCTCCGCCCCCCCCTGCCAGACCCTTTCCCACAACAATAGGTGTGCAATCACAATCGAATCATCCATTTAGTCCAAGAAAGGACCACAATAGCTAGCCAGTTGGAGGGCAGAATGACCAGCATGTTTAACCACCGAACCATAGGTGGGACCCCTCCTCCATCACCTAATCCCTCAACAAACCCCTCCTGTCAATCCCATAACTGTATGTAAATTTTGATTATGTAATCAGCATCATACTCTATATAAAATTGTGTGCTTTGCCTTACTGAGGGGCTAATTTCCTCAAAGGGACTTAGCCACCCGCCAGAGCATGAAACCTCAAAACTACAATAAATCTTTCCAACTGGCTTGGAGTTGTCCTGAGTCTGTAATTCTTTTTTTTTTTTTAATTATTATTATTTTTTAAATTTTATTTTAGTTTGCATCATTCATTTTCTTTTTTTTTTTTAATTTTTAAATTTTATTATAGTTTGCATCATTCATTTCCACAAGATTTTGAGTTACATATTTTCTCCCCCTCTTCCCCCCACCCACCGCCCCAAAACAGCCATCCCAGTGTGTCCCTCCTCCCCCAGTCTATTCTCTCCTATGTCACTTCTCAGTAGGGCAGGATGGATCTCCCGACCACAG
>CM053587.1:253874999-253911870 GCA_028646515.1 Pseudochirops corinnae
GTCCCAAATTGCTGGGGTCCTCCTGGCTGCTGTAGCTCTCAGGAAGGTGCTGGGTCCCTTTCCTACTTACTTCCAGCTCACTGGATAATGAAGACTCCAGGACCGAGGCCCAAGACTGCGATCTGGATCCAGGCTGCTCAACGTGAGAGCATTCACCCTCTGAACAATCGCTTAGTCCCCCTGCTGTCTGCAGGTCACAGGAGTGAAAGCTGCAATGCGGAGGTGGGTGCAAAACCTCTGCCTTTCACTTTCCCGCCCTGGAGGCCTTTCGGTCAGACTGCTTTTCTCCCCCGATTTCGCAATCTCCACTGACCTAGTTCTAAACGCTCGCAGCTGCCGCTAATCTGCTCACCAGAGAGGCTCCTCCTGTCCAGGGGCCCCCAGGGCTCAGCCAGGGCTTTAGGCCAGGCTGGTTTTGGTTCGCAGTGCTGATATGGTTCCTCGTAGCCGAGCTGACTTTAGTGGAAGTGTGCATTTTGGAGTTCTAGGATTACTTTAGAGTTGTATTTTATGGGTATTTTGGGGTGGATATGTGAGAACTGCGATACGTTGCTGCTGCTATGCTGCCATCTTGGCTCCGCTCCCCCCCCCCCAGTCTGTAATTCTTTAGACACGACCAGCCGCAACCCTACTGAAACCTCATCAGTGTCATTTTGGTTCTGTTTGAGAATGAAGGCCAATAACCTAACAGTTAGCTAGCTGTGGATGGGAAAGCAAACTAAATAAATTTATTTACAGTCTTGCACTTCTCTGTTTCTTTTGGAAGCTCACCATTCCCAATATTTATCTACTCTGGTTTTCTATTCTGTCCCCATTATCTCCAAAGAGGAATATAATATTAATCTGCATACCCATGGAACTCTGCAAAATTAGATACATTTAAGATAACTATCAGTCAACAAACATTTATTAAGTAGCTAATATGTGCCAGCCATTGGGCTAAGCCCTGGGCATATCGACACAATAAAGAAAGATAGCTTCAAACTCAAGGAAAGAGTTTAAAATGTAATAGGAGAGGACAACATAGAAAATGAAATGGAAAAGTGTGTGTGTGAGGTGCTGGGGGCATGATGGAGAAGTCCAAAGGGGTGTGGCTCACTGGTAAGTGAAGAATAAGAAAGTCACATGTGACTAATCCCTAGGTTTTCAGTGTGAGTTTATGTCTTGTAGCAATGGATGAAAAGGTAAAGGAATGTGGATGGGGTCACCCAAACTTATTTAGTCAGTCAGCCCATATCCATTATTATTAACACAGTCACTGTGCTAAGTGTTGGGGCTACAACGAAAGGCAAAAGATAGCCCCTGCCTTCAAGGGTCTCACAATTTAATGGGAGGAAATAACATGAAAACATATGTACATACATACAAACAAGTCATCTACAGAATAAATAGGAAATAAACAAAAGGGAGAAGGTACTTGAATTAATGGGGATCAGAAAAGGCTTCCTTTAGATTAGAAGGTAAGACTTTAGCAGGGCCTTGAAAGAAGCTGGGGAATCCAGAAGGCAGAGATAAGAAAGGAGAGGATCCAGACATCAGGGACAGTTAAGTGGAAATATTGGGGGATGGAATATCTTGTTCAAGGCATAGCAAGGAAGACAGGGTCACTGGACAGTGTCATCCAGGAAATATATGGTGTAAGAAAACTGGAAAGGTAGAATTGAGTGGGTTATGAAGGGCTTTGAATGACAAATAGAGGATTTTGTACTTGATCTTGAAGGTGATAGGGAGCCTTTGGAGTTTAGTGTGTGTGTGTGTGTGTGTGTGTGTGTGTGTGTGTGTGTGTGTGTGTGTGAGAGAGAGAGAGAGAGAGAGAAAGATCACTAGACTTGCACTTTTGGAAAGTAATTTTTAGCAGCTAAATGGCAGATAGACTGGAGTGGTGAGAAATTATGTCAGGAAGACCAACCAACAAATTATTGTAGTAGTCCAGTTGTAAGGAGATGAGGACCAGCATGAAAGTGGTAGCAGTATCAGAAGAAAGAAGGGGATGTATTCCAGAGTTGTTAAGAGTGTGAAATTGCCAGGTCTTGGCAACAGATGAGAGAAGGGGAGTGAGAGGTAGTGAGGAGTTGAGGATGACCCTAGGTTGTAAGCCTTTGGTTCTAGGACTATGATGGTGCCCTTGACAGTAGCAGGAAAGTTTAGAAAAGAGAAATGTTTGAGGGGAATGATAATGAGTTTAGTTTTGGACATGTTGAGTTTAAGATGTCCACAATACATCCAGTTCAAGATATCTAATAAGCATTTGGAGACGTGAGACTGGAGGTCAGCAAAGAAGGGTTGAATGAGATTTAAGAATGATCATCATAGAAGTGATAATTAATTCCATGGAAACTAATCTGGTCATAGACAAATAGTATAGAGAATCGACTTAAATAATATAGAGCAAAAAGAGAAGAGAACTCATGACAGAGGTCTAGGGAATATTCACCTTTATTGGGTATCACCTTGGATAGACAAGCAAAGGAGACCAAAAGAAGTGGAGGAGAAATAATAACATAATTATTATATTATCAATATAATTAATTCATAATACATTATTAATATTTTATTAAATTATTCAATAATAATATAATAATAAGTATTATATATAATATTAAAAAATAAGTAGGAGGAGAGCAAGGAGAGGGTGGCATCCCAAAAACCTAGAAAGAAGAGACTATCAAGGAGAGGAGAGTAGTTGGCAAAGTCAAAGACTGCATAGAGGTCAAGGAGAATAAAGACTGAGGAAAGGTCATTGGATTTGGCAGTTAAGAGATCATTGGTAACTTTGCAGAGATCAGTTTTGGTTGAAAGATGAGGTCATAAATCAAATTGTAGAGAGTTAAGAAAAGAGTAAGAGGAAAATAAATGGAAGAAACTATTAGAGAGTACAGCCAGCCACCATCTTGATCCTATTCTCCAGAAGTACCTGGCACTGGGCAGTCCCATGCACTCTCTGACAGTTATGTACCCTACCCAACTCCAGAAAAAATTCGTGACCTCTGTTTCTCAGAAAGCAGGTGATCTTTAACTTCTGCTCTCCACCTCTTTGCATGGCAGTACTTAAATTGTTAGTCTTCAGGAGATGTGGATAGTTAGTGTAGATTTATTATATTACCCTGGTAGCATTCCTATGCTACCAGAAATCTGCCATATTTCACAGAATTTGAGAGTTTAAAGAGATCTCAGAGGCCATTTAATTTTATATACCTTAATAGGAATCCCCTCTACAACAGTTAGGTGGTGCAGGGGAGAGAATTCTGGACCTATTAGTTGTGTTACTCTGGGTAAGTCATTTCACCTCTTTGTCTCAGTTTGCTCATCTGTAAAATAGGGATAATAATAGTACCTATCTCCCAGAGCTGTGGTGTGAATTGAATGAGATTATATTTATAAAACACTTGGCACAAAGTAGTCATTAAATAAATACTTGTTTACTTCCTTCATACAACATTCCCCACAAGTGATTATCCAGATTTTCTTGAAAACTGCCAATAAGGAGAAAGTCATTACCTTCCAAAGCATCATGTTTCACTTTTAGATTGCACCAATTTTTAGGATGTTCCTGCCTTACATAAAGCCTAAATTTTTCTCTTTTCAGTTTCTGCCCCCTGATCCTAGTTCTGCCTATAAGGGCCAAACAGAAAAAGCCTCAAATCTTGCCCTGGAGACAGCTCTTCAAATATCTGAAGACAGCTTCTATATCCACCTTTTCTCTTAATCCCAGGCTAGACATTTATATGTTGCCCTCATTGCTACCTGGGGTGGAAGTTAGGGAAACTATTAACCCCAACTGTAAATTCTCTAGTTGGTGAGTAACTTTCCCATGATCATGTTAGAAAGTATTACTGGTGATGGATTTTTAACTGAGTATTCTGATGTTTAGTTTAGGCCAGTGTTCTTTTCGTTAAACCACCTCATATCCTTTCTATGTATTGATTATACTGATATTTTTTGTTTTCTTGACTTTGACAAGTACTATTTGTTATATGAGATGACGGAATGCTGGGGGAAAACTAAGATGATGAAAAAACAAAAGAAATCAATAAATACATCTAAAAAATGAACCATACTATTATACTTTAGTTTTAGGATAAATGAGAACTGCAGTCATGAGGACATATTAAAATGGCATATGCCATCCAAGCAATCAAGCAAGCATTTAGACTTAAATTTAAAATTTAAGTCAGAGAATCAGTAAAAAAAAAAAAAAACCAAATCAGCAATACTGTAAATTAATTTGTAGGTTTTAATTTGTAATTTAGATTAATTTGTAAATTTGTAGACTATGAATGTACTTTGGGGCTTCCTCTAGCCTTTGACAATCTTAACCTAATTTATAGATGCAGCCCAAATCCAAGAATTCTAGGACATAGTTGAAGGTGCCACTGGTACCTATGACTACTGCCCAGGGTGAGAGTTAACAAAATTCCTTATTGCAGGAATTAGTAAACTTCCCTAGGTTGAATGAATAAAGATATTTTGAAGTTTTTAACAAAAGAGGAATTTAAAGGGAGACACGGTAACAGTCTTCAAATATTTTGAAGGCTGTCATGTGGAAGTGCCTAGTTGTGTGTTATTCCAGAAGACAAAATAAGGCTTAATGGGTTGAAGTTACAAAAAGGAGATTTTGAGTCTATCCTAGGGAGAACTTTCTAACAAGTATTAATTCTCAGTCACAAAAACTATTCAAGTTGAAGGAAGAATAAATGATGATAGATGCTATAGAAGGGATTCTTGTGATAAGTGAGGTTATGCTGAACTATGCCCATAACCTCTTCTTTATTATGTATAGATTCTTCTTGATTATAGGAAATATGAGAAGCAAAAATACACGTGACCTTAGGCAAGTTACTTAATCTCTTTGAGACTCAGTTTCTTGATTTGTAAAATGAAGATTAGACAAACTTTAATGTCCCTTTGAGAGCTAAAATCCTGGGAACCCCTTCTGGTCTGGACCTGATATTAGCCAAACAGCCCCTAATTTCTCCCTGGTACATTAATTCAAGTCAGTTTGATTAAGCAGATTTAACCAGAAGGGAAGATGGGACTTGTAAGTTAAAGTGACACAAGAATATCCCTGACTTCAAAGAATTCTGTCATCCAAGTAGAAGCTTTATCTTGCTTATGCAGGGTCAGAATATTTAGAGGTGGTCGAGAATTTGTTCTCTTTAGGGCAGATTATCTAGCTCCTTTTATTTACTTCAGTAGGATTCTCTTCAAGCCAAGTGCCTAGCCCAGGTGGTTATCTGGACTTTAGCTATTCATTGCGCAGTTTTACTTTCCTGAACCCAGAGTAGGTTTTCCTGAAGTGGGGACTTGGAATGGCAGTGAGGTGGGGGAAATGATGGCGATAGGGTGAGAGGATAGGGCACGAACATCTATTATCCGTTTTGTAAGAAAGGCTGGTCAGTGGTTTGCATGTTATTCAATACACTCTATAGTTAGCCCAAGTGCATATGACTGAGTGTCTCTTGAAAAATTGACCCTGATTACCCCATACACCAAAGAGCAAGCTCCTTTCCCATCCATGCTTCCCAGGCATGAAGGCCAAAATATTGTTCAATGCTTCAGGAGGCAATCAGGGAGTTTTGGAATAAAATGATAATGCCTGGACATTGAACTGGATGATATGTACTTAGTAGCCATTTATTTCCTTTTGGGTTTATCTTTTTTCTGATTTGTAGGGCACACAACCTCTCTCATGACATTCAAGATGTTCTGTGAAATGAAATGAAAATAGAGCTTTGGAGCAGTAACGATTGACAGGGAGAGTCCTCAATCTGCCACTTAAGAAAGATAATTTGTTCAACATGAAGTATAAAAAGCTTTGTCTGATGGCTGCCTCAGAGTCAGGGGTGTCCTGTCATCCAAATGGGCTGAGAAACAGGTTTCTACAACTTGCTCTTTTGAGTAATTACTGTCTTTAAGTGTGAACATTCAAGCATGCAAAATGGGACGATAGTTTATAATTGTCAGATATTGGATTAGTACAGTGATAGAAGATGAAAGGATTTTAAACACTAGGGACCATTTGTAGCTCATGCCAAGTTTCTTCAGGTAGCCTGGAATGAAGCTGCCTGGCCTAAGCTGGTCAGAAAAGCAGCAGGAATGATTTAGAGGCATGTGGCTTTGATATAAACCTTTTCTGACGTTTGCTACTCTCTCCAGCATCACTGACCTTATTCTGCCAAACTCATCTTTGTACACTCTCTCTGCAGCAAAAAAGGAAGAAAGTAGGCCTATTTTTAACAAACAGCAATGTGTGATAAATGACATATTTTTGTGTTTATTGAGACCAAGATTCTTTTTTTTCTCAGGCTGCTGGGGAAAAATACAGTAAAAAAAAAATATTTCTTGACTCAAATATTTTGGAACTTCCAGGTTTGAAAGTGTCATGGGAGATTTGGTTGGGTGACTAACCCCAAGGATATGAGGTGAGCTGTCCTTAAGGTTCCAGGAAATACCTGGAAATAAAATGTGGTTCTATTTAAGAAGCTCTACTACAATTTTATATAAATTTAAGATATTTTCTATCTATTTTTTTGTCAAGCATTTAAGATCCAAGCCAGATCTACACAAAAGGAAGCAACCACCACATTCTGGTTGGAAATAGACTAGGGCATTATAGTGTGAGTGCTACATTTTAAGATCTAAATTAGGTCCTGGTAACAAAACATTTCTTAGTAGGATTAGTAATTTACACTCATGTAACCCTCTAAGGTTTACAAAGTCTTTACTAGAGTAAAGATTCTTAATCTATTTTTCTCTCATGGACCCCTTTTTCAGTGGAGTGAAGCTTATAGACCCAATAATGTCTTCAAATGCATGAAATGAAATACAAAGGATTAGAGAGGTAACAAATTATATTGAAGTACGGTTTTACATTTTTTTTTAAAGGATGGACATTAGGTTAAGAACCCAGGGTTTAATCAACCCTTGCTTTAATCAGAGGATTGGATTCAAATCCTGATGTTGATGCTTATTACTTGTGTAACTATGGACATGTTACTTAACCTCTTCCAGTTTCAGTATCTTCGTCTCTTAAACAGGGATTGGACTAGGTTGCTTATGAAGTCCCTTTCAGCTCTAGATTCTATGATCAAATAAATTCTTTCCTCCCCAAAAGCTCTGTCAGGTAGGTAGAACAAATCCTATTATCTTCATTTTAAGGATGAAGGAACTAAGACTGAGCGAGTGATCTGCTTGTGGTCACAGGGCTGAAAATAGTGAGAGGAAGGATTCAAAGTCAGGTTTCCTGACTCTAAATCCAGCATGCTTTTCAATTTGCTTCTTTTCTTTTTATGGAGGTTGTCCTTTGCAAAGCTTTCTCTTCTATTATGTTAATGGTAGAATCGATCAGGACTGTTATATAATCTTCCCATTTAGTGTTCTAGCTGGGGAAGGGATTGAAGTCTTTTCATACAACAGAGTTAACAAGAAATGTGAAAGTCTCTGTTGACTTTACCTCAGTATTTTGAGGGAAGCTAAGAAAAAGATGAAAATGATGTCATATCATTCCTCTGCTTCAAAATTTTCTGCATCTCCCTCTTGCTTATTGAGTCGAGTTAAAGTTCCTTTGAATGGCATTCATTGCCTTCTACATTATAATGTTTTCTTATCTTTCCAGCCTGACATAATGCTATGTTACTTCACATAATTTACATTCTTGGCAAACTAGCACCCAAACGTTCTGAGATTTTCAGTCTCTATGTCTTTAAGTACACCGTTTTCCTGTCTTTAAAATGTCTTCTGTCCTTCTTTGTCCACTGAATTCCCAAAGCTCAACTCAAGTGGCGCTGTCGATAACTCTTTTCTTTCACATACTTTTTTTGTTTTGCATCATCATAATAATAACAAATGACTAGCACTGACAACATAGTCCTTTAAGGTCTGCAAAATGCTTCGCCATATTGTCTCATTTGCTTCTTGGGAAGTAGGTGCTATTATTACTTTTATTTTACAAATAAGAAAACTGAGGAAAACAGAGATTAAGTAACTTGCCTAGGATCAGACAGCTGGTAAGTGTCTGAGCCCAGAATTGAACTCAGGCTTTCCTGGCTCCTGGTCTAATATTCTATTCCCTGCACCACTTAGCTACACTTATAATGTATTGTTTATTGTATTATTTATCATTAGAACATCAGCTCCATTAGTAGCAGACTACATGTTACTCAAATATTTTTACCTCTCTTTATATCTAGTTATGTATACTCTGTATACACTAGGTGTTTAATAAATTGTTTTGAGTTGAATTAAATCCAGTAATTACTTGTCCTGAAAAGTACTGAGGCTAGGACATTCTCTATAGACCTCTGGGAGATTTCCAAAGGTCATTCTCAGAGGCAATGCTATGTACATTTGTCTTCTTTTACCCAAAATCATTCTCCTTCCCCTGCCCGTTGATTTCCTGCTTCTTGTGGAGTGCAGAAATATACAGGAAAGACATGTTTTGGGTCAGATAATAAATACAGTAGAAGCATGGTGTAGCAGAGAAAGCACTGCATTTGCAGTTAGGGGATATAGGTTCAAGTCTTGACATAACCACTTACTGTAGTACCTTGGGCAAATCACTTAACCTTTCTTGGTCTTAGTTTTCTTATCTGTAAGCTAGGCTAGTAGTATCCAAGTTTGAATAGGTATATTGAGGTAGCTATATAGTGGAAAGATTCCTATTTTTAGACTCAGAGGACCAGGAGGATTTGAATTCCATTTCCACCACTTGCTACCTCTATTACTTCGGGTCAGTCATTTAAGCTCTTTAGGTTTCAGTTTCCTCATCTGTAAAATGAGGTATTTGGACTAGTAGACCTCTGAGATCCTTATTAGCTCTAAATCATTTGTCTAGTCATTCCAGACTCTTGTCTTGTGTATATATTTCCTCAGAATGAATGATACATATTAAAACTATTTGAACCAAAATGACAAAATTGAACACTGAGAAGATATGTTATTTAAGGGCTCCCATACTACCTAGATTTCTAATTGGAGGACTCCCTAGGCAATAATCCAGTTTTCCTCTTGGCCTCGGTGATCCAAATGGAATAATTATTGAGAAAAATGAGTCTGCCTTGCTTCTTATCTCTTATTGCTACAAAATTCTCCCAGTTTCCACCATCCTGCCTTCCGGACTAAATGACAAAAATGAGGAAGAGAATAAATATATCTCTGTGGTTGTGGATTTGCTTGATTGCTTACAGCTTCTCCCCCCAGGGGTTCAGCAGCCCTCCTTGATTAGGAGAAATGGCCCTGTGCGTACCCTGTCAAAGACTGCCAGTCTGAACATTTAATAGGGGAGGAAACTCATTTGAGAGATGTGAATTTTCTGTGAACTCCATTAAGCAACAAAGCAGCAATGCATTAACAGGGTCAGGTTTCTAGGATATAATCGCCAACTACTTGGGAGCCACATGAGGTGCCTTCCACAGTCTGCTGTTTTCCATGTTCATCACTCTGATTATTTCATGATAACAGCTTCCTCTAGGGAGATGGAGAGTCCTTCTGTACATTTTAATGAGCTTGTCATCCTTTCTCAATTTGTTTTCCTTATTTCTTATTCTATTTCTTCTTTTTATTCTTTTTCACATGCTGGGTGCCACATTTATTCGGATGATACAAGAAGACAGAGATATTTTAAATGCTGTCCAGCATGTTCAGCAGATTTTGGTAGATGAAAACCTGTTTTTTTTTCTCCTAAATTTTTAAAAAAGCAATATTGTACTTTCTTGGCTCCATTCTGCTAAACTTACTTCTTATCAGTATTTCTGATAGAAAAGACAGCATTAATTTTCAAGAGTAGCTCATGCTTTTCAAATTCATTTCTCAAAATTATGAAATTGGATGTAGGATTTCTGATATGGTCTTGAGCAATTTCACTGCTTAGGGAAAATTAAATGAAATTTAAATCCTGTCACATCAAATGGCACTGCTTTAAATGCCTACATATAATCAAAGATGTCTAAATTCCACCCGTGCATCTACTTGTTTCAAACAATATTAGAGATAACCAAATATTGGTTTCATAAAACAATCTAGATAATTGCTTGGGATTCCTTGAAATAGGATATGATCTGTACATACATTCAGTCCTCACCAACTCATCAACGCAAATATTAACATTTAAAATCCTATTTTGAGATAGTGGTAGATATAAATGGACCATCATAGAATCAGGAAGACCTGTGTTCAAGCCATGCCTCTGCTACAAACTGGCTATCTGATTTCTGTCTGGTTTATAATCTTTTGTTGCCCCCAGCCCACCCTTTAAGAACACAAATTACAGAAAAATTGCTGATCTGAATTGGTAGAAGGAATTCCTGAGATTTCTTTACATTGATAAGACTCACTGGCAGGTGTGGTGGTAAGGGTCTGGTCCTATTACCCCCTGTGAAATCCTCCCCCCACCAATTTCTAGAGTCTCAGTACTCAGTGACATATAGATGGCCATTCTTGGCATTCATATAGATCTGCCATTGTCTTCAATAGATAAAATTAAAAATTAAAAAATGGCTGCTCAGAATGGTTTGGTATATCTTCATTTATTGCATTTTATCAGTTGTTCTGTCATTACTTCTGCCATAGCAGCCATAAAAGCTAATGTTTTAATGTTACTGGGATGCATTAAATTGGGCATAGTGCCCTGGATCTGAGAAGTGGTAGATGTGTTGTGGTTTGCCTCAGTTAAGCTTATAACTGCAGTACCATATTTAGGTGAGACCACTACATTGTAGGACAGAAACAGACAATCTGGATCACGCCCAGAGGAGGGCAACCAGTATAATTGAAGGGTATGGAAAACCACCTTAGGAGAATCAGTTGAGGGCATTGAATATGTTTAGCCTGGACCTTAGAAGGTTTAGTGGGAACAATGAGAGGGATTGGGGTTGTTCTGCTAGTCACCAGAGGGAAGAAGTAGGGACAATAGCTGAATGTTGTGCTGAGGTAGATTTAGACTTGATATAATGAAAGATTTCCTAATAATTGATCAAATCAAGTCAATAAGCATTTATTAAGTATCTACTATGTTCCAGGAATGGTATTAAACCTAAGGGTATATAAATAAAGGTAAAAAAAAATGTCTCTGCCCTCAAGGACTTCACAATCAAAAAAGTTATTCCATAATGGAATTATTTACCTCAAGGGGGTAGTGGGTTCCTCCTGAAGGTCTTTAAGCAGAGGTTGGAGATATGGTAGAGAGGATTCTTGCTCATGTATGTGTTGAACAGTATAGTTTTTGAGGTCCATTAGATTACCAAAATGCTGTGTTTTTTCTTAAACCCATGTTGTTTCTGAAGGTTTTTAGAAAAGAAAATAGCATTTTGTTATGTTGGAATGAGCTCAAGGTTAAGTTCTATGAATGAATTTACCTCAGAATTATATTATATTAAGATATAGTTGGACTTAACTATGACGATTTCTGGTTGTCCTTGGAGAAATTTTTGTCCACATTTCAGATAGCTATTTTCAGTGAATAGTATTCATGACTAATACTCATTTCAGCTTTACTTGTCTAAATTAAACATGTAATTTAACCTTTGTAAATAGAAATATGCTTTGTGGTAATAATCCTCTGTAAACACACATACAAACCAATTCTCCATAGTTTTCCTCTAGCAATAAATTTATAAAGATTGTACTCATTTGGTCTAATCCATAGAAACATAATAATAATATCAGCTAGCATTTATATAGCACATTAAGGTTTGCAAAATGTTTTACATATGTGATCTCATTTGATCCTCCCAATAACATGGTGAGTTGGCTATTGTTATTATTTCAGTTTTGCAGAGGGGGAAATAGAAGCCAAGAGGTTAAGTAACTTGCTCAGAGTCATACTGCTACCAAGAATCTAAGGCAAGATTAGTATTCACTAATTCACTGCTTCTAAATCCAACATTTTATCTTCTGTGCTACATATCTGCCAGGGCTTTTCAAACTTAATCTTAGAGGCCTATTTTTTTTTTGCCTGAGGTAAGTACAAATCCCCTCTAGACCATTCCTGACAAGTTCCTATCTCTGCTTGAACTCTTTGTGTAAAGGGAGAACTCAGTACCTTGCAAAGGAGCTTATTCCATTTTTGAACTCTGAACTCTTTTGAGCTCTGAATTTTTAAGAAGTTCTTATTTATACTGAATTGAAATCTGTCTTTTTATAACTTCTACCCTTTGACTCCTGAAAGACAGCATGCTATGAAGGACAGAAGACTGGAGTTGAAGTCAGGAAAGATAAAGTTCAAATGTGGTCTTAGGAAGTTACTACTCATGCAACCTTGATGTTGTATGTCAGGATACTGGTAAACTAGAGAAAACTGAGTTAATCCTAAACTACTACAACATAAGCTGGGATTGTTGTGAGCCTAGAAGTTATTGGATAAAACCTGAGTCAATTTGAGTTTACCTTGCTTCTAGATGGATTGATCTAGGACCAAGCTGTAGGTAGGCCTTAACCAGGCTGTACAAGGTAGAAGCAGTATGAGTACAAGTCAGCTGGGCATGGGATAGGTCCATTCTCCATCCCTCCTTTTGTCACTTTGATGAGGCCTCCTCTATTTTACTACAAGGATGAAGGGGAGTTGTGCTGTGAAATTGACCTTTATGATCCTGGTTGTCTATAATATCAGTGTCCAAGGGTTGGAGGGAGTGGGTTTGTGGGATAGGATATTGGTGAAACTGCAGACTCCAATCAACAAGCACTACTGGCTATTAACTATAATTCCCTACTCCTCTCAGGCCAGTAATAAATACTCTCTTCTGGAGCAGAGGCCATATTTCTTTCCTACCTTTTCCCAAATTCTTCTCCCAGTCCAGCCACTCTGAAATCCTACCACTCCCTAGCCCCTTTCTTTCTGTACTCTCTTTCCCCATTATGATTAAGAGTAGAAACAGAATGGTGTGAATAGAATGCTGAACTTAGAGCCAGAAGGAAGCCAGTTCAAATTTTGGCTCTGACACCGTAACTGGAAGCACCCTGACATACCCAGGATGGTTGCTAGCACAGGTACTGACCATATAGCTATAGTTAAGCTACTTTCTTGGCCTCGACAAATTGCCTGGGACTTATCTATTGCAGCATAAATAGAATGTACTCATAAACAAGTAGAAGGGATTCCCACATTGAAGAAATCATAGATCTTTGATGTATTCGTGTATTAACACAAGTGGTAAATTTGACCTGGCATTAATAGAATAAGTCTTGGTGAATTACATGGCTACTAGATTTTGAAGTAGAATATGATGGAGATGCTTAAGTATTTCTTAATGATACCTTTCCTACCACTTATGTCTTAATCTTAGGTGAAACATATTAACTACAGATAATAGAAAATTAGCAAAGCCTTGCAATCAAAAACTGGATACCATGGTTCAGAGAACAGAATATTCTAATAAAACATTATATTTATCAAGTTGAGTTTGTTAGATTTCATGGTCGGATGAATATAAAGAGAGGATAGAAAATAATATTTAGCTAGAGGAAAGGTCAAATACTTATGCACTGATAGATACAATTCCTTTTTGTAGTTCACCTTTGAGAAATACCAGCTTCATAAAAGAATAATTGCTAACACATGGCACTATGCTTTTTGCAAAATGCTTTACATATACTAATTCATTTGATCCCCAAGATGATCCTGTGAGGTAGGTACTATTATTTTTCTTGTTTTACAGATGGGGAAATTGAGGTAGACTGAGATTAAGTCATGTATCCAAGGCAGCACAATTGGTAAGCTTCTGAGTCAGAAATTCCTGACCCCAAATTCCACGATGTATCCCCTAGATCTATTTCCATCCAATGGTCGACTAATAAAGTAGTTTGTATAAAGAAAGTCTTAATTTTCAATATGCCCCCTCCCCTTTTAAGCCCTAGGGATTGATTCTTAAATTCTATAAAGAAATTCAGGAGCTAAAATATGCATCCAAATGCTTTTTTGTGTTATTTGTTGGTATAAGGCAATTTTAAAATAGTCCATGGTTCAAGCTGTCAATGAGTTGAGATCTACAAAGATAATTATATAACATTTAAAAATTGTATAATACCTATCATCCCAAGATCACAAAGGAGCCATTTTACTAAAGACATAAAAGAATTGCCAATCCCGGAAATTTTGGAGAGAAAAGAAAGCATTAGTATATAGTGTAAAAATAGAATTTTGCAACAAATAATGAATGGGTGCTTATTTCTTGCATTATTCTGAAATGTGTAATTTCAGTTGTTTCTTTTCAAGTTACAAGTAAATGCAGAAAAGGTCTTCTCATTCAGAAAGGATGTTATTAGGTTTATGTTTTTAAAAGCAGCTGCGTTAAGGTCTCAAAAAAAATGGTATAAAATGGCCAACACCAGTTTACTGACCTGGCAATATATTTCAATGAACTGAAGAGTGCATTTATGGAAGAACATTTTACCTTAGTTACTTTTGTTTCCTTGGATACCTTATGAAGTGATAAGAACATGAACTGAATTACTGAATCATAGGATTTCAGAGTTGAAAGGGACCTTCTCAGTCTTCTTAGAACAATCCATACCTAAAAAAAAAACCTCAAAAAACTCATCTATAATATTCCCCCAAAGGTAATCACTTTCTTAAAGACTTTGACTCAGGAAGAATTCACTATTCCTGAAGACAGCTAATCTAATTTTGGATAGTGCTAATTCTTATGAAGTTTTCCCTTGCATCAAGACTAAATTTGCTTAATTTTAGAATTTAAGTCATTTTAAATTCAGTACAGACAAGATGGTACAATGGGATTTACTGAATTTGAAGTCAAAGGACTGGGGTACAAGTTCTACCTCTGATATGTATTACCTGGGTAACAAGGTAAATCACTCATAATTGCAGGGCCTGTTTCTTCAACTGTAAAATAAAATTTGTACCTACTCAAAGGTCCATGGCATTTCTCAATCTATTGTGCTATGATCTTAAGACAGAAGTACATAATACAATTTTTTTTGGGAGGGATAAAGCAATAGTTTTTTTTCTTCCCTTTTGGGATAAATAACTTACATGACTGTTTGCTTTTGGAACCTTCTCACAAGAAGATCTTTTGTCTATCACAAGACTGAGTAACACAAAGCAATACAAAATTTATTTATTTATGTATTTTTACAATTGGAATTTTGGCCCATGTCTCTTTTTCTTCTCTCTTCATACTAACATTATTTGTGGTATATATATTGGATAAGTGCATCCTCAAGAGAAACTCAAAATATCTCTATGAAATCATCAATATGTCTCCTCAGATATGAACCCAACACCAAATCAGAAATAGATATTGGTGGAAAACAGAAATAAGCTATTCAAAAAAAAGTCTCTTTGTTGGACAGTGTCACTCTGCTCTGGTTTCCTTTAAGCCCCAGCTAAAATTCTATCTTTTTATTGGAAGTCTTCCCCATACATCCTTAATGCTAGTGCCTTCCCTCTGTCAATTATTTTCCTTTTTATCATATTTACATATACATATATATTTATATATCTTACTTTAAATATATTTGTTTGCATGTTGTCTCCCTCATTAGATTGTGAACTCCTTGAGGGCAGGAACTTTTACCTGTGGTTCTCAACCTTCCTAATGCTGTGACCTTTTAATACAGTTCCTCATGTTGTGGTGACCCCCAACCATAAAATTATTTTCGTTGCTACTTCATAACTGTAATTTTGCTTCTGTTATGAATCGTAATGTAAATATCTGATATGCAGGATGTATTTAAATTGAACATAACCTACAGGTTGAGAACCACTGATTTATATCTTCATCCCTTAGCACAATGCCTGCCACATAATAGGTGCTTAATAAATATTTATTCATTGATTAATTAGGTAGTGCAATGGATAGAGCATTAGACCTGTAGTCCAGGAAGACTTGAGTTCAAATCTGGCCTCAGACATTTGCTAGCTGTGTAACCCTGGGTAACTCACTTAACCTCTGTCTACATCAGTTTTTACATCTGTAAAATGGAATTATAACAGAACTTGCTTTCCAAGATTGTTGTGAGTATAAAATGAGATATTCATGAAATAGCTTGCAAACTTTAAATGCTAGCTAATGTTATTTTTTTAAGATACAGTACTAATGTACCAACACTGAAAAGGCAGTTTAAGCTTTAAGAACTTTAATAAATAAAAACAATTAAAAACTTAGATAAACATAATATGCTATTACTTACTGATCTCTGGTATGGTTCCACAAGTATTTTCATCTTGGGAAAACCATATTAAAACAGATGACTGTGTCAAGGCAAGGGGGATTTAAAAATAGATTTATCTCAGCAACTCTGAGTTGCTGAGGATTGAGATTCATCTTCATATATACAAGGCTGTCATTTCTCCTAAATTGATCCCATTTTCCATAAAAGTTGACAGAACAGCAGATATGGCATTTTTTTTGAGACTCACAATTAACTGTAGGGGAAGAAGATATTGCCAGTTAATGCAAGATGAAGTTAAACAGATCTGAGGAATTTCTTGTCTTCCTCCCTTGGTTTCTTCAAGATGTCAGCTTGATGCTAAGGTTTTGCATATGGTCTGAGTTCAGAGAAATTCTTGGATGTTGAGTCCAACTCTTTTAGTGTCAAGAATGATTTAAAAAAGAATGTAAACTGCCTGGAAGAACATAATGACATAGCCATTTTTGGAAAGTTAAGCTTTATGAAACCTAGGCAATCCAGCAACATCTTTTGCATGCCCTATGGCAATGGTTCTTCACTTGGAGTGCATGAAATTTCTGAATGATAATTTCCTTTCAATACAATTAATTTCTGCCTTAATCCTATGTATTTTTATTTTACATATTTGAAAACACTATTTGGGGGATTTCGTATGCTTCACCAGACTGCCAAAGGGATCTGTGACACAAAAAAAGTTAGAAATCCCTACAGATACCAACCCCAATTTTTGCGAATAATCCATACCGTAAAAAGGCTCAACAATGGGCTTGCTTTATCAGATTAACCAACACTGGAAGGTCAGTATTGTCTTCCCTCCTCAAACATTTCTTAAACTCTTAGTGCAATGCTGCTCTGCATTGATGCCTTTGCCATCCACCAACTCAGTGCTGAACTAGTTAGTAAACTATTGTAATATTTACAGAAACTGCTGGTCAGGGTTTAAATTGTTTCTCTGATAACAGTATTAGTAGTGTAATCAAGCCAGGGTCCTTGATTTTCTCTCTCTCTTTCTCTCTCTCTTTCTCTCTCTCTCTCTCTCTCTCTCTCTCTCTCTCTCTCTCTCTCTCACACACACACACACACACACACACACACATATACACACATACACACACACAGATGTGTGTGTTTATGTGTGTGCATGGTGAACCCCTTTTGCAGTCTGGTAAAACCTATGGGCCTCTTTTCAGGATAATATTTTAAATAATTGAAAGGAAATTCTAAATTCTGGTTTGAGATTAGAGAAAATAAAGATTTTTTTTTTACCTGTTCAAATTCAGAGACCCCTTGAAATGTATCTATTGACCCTTATGTACCTGTAAGCTCCAGGCTAAGAATTCCTGGTTTAATGGAAAAGGCATTGGATTGGGAGTATGGAGAGACAAAGATTCTAGTTCAGTATTTGACTAGATCTGAGACCCTGAACAAGTCAATTTTCTTGACTCTCAAATTAGAGAATTGCAGGACTAGATAATTTCCAAAGATCTTCTAGCTCACAAACTGTGACTTGGTTAAAGGAAAAGGGTAAATAAAGAAGATCTTGGAATTGGAGCAATGACTATTTCAGAATATTGCCTAAGGATAGACATGTATTCAGCACCAATCATGTCCATATCACATGGAAGAAACGAATCTAGGTTTCAAGAAAGTCAATCACAATAAAATCAGTAATTAAATCTGGGCAAAGTGTGACATCTTACACACAACCATAGGAAGAACAAAGCACATGAATCATAGAGGAAGTCATCTTGATAACTTTGCATTTCATGAAGAGGTTTTTTAATCTCAAGATTTACCCTTACCAATCCTTTCCAATGTATCAATTGGTTCACTATCCCCCATGTCTTGCATCTTGGTATTACTTTGAATAATTTGTTACATCATTAAACATTGCTCCATTTACTGATGAACCAGTTGAGAATATAGCTGATCACTAGGATAGTCATATATCCACCACTGATAAAGTTATGGGCAAAGAGATTTTTGGGGGGGTGCGGGGGGAATAGGGATGAATAGAAAGAAAGGTGAATTTCAGTATTGAGGCAACTCTACCCTCTTGTGACAGAACTTAAAATTACAGGATTTCTCCCCTTTAATATAGATTGGTTTATTTTTGGAAAATTATTGAGCTATAAAATGCAATTGCTTTCATTATCATCTGTGATTCTTATTTAAAATAATTAATCCACGAGTATTTATTGAGCTTCTAAAAACTGAATAGCATTGTTTTAACTGCCCCTTAGTACACATTCAAAGAAAATAAATGATCCATGTCCTAAAGAAGTTCACAATTTTATAGGAAAGACAGATAGACTATAAAATTATATTTTTAGAAGAGGAAGGGATAGGTCAATGTTGTGCCAGCTGATGAGAGAGCATGAAAATCAGAGACATAACCAACAGAGACATCTGCGCTTGCCAGGGCATATATCAGGATTGATATATAAAACTATGAAGACTCGTCAAACCTGATGAACACTATATATTCTTGGTAATTCATGTGGGGAGTGATACAACCACAAGAAAACTATACAATACCACTAAGAATTATGAAGTACTAGACAAAAACTAAAGATCTTAGGAGGGCACAGGTTGTATTTTCATTACTACTGCTCATTGATAGTAGAGCTTTTAGAAGAAAAAGGTGAATGTGGAAAATGAACAGCTAACCAAGATGTTATTTGAGAATTATAGAACATTTTTTAAGTACTTACCGTGTACCAGGTACAATGCTAAATACTTGGAATACAAATACAGTTATCCCTCCCATGGCAAGGTGAGGGGGATTAAGGGCATGGTGCCCCTGTGATCTGGAAAACTCAAGTAAAATTTTTTTTTGCTCTGCCTTTGTGCCAGAGAAGGTCTGAATTTTTTCTTTTTCTTTAATGGGGTGTTTACAGTACCTTATTATAAAATTTGGGTTAAATATTCAATCATCATCCTCTGGTCTTCTTGTATTGTCTGCAGCTTCCACAAAACTCCCCCCAAATTCCAATTTAATTTTTTTATTCTGACCCATGATATAGCAAAATTGTAATGGGGAAAGTTAGGATGTGGAAGGGATAACTGTATAAGCAAAGAGACAGTCATCATTAAAGAGCTTACATTCTCCAGGGAAGCTAGAAAAGAGACAGTCATCATTAAAGAGTTTACATTTTACAGGGGAGTAATACACATAAGTGAAAGATTGCTAATGGGAAGAGGAAGAAGTGAAAAAAAAAAGAGAAGTGCAAATAGCAGTGAAGTTGGCATGGTCTGGATATCTTATGAAAGTCCAAGTCAGAGACTAGCCAATCAGAAGAAAGGGCAATAGGGTGGAGGCATATCCAGAATGAGAATTCTCTTGTTTGGGAGGCGTAGAAGTCTGGAGAGTGAGAAGTGGAGGAGGGAGTGAGAATGAGATTGTGATTTCTGGAATGTGATTTCAAGTATGGGAATGATGAGCTTATCACCAGGAAAGGAGCACATCTAATAAAAGTTGGCAAAAAAATAGCAAAGATATTTGTCTTGAGTCTTCTAAATCTGGTCAATAGGGCTTTTGACTTAAAATAGTTAGAAGAGGAGAAAAATGTCCACATGATAAACTTGGTAGAGATAGAACATAGAAGAATACAAAAAGATAAATAATTCACAAAAGATGATATTCAAGAAGAAATCTAGCAATAAAATTCCTAGTCCATACTGAATATGGTTGATAAACAAGGTGAATTAGCAATCTTAATTTTAGCTGGATGGTGTCATTAATACCTGACAGGATAGGCATTATGATGAGCTATAACTCTGGAGAGGGGACACCTTATTCACCAGGAAAAGTATGAATAAAGAGAGAGTGGAATATAATTTTGTGATAAGATATATATATACTCATGAAGAGACTGAAATAGTTAGACCATGAAGCCTCTTCCAGCTCCAGATCTATGATTTTATGACTCTTTGTGAAGAAATTTGGAAACCTAATGTGGGAGACTCCCAAGGTGTAGAGCACATTCAAACACACATCAGTTGAGGGGAAAATCGTCATTGTTTTTGTTGGGGGTATACTATGGATAGACAGAAAAAAAGAATTTGATGAAAAATTTGGAATTAGATCATTTATCTGGTTGTGGAAATATGATACAATAGATATGGGGAATTTTAGCTATCTAGATATCCTCTGGAGCTCCCTCTCTTTCCAAAGCAGAAATGCTAATAATTTTATCATTTGCCTTGATAATTTCATTTATCAAAAGATGGAGGAATTGACAAGAGGAAGGAGATTATGGTCTGGCCAACACAAATTGGCTCCTGAAACAGAAATGAGAGAAATCTTGGGAGTAAGTAATCAGTGTACTAAAGACAGAATAGGACAATACCGCTGTTTGAGAGAGCAGATTTCAAGGGGTTCAGAGGAAGGGTACATTGCATCCAGTGGCCTGATATTTTGAAAAAAATCTCAGACCAAAAAAGAGGATTGATCTAAAAAATAAACTACTGAAAATACTAACAGAAATAACTTCCTTGAGAAGGTGGATGGGGGCAATATTGCTCAAAAAAACTGATGTGGCTGCATGGGGAATTTATTGAACACCTCATATTTTAAAAATACATACAAAAGATGGAAGCAAAGGATAAGAATCAATACAAAAAAAGTATGGCAATATGGGAGTGGCACCAGCAATATTAAAATCTAGAATAAGGGGAGGGTGGTAATGATTTTTTATAATTATGTGGGGGAAAAGAGGAGGATCAGAGAAAGGAGAGAAGTTCTGTTTAGGTCAGACAGGATCAGTCGTTATTACACTATATCAGCATACTTTATTTCTGAATCAATATACTTTCTATACAAGTTACAGAGAAGACATCCTCTGATTTCTGGCAGAGAGAAAACAAAATCCATTTTTAAGAAACACACGTTAAGATTGTTTGGGATGAAAAAGACCCTTCATCCTTAATTTAGTGGAAAAAAAAATAAACACAGAGATCTCTTAGGATAAGAACAGGAGTTTATTCTCTTCCCTGGGAGAAGAGGGTGGTCTTCCCCATGACTCATCATGGAGAAGAGGCAAGTTACAAAAGATGGTGTAAAAATTTATAACTTAAATTAGTCAAGCCCCCTTCCCGATTGTCTCCTCTCTCATTGGTGGAGAGGCATACTTCCCCAAATTCTTCTCCAACTGGGACAGCAAGAAAGGAAGGGGCGGGGGAGGGTCCCACCAAGGCGGGAAAACAAAGGAGAATAAAAGTGATTGACAGCAACAATGGAGGATGAGGGAGGAAGGGAAAGTTAACAATCCTAAACTGAGAAGTTTTCACTCATCCCATACAAGATGTAGCAATAGTTAAATATGCTGAATTCCTTCTGATTTTTACAAACTTTTGTTCCAAAAAGGAAAAATGTTTTTCCCTAATGGAATTTTCCTTCATTTCGTTTCATCTCTTTATTTTAGCAGACACTCATTCCATCCTGTTCAATTCCCACAAGACATATTATAAGGTCTTGTAACTTTATCATTACTCATTATATTTCTGTTGTATTGTTATATATATTATTAACTGGGCTATAGAGTATTTAGAGTCATTACAAAGCTGCTGTCTGATTATATATGAAGGAACTCTGAATGAAGGGAAAATTTTGGGTAGAAACTGACAGGTAGATAGAGGCTGGCTGGGAAAACTAAAGAGATTTGCCTGATTGAATGGGATAGAGCCAGAGCACACCGGAAGATGAAGCCAAACTCAGCTAGTTCCTTGGAGAGATCAATTATCTAATATTGTTTAGCATTTCATACCACAAGACATGCATTACTCATCACACAAACTCCTTTGGTTGGCATTTAAATCCCTTCACAATCTCACTGTAGTCTCCCTTTCCAAACTTGACATTACTCTTCTTGAGGAAATCTGTGATCCAGACTTGTCTATTTACTCTTCCTTGTGCATGATAATCTATCTCCTATGTCCATTTTTTTTTAACAGGCTATCCTGTATCCCTGGAAAGCTTTTCTTCTTCCCTATCTCATATCCCTAGTTCTCTTCAAAGTTAAACTTCTTTGACTTTCTTCAAGTCTTAGCTAAAATCTTAACCATGTGCAAGAAGCCTTTCCCTGTCCCCATAACGTTGGTGCCTTCCCTTGGAGACTGTCTCTAATTTATTCTGTATATAAATTGTTTGTGCATAATTATTTGCTTGTTCACCAATATAAGTTCCTTTTTCTACATTTTCATTTTTTCAGTCATGTCTGACTTTTCATGACCCCATATGGGATTTTCTTGGCAAAGATACTGGAATGGTTTGCCACTCCCGTCTTCAGCTCATTTTACAGATGAGGACACTGAGGCAAACATGGTTAAGTAACTTGCCCAGGGTCACACAGATAGTAAATATCTGAGGTTAGACTTGAACTCAGGAAGATGAGTCTTCTTGATCCTAGGCCTGGCATTCTATCCACTGTGCCACCTAGCTGCCCATATACCCATAGGCCTACCTTGATTTCCCTTAGTTGTTAGTACCTTCCATCCCCCCAAACTATTTTGTATTTTTGAAATCCGTGTATATATAGTGTTTTGTCTTCAATAAAATATAAGCTCCTTTAGGACTTATGCTGTTCTCTCTCTATCTCTCTAGTATTCTACTTATGCTACCTGGATGGTTCTTGCATCAACAGCAAGGATAAAAAATGGACAGATTAAGTGTGAGTATGCACCAAATATTAAAGGTACCACAAAAAGGCCTGTGGTATATTGGATATATCTTTTACAGAGGATTTATAGGACATGAACAAGAATAGCTCAAGTTTGAGAATTCAAGGATGCATCATAATCAATGATGGGATTATCTACAATAGGCAGTCAGTCAATAAGCATTTATTAAGTACTTACTATATGCCGGTATACTAAGTGCTGAAGATACAAAACAAGGTGAAAACAGTCCCTGCTTTCAAGAAGCTCATATTCTAATGGAGAAGACAACATGCAAAAAAAATAACAATATGTGAAAATTTATACAATATAAATAGAAAACCCTGTGGAAGGGGACCAGAAAAGACTTCTTGTAAAAAGTATGATTTGATTTGAGCCTTACAGGAAGTGAAGCAAGTCGAAAGGCAGAAGTGAAGAGGGAGCACATTCCAGGCTTAGGGGCGAGAGTGATGGAGCCAGCGAAAAGGTGTCTGGTGAAATTTTAAAGGAATGGCAAGGTCAGTGTTGCTGAATTATACAGTAGGGGAGCGAAGCAAAATGTAAGAATGCTGGAAAAATTGGAAGGGGGCCATATTATGAAGGGTTTGAATGTCAAACAAAGTATTTTATATTAGATCCTGGACGTAGTAACAAGCCCTTGGAGTTTATCGAGAAGGGGCATAACATGCTCAGATCTGACCATGGACTGCCTGACTTTAGAGAGATTATTTTATCAGCTGTGTTTTAATAGTCTGGGGTAGAGAGAGATTTGAGGCAGAGAGACCAATCAGCAAGCTCTTGCAGTGCAATTGCTATATATCATATGTAATTCAGCCATCTATTTACTATGTGTGTTCTTTAGGCAATTTGTTGATAATACAGGTCTTGGCTGCTTTTCTCCTTCATCTATCTTTTTGTGTTATGCTTTTATTGCTCATTAAGCACAAAATATTCAAAGTTATTTATAAGAGGTGATTTGTTATTGTAATGGAACAGAGATTTATTGTAATTTCACATCACTCCTCAGTGACTCCAGAGAGATGTTGATGTAGACAAGCTGGAGCCCATGGACCCCACCTCCAACCACAGCTCAGTGACTGATGCCAGGCTTTGCTTCTTCTAGACTAGCAGTTCTCAACCTGTGGGTTATGTTCAATTTAAATACATCTTGCATATCAGATATTTACATTACAATTCATAACAGTAGCAAAATTACAGTTATGAAGTAGCAACAAAAATAATTTTATGGTTGGGGGGGTCACCACAACATGAGGAACTGTATTAAAGGGTCGCGGCATTAGGAAGGTTAGAACCACTGTTCTAGAACAAGCAGCTCTGGGCCCGTCTGTCTAGAATCATCTGAGGCCCTGGACCTAGAAATTCAAATCATGGAGGATATCTGTGGTTACTATCCAGAGCTGGTTCAGGGGAAGGTAGACATATGACCCCTGACCCTGGGTGCAGCAGTGAGTGAGTCACTTTGCATCACCCTAAACAATGTGGAACACATGAGAAAGGCTATAGGGCAGGTGCTTTGGGGGCTTCAATGGCCAGAATCAGGTTGGAGCTTCCCTTGGGGGGGGGGGTGTCTCCCTAGAATCCTGAAGAGCAGACTGCTAGATATGGATGAGGATCTTCAGAGAGAGGATTGGAACATGATTGCATATCTGACAGACAAGATGGTAGGAGACATTAAGAAGTATATTCAGCGTATAACCCTATCACCAGATTTGTTCCAAAATGAAGAGGCTGTATCCCTACTCATCAAATATCTGAATGACAAGCTGATTTTTCTCAGTGAGTCACTTGTGAAGAAAGATCTCTGTAGGATGCTGGGAACGCTGTAGGATTTGCTGCTTCCGGTAATTCTTTAGGTGCTGGGGGACAACACAGATGCATCTGCTGAGTTCTGCAGAAGCTTTTACTTTATGTTGGACCTTTTGTAGATTTTTTTCCCCTGCAGAATGGCAAGGGTTACCACTAGAAAGCCTGAATGATTGATGCTGCAAGACTCTGGAGGAGGAATTATACCTGAATCAACAAGTACATTAAGCAGTATTACCTGGACAAGCTCAAACAGGACAGAGGGACAACTGTTTCTCAGAGATCAGTGGAGTAGAATTAGTATGGGCTGCTGAGAGTCATTTTACTATAAGGTAGGGGAACAGTGGCTGACTGTGGAGGTGCTACATACTGAGGACCTAATTGCCCTGATACCAATGGCCCAAGTGTCCCTTTGTCATTGCTGAGCTCTGTACCTACCACACTTTCTGCTGGCCTGAAACCAGAGGACCCAGGTCAAGACCAAGACCCTACACCCTGGGTAGGATGAGCTGTTTTATGTCTCAGTTCCCATAGAACTGTGGTTCTATCAGGCAGCCTTCATGGTCTTCACATGGATAATGGTAATAGCCATCGATAATGGCTGGGTGCCCACCAATGACTACTGGATAGGCCACCATGACCTTGAACAGCACCAGCAGTCTCAGCAGGCCCTAAGTGGGGAGCAGTGTGAGGATCATACAGTCAACTACTCCACCTCAGTAGGCCCAAAGCCAATGTGAAGTCAGCACTGAGGATGCTGGAGAGATGGATGGACACAGAAGCACAGGAGTTTGTGAAGAAACTCAGAGATGGAAAAGAGCATGAGAGATGATTAAGCATGGTATTTCTAGGTGATACCACACTCCACATCCTCTTTCTCTCTCTCCTACCCATCCCTCTTCCACTTTAGGTTGCAATTATTTATATGAAGGTGTCCAGGTGTGTATGGTCTTTTCATCAAGAATTTCCTGTTCACTTCCTTCTGGTGTAACCTCCGT
Organism: Pseudochirops corinnae; assembly: GCA_028646515.1. NCBI lineage: Eukaryota > Metazoa > Chordata > Mammalia > Diprotodontia > Pseudocheiridae > Pseudochirops > Pseudochirops corinnae. The sequence goes on from CM053587.1 coordinate 253,900,622, forward strand.
GGACATCATGAAAGAATCTTATAGGGTCAGCATTTATGATGTTTCTCCTTATTCAGTGTTGTGTGTGCCTCAGTCACAGATAAGTAGCTTTAATCTGAACCCAGGTCAATGTTGGTTTAATACTTTTTCTGTAAACACTCCTGGGGCCAGTGGGGCTTAAGGCTCCACCTGTCAGTGACAGATACCTTCCCCTCTTCCAGGAGACAGAATGGTGGGTGCCACCCACAGGACCCATTTAAGCTATTGTTAGAGTACTTAGGGTAGGCTGATTGAAGCTTTGAGGCACCAAGTTGGAAGCCAGGTTGGAAAGCAGTAGGGAGAGATAGGGGAAACAAAGCCTCTAACTCTGCTTCAAATAGGTCTGCAGCTACCTAAGGAGCCTAAAGGATGTCTCCCATTGCCGAGTTACTTTCCAGCTCCACACAACCTCCACTCCAATCCCTAAAGGCACTATCTTCAAGGAAATTCAATTCAAGTCAGACAAATTTGGTAGCCAATTTGTATCACAGTCACCAGAAGATGGTTATCAAATCCCAAGTAGGCTAATATGGGAGAGGTTCTCTGGACCTTGTTTTACAATATAAGAATGTTTGTCTTTTGGCTGGAGTTGGAATGCATTGAGGAAGTCAGTAAAGATATTTTCACTTAGAAAATTGTGAATCTGATCAAGAAGATTTTAAAGAAGACAGGAGGTGAAGGAAAATACAACCCACATCTCTGAATCCTTCTATCATTAGTAACAAAACTGGAAGAATAGTAGAAGAGAGGACAAGTGATCCATAGAAGATTATATCTAGAAGGCAGAATTCAATTCCATGTCTTCAGAGATCTGCATGCAAATGCACAAATTGTAAAAAATAAGTAATGTGCACTAATGATCCTAATGCAAGGAGGCAAATTTGATCTTAGGGTGATTAAAAAATGAATGAATGAATAAAAAAGCATGTATTAAGTGCTCACTATGTGCCAAACTCATTACTAAGTTCTGGGGTTGCAAATAGAAAAAGTGAGAAATCCTTTCTCTTAGTGAGCTCACACTCTAATTAGAGAATACTATACATATAGTTTAGCTGCAGGACAGATGGAAAGGCCCAGAACTCCTATGGGTACAGTTGCAGGGTGAATGTTGGGGCCTGGGAGTTTTTAAGTTGCATCAGCAGGTCAGACGACAATGTCTGTATTTGACTCACATAAAGATAGTCAGTAATTTATTTATTCATTTATTTGCTTTTTAGAGGGGGGAGGGCTGGGCAATTTCCTTTATCCTGGAAAGGCCACAGTGTCCAAGACTGAAATTCGATAAAAACTGGCCAAGATGTACAAGGCAACTCCAGATGTCATTTTTGTCTTTGGATTCAGAACCCATTTTGGTGGTGGCAAAACAACAGGCTTTGGCATGATTTATAATTCTCTTGACTATTCAAAAAAAAATGAACCAAAGCACAGACTTGCAAGGCATGGCCTGTATGAGAAGAAAAAGACATCAAGAAAAGCAGTGAAAGGAATGCAAGAACAGAATGAAGATAGTCAGGGGTACTGCAAAGGGAAATGTTGGTGCTGGCAAAAAAAAAAAGGAATAAAAAGCACTATGGATTATGTTTATCTGTGAAGATGGTTTTTCACCAGGCCATAAATAAACTATGTAAAACTTTTTTTTAAATTGAAGAGATATAGTAGAATTACAAATTGGGTATGTAGAGCCCGATCAGGAAATTCAGAAAGCTGAGGGGGATTACATAGTAGAAAACATTTGGGTAAAGATCTCTTGAGTGGGGAAATATAGAGGATGGATCATCACTTGTCAAGGTATGCTAAAGATGCTACTCCTGTCGGAACAGACAACTTGTAGATCCTGTGATTTCCTTGGTGATCTCATTGACTATCATGGCTTCAATTCAATTCACTTCCAATATTGATTAAGCATCTAGCATGCTTATGGCACTGTCTAGGGATATAAATAGGAAATTGAAATAATGAAACAATGGATATTGAAACAATGAAACAATGGAAATTGAAATAATCATTGTCCTCAAGGAATTCACATTACGTTAGGGATGTACCACATGTACGAGAGGAAGTTAGCTGGCACATTGGATAGAGTACCAGGCCTGGAGTCAGGAAGATTCTTCTTCCTGAGCTCAAATTTGGTGTCAGACAATGATTAGCTGTGTGACACTGGACAAGTCACTTAACCCTGTTTGGCTCAGTTTCCTCATATGTAAAATGAACTGGAGAAGGGAATGGCAAACCACTCCAGGATCTTTGCCAAGAAGACTCCAAATGGGATCATGAAGAGTTAGACATGATCGAGAAACTGAACAATGTACACAAAAGCAAATTCAAGAGGAAGAGAACACTACAAGCTGAAGGAGTAGGAGAAAGCAACTGGGTCTGTGACTTCATTGATACAACAAATTTCAGGCAAAGAACAGTCATTGACAAATGCAGATTGACAGCTTAGCTGTGATTTATGGTATTAGATAGTAGACTTGAGCCCTGAGATATTAAGTGACTTGCTTAGGGTCACACAGTCAGTATTTGTAAGAAGCAGGACTTGAATCCAAGTTTTCCTGACTTCTAGGATAGCTCTACTTTACAGTGCCTCTCCTTTTCCCTGAGTGGGGGGACAGTGTCATTTTCTTTGTATTTTCAGCACCTGCAAAATGCCTTGCCTATCATAAGGGCTAAATGCATATTGAACTGAATTAGCCTACATTGAGTATGTTTGTTAAAGTACCTTGAAGGTAATGTGATTGTTGCTAGTCCATTTCACTACTAGTAGAAGATTGGATGTGAAACCAGCCGAAGCCAATGAAGTAATTAAATAAAACATTTAATTGACTTAAATGAACTTTTTGGATTTTAAGTGGATTTCAATCATTCATGCTATAACTGTCCCCCATGACCAAACATCTTTGTCTCACTTATTAGAACAACTTAGACACTGAGAAATTTAATTCTTTGCCCAGACTGTCTAAATAGTTATTGGCTGAACTGAGTATAAGCATATTTAGTCCAATGAGTGCCCTCACGGTTATCCAGCTACTTTAGTGTGTTTTTGTCATCCAAACTGAAGACTCCTGGAGTTTAACTACCCTGTGATTTTTTTTCCATTATCTCCTTCATTAGAGCAAAACTATAAATCCCCTCCTGGCAGATCTCTAAGCCTGGCACCTGGAAGTCCAGCTCTTGCCCTCTGGGAATGGCAATCATTGAGCCTGTTGGCAGAAGGAGGAGCTGAGGCTGAATAAAAAATTGTGACATACCAAAACAGATGGTAAGGTACCATAACTCACTTGAACCCACGTATCATTCAACCATTTTAAATTTCCTGTACATAGAAAGAAAAGTCAAAAATGGAGCATATTGTCTAGTGTTCAGCCACAATAAAAATATAACTGTCAGAGATACTTGATTTCCTGATAAAGCTGGCATCTAGAATTATTTTCCAATTTTTATAAGAGGACCTACATGTCAGATTGGATCAGATTTACAACAGGCATTTTAAGGAAAAACACTGGGTTAAATATTAATTTTTCTTTACTAGAAATTCACAGAGGTTAATGTGTTTTTGTTATTTTTTTCTTCTGAAATCATGTTGTATTTTTCCCTGAATTAATGTCATATTTTCCCTGACTTTTCCTTTTTAGAAACCTGCTTTGGCTTTCTTTTTTCCAGTCTGTCATTCCCCATATTTGTGTTTGTTACCTACACATCTAGAAATGAATTTGTTATATCAGTTTCAAAACTCTCCTGTAGAGAGTGTGGTGATATTTGTAGTTTGTCACTTCTGGATAAGCGCTCCCCTTGTACCTCTTACCCTGAGAAATGGAGTCTCATTTCTTGGACATAGAGTGACACCTTCCTGCAAGCGTCTGCCTTTTCTAAAATTCGATGGTCTGGTTGTTAGTTTTGTTCTTTGCTGATAGGGTTTGCGGTGTGTGTGTGTGTGTGTGTGTGTGTGTGTGTGTGTGTGTGTGTGTGTGTGAGACCTTCTCTTTAGTGCTACTGGAAGACATTGAAGCAGCAGGCTTTGTTACCTAATGGCTTCCTTGAAATTATTCTGCCCACAAGGTCTGTTTATATCTTCGTATACAAGGTAGGAAAGGTTTGTTGGATGGATGATAAAGTTGGATCTTTAACATAATTGTGTTCAGGAAAAGGTTTTGAATTAAAGTTGCTTAGAAGGTAATTTTCTTTTCATTTTTTCTTCAAATGAAAGAAAGAAAACTCATCATCTTCACATCATGTGTAACTCCTTTTTCTCTCATCACAATGACTGATATTTATTCATACACTTTTTACAAAACTTAAAGGATTTGTATGACTATAACTGGCATCTAGAGACTATAGTCATTTCTCTGGGTTGTGTTTAGTGTTCACATCCAGTGCTCAGATTTATGGGAAGAGGGAAGATTGGATAAATCAAAATTCATCACGTCTAAAGAAATTTGTAGGAGATTCTAGAATGTAAATAGATAAGAATGTTCTTGTGGAATGGAAAGGAGTTATCCACCAAAAGGAACTGTATCAATATAAAACAGAGAGAAAACAAATCACAGTGCCGTCTAATTAATTAATCAGCAAGTATTTATTGAGTATTTAGTATGAGACATTGTAGCTAGCTCTTTGAAATTCCTGTGATCCTAAACCTTTTGTATGGGATAGTAAAACATGTCTTAGAAAAAAAGAAAAAAAACCCAACAACAAACCCTTTCTACCTTGCATACAAAGATATAAACAGAGGAGAATCTTATCTGTCCTACATTGTAAGAGATGAAATAGATTTTCCAGTGGCAAATAAGCAGGTTTACCTAATACAATTATTAAAAATGTATAGGTGGAGTATCAGAAAGATCTGCCAAGCATTACTACAGAAGAAACACCAGATGGCAGGCATGAACAACATCAAAAATAAACTGAAATTCCAAATTATCTAACTCTTGCCTTTCTTAATCTTCATCTCTCTTTTCTTCATTTTTCTATTTCTTTCTTTGTCTTTCTCTTTTTCATGCCCTCTCTCTTTCTGTATCTTTCTCTATGTCTCTTTTCTGTCTCCAGTTTTTTGTCTTTGTCTTCTTTTCTCTCTGTGTGTTTTTCCTGTGTCCCCCTTTGTCTCTCATGATCTGTATCTCTCATGTTCTGTCTTCCTGTCTCTCTGTCAATTTTCTTTTTGTGTCTCCGTTTTTAATTTTAGAGCATTTAGGATATATGCTTATGTATACGTATTTTATGAAATTTTATAGAAACCTAAATGAATATAACTGAAGTTCTAATCAGTTTAATTTTTTCTCTTGTGGCAAGTCACTTAATTCTATTTGCTTCAGTTTCTTCATCTGTAAAATGAGCTGTAGAAGAAAATGACAAACCACTCCAGTATCTGCCAAGAAAACCTGCAAAAAGTATCATGAAGAGTTGGACATGACTAAAAACAACAACAAAACAATACAATGCAATGCCTAAAGCATTTGGCACCTTTTGGGCAGCCAGGTAGCACAGTGGATAAAATTCTGGGCCTGAAGTCAGAAAGGCTCATTTTCCTGAGTTCAAATCAGTCCTCAGATACTTACTAGCTGTGTGACTCAGGGCAAGTCACTTAACCTCGTTTGCCTCAGTTTCTCATCTGTGAAATGAGCTGGAGAAGGAAATGACAAATCAATCCAATATCTTTGCCATCAAAACCCCAGATGAGGTCAGGACAAGTTGGACACAAGTGAACAACAAAAAGCAGATATTCCTGTTCAGTAATGACTATGCCTTGTAATTGAATTGTGTCCTAGCTTCAGAGTCTAAAAAGCATTATTTCCTTAAACCTGGTTTTCTCTCACCTGTGGTAGGTTTCACAGAGAGATTTTAGTGATTGAGTGATACATGTGAGGTGTTGTTCCTGATACTTCATTATCCTTCTCTATGAAACTTTCAAAGGAAATGGTTTGATGAACTTCATACATAGCACCTAAAATAAAAAAAAAACAAACCAAGCCTCAGTTTATCTGTCTATATTGTGGAAGACGCTATTTAAAGTTAGATCTTCCCAACTCCAAATCCAGCACTTTAACCAATATGCCTCAAAGACTACTTGTAGTCTATATAGAAATCTGGCTTGGCTGTTTTGGCTGAATTGGCCACTTATTCATGTATGAATAATGACTGTAAAACTGATCCCTAAATTTGAGACTTTGACTTATCTTTTATGTTCTCTGAACTTTACCTGTTTCTCTTCAGACTCACTACTTTCTACTCACTAAATCTGTCCTTTCTTTTTTCTTCTTTCCTCAGAGTTCTCCACTATAGCAGTGATTTCTGAAGTGTAGAACTTTTTGATTTTCTAGATTTTCTATGCCAGTCCAGAGACTAAGAATTTTTCAATTAGTTTCATTGAGGATAGGAAGGCCACTGGGTGGAGCTCCTTGTTCACAATTAGCAGGGTGATAGTTTGGTGATTTGGACAGAATTCCTCAACTCTCAGAAAATGGGGGATCTAGGGGATATCTAGAGGGACAGATGTGTAACAGTGAAATATTACACACACAAAACAGACTAGGAAAAATGTTAAAGTTAATAATAGCTTACATTTAGATGGCAATTACCATGTACCAGGCACTCTAAGTGTTTTACAATTTTCTCATTTGACCCTACCAACAGGTAGGTGCTATACCTCCATTTTACAAATGAGGAAACCGAGGCAAACAAAAGTTAAGTGTCAATTAAAGTGACTTAACTTTTCCAAGGTCATACAGCTAGTAACCATCTGAGACTACATTTGAACACAGATCTTCCTGACTCCAGGTCCAGTACTCTATCATTATATCACCTAGTATATACCTAATTAAAATTATTGATCTAACTGAAGCATGGCATTAAAATTTCTTTTTATGTGGTTACCATAGGCATTTAGACATTTTTACCCTCTTTCCTGTTAGTGCAAAATAAATCAGTCCCTGATTTGAAATTAGATGTAGTATTGTACATGGGATCCAGACATATGCCAACTTATTGGTAAGATGGGAAAATTAGCTTGAACATAACACTGATGGAAAATGAGCCATTCATTCTAACTCTTTGCATTAGTGAACTGTGAAGCAATATAATAACAATAGTTGGTATTTATATAGCACTTTAAGGTTTGCAAAGCGCATTGCAAGTATTATTTCATTTGACCCTCACATCATTACTGTGAGATGGGTGCTCATCTTATACATGAGAAAAATGAGTCCCAGAGAGGTTGAGGGATTTGCCCAGAGTCACACAGCTGGTAAGTGTCTGAGGCACTATTTAAAGTTAGATCTTCCCAATTCCAAATCCAACACTTTAACCAATATATCTCAAAGACTACTTGTAGTCTATATAGAAATCTGGCTTGGCTGTTTTGGCTGAATTGGCCACTTATTCATTTATTGAGCAACCATTCTGCCGGAGAGAGAAGTATAAGACTCAGTTCTGGTTCTTCACTTCTCCCCCAAAACAAACAAAACAAAACAAAAACCTTGCATCTTGTTACAGGAAACAAGAGATACATAAGAAGACTTGAAGGACCTATGATTTTTATTAACATGGGGAACCCTCCATCAACACAGATTGTAATCTCTTAGTAGACAAGTTGCTGAATCACACAGGTGGCCTTCACAAAGCTACATGACTAGTAAGTGTCAGAGGTAGAATTTGAACTCATCTTCCAAGCCCAGTACTCTTTTTACACACACTCTCTCTCTCCCCTCTGTATATATATGTGTATATATATATATATATATATTTATATTTATATATATATTTATATATTTATATACACACACACACACATACACATACACACACACACACACACAGAAATATACAAATATATTCTCTCTATGTGTGTGTGTATATGTGTGTGTATGGAGACAGACAGAGCCAGCCAAAAGGGACTTTAGAGTTCATCTGATCCAATTCTCTTCATGAAGAAACTGAGGCCCATGAAAGTTATGTGATGTTTCAGGGTCATACAAGTAAGTGATGTCAGAGTTGGAGTGTGTACCCAGGTTCTCTGACTTCAGAGTCATTCTGTTTCTCACTGTACCATGCTGAGATTTGATCTTGTGTTTTAACTCCCATAAATTGTAACTTTTTTTTAAGGAAAACATGAAATGGTAGGAAGGATATTTTTTTCTAATGTCTTATTTTATATAAATTATGAAATACATGGGACTGATTCACACACACATATTTGGAGTATGTATTCTATTTAAATTGATTCAAGATATCAAGTGCATAGGAGTCACATCTTGCTGAAGCATAGTTGACATGCTATTTTAAAATGTTTGTTATTGGGACAGCTAGGTGGCAGAGTGAATAGAGCACTGGCCCTGGAGTCAGGAGGAACTGAGTTCAAATCCGACCTCAGGCACTTAACACAAAACTAGCCATGTGACATTGGGCAAGTCACTTAACCCCAATTGCCTTATCTTCCCCCCTCCAAAAAAAAATTAAAATGTTATTAATGATGTTGAACATCAACACAATCATCAAAACTTACTTTGCATTTTTATATTAAGAAATTCATCCCTTAAAGTACCATATCACCTAAACCTTCACTTTCTCAAAGACACTATTCTCTGTTTTAGCAAGTTAATAAAAAAAGAAGAGAAAAATGTAAATTAATAATAATATAAATAAAAAAGCAGGGCTTTTTTTCCTCCAGTGAACTTGTCTTGAGTTCAATGACTTTTATTTGCTTCAGTGTGCTTCCACCATTGGACTGATTGTGCATAATCTTTCAGAAAGGAAGGCATTGACAGTTTTTATGTGCTAGAACTTTTTTCCCTCTCTCTTTTTTTTTTTGAAACCCAAGAGATAAAAGGGGTATTCGAAGCCATGAAAAATAGGAAAACCTCTTTAGAAGACCTTTATTTGGGCAGATGTGTTATTAATGGTTAGCAGTATTTGTAGTTTGAAAATGCTTCTGTGCTTCCTAATCAAACTTCTCTTGCATCTGCTTTCAACAGACACAAAGCATGATTTTTGACAATGAGGTGGGTTGCCATAGAATTCATTGATGCTACAAAAAAACTTCCTAATGGTGACTTGTTCATGTATTAGAACTGCAGGGTAGTATGCTATTCCTAAGATATAATTCTATTTCGTTTCACCCGCAGAAAATTCTAACCAACTAGTAATTCTTATAGGAAAAGTAAAGGCAAGATATGGAATTTTGCTTCAAAGCCAAATCTATTCTGTTGTGTTTGATAAGCTACCTTCTTGACTCATACATATTTATGCTTTAGAATTCTTTTATGATTTGCTATTGTTGAGCTCTCTGGCCTGTTGAGCTAGGGGAAAGGGCTTTGTGTATTACAGGCATTGCAATTTCATACTAAGTATTATTTGAAGTCTGTGATGGAAAATATGTCTGTAACTCCACATAGTAGTAGGTCATGAAACCAGATTCGGTGAACGCTGATGCAAGCCCTTCATAAATTTATGCCCAAATTGCTCTTCCTGGTTTTTTCATCTGTATGCTTCACAACTTTCATTTTCATAGTATTCTTGCAGTGACTTCTAAGCCTTCCCATAACTCTAAACAATTCTGACTTTCTCATTCTGCAACCCTGTAACCCTAAAATTAACAGTTTCCTGTTGAAATACACTATGCATGCATATGTATTGCCTGGAATAAATGTGTATACACACGTATGTATATATGTATGCATGTGTATATGTGGAGCAAATGTATATACGCATACACACGTGCAAACATATAACAATAATACATTCGCAGCATAAACACATAACATACAACACAAATGCAGCAAATGGAGAAGTTTTGAATGCTGTAGATAAGTTCACTTACCTTAGTAGTGTACTTTCCAAGGATATATACATAGTTGAAGTTGACACACACATTGCCAGAGCTAACTCAGTGTTTGGGACGCTCTGAAGCAAAGTGTGGGAAGGAAGAGGCATTTGACTACCAAACTAAAGGTCTACAGAGCTGTTGTGCTGACCTCATTGTTGTATGCCTGTGAAACCTGGACAATATGCCAGCACTAGGCCAGGAAACTGAACCACTTCCGTTTGAATTGTCTTAGGAAGATTCTGAAGATCACCTGATAAGATAAGATACCAGATAGAAGGGCCTTTCTCGAACTAAATTGCCAAGTATTCAAACTCTATTGCAGAGAGTACAACTCTGATGGACTGGCCACATTGTTTGAATGCAAAACTTATGCTTGCCAAAAAGACTATTTTATGGAGAACTCACACAGGGCAAGCACTCACACAGTGGTCAGAAGAAGCAATACAAGGACACTTTCAGGGACTCTCTTAAGAACTGTGGAATTGATTGGGTGACGTGTAAGACACACACAGAACTGCTCAGCATGACCTGTCCATATCAGAGAAGGTGCTATGCCTAAGAGCAAAGTGGAATTAAAATAGCTCAAAAGAAACTCAAAAATGTGTAAATTTAGAGAATCCACCCAAATGTTCACATGGGCTATTTGTACTTGACCTATGGTAGAGCATTCTGAACTCATATTGGTCTGATCAGCGACAGTCGGACACATTGTAACTTGACTAGCATAGTAATGTCATTTTGGCACTTTTCAAGAATGAAGGACAACAACCATAACATGTATAACATATATATATACTCATACACACACACACACACACACACACACACACACACACACACACACATATATATATATACATGTAAAAGGATAAAAGAGAATATGACAACAGCGAGTTATAATTATTGACAAAGATAATGAGAAGTAGTGTAGAGCAGTGAATAGAGAGCTGGCCTAGGGGACATGAAGACCTGCATTTGAGTCCTGTCTCTAACACATGCTGACTGTGCAACCCTGGACAAGTTGTCACCTAACTTCTAAATTCTAATTCTATATAATTTAACAAGCATTTGTTAAGTAACTATTATGGGTCAGGTACTATGTTAGAAATGAGGGATATAAAAACAGTACCTATCCTCAAGGGGATTATTTTCTATTGAGGGGACTGATATACATATAGGTATATCAACCATATCATAAATACTTATATCATACATATAGGTATATCAAAGTAGATAACAAAGGAACTTTTTTTTAAAGTTAATTGATTTGTTTATTTACTTTTAGTTTACAAGATTCAGTTCCACAATCACTTGAGTTTCAAATTTTCTCCCCTCTCTCTCTTCCTCCCCCTCCCCCACCATGGCAGTATACAATCAAGTATAGGATCTGCAAATACTTTCACATTGGACATTAGTC
>CM053587.1:253912370-253946585 GCA_028646515.1 Pseudochirops corinnae
GAGGACATAGGAGAGAATAGATTGGGGGAGGGGTTATACAATGGATGGCTGTTTTGGGGTGGTTGGTAGGGGAAAGATGGGGAGAAAATATGTAACTCAAAATCTCGTGGAAATGAATGATGTAAACTAAAATAAATAAAAGTTAAAATTAAAAAAAAGAATTGGAAATAAAGTAGATGCCTATCAGTTAGACAACAGCTAAATAAATGGTGGTACTTGAATTAAATGGGATAATATGATGAATACAGAGAATCATGGAAAGACAAACATGGATTGATACAAAGTAAAATAAGTAGCCAAGAAAAAACTCTCTCTCTCTCTCTCTCTCTCTCTCTCTCTCTCTCTCTCTCTCTCTCCCTTCATATACATACATAGATACATACATATATATGTATATATATATACGCACACACACACACATACACACATATACATGTATGTATAAAATAGTTTCAGCGATGTAAATGAAAACAACAACTACAAAACATTCAAGAATGAAAGTTGTGGTAGGACAATAGGAAATTGGGGAAAAAATTTATAGTAAGTTTCTCTGATAAAGGCCTCATTTCTTGAATATATAGGGAACTGAGCCAAATTTATAAAAATATAAACCATTCCCCAATTGATAAATGGTCAAAGGTTATGAAAAGGCAGTTTCCAGAAGAAGAATCAATATCAATAGTCATATGAAAAATGCTCTAAATCACTATTGATTAGAGAAATGCAAATTAAAACGCCTCTGAGATACTACCTTATATCTATCAGATTGTCTAACATGACAGAAAAAGAAAATTACAAATGCTGGAGGAGATGTGGAAAAATTGGGATACTAATGTACTACTGGTGGAGTTGTGAAATAGTTCAACCATTCTGTACAATAATTTGGAACCACTCGCCACCCTACCATATCTTTACATGGTTGTTATATTTTATTTCTCCTTCAAAACAAAGGTGGTAAAGTAAAGGCATTTCATACCTGTCAACTAGGGTTCAGAGGTTGATTCATTAACCAAATACAATCACTAGGGCTAGCTCCTCTGGATTTGATAAAGAGTTAAAATCTTGTTTTCTGGGACAGAATGGTGTTCAGATGAATGATAGATCTTCTTTCCAGGAAAAGGGGCAGAAATAGAGTAGAGATAAAGCCCCTTTTTTCTCCCAGAATAATCATTTAGCTTTATTTGAGCATGAATCAACTCATGATCAGGTCACAAGCTACTAAAAACAAGACAAAATGCTTCTTTATTACTCACTAAAATTTGGGCTTTGTCAGCAACACTGAGAGTGCTTTTCCCATAACATGATTTAACAGTTGGAAAGTTGTGGGTGACTGCAATATCTACTCTTTCTATCCTTGAAATGGATAACTTCTTTGACATCCACAGTATCTCAGAGAGTTAAAAGGATCCTCTGGTGATTTCTCTGTTGCCTGCTCATGGGCAAAGTATTTAAGTGAGACTCACATTAACCCAGTATTATGGAAGTATTTATCCTTGATTCAGTCATCAAGGCAGAAGGATGGTTTCAGCTGCTTATTAAACTGAGCAATTGATTCTTCCAGTTTTGATAAACTAATGGGAAGGGGATTGTTAGAATGAATATTAGTCATATGAAAAGGAAGCCAATTGCTTCTGTAGGCCTCAGGTGTTAGGTATATAAATGAACTGAAGATGTCAAATGATCTCTATCTACTTGAGAATGTTCACTTATGCAAATATCTTGTTCTGTGAGAATGTACTTGATTTTTTTTACTTGTACAACTGCCTTCTTTATATTACATTCACTAAATGGACTAGATTTTAATAAATATTAACTCTTCACTTTATTTCAACAGAAATAACTGAAACTCAGTGAAATAATTTCAGACTTTTTATAGGTTCATTAACCATTTAAAAATGCTCTTTCAGATGACACAGGTACTATCTGGAAGATATTTCTAGATTGGCCCCTTGTTCTGATTGATGAGATGTCTGCTTATAGATTAACATGTAGTATATATGGATGCCTATATGATTATGTATATATATATATATATATATATATATATATATATTCTGGTGAAATAATTTTTGTCAAGTTTTTAAATTTCTCAGCAGATACAAACTACTAAAGGAAAACAATAGGGAATTTTGAAATTATAGGGTTGAAAGTGATTTCCAGAACATTTAGCCCAGCTCCCTGTCACTAGAGGACTGCATCTAAATTATTTCCAGTGTGATCACAAAATTGAATAGACAGGAACTGCCTCTTTTTCTGTATTGTATAATATTTTATTGGATTAAATTCTAATCATACTGTTATTTTCAAATATTGATTGTCAGAAAATAAAATCACAATGCACCCTGCCACAGTTACTTTGATGGGGAAGTCTTGTTACCATTACTATTTGTTCCCCCAGTCATTAAATCTGGTAGTCAGTTACCCTCAATCAAGCCTATGCATTTGTCTATCTAGTCATCTCTTCCTCCAAGAATGCAGGACAATACAACCAATCACAATTCTTCTTGCATCTCCTAAATTATTGCTGTCCTAGGTTAGCGTTCATCAAATGATGTAGTGATTAAAATGGAAACCATTTAGACTGGAGATTGTTGAATAGCTGCTAGCTCTTTTAGGAACAGCATTCATTTTGGAACTTTTGTGTTTGGTATTTTCATGTACTTTGGAGATCTTTAGGTGTAAATGACACCATGTCTAATTAAGGCAATTACTTGAAAGAAAATTATCACCTCCTATTCACTGTCTTTTGAGTCACTGCACCTGCAGACAAGAGGGAGGGCTCTCCAGGTTTCTTTAGGAAAATTTGAAAAACCTTTGACAGGTTCTGTAATTTCTTCCAGGGCTGTTGTGGGTGCTCAATAGTGATCTCTGTCCTGTGAAATCAAAATGAAATGTTCCTTCCAAAGCATTCAATCTTCCTTATTACTCTGCTCTTCTTAATCCAGGTAATGAATTCAATCCCACTTATATGAATGTATCAAAGGATATTTTTTTAAAAATTGGAAAAACTAAAGTGAGAACTTTTCTTGACCTGCCTTGCCACCTCTCTAATCATTCCCAATTTTTCCTCTACCTTATTCCACTTATCCCTAGAAATTAGTTGCCTCCTTTTTGTTTGAATGAGAAATAAAATTCAACTGCTATGTATCTTAAGTGTGCTAAAAAGGCTGAACATATCTTAAACTGGTCACTGCAATGATAGAATTAGAGACTTATGGTCCAGACTCCACATTTGAAAGATGGAGAAATTGAAACCCAAAGGGCTTAAGTAACTTGCTTAAGGTCACACAACTATTAAGTAGTAGAAATAAAATTGTAATCTGCGGCTTTAGAATCCAGATTAAGGATTTACTATTATACCAAAATCGACTGTATGCTTTCCAAAAGGTTCTACCCCACATTCTTAAGTTAATACTCCATACAAACGTAAGTATCTATTGAGAAATTACCTTTAGCTTATCGTTAAGAATAACTAAATTTGAGAGTTGGAAGAGATCTGAATTTCCATGTTGTTCAACTTATCCTTAAAAAGAATATTTTCTATGATATATCAGACAAGAAGTCATCAGTTTTTCCTTGGAGGTTTCCAATGAAGGGGAATTCATCACCTCCTAAGGCAATGCATTCTATGCTTGACTAGCTCTAATTATTAGGAGTTTTTCCTTTTATCAAACCCAAATTTTCCTAGTTGCAATTTCTACTCATTGTCTGTCTGCCTTCTGGGGTCAAGGAGAATAAGTCTAATCCCACTCCCATATGACTGCCGTGCAAATATTTGAAGCCATTTGTCATGATCCAAGTCTTATTTCTCTTTTTTTTGGGAGGCAATTGGAGTTAAGTGACTTATCCAAGGTCACACAGCTAGTAAGTGTGTCAAGTGTCTGAAGTTGCATTTGGACTCAGGTGCTAGTGACTCCAGGGCTGGTATTGTATTCACTGTGCCACCTTGCTGTCCCCTAAGTCTTCTCTTTTACAGACAAAACAACCCAAGGCCCTTCAAATGAGTCTTATCTATTATTGGTCTCCAGGGCCTTCATTAATCTAGTTGCCCTGCTCTGGACACTCTACTGTTTATCAATGTCCTTCCTAAAATGTGGGTCCCAAAACTGAACATAATACTCCAGATGTGATCTGACCCAGAAATAGCATAGTGAGACTATCAAAATCCTTTCTAAATTTAGAACTCAAAATCTTATAAAAGTGAATGTTGGAAACTAAAAATGAATAAATACTTTTAATTTTAAAAAATCCTTTCTAACATAAGGATATGATATTCCAGACATGGTTTAAGGCATCTAGTCAGAATGGCATGGCAAGCCATTTATTGTATATGTGAAGGGGGGAGCAACAGAAAAATAGACTGACAGGTAGCTAGCTAGTTAGCTAAATCCTAAAAATCACTGTATCATGTAACTGCAGGGTTTTGAAAAGAACAGGATACTGCTGGGAGGCCTCATAAGGCATTAACATTGCTTCACAATACTCTCTTGACATATATAGAACTATACCTAAAGACATATAAACCTCTATCTTCTGAAATGCAAGGTTTTCTAAGATCTTGGCTCTTTTCTTTTTATTCTCCTTTCCTAGTCAAATCATCTATCTTCTGTGATCTCAATTATAACCTTTATGTAGATCAATATGAAATCTACTCACTAGTACTGACTTATTACTTAGATTACCAACCTGTATTTAATACCAATTAATATCATACAGAATTTTTGAAATATTATCCTGTTTTATTCTCAGAACAATATCCAGTTCTTTGCCACCATGAAGTTCAGAATAAAATGAATAAAATTTAAAAAGAGAACTGATAAATAGAAGATATGTATAGAATGTTTTTACACATATATATACCTATTGGCATAATTAACAAAGACAGCAACTTAAAAGCCAAATAATGAGTTCAGTTTTAGATATCCTGATTTTAAGATGATATCAGGATGTCTGAATAGAACCATCCTGTCAGAAATCAGATAATAACTTAAGTGACTGGCTAGATAGTACAGTGGATAGAGTGTTGGACCTGGAGTCAGGAAGCCCTGAGTTTGGATGCTGCCTCAGATACTTCCTGGATGTGTGAGGTGAGCAGGGAGGTGAGGGGAGGGAAGAAAAAAGGGAAAAAAGGCAAGTTATATGATAAATTCATCATATATTTAAAACGGCAAATTGTATATATTTACAGTTTCATCTAAAGTCATCTCCTCTCCCCTCCATTCTACTATATTATGGAAATGCTTGCTTTATTTCTTAAGTTTAGAATAAAATAAACAAAACAACAACAAAAAAGAATGGGCACTATCTCCCTTTTCTACCTGTATCCCTAGTGCTAAACATCTTTGGTAAGTGCTTAATAGATTTTTTTTTGCCACCACAAAGAGAGCTGCTATAAACATTTTAGAACATATAGGTTCTTTTCCTTTTCCCCTAATCATTTTGGGAAACATACCTTGTAGTGGTATTGGTGGGTCAAAGGGTATAGGCAGTTTAATAAGTCTTTAGACATAATTCCAGATTGTTCTCCAAAATGGTTGAATCATTTCACAGTTCTACCAACAGTGAATTAGTGTCCCAATTTTTCCAAATCCCTTCCAACATTTGTCACTTTCCCCTTCAATCATTTTAACCATTCTGATAAGTGTAAAGTGATAGTTCAAGGCTATTTTAATTTGTATTTCTCTAATTAACAAAAAAAAATTTTGACTAAATTAGAAAAAAAAAACAAAATTCACTTGGAAGAAAAAAGGTAAAAAACATCAAAGAAACTAATGAAAAAAAAATGGAAAGAAAGGAGATTTATCAGTACCAGATCTTAAACTATATTGTAAGGCTGTAATTATCAAAACTATCCAGTACTGGCTAAGAAATAGTAAAATGGAACAGAGTAGACATACAATTTACAGCAGCAAACAAATATGGTAACCTTGTATTTGACAAGTGGGATGAATTAATTTTGGGGAATAAATTCATTACTTGGCAAAAATTGTTGGGAAAACTGGAAAGCAGTCTAGCAGAAATTGGGCATAGACCAATATCTTACACCATTTACCAAGATAAGGCCAAAATGGATATATGACGTAAATTTAAAGAGAGGTATTACAAGAAAATCTGAAGAACATGGAATATATTACCTATCAGACTTATGGATAGGTAAATAATTTGTGAATAAACAAGAGATAGAGAGTATTGGGAGATATAAAATGGATAATTCCCATTACATTAAATTAAAAAGATTTTGCACAAATAAGGCCAATAAAGCCAAGATCAGAAGGAAAACAGAAAATAGAGAAAAAATTTTTATAGATAGATTCTCAGATAAAGGTCCCATCTCTCAAATATATAAAGAATTTAGTAAAATTCATAAGAATTAGTCATTCCCCAATTGATAAATGATCAAAGGATATGAACAGGTAGTTTTCCAATGAAGAAATCAAAACAATTTATAGTCACATGAAAAAATGCCCTAAAACATAGTTCTGATCATGTTACCCATCCCCACTCACTAAACTCCAGTGTCTCCCTATTGCTTCCAGGATAAAATTCAAATGCTCTGCTTGGCATCCACAGACCATCAAAATATAACCCCCTCTTACATTTCCAGTCTTCTTACATGTTGCTTCCAGACATATTATTTGTCCTTCATTTTTGGAGAGGACCAATGACATCATGAGGTGATGGACGAATTGGATTTAAGTGAGATGAATTTGTACAAAGTACTCAGCTTTACTCTCTGAGACATCAAAGTCCAGTGGCAGGAAAAAAAAGTCAAGATGATTGGCAATGGCCTGGGATGTCCTCAATGTCTGACCAAATTCTAAGTGACCCCCAGAGCTTACTTTAGCTACCTTGATGGCCATTGGAACAAATTGTTTTTATCTGCCTGTAGCAACAAGTACCCTAGTATACCCAGTATGACTGCTAGCACAGGTTCTTTGATATACTTTTCTAAAGGAAAGCAACTTTAAAGACACACACACACACACATACACACATATATATTTATACTTACATAAATATATATATATATATATATATATATATATATTTTTTTTTTTATAAAATCATTCACTTAGTTCAGGGTAAAAAGCATCCTCAATTTCAGAGAAAATACAAATAGAAATTACAAGCAGAAAAAATACAGACAGAGAAAATAACACAAATCAACAGACAGGGTTTCTAGTTGTCTGACCAAAACTATACATACAGTAACCAGAGAGAGAAGCACCAACATTTGGGTTTTCAAAGTGGGGAGGGGGGGTGCTTCTTAGTGGCTACCCAGAGTCTCATCTGCTCAGATCACATGAATGCTCTTCCAGTGAGTGAACTCCAAAGCAAAACCTCACCTCAGATTATTTGTATCCTTCAGAGCCAGACGGCATCACAACCCTTCTGATCCACTGCCTAATTACAAAGTAATAAGAGGTGTGGGACTTCCTGAAAAACAAGCCTATTCTAATCAAGCTTCTTTTGTTGGGCTCCACCTGAGGCCTATTAATGGGTGGGGAAAATCTTCAACTCTCATTAACATTACACTGCCTTTCCACCAAAAGAAGTCTTCATGTACTAGGGGTAGACATTCTCATAATGAGTTTGAGGCTTGTTGGCTACCCTCTACCTGGTTTAACCTGTCTGCCAAGATGATTTCTGCTAGGGTGTGGCTGCTGAGTAGGCTATACTTTCTTGGAGCCACAGGTGAAAGTTGAGTGCCAAGTGGACACCAAAGGTGGATGAGCAGCCCTGAGGGTTTGGCAAGCTCTCATACCAGAAAGGCAGTCCTCCTCAGATACAGTGACACTGCCTCCTAGCTGTTCAGTGAACAAGACACATTGTGTCAGGGCATTCTTTATGACTTCCCCATTCTTGGAATGTTGTCTCTCCCCTCCTCTCTGATAAAGGGACATCTCTGGCTTCCTTTAACTCTCAACTAAAATCCCTTCTTTTACTGGAAGCCTTTCTCAACAGTGCTTAATTTTAGTGTCTTTCTTCTATTAATCATTTCCTATTTATCCTGTATGTAACTTGCTTTGTTTATATTAGTTTGTTCTCTCCTCCATTAGGTTGTGAGTTTTTGAGGGCAGGGTCTGTCTTTTGCTCCATTTTGAGTCCCTAGGATTTAGCACAGTTCCTGGGAAATGGTATTGTCAGATTAATTGATTAACTGATATCAAGGACCTAGGGAAGCGATGAATGGATTATAACAGATACTTAAGAGACACTGACTGATTATTGTGATAATTATTCTTAGTGTGTCCCTTCACTTTGGCTCTGTACAACTAACACACATTGATGTTACTATTTTATTTGTTTGGATAACCATTCATTCATAAAAAACATCTGCTTGGTTATGCTCCTTTGGTTCAAAACTGATTGGAAATGAGCTACTGTTCTGTGCCAAGTAGACTATAAAGATATTCTGATTTGTATTCAGAAATTGATTTGGTGCTTGGAATGGATGAATTTTCTTTTCTTACCGATAGTGACTTTTTAATTCCAATATGATATAATATAGCTGATAATTTCAGAAAAGGCCCAGGATAATTCTTTGAAGATAAGACTAAATATCATCATAATATAGACAGAATACAGACTCTCAATTATTAAAATTAGATTTAATTTAAATTGTGAATGACCCTGTTGTCCCTATCACATGTGTTATGAGTGTTGGCAAGGGAACAAGAACTGAGGGATTTTGCTATGCTATAACTGGATTCCTTGTCCCACCCTGCTTTATTTATCTCACATTGCTTCTTATGTGTTGGCTGCAAGTTTCTGAAGAGAGGAGTTCATCACGGATATGATGGTAGGTCTGGGTAGTAATGGCACTGTCATAATCCAATTTGCAGTCCCTGTAAACTGAGAAGCATAGGGGAATTTCCCTGAGGAAGCAGATAAAAGAGGAAATTGAAAACAAAAACAGGTCAGCCAAACTGCATTTCCTCATTCAGCTCCTGGGAAACACTGCCTTTCTTAGACAAATTACCACATGGGAAGTAAAGACCATCTGCTAAAATTTAGGATATTTCAGAGCCTGATGAGAATAATTATTTATGCCCTCAGCAGAGAGGGCAAGAATATAATTAACAGATTCTAAAAGTGAAGCAACGTGGATGGTGGGGGCTGGGGACAAACTGGCTGTATTGAAAAAGTTTTTGATGTATTATTGATCTCTTGACCTGCCTCTTTTGTCAGCTTTCTTAGTCGTGAGGAAGCAGTGGAGTAGAATGGAAAGTGCCCAGTGCCTGGCACAAAGAAAATACTTAACACATGCTTGTTGCTTGCAGAGGGGTCAGATGACCTTAGTTTGATTTCTTCCTCTGTAAAATGAGTTGGGGGGGAGGGCAGAAATTGGACTAGATTACCCTTAATGTCCTTTTCGGTTCTGATCCGATAAGCATTCTCACTATAGTAATTCATGTCGAAATTTAGGAAATCCTAAGATCATATGATCGATCAACAATAATTTATTAAGTCCTTATTTAGCACCAGGCACTGATATGGTTAGGGTTAGGGTTACTCTGGAGACCCCAAAATACCAACATACTGGGTCTTGCCAAATGAATTCCACTCAAGTCTTCTCAGCCAAAGAAAAGTAAAGTTTATTAAAGGTTCACCATATTGTGTAGACTCTTAAGGAGCCTAGGTTTCTGTGATGCTTGCATTGGACAAGCGGACCAGAGTAAGTCTGTGACAGAGTAAGTCTGTGGGTAATCACCTCATTTTTATGGTTCCCTGAAACGGGGAAACATTGCTAATCTCAAGCTCTTCTCCAGCCAGGACTGGAAGATATGTAAGCCTCTCTCTTTTCCTATTGCCCTGCCTTCTTGTTCTCCAAGTACTTTGGAGGTGTGGATTTGTGTGTGTGTTTTTGTGGTTTTTTTTTGGGGGGCGGGGGGTCTGACCTCTCAGGTCCCATTAGGTCAGACAGCTAGGAGGCTGTCTGGTACTCAGCCTGACCTCAGGTTTTTGGTCCTGTTTGGTTATTTTGGAGAAAATGGACATGTACACAGCTTCTGAAGAATGGAGGGCAAGGACAGACACCCCATCCAGAAGTATAAACCAGATTCTTTCAATTCTCTTGGTGCTAGGGAACTGGGAAAACTTCAGGTATTTTTTTTGTGGGTTTTTTTTGTTTGTTTTTCAAGGCTTACTCTCCAACCTTCCTTTGTGAAGAAGGGACTTCCAGGCCCTATGCCTTTAGCTCCCAAAAGTTCACTTTTGGGTTGTCTTTTACAACATTGGAAAAAATTTAGTTTCTCTGGAGACCTTAAAAAGGAAAAGTTGGTGTTTTTTTTGCAACACTGTTTGGCCTAGGTATCGCCTAGAAGACCATGAATCTTGGCCTGCTTTTGGGACTTTAAAAGATAATACTCTCTTGCAGGTAGAATTATACTATTACAGAGAAGGAAGATGGACAGAAGATGTCTACTTAATGGCCTTCTTTGAACTTTTCTTGGAACACGGTTCTCAGGAAAGATTGTGAGATGCTTGAAGTGAAAGCCTCTACACAAAGGGGCAGTGGGGACCAATTAAATGACCCCTTTTCTATGGTTTTGGCCCCAGCCCCATCCCCCTCAGCATCTTCTGCTCAGGTCCTAGTCACCTGTCTCACTGAGGCAGCTCCCTCAGCCCCTTCTGCTGCACCCCAACCCTTTTCCCTTGGTTTCCCTTTCCTTTTCCTCTAGCCCAACACCCCTCATTTCCTGCCTCCTATACCATCCATATCTCCTACCCTGCATTTCCCAGCATGGCCCCTTCCCCCTCAGGGACTCCTGCTCAGGTCTTAGCCACTGATCTTGCTGAAGTACCTCCCCCTGAGACAACACCCACTCAGACCTCAGGCACTACCCCCATGGCAGTCATAGAAGTATCTCCTCTTCTGACCCCTTCCCCTCCTAAGGTGCCAGCTGACCTCCCCCCTTGCCAGCTGGATCCCCCAGTCTTGCAATCTGATCCAGTTCAGCCAGCACCCCCAGTCACTCTCTCACAGGAAGTGGGACTCCCAGTCTCCCTTCCCAAGCCCCTGTCCCACAGAGCCTTCAGGGCTTTTTCCCTTAAGGGAAGAGGCTGTCTCATCCAGTGGGACAACTAGAGTGCATGTCCCATTCTCCATTTCAGATCTCAATCAAATTAAAGAAAAGTTGGGTAAGTTCTCCAAAAACCCCACAAAGAAGGCTTTCAGGACTTATCCCTACAATTCTAGCTTTCTTGCGGTGATTTGTGTATCCTCTTCTCTACCTGTTGTTCCACTGAGGAGAAGAGGAGAATCTGGGAAGAAGCCTCAAAATTTGGGGATTGTTTGGCTAGCAATGACCCCAGAAAATACCCCCCAGAAACAGCTGCTGTTCCCACTTGTGACCCAGGATGGGATTATCAAACCCTTGAGGATAGAGAGAAGAGAGACCATATGGTACTTTCCCTGTTAGAAGGCCTAAGAACTGCATTTTGAAAGCAAGTAAATTATCAGAAAGTTAGAGAAATTTCTCAGACAAATCAAGAAAAACCCACCCTTTTCCTAGATAGACTTGTAGAAGCTATTAAAAGGTATACAAGTTTAGATCCTGACTCTATAGAAGGGGCAGCAATCCTTGACATGTATTTCATTAGTCAGTCTGCCCTAGATATTAGGAAGAAACTGCAGAAATTGGCAATGGGACCCCAAACACCTCAGGCCCAATTATTGGAGATGGCCTTTGGAGTCTTTAAAAACAGAGGCTCGGTTGCAGCAGAGGAGAAAGAACACAGGGAACAAACCAGAGATAAAGAACATGTGTGATTCATGGCTGCTGCCATGGCCAGGAAAAGCCCCTCTAGGGGACCCCCTTGGGGGAAGCCCAGTCAAAACCTGCTTTTGATGCCACAAGGAGGGTCACTGATCTGAAGAGTGCCCCTCCAGGACACTCCCCCCAGAGGGTGCCCCAGGAACCAACACCTCTAGAACCAGCCCATCTGACCAGGAGGGACACTGGAGGAAGGATTGTTCCCCATGTTGGAAGAGTGGCAGAGCCACCTCCCAGTACCCTGTCTCCAGTCTTCTCAAGACTTGGAATGACGGGGAAGCATGGGGCTTGGCAGTGCTCCCACTTTCTCCATCTCTCACTGAGCTCTGGGCAAGCATCAAGACTGAAGATTAGGTTACCCACTTTATTATGGCTAAGTTCTGTGTTCTAACCAATTGGTTCTATCCTCCCCTTGACCAGTCAGGTCAGGGGCATGGAAGGGGAAACTAAGGGATTGTCTCCAGACATACTCAGTCACCTGCCTAATTGAGGATCTGTTGTTTGAACACTCCTTCCTTATGCTCTCCTCTTATCCTGTCTCCTTGTTGGTAAGGGACCTGTTGGTGAAATTGGGAAGCCAGTTTTCTCTAGTTAAGCCTCCAAGATCTCTCCATGTTCCCTTAGGAGTGTGGGAGATAGTTGAGTCAATTATTTGGGATCAGAAAATTCCTGGGTGAGCTACTTCTTTGATCCCAGCATTTGTTTTTGACTCCCAGGTCCTAAAGTATCCCCCCATTGTGGTCTATATCCAATTAAACCCAAGGCCTGAGAGGGACTGCAACCATTAATTGCTACTCAAGGCCCTGACTCATTCTGTCTAGAGTGGGGCCCAGACAACCAGGTGAAAGCTTTTGAGACTTTGAAAACTAAATTGATGACCACTCCAGCTTTACCCTATCTAGGAAAAAACTCTTACTGTCTATGATTATGGAAGGAGAGAACAGGCTTTGGGAGTTACCGCCTGTTTTTGAAAACGATTAGATTCTGTGGCTGCTATTGCTTTCCATGTGCTAAATGTCCCTGGAGCAATTTGGAAAGGAAAGTGATATCTGACAGCATTTTGGCCTTGCCATAGTCATCTTCAATTCCAATCAGGAAAATTGTCTTTTGTACCAGGGAAATTGTCCTTTCTTTATTATTTTTTTTGGTGCCTGTTTGGTCTTCGTTTGCTTAACCTCCTTGCCAGGTTTGTCTCCTCCAGGGTTCAAGCCATCGACCTCTGGATGACCA
The DNA here is from genome assembly GCA_028646515.1 of Pseudochirops corinnae. Lineage (NCBI taxonomy): Eukaryota > Metazoa > Chordata > Mammalia > Diprotodontia > Pseudocheiridae > Pseudochirops > Pseudochirops corinnae. The sequence continues at coordinate 253,925,381 of CM053587.1, forward strand.
CTAAGACTACACAAATCTCTGACCAAATCCAAGTTCTCTAGCCCACTAGATCTGGCATCATCCACGTTCCGGAGTCTGACCCCTTGAATGTGAAGTCTGACCCCCTTGAACAGGACCCAGAGAGGCAGGGACAGCTCTACACTGCTTGCCAGCAGGAAGCACTTTCAGACTCTGAGACCTTCACCCTTTATTCAAAGGAATTTGGGTCCCATTTGTTTGAGGGGGGAATGATGAGGTGCAGGCTCTTGGAACCCCCTTGAGCTCTGATCAATCTTCCCACTTAATGGGGCATTTGCAAAGGCCATAAGTTTTCTTTGTGGCTCTGCCAGACCTTTGTTACTAGCCTAGCTTTCCATTGTCCATCAACTTCCCACCCTTGAGCCTATCAAAATATCAATCCACCCTTGGGCTGGCCTAGCCCACCATTGTCTGTTGGCTCCAGGTAGCCTCCAGAAACTTCCCACCCTTAATCACTCATTGACCTCATTAACTCTTCCTGAAGATCCTTCCCCAAACTCCTCCTCCAGACCACCCCTAGATTCCTCCCACAACCTTCCTGTATATAAGATCCCTTATTGCCCCTATGTGTGTGAAAGCACCATAGAATGACCTAGCACAGACTTACTCTGTGACAGACTTACTCTGGCCTGCTTGTCCAATGCAAGCATCAAAGATACCTAGGCCCCTTAAGAATCTACCCAATATGGCGAACTTTTAATAAACTTTACTTTTCTTTGGCTGAGAAGACTTGAGTTTAATTCATTTGGCAGGACCCGGTATGTTGGTATTTTGGGGTCTCCAGAGCAACCCTAATCCTAACCATATCAGCACTGTGCTAAGTTCTATGGATAGAACAGTCTATAGTCTTCATGGTCTCACAAAAGTGAGACTAGTCCCTGGTGTCTATTTTTTATTTTTAAGAGTACCTTTAATACTCTGACCTAACAATTTACTCTTTTGGGGGTGGGGAAAGGGATCTACATGTGTGATGATCAGAAGTAGCTAGGCGGTACAATGGATAGAGTGCTGGACGAGGAGTGGGGAAAAAATGGAGATCAAATCATGTTTCACATACTTACTAGTTGTATGACCCTGGGCAAGTCATTTAAGCACTGTTTGTCTCAGTTTCCTCATCTGTAATATGGGCATAATAATAGCCCCTTTAATCCAGGGTACTTGTGAGGATAAAATGAGATAATATTCTTAGATCACTATATAAATGATAGGTATTATTATTTCATTAACGTGGCTGATGAAGTACAGACTCTGGGAACCTCCTTGAGCTCTCCTTGAATCCTTGAGGTTCAGGCCCTGGGAACCGCCTTGAACTCTGATTGAATCTTCCCATTTGATAAGGCATTTGCATGAGGCCATAAGCCTTTCACTGTGGCTCTGCCCAAACCTTTGTTACTAGCTTGGCCCTCCATTGTCCATCTACTTCCTATCCTAGAGCCTGTCAAAATATCTATACTCAAATTAACTGTTACCTGCCCTCATTAACTCCTCCTGAAGACCCTCCCCAAACTCATTACTGGAATCTGACCTCATCTGACTCCTCCTGAAAACCCTTCCCAAACTCTTCCTCTAGACCACCCCTAGATTCCTCCCACAACTTTTTTGTATATGAGATCACATCTTGCCCCCGTGTGTGAGAGCACCATAGAATTTTCTAGCACAGACTTCCTCTGTGTCCAATACAAGTGGACTTTTAATAGACTTTACTTTTCTTTGGCTGAGAGAAGACTTGAGTTGAATTCATTTGGAAGGATCTGGCATGTTGGTATTTTGGGGTCTTGAGCACGCCTAACCCAAACCTCTTCGTGAGGAAACTTATTTATATATTTAATTCAACAAGAGCTAACAGAGAGGTTAAATAACATGACCAGAGTCACACGGTTAGAATAAGTCAAAAGTTATAGTTGAACCCAAGTCTTTCTGTCTCCTAGGCCAGCTCTCTACTTCCCACCCCATGCTTCCTCTTTATATCTTATACTTAGCTAGCAGTCGACATAGTAGTTAGGTGAAAATAAAGCTCAACCACCACTCAGTGATATTTTGTTCATATCAAGACATTATTTACTGCTGTAGCAGTGACCTTGGTGACAGGAGCTCACTTGTATATCTTATGCAAGATGACTGTGGCTACAGGTTTCAGATCAGCAGTACTAGTAACTGCAAATATATCTTGGTATAGACCCCTCTTCTTCACAATCAAGAGAAATTGCAGAAATCATTTTGGGGATCTTAGAGAAAAGGGTAGATGACTTCCTTCCTGGTGCTCTGCTGATGCAGTATTGCCTAGAGACAAGAATATTATACTTAGCCTCTCAGGATCCCTTCTATTCTATAAAACTGGACTAGATTTTTTTTAAGGCAGGTAGAGTGAGCTTAAAGGCTCTTGAAACTGCAAGCTTCTTTAATCATAGGGTCACAGATTTAGAATTGGAAAGGCCTCAGAGATTGAGTCCAATCTTTATTTTTACAGAGGGAAGAAACTGAGGCCCAGAAACATGAATGGACTTGTTCAAGGTCACACAGGTAATGAGCAACAGAGCCAAGATTTGAACTATGGCCTTCTGACTCAGAATCTAGCATAATTAAGGCCACTAGAACTGTGAAACAGGTGAAAATTTCCTTCATTGTGCTAGTGTGTTTGCCCCTGTGTACTGACACTTTCAATCCTCTCTTGGACATACATAGAGATACTATTGATGCACATAATTTCTCTACTCTTATCCCCAGTAAAACTCACTCTCAGAAAAAGAGCTAAAGAATTCATTTATAAACAATAATAATTAGAATTTATATAGTTTTGTAAGGTCTGCAAAGTGCTTCACAAATATATTGTTATATCCTTACAACAACTCTGAGAGGTAGGTGCTATTATTACTTCCACTTTATAGATGAGTAAATTTAGGTAAATTTAGTACCAGGTATATACTAGGGACTTAATAAATGTTATTGATTGATTGATTGTGGGAGGGCTCTATGCACAAATGAATTACCTGGTCCCATTTTCCTGTGCAGAAACCTCTGTTTCATGCTGTGTATCTTATAGACCAAACCTAAGATCCCTTAGCTTCAGCACATGTTTTTTTTTGGAGATTGAGCTGGCTTCACCATTGTGATACAAGCCTATTCACAGCACCTACACATTTCAATCTCGTTGTACAGATCTATGACGGATGGATGAACTTATTGGTATTTTCCTTTGATCTTATTGAGAGTTGTTTCATGTCTTTGTTTTAATTGTCAGGGGAATTAGAATTGGCTAGCACCTTCCATGACCCTATCTTAACCAGAAATATATATATCTCCAAAAATTAATCCCTGGTATATTTTTACACAGGACTTCAAGATAATAGGGCAGATGTGTAAATCCATGGTGGTAATAGTCTGCCATGGCACTTGCATTGCCACAAATGTCATGTGTCCTATGAACCAAAGAAAACCACTGATTCAGAAGTTAAAAGTCTATTGGTTTAGAGTTAAAAAACTTGAACTTCATGACTCATCTTGGCCCAACCACATCTTGAAGACAAGGAAAAGATCTAGTTCTATTGCTTCATAAAGATAATCCTGGGAAATTTTATAAAGTAAAAATCTACTGAGATTTATTAAATAGCAAATTATTTCTAGCTATTCAGGAACAGGCACTGTCTGCATGAGGAGTGCTGTATCTGGTACGTGTCTTAGGCATAAAAAACCATGCATTCTAACCCTGGCTCTCCTGTTAACTATCCCTTATCCTAGTCAAGTCATATAACCTCTCTCTCAGTGTAAAATGAGGAAGGTTGAAGTGGGCAATTTCTAAGATCACTTCCTGCTTCAGAATTTGATTGCATTTGGGCTGAGATCAAATATGTGAGATTTATGGAATTACTTTTGAGCTCTGCCTACAGTCCCCTCCCCCAAGAGATTAGAAAGTCATTTTACTCGGTTGAAAATCATCAGTGCGTCAAAGAAAATGAAAAGTAAAGTCATTTTTCAGATGAGATTTGAAAATAGATAAAAAGTCAATCAGGTGGGAGGAATGATTTTTTTTTGGCTGATCTCATTATACCTTTTACAGTTTATAATCACTTTTACTTACTCTATCTTTGAATTGTTTTTGAGAGTGAAAAATATATGTTTTTATCCTATGATTTTTTTTATAGATTTCTGTCTATTCAGCTCAATATCTCACTTTATTTGTGCTTTCCTTACTCCTCTCACTAAGCACAATTTGAGCTCTTTGACTGTACCTTCACAGCAGAGTAATGGATTTAATTATGATTCCTGTCTGTTTATCTTTAGGTAAAATGAAGCATGGAAAAATATGTATTTGAGTAATCTAGGTTGGACAATAAGCAAAGTGTGAAATGGGCAAAGTTTATCTTAGATTCTTCTTATCTTATCACCACTCCTCTCTCCATTGTACTCCATCACCAACTGCCCATTGGACATGTCAAACTAGTTGTCCCTTATGCATATCAAATTTAAAATTGAGGTAATCTCACATAACGGATAGGGTTCTAGACTGACAAGAACATTCTGGTATACTATACAGACAGATAGGCTGCACTCATTTCCATGTAGATTCTGAAAGAAATATTACATAATTGATGTTAAAGGATGAAAGTTGTGGTTCATTAGCCTTGTAATGGGATTAAAAACTAGGAAAAGGAATTTTTGATACCTACAACAGAACCACAGACAAACTAAGTTGTGGAATGAAGACAGAATTTTAAAAAGTGTGGCTTCCAATGACATTTTCTTTTTTCAAATCTTGTTATCTAGATGATTAATGTTTCAGAGTGATGAGACAGCTATTATTTCCTGTGCTGTGACAAACTAATGTATAATCTCTACATAGATATTCACACAAAACTATTCTCCAAATATGATACATAGTTGAGGAAAAAAAATCAGTTCAAATATCTTCAGTGTAACACATATTGATTCTACAATAATCTCTCAGGAAAGGGCTTTCCCCTGGAAGATAGTTCTCTTTGCGGGATGCATTTTAAAAAATTCAATTGAATATTACTTGATAAATTGTTACCCAATGCATTGAATTTAACCTAAATATGAGTAGTGGAAAGAGCCTCAATGTCCATCTAATTCAACCCATAAGTAAAAAAATAGATCTTCTCCAGAACAAGTAGCCATCAGCCTTTGCCTGAAGACCTCATTAGTGAAGAGGAACTCTAAGATAGCTCATTCAATTTTGATATATTTTCTTCCCTTACCAGTCTAATATTTGTATCTGAAAATTCTACCTATTACCCTAGTTGTGATATCTAGAGCCAAGCAGTTCAGGCTAATCCCCCTTCCACATGAAAGTTTTCCAATAATTTGTCCCCATAAATCTGTTCTTCTCCAGACTACATATGCCCAATTCTTTCAGATGAGAGTTAGCAAACATGAACTAGAGATCCTTCTCAGTGCACTCTGAAACTTATTGGTGGTCTTTCTTAAATAGGATAACCCAAATTGAAAACAATATTTTAGAAGTGGTCTGGCCAAGGCAAAGTACATCAAGGCTATTATCTTTATAGTCCTAGGTACTATTCTTTTAATTCAGTACTAGGTAGCAATAGCTTTCTTGGCTTCAGAAGCACACTGGCTCATTGTGAGGTTGTGGGCTACTAAAACTCCCAGAACTTTTTCCAGAACTATGACTGTCTAATCATACTTAGGCATGGTCAAAGAAACCCAGTGATGTTTATCTTGAAAACTAAAGAGAGCCATGATGACTTTGTTATAAAATTGAAATATAAAAAGGAGAAGGCATATTTCATTTTTGGTAGCTTTGGAGAGCAGAACTTGAACCAAAATTTGGAAATTGATTCTTTAAGTGTATCTTTACATTCATGCCTATTCACTTTCTGCACATTTAATTTGGCCCAATGCCCTAACTGATCAAAATGTTTTTGAAGTAGTCTGCAATGTATTAGTACCCTTCCTAGTTTTATGTAATCTGAAAATTACAAAAATTACTGAAAGTAATCCATACCTTTATTCAAGTCACTGTTAAAAGTGTTCAATGGACTAGGTAGATAGATCCCTGGGATATTCTATGGGAGACTTTCCAAGTTGAACCATAAATTACTACTCTGGGTTGACAAGGTCAATATAATACTCAGAAGTGTATAATATGCTGAGAAAACCTGGTTTGCTGTTTGATTCATTATTAAATAGTTGGTCTGTTGAAATAACTTTAAAAGTTCGTGAAACCAAAGTTCAAATCTTACAGTCTTAGATTTCAAAGAGAAAATATGTTTGTCCTTTAGATTTTCTCATTGGCTAGGGTTGTTTTTACTTCAGGAAATTCCCTTTCAATTTGATCCACATCTGTAATGTTAATGGAATATGAAGATCTTCCATGCCCCTTTATATTGGCAAGTAAGCAGGTACTTAGCACCTTGTTTCAAGTTAATACCTTGTTTAAGCTATTTAATTAACACATAAGTAGTTTGCCTTGGGAGGAAGTTGCTCATGTAACAGGAAGGGGCAGAACAGGGAGGAGCTAAGGCATATATAAGGAAAAACCACAGCTGGGAATGACAGAATTTCTTGGGACAAGCATCTGGAGGCAGAGCAGCTGCTGGAGAGAATTGAGAATTGAAAACTGAGTCAGAATTTTTTTGGAGCAAGCCACATGAAGGCAGAAGCTGGAGCTGCCAGAGGAGGCATGACTGTGGTGTCAGTACTTTGTCTGTTTGTGGCTTTGTTAAGCCTTGACTTCCTGGGAACAGAGACTGTGAAGGATTTAAGGCCCGAGTCAAGATGAAAAGACCTCTGAGTGAATACTGAGTAGTGACTGACCCTGATGTGAGGATTTCTTTGGGCTTCACTTTGGGAAGAGTTATGTGATTTGGCCAGATGAGACTCTGGGCAGCCATTGAAATCCCTCCCCGCTGGCTTTGAAGACCCAGATGTTGGTGCTTCCCTCTCTGTTGAATACTAGGTATGGATGTGATGGTCAGACAGCTGGAAGCCCTGTCTGCTGAATTGTGTTAGTTTCTGTTGAGTAGTGACTTATGAATTGCAATTTATTTGTGATTGTACTTTGTGATTGAATTAAGGACTCTGTGATTGAATGAATGTGCTATCCAGAGGTGGAGAACTTTAACTATTGTACTTTGTGTACCTTAAGGAGTTAGATTGAGTTACTAAATGAATGTACTTTTTGAAAACTATGTGACCACTGTGGTGAAAACTATGTGGCCATTTTCTGTGATAAGTTGTTGAGTTATGACATGGTGAATGCTATATTTTGATTTTCTATGATAATTTATAATATCGTGAATGCTGTACCTCAATTTTCTGTGAATGTTTTGCTTTGATTTGTTATTGAATAAATAGAGTGTTTGCTATACTATGTAATCAGAATATTGAAAGCTGTTCATAGCAGCTTTCTTCTGAAAAGCTGCTCATGTTTGGCTTTACAACATCAAATTGGATTTGTTAATTTGTTGATATATCTCAGGTCTGATTGGTACTAAGCAATTTCAATTCTCCTTTGAATATAGGTAGGAAATACATTGTTATTTGAATTATTTTCCAACTAGGGCAAATCTAACGTAAAGATACAGATGAATAAAAGAGGTGAATTCATTATTTCTAGCCTTGGTAATTATGATGATCTCACCCTTCTGTTTTATCACAACCAAGAAAAACCTCAAAAGAAGCATCTAGCTCATTTGAACATAGTTAAATGTTAAGGCTGACTTTGAGTTAATCTGATTTCATGGAGGGCAACTCAGTAATCAAAATCTGAATGACTGGGAAATAGATCCTCTTTTTTGTAGTCACAACTGAATAGTAAACATGGAATCAAAGAGCTGAGAAGAAACCTTAGAAGGCTACTGTGCCAATCTTCCATCAATTAAGAGAATTCCTTCACTGGTCTTTCTGATGGAAGATCATCTAACCTCTGATCAATGTAATAGTAATGTAATTTGGTCCCTTCGTTTTGGCAAAGCTAGCACCTACTTAGCACCCATTTGAAATTAATTAGACCAAGCCTCTGTTAAGAGACAAAAGGTATAAACCCCTGTTGCTGACATAACAGGAGGTTGCTGATGTAACAGGAACGGGCAGAACAGGGAGGAGCTATTAGGTGTAAAAGGAGAAGCCCTAGCTGGAATTTCAGATCTTCTTGGAGTCAGGTTTTGGAGGCTGAGAAAGAGAGGCCCAGACTGCAGGGAATGATTTTTATTTTGAGAACCTGGATGAAGTGATTTTGATTCTGGGGACCAGCTGAAACTTCTGCTGAGTCCGAGGGCCAGCCGGAACTGCTGAGAAGCTGCTGAGATGCTGCTGAGTCTGAGAGCCAGCCAAGCTGTTGAAGATTTCTGAGGACCAGCTAGAGCTGCAGAAGACGGAGGAAGCATGACTGTGGTGCCAGTGTTTTGTCTGTTTGTGGCTTTTTTAAGCTTTGATTTCCTGGGAACAGAGACTGTGAAGTATTTAAGGTAGACTGGATGCTGTGAGCTTCAGTGTGGAATAGGAACTGTATGGAGAGCTGGACAAGGAACTGGGAGCTGTTTACCATTGAACCCAGGTGACAGTTAGGTGAATCCAGGTAGGATGTGGGACCATGGAAGGGATCCAGGGAATTTGAGAGCCTACTTCGAGTCAAGATGAAGAGATTTCTCTATGGATACTGCGTAATGATGGATTGAAGTTGTAACTTGACCTTGAAATTGTAACTTGTTTGTGACTGAGGGGTGGATGGCCTGTGTATTTTACACTACCCCTTAAGAGAGTGCTGAGTAGTGACAGATATTGTAACAGTGTGCCCCATGAATGGAGAACTTTGACTTTTATATCTTGTGACTTTTAAGGGGGCAAGCCTCTTTAAGGATGATTGAGTGATTGAGTTGATTGAATGATTGAGTTACTAAGTGATTGATTGACTAAATGATTGTATTTTGTTTAAAACTATGTGATCACTGTGAAGTGGCCAGGAACTAGTTAAGGAGAAACTTCATGGACTTAAGATAGGAGTAAGAAACTGGCCTAGAATAATTTGCCTATTTTTCATTTGCTTGCTCAGTCGTCGTGGTGTCTGTGCCCCTCCACTTACCCTACAAACCTCCCCCCCCTTGTCTTAGCAACAGCTTGCTTGCATCTATATGGTAACCTGCTTAGTAACCAATTGTGTTTGTTAGATACGTAAACCAAAAAAACTGTAAAACTTCACCCCCGAACTAGGTGCTGCTCCCTCTTTGAATTAGCATGGAGTAGCCCCAGCTGGTAAATTAAAGCTCCTTAAAACTTTTTATTTGGACTCTGTGGTCACTTTGTTGATTCGTCATTTCATCTGGAGGCCCCAGCGAGATGGCCTTTGGCCGTCTCAAATGACCATTCACTGGACTGTGGAGGCTGGGTTGCCGTCTCAAGTGACCATTCACTGGACTGTGGAGGCTGGGTTGACAGGAATGAGCTAGAGAGGAACGGCTGCTGAGAAGTTTTTTCTCTGCCCCAGGTCATTCACCAACTGGGAGTGGCCACAGCCGTGAAAAACTCTAAATTCTCTCAGGAAGGTTCTGCTTATTCTCTCAGCATTACTTCATAAAAACTTTTTTCATGATTCTCTAAATATTCATAGGATCAGAGATTTAGAAGTAGAAGGAACCTTAGAGACTATTAATCAAATTGCTTCAGTTAACAGATGAAGAAACTAAGGCCCATAGTGGTTAATTGACAACCCAGGGTCACATAGTCTGAGATGAGCTTTGAACACTAGTTTTCCTGACTTCAGTTCAATGTTCTTTTGATTACGCCATGTTGCTTCTCATAACATTATATCTTATTAAATGTTCTTCATATTCAGTTTTTTACAGATTCCCCAAATTCCTATTATTTACTATCACCAAAAGTGATGTTACGAATATTTTGGTGTTATATATTAAAAATTAATATATAACACATATTAATTAACATATAATATATTACTATCTATTACAGGTGACTTCAGTTTATCTTTGAGTTCCTTAAGGTATATTGAGATCTTTGGATTGAAGGATGTAAGCATCTTAGTTACTTTTATTTTAAAGTATAATTTCAAATTGCTTTCTAAAACTGCTGTTCTAATTAAAATCTTCATGAACAGTGAATTAATGGGCCTGTCTTTCCACAGCTTCTCCAACATTATTTTGTCATCTCTGACAATTTTGTTGCATAATTTCAGAATTGTTTTTCTTTTTGGAGGGGGTAAGGCTGGGAAATTGGGGTTATGTGACTTGCTCAAGGTCATACAGCTAGTAAGTGTTAAGTGTCTGAGGCTGGATTTGAACTCAGGTCCTCCTGACTCCAGGGCTGGTACTCTATTCACTGTGCCACCTAGTTGCACTTTGGTTTTTTTGTTTTGTTTTGTTTTTTGTTTTGCTTGTTTGTTTTTTGAAGAATTGTTTTAATTTGGGTTTGTGTTAGTTATTTGGAACAACTTAGTGACTTGGTAATAGTTTTTGATTCTTCTTTTGAGAACTATATATTTATATCTTTTGACAACTTGACCTTTAGGAAATAGTTTTAGGTCTTATGTAGTTGTGCCAATTCTGCATGCAGCTTGAATATTAGACATTGATTATAGATATTTGATGCAAAAATTCCCCTAGCTGATTTGCCTGTTATTCTAGTTGCATCAAAAAACAGTTTTTAGGCTATCTATTAATTGTTTTTGTAAGATTATTCTCCAGTTGATAGAATACTGGTGGAAGTGAATCATATCAGTGTTTATAGAGAAACATCTAAATTGATGCTAGTAACTGCTAAATTCTTTTTCAGGGATCAGATTAAAAAAACTGGATCTCAGACACAACAGAGTAACTACATTTGCAGCTTTAAGGCTCCTACCTTGGAGAACAAACCAGAAAGATAAAATGGCTAACAGACCTGTGACATCATTAGCAGAGGGAGCTCCCAGGAAAGAACCTCCTCCAATATTTCACATTGGAACTTATAGACTCAGTGAGATGCCTTTGGCATTGGGAGATCAAGTAACTTGCCCAGGATAACACAGCCAAATGTGTATCAGAAGCAGGATTTGAATAAAAGTTTACCTGACTCCAAACCCAACTCTCTATCCATTAAGGCATGCTACCTCAGTAGGTGGCCAAAGCCTTACAAATATCTAAGCAGTCAGTGCTAGGTCCTTGGGAGATTTCCATGTGCTACTATTATTTCTATGGAATAAATCACTTTATTAAATTCATTTCTGAAATCAAGGAAATTATTAAATTACCTTGTACCTCCAGGTAAGGAAAGATAGACTAAATAGAGCTGAATCCTGAATACATATCATATTTATAACAACCTCTTGAGAGGAGATATCTTTTTTTCTGTCAGCGTTTATATTTCCTTTTTATTTTTCCTCTATGTACATATATACCTGGTTTAATAATTTTGGCTATATTGACTGGTCAAGTCAATGAAAAAAAATCAGTCAAATTACTTCTTTGGCTTAATTGTCTATGGAGTTTGACCCAAAGAATTATTCTAGATTCTCTGTGTTAGGATCCATTCAGCCAAAATCTATTCAGTTCTGTGAATGATCAAAGTGGAAGGAGATCCCCCAAATTTTGACCTCTCTCATGCTTACTGTTGCATTCTCATATCTAGTTCTCAGTCCTGGGGCATTCTAGGAAACAATTTCTTTGAGTACCTGAAGCCTCCCACAAAACTTAGGACTCTAAACAGGTATTAGATAAGCCCCACCCCCAAAAGGCACAAAAACCCAACAAAACTTGGAACCCTTAACTTTTTATTATAAAACCCAATAAAATAAATATAGAAAGTGAGCAACCAAATAAGCTTGTAATGTGATATAAAACCAAATATATTATGCTGATCATTTTAGTTACATACATGTAACATGAGTTGTACCGAGTCCATATGGATATTCCCTTCCCTGGTTCTAGTAAAATGTATGTAACTGCTGCTTCTGGTTGTTTGATTATCTAAACTGAAATGAATTACAATTTTGGTAATCACCATTTTGGTATGATGTGGTATATTTTGAATGATCTCTTAGTCGGGGCCCTAACCCATAATAGCAGCACACGGATTGGAGGGATGCTATGACAGTTAAGAGGAGTGGCAATTTCCAGCTGGCTTTCTTTTCCTTTGAATCCTCTAGGTGATGTCATGTGAATTCTACAAAAAATGGCTCTTCTCAGTATCATAGTGACTATACCCATGTGATGCTAGATCAGGGGTCTTAATTTGGTGATTTTGCACCTGGACCCTGTGTACCTTTTCCATTTTATGCCCCTTTCCTGATCTTAGGTGAATGAACATCAATGCTGAGATGGATGCGCACAGATCTCTAGAAGTCCTTTGCCCCTTCAGCTCAGAGCTGACTGGTGGCAGGGAGGAATCCCTGGCAACCCTTCTAGTCTTCTTGGAGAGGATGGCCACTCTGACAAGCTGATTGGCCTCAGCCTGACAGTTTTACTAGTAGGCATGTACTTGGAATTCTTTGGGAAGTACAGAACAAAGATGAAACGTAAATGCCTAATCAGCAGTCCTGCAAACTGCTTTATGTTTTGATGAGTGTGAAGTATCAGCCTTCTAGAAAACCATAATAATAGTTATGAGTTAAATTAGTGAGTTCTATTTTAAGTTTGTCAAATGCCTGCTTCTGAGTATTCTGTGTTTAACATTCCTTTTCTCTATATGGAAAAAAAAAGCCTCTCCCTTACCTAACTCATATTAAAATTGAATGTTTTTCTATCCCATCGTTTCGGGGAAACCTGAGAAAAGAGCTCTAACCTTAGCAATAAGAACATTTTCCCCCAGGGCTCCAAGGCAGGTGTGGAATGAAGCAAAGAGTGTTACAAAAAGAAGCCTAGAAGCCTTCTCATTTAAGACCAGGGTCTTCCAGTACAGAATCCAGTTTGGTTCGAGTTTGGGCTCCTAAGTAGAGTTGACAGTGGTATTTAGTAGAATTGATAGTACTGAAGCCTCTCTGTAAGCCTAGCAGCAGTTCCTCTTCCTTACTCATTATTATAGGAAAAAAAAAGCCATGAGTAAAACAAAAATAATCTAACATTAGATTATCTCTAACAACATATCCCACATTTTGCTCCTTAACCTGTACATTTCAACAAAATTGAACTAAATAAATAAATCATCAAACAACAGAACAAGAGAAAATATTCTTTCTCTGTGTTATCGCCTTTGTCCTAAATTTGGTTGCTTTAGACATTCTCTGCCCCCCGTTTTTCTTACTGTCACAGTTCATGTGAATACAGTTAATTTTGCTGAACCTGCTTTGTATTATATTTATATAAGGTTTCCCACATTTCCTTGTGTTGGTTCTATTTATCATTTTTATGGGAACATAATACTCTATTACATTAATGTACCCATATTTATTCAGTCATCCTCTAATAATTGGACATAAAATTTGCTTCTATTTCTTTTTGTTTAACAATGATGATCATGATAACCATTTATGTAGTGTTTTAGGGTACTTAACCTACAATATTTAATTTGAACAGCAAATTAAGTAATTTGGAATATTTTTGAATAGAGGACTCTTTTCTCCCTCCCCTCCTTGTTATTCTCTTTAGCAATCAGTTGGCTGTGTCAATACTTTATGATGAGTTTTGTGACTTACTGCATATTGCTAAATTGTTCTCTGAAAAGTTTGTACCAGTCTAGAGTCTTTCCAACAACGTAATTGAATGCCTGAAAAACAAACACTTTCTAAAGGTACTCTGACACCTTTTGGAAATTATCATGACAGCTGGCATAGTAATCACCTGAGAATTCTGTATTCTATTACCTTTTTCATTCAGGTGATAATAAATAATCTTCCTAAGCAGAGAGAAATTTCCAACTAAATTCTCAGTCTCTTAAACAAGCTCCCCATTGCAGTGTTTTTGACTCTGACTTTAGGAGGATGAATCAGTGGGCCAATGATAACCTTGGAAAATTCTTTATCCATATATGCCCCAGAAACTTTCCTGGCTGGTCCATTTATAAAGCACTACTCCCTAAGATAGATCTAGGGTTAGGTGGTATATCGATAAGAATCCCAGGCTTGAAGTCAGCAGGAACCTGGAATTTGTGTCTTGACTCTAAATAGTTACTAGTTATGAGACTATGGTCAAGTTACTAGAATTCTCTGGACCTCAGTTTTCTCATCTATAAAATGAAGATAATTTAACTTTTGTACCTATCTCTTAGGGTTGTAAAGGCTAAAAGACAGGTAACTAGACAAGCACAGGGGGATATTTTAGATATAGTTTAAATTTTATCTCACTAAAAAAAGACAGACTTTATTTTACCTTACCAAAACCCAAAGTTTCATATCCAAATCTATAAACAGTACCCCCCCCCCCCAGCCTCTCCTTTTCTCACTCATTGACCTTTTTCCTTACCCAAGGAGCTAGATAGTCTTTTAAATGTAGTGTATTATTGAAGGCGACTCCCCCAAACCCTCCAAAAGGAAAAGCACTTGGGATTGGGTTGACTCTATTTCCTCTGAACCCTCACAATCTATAAAACTCAACAGTGCCGGGGCACCAGATTTAGATTTGCTCTTCTAAAACAGTTCTCTCATTTTGCTCTACATCTGCTGTTAGTGCTTTGTCCTAAAACTCTTCTCTTAGGTCCACAAAATTATTGTCCAGAAAATTCTCCTCTGTTGCCAGTGTATACTTGATCCAGTCACTCTTTCTTGTCTAAGAATCCCCATGACCATGACCAGAAATCCTTTTACCTACCCAGGAAAACCTCTTTTATTCTTTCACTGCTACTTCATTGTTGGTATTTAGAATCTTTTCAACTCCCATGTTGCCTCAGGAACTCCATTCTTGTCCCATCCTCCCTTTATCTACTTTCATTTTCTGTACCATGAGGTTACCATGTTTCCAGGAGCCGAATGATTCTCTGATGCATGTGACTGCCCATCAGACTTTCCTCTAGAGAACCAGGGCCTGTATATACCAACCTGCTATTTTTTTGGCTGCCTTAGCTTTGGTGTTTTTCTTTAGTTTGCCTAGAGATTAGCAAAGCATTTGTCAAAACTTTTCATTCAATTGCTATGGGTGAGATAGAGAGGTGTGAACTGATAATAGTGCACTCAGGCAGATTCAAAACTGGTTCTATAAGATATGGAAACTGGACCACGTGATATTTGAGGTTCCATCTTAACCTTTGTCTGTCTCAGTTTCCTTAATGGTAAAATGGGAATAATGATAGCGCTCCTCTCAGGGTTGTGAAGAGCAAATGAAATGATATTTGTAAAGTGCTTCGCATCTAGTAGATACCGTACAAATGTTTCTTTTTTTCTTTCCCTCAAGTTGTAGTTGAGGCCTACAGAAGGAAGTGGCTTACCTCAGGTTACTCAGGTACCAGGCATCAGAAATGGGATTTGAATACAGGTCATCAGGCTCTAGACACAGTATTCTTTCCACAGTATTCCACTACCTCCCAAGTAAACCGGATTACTTTACTCAGGAATTAGCCAGAAAAGAACCTTTTCTGATTTCTATTCTTTAAGACATCTTACTTAGTAAATCAATGAAACCCAAGCTTTATCAAATATCTATATTAGATCTATGTTTGCATATCATATATGTATAATTGGAAAGCTATTATTTAAGGTGACTGGTTTGCATTTTTAGAATATTATTTGAGCTTCAAAGGATTTCTCTTAGTATTTTGTTTTTCGATTCTTTCAGCAGTCTGGGAGCTATTGGAGGGGAGCAAACATCCTTTGATAACTAGTAATAAAGATAGATTTAATTCCTCCCCCACTGGGGGGAGGGCCCTAATTAACTGAACTCCACCCCTTTGTTAAACTTTAGTACTGAGAGGGCTGTGAGAAGAATTTCCCACAGTGGGCCAAGAGGGATATTGGCTCACCTGTGGTCTTAAGAGTAGGCAGTATAAAAGTCAGTGCTGCGGGCTAGAGCTCAAGTCTTACCAGCTGGGTGGCTTTTCTTCCTGGATTTCTCTGCTTTATATAACTTTTCTTCCTCCAAGACTGACTTAAAGCTAATGTGCTTGGAAAAAGGATAGATTTCAGAGGAAAGGTAATGTATTTTTATGTGTTAAGTTATATGTAGTAACCTACTTTATTACATATGTTTTCCATTTCATTTCCCTATTTTTATTGTAGATTTGTCATTTTTCTTTGCTTTGTAAGTTTGCTTATGATGGGGTAATGATGAAGAAATATTTTGGTAAACCTTAAATTCTCTGCTGGTTTGTTTTTCTGCTAATGTAAAGTTAATTATGTTTTATGTATAAAATTGTTATATTTAAGCCTGTGGGATTCTCAGTTAATTTTATTTTCATGCTAAGAAATTTATTGTATTTTTACTGGTTTTCTCCATCTGATCTCATTGTAGCCTAGGGATGCTTCCAAAATGGCAGCTCATTTTCCATCTTGTTACTTTTACAAAATATAGTGAGCATGACTAAGGTTTACCTTTAAGACATGAATTTTCCTCACAGAAAGCAATCTTTGGTATAATTAGATGCCTGGGTTTTGTTGAGGGGACGTAGTTGTCATCAAAACACTAAGCCAATCAGTTTGTTTGGGTGTTGAACAAGCACTCTAATACTGATATTTCAGTGCTTGGAATTTGGTCATAGGGTTTTCATAGGATCATAGACACCTAGAGTTGAATAGTACTGTAGTGGCAGTGGTAGTAAAGAAAGCCCTCAGAATTAGGGTAGTTTTCTTTTTAGCCTCAGTTGCTTTATATTCCATTCGCAGGAAATCGCTGTTCCAATCTCAGCTCTGCTCCTAAGTGTCTAGGTGACCTTGGATATGTCCCTTCATTTTTCTTGCTCCCCATTCTTGCAATACTTCCTCATTTCCCCTTCTTAGAATTCAGTTATCCTTCAAATTCAGGTCAAGTGTAAGCAATTAGTAGTGCTCCTGCCCTAAATTACCTTACTTGGCATATGCTTTGTTTTCACTCCAACTTGAACCTGGTGTTTCCCTATGGATTCTAAGTTCTTTGAGGACTTGGGTTGCTTTGTTTGTTTGTTTTGGTCTTTGTATTCTCATCCAGCTCTTCTCCTGGTTTATTGTAAGTACTTAATAAGGACACATTCGCTAAAACAGAGGGGGCTGGACTAGATAATCTGATTTCCCTTCTAGCTTTATTTCAATTTAGTATTTATTAACTTCCTACTATGTGTAAGGTACTGTGGGATATGTGACATTGTGACTTGCATGATTGTTATTTTTGTCTAGACGGAGGCTAACCATACACTCCTGGACAGAAGCCCCAGGGCCAGATGACCTTTGTCAATCTCTGTTCCCAACTGCCCTCCAGTTTACTAAAGGCTCATTAAGCTGGAGTTAACTGTCTCTTTAATAAGAGAACTAAGATCCTATCATTTTTTGCCTCCTCTTGACCCCATTCTTATGGAACAGTTCTATATAAAGGCCACTTTATAGGGTCTTTCTCACTAGGAGAGAGTTAAAAAAAAAAAGTACCCAGAGTGCAAACATGAATAGGAAATGAAACAAGTATTTTTAATGCCACAGAAAAGAGAACTTTAAGCCACAAAGAATCATAGAAAAAACTGCAGATCACTGAGAGTCTAGGACATGAACTTTGAGTCATTTTCAACAATACTTCCCATTGGCTATTTTACATTTTACATACTTACATTGACTATATCCTAGTTAACACACAAGAAGCAGCCAGGTGACAAAGGGGATAGCTTACTGGGAAAGTAGTCTGGATGACCCGAGTTCAAATTTGGTCTCAGTCTTACTTGCTGTGTGACCCTGTGCAAGTCACTTTGATGAGGTAAAGAAAACATAAAATGTAGAGGTATAGGGTTAGGGGTGCTTGAGACCCCAAAATACCAACACTTTGGGTCTTGCTGAATGAATTTGACTCAAGTCTCCTCTCAGCCAAAGAAAAGTAATGTTCGTTAAAAGTTCACCATAATGGATAGACTCTCTGTATCTGTGCTGCTTGCATTGGGCAAGCGGGCCAGAATCATATGACACCGAATGAGTCTGTGCTAGATCAGTCTCCAGAATTCTCTTGGAGGCAAGATGGGTCTAATATACAGAAAGGTTGTGAGAGGAATCTAGGAATGGTCTAGAGGAGGAGTTGTTCAAGGGTGTAACAGATTTGGGTATAGATATTTTGGGAGGATCAAGGGTGGGAAGTTGCTGGACAAAAGAGGGCTAAGCTAGTAGTGGAGATTTGGGCAGAGCCACAATGAAGTGCTTATGGCCTCAGGCAAATGCCTCCTGTGGGTAGATTCAAAGAGAGCTCAAGGGGGTTCCCAGAGACTGTGCTTCATCAATTTAACCTTTTTTGCCTCAGTTTCCTCCAACTTTAAAGTGGAGATAATAATAGCACCAGCTTCTCGGGTTGTTGTAAGGTGCAATTGTGATCACATTTATAAAGTGCTTAGCACAGTGCCTGCTGCTTAGTACATGCTTAATAAATGATTGTTTGCTTCTCAGGGGTCTCTCTTAATGTGGATGATGAATTTTCTTCTCAACTGGTCTGAAGTGCAAAGAAAACTTCACTGTTGCTATTACTTCTACTGTGTGTAGTTAGTATCACTTCTTGACTACTTAGAAAGAGGGAAATGTCAGATGCTTTTCAATATATTGCAGGGTTTTATAAGAAAGACACAAAGAAGATTCAGCTTCATCTGAAACACAAGTTTGCCTAGGAAATCATAAGCTAATGGGCTATACCCTTGGGATGGTGGTGGTGGTGGTGGTGGTGGTGGTGGTGCGAAGGGCCTCCCCCTGGCCTTCTGGAGCTCATACAGCCATCATTACATACCCCATCCTGGGCAGCAGGAAGGGCCAATACATCATGAATCCCTTCAAAGGGGTGTCACATATTAAAGAGATTATCTCTAGCTTCTGTGTCACAGTCATTCATTAATCCTATTTTTTCTCCAGTGGAGCAAAGCAGAATAAATATAGGCCCTTAGAAGTGTCAAAGCTCTGCCACGGACAGGGACTTTCAATTTTATATTTCCATAATGCCTGGCACATTGTATGCATTTAATAAGTACTTGTTAATTGATAAATCCTATCTTTGCCCTTGAAGATAGTTATCTCTTCTACTGTTGAACATGCTCTGTTCCTTTTTTATTATAGCCCAAGTAAGCTCCTAGGAGCTTTTCTTAACTTCTAGTCTCATCAATAAATCTCTTGTCCTGGACCAAATTCTAGGGTCAACCCTGAGGGGGAAAAGGTAATTTTATAGTACCATTAGCTTGAGGTTCGATTACTGTACTTACCCTCCACCCTCACCGAAATGCTTGGTTGAGAATAAGTTTAGTCAGCTACCTGTAAGTAGTTTTTATGTACTTACTATGATGATACAGTAAGGACAGTTGTTACACACCATCCCACTTCCCCCCAAAAGTCTGTGATACATTTTACCACAAGTACTTATGACATCTAGGGGGAACTGGATTTTAACTCACTTAACATATGTGGTAGAGGAGTAATTCATAGGCCCTGGCTGATGGAAATACTTCCATTCATAGAATGCTCAAAAATATCCCCTTAAGCATGATGAATTATGTATGCATTCTGTCCTCCAGTCCTGATGGAGACACTGTCACCAGACACCATGAGGATGTTTCTCTGTTCTGGGGGATAATAGTAGGACACTGATGAGAATTCCAAAATCCTTGGGACCAATCAAAGATTGCCAAGTCCTCCTTCAGCCTAAGTTTTGGAGACGTTTTTTCCGGGAGACCCAAGGCTTCTCCTTTCGCCTGGGGCTGTTTCTCAGGGATGTGATGGACAGTCGTATTTGCTTCTACTTCTCCAGTGAAGATAGTTCTAAATAACTTGATAATTTATAGATGACCCTGGCCAAGTTTCCTATACCTCTCTGAATGTGATTTTTCTGTAATGCCACTCCAGTTTGAAGGCCTTGTTCAAATTTAATCTAAAGTCTAGTTAAGATATCAAGATCAAAATGCAATGGGGATGTTTTGATCATACCTTTACAGCATAAAATAACTTCTATCATCCTAGTTATCCACCCCTAGATATGCTTCGTTTTGTCAATGATTTGGTCAATGGCCTTCCTAAAATATGGTGTAATTGAATCCAGCACTTTGACTAAGCTCTGACTAGGGCAGAATGCAGAGTGATTGTCAGGTCTAATGTTCTAGCCACCATCTAGCTCAGTGGTTCTCAACCTTCCTAATGCTGCCACCCTTTAATACCTATATGTGGGCATATCTGCATGTGGGCAGACTCGCCTGGAGCCAGATGGAGGAGTGGTATCTCAGTTCCTAAGACCATCGGAAATACGTATTTTCTGATGGTCTTAGGTGACCCCTGTGACCCCTGTGAAAGGGTCATTCAATCCCCAAAGGGGTTGCGACCCACAGGTTGAGAACCACTACTCTAGCTAGTCATTCCACCTAAAAACAAGTTAGAGTTTTGTTTGGAGACAATCAAAGATTAAGATTCTCATTTTGGTATATGGCCCTGGGGAAGGGAAACCTGCTAACATTTCCTGAATTTTATTCTCACTCATCGTAGTTGATAAATGTAGGACTTTAAGGAGGCATAAAAATCCCATGATGGAGCATGTCCTTACTGGATCACAGGTCAGATTACAGAATTCTTTAAAATAATTTTTTTTTTAGTTTTAATTTTTATTATGAACTTAAGGAATAAAACAAGCATTTCTGTAACAAAGTAGAATAGAAAAAAGAGGATTGCTTTGAAATTGCAAATCTATTATGTACAACTTGCTTTTTCCTTTTACATGTATAATAATCATGTAATTTTTTTCTTTTTTTCCCTCCTCTCTACCCAGAGATAGCTACTATTAGATGTGTATATATGTATGTATGTAAAATCATACTATGTGTACTTCTGTTTATTAATTCTTTCTGTAGATGCAGATAGTGGCTTCCTTTATAGGTCCTTTGTAGTTAATTTGGGTATTTGTGATAGTGAAAATGACTTAGTCACTCATAGTTGTTCTTAAATGGATTTACTTTATATCCTACTACTTTGCTAAAATTATTGTTCCAGCTAACTTTTTAGCTGAATCTTCAGGATTTTCCAAGGATATCATCATGTCATCTTCAAAAAGGAATAATTTTATCACCTCATTCCCTATTCTGATTCCTTCTGTTTCTTTTTCTTTCTAGTTATTTTAAGTGGGGTATCTCTTACTATCTCTTTTTGCAGGTGATTTTGTTGGTAATTTTATATATT
>CM053587.1:253947085-253962196 GCA_028646515.1 Pseudochirops corinnae
ATCCTGCTATTTTGCTAAAATTATTAATTATTTTAATTAACTTTTAGTTGAGGATTTTCCAAGATATCATCATGTTGACTGTAGAAAGAGATAGTTTTATTACCTTATTGCTTATTCTGATTCCTTCTGTTTTTTCTTCTTCTCTTATTGCTATGATTTCCAATAAAGTATTAAATAATATTGATCACAGTGGGCATCCTTATTTCACACCTGATCTTACTGGGAGAGCTTCTAGTTTTATCTGCATTACAAATAATATTTGCTGATGGTTTTAGGTAAATGTTTCTTATCAATTTAAGGAAAAGTCTATTTATACCTTTATTTTCAAGTGTTTTTTTCCCCCCTTTAAATACAAATATGTTGTGCTTTATCAAAAGCTTTTTCTGAATCTATTGATATAATCATATGATTTTGTTACTTTTTATTATTGATATAATCAATTACTTTAAAAATTTTCATTATGGTTGAACCATTCCTTCATTCCTGGTATAAATCCCACTTGTCCACAATGTATAAGTTTTGTGATATATTGTTGTAATCTCTTAGCTAGAATTTTCTTTAGGATTTTTACATCTGTGTTCATTAATGAAATTGGTCTATGATTTTTCTTTCTCTGTTTTAACTCACCCTGGCTTAGATATCAGTAGCATATTTGATTCATAAAAAGAGCTTGGTGGGCCTCCTTCATGGCCTGTTATTCCAAATAATTTATTTAACATTAGAATTAGCCGGCCTTTAAATGTTTGATAGAATTAACGTATCCATCTGGTCCTGGTGTTTTTTTTCTTAGGAAGCTCATTTATGGCCTGTTCAATTTCTTTTTCTAAAATAGATCTAAAATTAGATATTTGATTTCTTATTTTGCTAATCTAGGCAATTTGTATTTTATAAACTTTCTTCCATTTCACTTAAATTGTTAAATTTATTAGCATAAATTGGGGAAAATAACTCCTTATAATTACTTTAATTTCATCTTCTTTTCATTTTTAATATTAGCTATTTAGTTTATCTTTTTTTTAGAATTATAATAACCAATGATTCCTTTTATTGTTTTTTCTTAAAAACAACTCCTAGTTTTATTTATCAATTTTATACTTTTCTTACACTCAATTTAATTCATCTCATTTTTAATTTTTAGGACTTCTAATTTAGTGTTTAATTGGGGATTTTTAATTTGTTCTTTTTCTAGTTTTTTAAAATTACATACCCAATTCTTTGGTCTGCTCTTTCTTTTTACCCTATCCTTCCTCATACTTCTAATTTACTTCTCACCACTACTTCCATAATGCATACTCTTTTAAAGAATTCTTTCTTATGCTCTCCCTCACCCTCCTACTTTTAATCTGCACACCCTTATAAAAGTCCCTTCCTCATTCTTTCTCCTCACCCTCTTATTTCTTTATAAATTTAGAGATTTTTCTATCCTTCTAGATGTATTTGTTGCTCTCTATCCCAGATCCAATGTGAATAAGGTTCCCACACTACTAGCCCTCCATCCCCACTTGCTTCTTCTGTGTCAGCTCTTCCTTTCACACCTTGTTTGTATGAGATAAATACTCCTTTCCTAATTAATTTTTTTAATCATCTCTTCATAATCAGCTCAGCTCTAATTTTTCTTCCAATCTACCCAAGTAATGACAGTCTTAAGAATACTGATAACATTTTCACGTATAAGAAGTAAACAATTTAACTTTCTTGAGTCTCTTATAATTGGTCTTTAATGTTTGTCTTATATTCTTCCTGGATCTTATATGTTGGATTTTCCATTGAGTTTTGGTCTTTTTGTGACAAATACTTAAAAGTCTTTTAGTTCACTGTGTCCATTTTTTTTTGTTCAACTTTGGATGTTATTTTTGGTCACAACTCCAACTCTTTTGTCCTTTGAAATATAATGTTCCAAGAGTTACAGTCTTTTAGTGCAGAAACTGTTAGGTTTTGTGTAATCCTGATTGTAGTTCACAGCATTGAAATTTTTTTCTTGTTGCTTCTCCTTAATCTGGGAGCTTTGAAATTTGATTATGATATTGCTATGAATTTTCATCCTGGGATCTCTTTCAGGAGGTGATTGGTGGATTTTTTTTTTCTATTTCTACTTTACCATCTTGTTTTAGAACTTAAGGGCAATTTTCCTTGATAATTTCTTATAATATTGTATCAAGATTCTCTTTTTTGATCATGACTTTCAGGTAGTCCAACAATTCCTATATTGTCTCTCTTCAATCCATTCTCCAGATCAGTTTTTTTCTAATGAGATGTTTCACATTCTCTTCTATTTTTGGGATTCTTTTTATTTTATTTATATCTTGTGTCGTATATCATTTGCTTGCCCTTGCCCAATTCTCTTTTCAAGGACTTATTTTCTTCCTTAAGTTTTTAGATCTTTTTTTCCCCAATTGGATAACTCTCTTTTCATATTTTTCTTTATTTTCTTAGATTGCTCTTATTTCCCCCACCTAATTTTTCCTCAGTCTCTCTTGGTTGATTGGTTGGTTGTTGTCCTTCATTCTCAAAGAGGATCAAAATGACATCACTGTGTTATGAGCCAAGTTACAGTATATCTGACTGTGTTTCTTTTGAGCTACTTCAATTCTGCTTTGCTCATAGAGCACATGGTTCTCTTTGAGGACATGCCAGGCTAGAAGGTCCTGTGCCAGTGTCTCCCATGTCATGACATCAGCTCCAAAGTTCTTCAGAGAGACTTTGAAAAATCTCTCTTATTTGATTTTTGAAGTTCTTTTAAAGAACTCTTTTTGGGCTTGTGCCCATTTGATGTTTCTCTTTGTGGTAGGAGTGACTTTTAAAATTTTGCTATCTTCCTCTGAATATGAACTCAGATCTTCTCTATCCCCATAGCAATTGTCTATCATTGAATTCTTTCTCTTTTGCTTGCTAATTTTTTTTTAGCAGCTTATTATTGTAATTGGGTTCTAGTACCAACTGTGGCTAATGGTGCCTCAGGTCTCTGATCCTTCTTAGTATTATTGTCTGAATTTTTTCCAGGAGTCCAACCCCAGACATTCCTCCCCACCCTTAAGCCATGGTTAGGGCCCCCACTCACTGTATCCAACAAAGACTTGTGCTCCCTGCAGTTCCTTCCATGACTGCAAACTTCAGCTCTCCCCTCTGCCCTAGAACTGAAACTAGGGCCTCTTGCTTTCCCAGCTGAGTCCCCACTCCTCTGCTACTGCACTCACTGGGCATGTATGTGCTCACTCCTTCTTGCCCACAGCTACAGCCTGGGACAGTATCTGGTCAGCACAGCTGGCCTGGCATCCTGAGAGGGTCCAGTGGAGGGTAACTTCAATCTTCCCCTATTCAGCTGTCTGACTTTCAGATTGTCCATGAAGTGAAAGGTCTTGAGGCCAAGGCTACTTCCCTGACCCAGCTGCCCCCAGGGCTTGTTGTTCATTGACTCTATGAAATTGGCCTGGAGGTATATGCACTTTAGTAGGCCAGACCTCAGCCCCTGAAAGTCCATTCTTTCCTGAGGACTTCTCAAGTTGTTTTAGGGGCACAACTACTTTACTCTTTTTTTTTAATTTTTGCCACTCTCCTTTCACTTTGAAGCAATGTTTTGTTGCTTGTGGAGGAAATTTGGAGAGCCTGGAATTTTCTCACTTAGTCTTCCATCTTCCCAGAATCCTCCCTAAAGACTTAAGTTCTTGATGAGTAAGGGAAGTCTCATAGTCTGGGGTTCCTTTGCAAAGTACTGGGGCGCAATTCAGTTCCTGAAGAGCTTCTTAGATTTTCTTCTGGACTGATTCCTGTTTTTTCCCTGCATCTCAGATGCCTCTTTTCATTATTCTGACTACCCAGACTATAGATTAATTTGGAGATGACATCTGATAAATAGTCAATTTTAAGAAGTAAATTCACCTTTTGATTTTTTGAAAAAAAAAAAAATCACTTGTCCAGGTTTCTTTTATGAATACTGGCAGATAATTCAGTGACATATATACATTTATACTGTATGTATATCTATATATGTAAATAAATGCATATATAAAAGTGCTATTATGATATGTGGGTATGGGTATTTTGTACCAGGCCTTAACGATGAGATATCTTATTTTTTTTTTCATTTGATATCTGCTGTGTAATAACATGTAAGGTTGTGGGCCATTATCAGGTTCCCCCAAGCCGTTGTTGATTTTTTTCCAGTCTTTATAGTTAAGTTCTAGGTTTACTATGGAGAAGCCCTCTTTAATGGCTACCTTCCCAAGGGCCCCATCATGTCTCACTGCCTGTGTCTCCAGTCTCCTATGGGAAGAGGAGAAAGAGGATAAATGTTATTCCATTGCACCAATCTCAGCCGAGGCGAGGAGAGAGGGTGTCATTCTACTGAGTCTCAGTATTAAGGAAAGGAGAGTAACATCTTTCATTTTACTCCTAGTCTTCACTCTCCCCTGAACTGCCCAAGGCTCTGAAATGACTCCACCCTAACGCTCTCCCCCCCAAAAAATACCCCAAACCCTTATAAACATGGAAAATCTATCTAAAATCTTCCATTAAAGATAAATAAACTGTCCCCCAACACCCATGCCTTCTTCTTCTGCATCCCAGTGATTCTTAATCCCTATAGGTCATCAAGCTCTATTTCTCAATCGCTACTGCCCTATCCCTTATTTCCATTCCTCTTATACCCTCCCCACCCCAAAATGTCCCACCACAAAACTACCCGTGACTTCTACTATGCTCTCTGAAATACTTGCTTCATAGGTAATAAGCTTGTTTTCATTTGAATTTTTTACTTCCCCACTCCTTTCATCTTCTGCCTCTCACTGAGATCTAGTTCACTCCTAATATTATAGACTCCCAAGAAGTTACCCCTTCCAGTACTGGCTGCATTTTCATTTATTCATCCAATGAGGGGGATTTGGAATACTCTGTGCTTCCCATTACCACTTCCAGGTTCTGCCTGTACTGTAATCACTTAGTAACCTTTCTTCCTTTGAGGTTCACTCAATCCATATCTAATACCCAATCAAAATTCTGGTAGTTAGAAGTCTATAGACCTCCAGGATACACTCTTTCTTTTCTCAACAAGTTCAGTACTTATCTCAGTCTTTCTCTCCTGCCTTTATACTACAGAACTTCAATATGCATATGATGCTCACTCTAAAACTCTAACCCCTCATTCCTCAACTTACTCATTTTCCATGACTCCTTTATTCTACTTCAGTCACACATAAAGATGGTCATACCCTTGAGCTTGCAATCACTCACAAATGTACCACCTCATGTTCATGAACTCTGAAATGTCCATATCTGATCACAATTTATTTTCTTTCCACCTTTCCCTCTGCCTGGCAACCAAATACTTGTTCTTTGCCGACTCTGTGACCTCCACTCCCTCAACCACTCATTTCTCTCCCAGACCATCAAACATCCACTAGCTACATTCTCATCCTTTCCCCATCTTTACCCCTTGGTGAACCAATTCAACTCTACACCATCTTTTTCTCTTGAGTCCTTTTTGCCTCCTTATATCACCAATCTTGCCCCACTAAGCCTCGGCCTTGGATCATTCCTAAGATTAATTACCTTTGTTCCTATATATGTGAGGCTGAACAAAGGTAGAAAAAAATTTAAAAAACATGATTAACTACAAATTTGCATTTCGTAATCTTAACTGTGCCTTCACTACAGCAAGGCAATCCTTGTTACTACTCTTTAACTCATTATCCCGCTTACCACAGTAGCTTTTCATTGTTCCTCAAACCTTCCATAGATACCCCTCTCCCCATTATTTCAAATGAGAACTTGCCTCCTATTTTACTGAAAAATTGAGATAATTCACTAAGAGCTTCCTCTTCTTCCTAGTTCCTCATCTCACTTTACTCATATTATTTCTGTTCCTATCTTTTTATCTCTGTCTCACATGAAAAAGTGGCCCTTCTTGCCAAGACTCACCTCTCTACATATACAAGTGATCTCATCCTATCCTGTATTTGTCAAGAGATTGCTCTCTTCTGTCATTCCCACTCTCTCACCTTTAATTTTTCACTATATACTGACTGCTTCTTTACTGCCTATAACATGGCTATGTCTCATCATCCTCAAAAGAACCCTTCCCTTGATCGTACATCCCCAATGTCCTCCCATATCCCTTCCCAATTTTGTGGCTGAGCTACTTGAGAAGGCTGTCTATAATAGGTGCCACCACTTCCTTTCCTCTCACTTTCTTCTTAACTCTATACTCTGGCTTCTAATCTTATCATTCCATTGACACTACTCTTTCCAAATTTACCAATGATCTCTTAGCTAATAAATGTAATGGCCTTTTGTCAGTCCTCATTCTCCTGGACCACTCTTCAGCCTTTGATTGGCTCTGTTTATCACTCTTTTCTCCTTGATATAGTCTTCTCTCTAGGTTTTCAGGACAGCACTCTCCTACTCCTCCTCCCTATCTGGTCACTACTCAGTCTTCTTTGCTGAATTTTCATCCAGGTTATCTACTGATAACCATGAATATCCCTCTGGGCTCTATGTTGGGCCCTTTTCTTCTGTAGCTCTATACCAGTGGTTTTCAACCTTCCTAATGCCGCGACCCTTTAATACTCATATGTGGGTGTAGCTGCATATGGGCGTCCCCGCCTGGAGACAGATAGAGGAGCGGTATCTCGGTTTCTAAGACCAATAGAAATGTGTTTTCCAATGGTCCTAGGAGACTCCTGTGACCCCTGTGAAAGGGTTGTTTGACCCCCAAAGGGGTCGCGACCCACAGGTTGAGAACACTGCTCTATACTATTTCACTTGGCAATCTTATCAGCTCCCAGTGATTCAATTACCATCATCTCTACGCTGACGTTTCTCAAATCTATCTGTTTTGTCCTAACCTTTCTCCTGACCGCTAGTCTCACATCTCTAAGTGCTTATTAAATATCTGGAACTGGATATATTATGGACATCTTAAACTCAATATATTCAAAACTGAACTCATTATTTTCCTCTCAAAATCCCCCTTTAAACTTCCCTATTATTAGCATCCTCTTTGTCCCCCAGGTCACAACCTAGATGTTGTCTTCATCCTTGAATCCTCATTCTCTCACCTACCTGTCATACAGTCTATAGGGCCTGTCATTTCTTACCTTCATAATGTCTCTCACATATATCCCTTTCTCTCCTGTGATATTGCCACCACCCTGGTATAGGCCGTCATCTCATTATATCTGTACTCCTTACATTAGTAGACATCTAGTTAGTTGGCCTGCCACAAATCTCCTCTCCATTCCATTCTCCATTTAGTTATTAAAATGACCTTCCTAATGTACAAGTCCAGTTGTATCACCTCCCTGCTTGTGCTGTTCCATTCCCCTTCCTGCCCAGCCCTCCCCCAAAAGAAACACTCAATAAACTCCCATGGCTCCCTATTGCCTCCAGGATCAAATATAAAATCTTCTGAAGTTCAAAGTCCTTCATAAACTGTATTCCCCACCCCCAACTTTCCTTCTTATGTCTTACAGTTCCCAGTCCCACCATATACTATTTCATCCAGTGACTTTGGCTTCCTTACTGCCCCTCAAACAAGAATATTTCATCTCTCAGCTCTAGGCATTTTCACAATCTGCACCCCATTTTTGGAATAGTCTCCATTCTCATCTCTACTTCCTGACTTTCATAACTTCTTATGAGCCAATCCTTGATAATAAATTGCTGCAGCTTTTACTTATGCTCATTTTATATCTCTCCCAGAACTGAACACTCCGAAAGAAGTTTTCACCAGGTCTGAGTTTAACTTGTTGAATTCTTACCATTATAGGATTATATATTGTTTCAGTGAACTCTTATAAAATATATTAGCCAATTAGGCTGATCAGCATGCAAAAACATCATGCCACCTATCTAGATACTTAGCACTCTACTTGTGGGTATTTTGGGGTCACATACAATTCTGATTTTTCAGCGATTTGTGGTCATAGAATCAGATGGAATTTTGTGTCCATGAGAAATGTTTGATCATTGAAAGTATTTCTTATATAATCCAGTACATTCTTTTCATTCAATTTTGGGTCCAGTTCATTGTCCATATTTGGTGACTGTCCAAGGTATATATGATGATTAAACAACTCAGTAGGCTTCCCATCCAACTACACGTCATTAACTGGGCAATTGACATCCTTCATTCTTTTGTGGATTGTTAGACTGACTCCATTGTGTCACAGAACTCCTGTCATCTTTGGATTTGCAGTAGTAATGGGAGTAAAATCACTTGGGTAACAATGCTTGTAAGAAGTAAGATAACCTGTTTAATTATGATTTGAACTGTTGTAATATCTCACTTTACTCTGGATGCTTGTTCTGGGAGAGAGGATTATTGGAATAGAATCATTCTTACTGAGGAAAGTGAGTTGGGGATAATATTCTAGAAATCAAATTACTCCTTGAGGTCAGATCATGCATTTTAAATGATTGCCTTTATTGGTACTAATCAGTACCTAGTATATTATTCTGTTCAAAGTTTAACTGTACTTGTAAACAAAGAACCTTTCAGGCAAACCATATGATGTAGTGAAGAATGCTATGCTTGAAGTCAGGAAGTCCCTAGTTCTAATTCTGACTCAGACACTTAGCTTATTGACTGTGTGATCCTGAGCAAATGTTTTAATCTCATTTGGTTTTAGTTTCCTAATCTATGAAAAGGGATAATAATAACACCTATTTCATAGGGTCGTTATGAGGATAAAATTATAAATGGTACATAAGCATAATACAACATATGTGATATACATATAATCTGTAATGACATATGTATTGTGAGATAATATGTGTCAAATGAGATGATATACACATATGTATATATAAATATACACATAACTTCAAAACCTTATGATGCTATACATGTAAATGTGAGTAATTATTATGAAACTTACCTTAGTAGTAGTGGTTTTTTTGTAGATACAGTAATTTGTGTTTTGACTATATTTAGATTTTGAATGATTGTAGTAAAGTTCTAGTTCTTCTCTTAGGGAGATTACAAATTTACCATATTTGTGCTTGCTTCCAAATTCTGGGTTAGCAAAAGATAAGGGACCTTGTTTAGGTGTGAATTTGTCCCAGAATATATGACCCCAAGATTATCTTTACAGACAGACTTTCAGAGCAGGTCTCTGACTATGCTTGGGGGCAGAAGGTTGTAAGGGAAGAAAGAGTAGCGCCACTTGAAGCTTTTAGGTACATGGATAAAGTAGAGGACACAGAGTTAATTTTAAATGACTTGAGCCTGATCTTTTTATCATATACACATTGATTTTGAACCCAGCTCTCAAAAAGTTCAGGTTTTCTTTTTCTTTGGAGCTGATTTCTGATTTTCTTTTTTGGTAACTTCTGCCCCCTGCCCCATGATGTCATATATCTATTTTGCCTTGGTTGGAAGCGACAACTTCCATATAAAATTGCTATTGAGAGTCACTGTTGTGTGCTGGTTTACTAAATTATGTGTAGCATCTAAAGTCTTTCCATGCAATGTATATTTCTCTACCACCCCATTTTCTTATCATTCTTCATGATTCTCAGTGAGGAGATCAAGAAAACTTGTTCAAAGAGTGTGTGTGTGTGTGTGTGTGTGTGTGTGTGTGTGTGTGAGAGAGAGAGAGAGAGAGAGAGAAGAGAGAGAGAGACAGAAGACAGACAGACAGAGAAAGACAGAGACTGAAGGGAGAAAAGATAGACAAGTTACTTATCTTTGGCCTCAGCTGAGGATTCTGTTCTTTCTGTTACTCTAAATTACCTATGTCCAGGTTTCCTTCTTCCTTTTCTCATATGCTCTCTTTCTATCACTCCCTCTTTGTCCCTTCCCCCTTCTTTCAATAAAGCAAACATAACTTACCATCTAGTAAATATATGACTTCATTTGATTAACCAAATGCTTGATTTAAAATATTATTTGTTAAAATATTATTTATATCCCTGAACACTGATGGGAAATTTTCTGTGATTCTACAGAATGAGCAATATAGTACAAGATGCTTCCCTTCACAAGGACAACCTGGTTGCCAGGCAGCTTTACCAGAAGGCATTGGAGCTTGGTGAGCAGCTAAATGTCATCCTCTCTCAAGACTTTGCCAACCAAGAAACTTTTAAACCTGAAAGCCTCACACTAAGGAACCAGGTTCAGCAGCTTTGCATTAAGCTAATGTTTCTGAACCCAGTAGAGTATGGGGAGAAGGCAGAAGAATTCCTATGGATAAATGTGTACTATAATGTCATCCTGTTAAAGTTTAAGGATGGGATACATCACACTAACATCTCAGAAGATGACTTTGAAAGACACTTGGATGATGGAATCATGTTTTACCAAAATCTTTTCTGCTTCCTTCAAGAACATTATGAGCTAGAACTTGCAAACAATAGGACCCAAAGAAATATCATAGACTGTAGAAGAGTAGTGCCTGCCTCAGAGAAGGAGGTGGATTGGGCCCGAATGGCCTACTACCATTGTCTGCTGTATTTGGGAGACTTGTTTTCTTTTCAGAGTCATATTAGATCCATGAACCTTAAGAACCTGGCAATAAATTATTATTTCCAGGCTTTGTCAGTGGCCCCACATATGGGGATGCCTTACAGTCGGCTAGCAAGCCTAGTTAGTGATAACTATTATAGTGTAGATGCAGCATTCTTCTACCAGTGTAGCATGCACTCAGAAGTGCCTGCTAGGGATGCATCCTTTCATCTCAGAAATTTATATGCCAAGGCTGTGGAAATGTACAGCCAAGTGAAGAAGTGCCAGCTGGGGATGCCATCTTCAGGACAGAAGTATGAACCTAAGAAAAGACTACTAGTGCACATCTTGTACATTCAGAACTTCCTGCAGCCTGACAGCTGTATGGACCCCAGGTTGGCTTTACTGTCGCAGTCTGTACTGGAGGACTTCCGTCTCTGCCTCTCCAGCAAGGTTAAAGGGCAGCATAAAAACGGCTTCTTCCTACCAGACCACATCATCTTTCACATGGTCACTTTATGCATTATGAGTGTGTATAGCCTGAAGAAGACTGTGGGGGTCTCTCAGAGCAGGGCTGCCATCACATTTATCTTAGTGCTATTCTCTCATCTTGTCCATCATGTGACTAAGAGAATCCAGTCAGAGCTGGATGGAGTGACTGACTCAGAGAGTCAAGAGACTAATGATGTCCAGTGGAAAGACTCAGACCTTCCAGCCCCTGATTTTGATTTGCACTCTAGCACACCTTTGGATATTCCTCAGTATTCCCGCCCCTCTGAACAATGTTACCATTATATTTCAGCAACATTGGAGAATGACAGTGACCAAAGCCAGGACCATCATTCAAATGGTGACTGGGACTCTGACAATCCATTAGATAAGAATGATAACTGGGGAGAGGAAATATTCAGTTTTAATTCAGACTTGGACAACAAAAAATGGTCTCTTTCTGTGGAGGATAAAGAAGTGAACTGTCCATTAACTCTAGATAAGCAGTTGGAGTTGAGAGAGAGTTCAAAGTCTCAGTCTCCCATGATGGGAGGTTTAGGGTCCTTTAGCGCTCCCCCTATGGGGGTGCCAGATATTTCTAAAGCAATCTCCACCAGTCTCCCCACCTTGGATAGTCTTAAATTCCAAACCCAACAGAGTACCCTCAAGAAGCTCCACCCAGAATTTAAAACCGTCACCGTTGAGAAATATCCAGAGTCTGACACACTTAGCAACATCACCAAAAGAGGGCTTTGTAGGCAGATCCATATTGGACATAAACTCAGGAAAAAGCTCTCCATCCTTGCTTCTCAGGAACTACTCTGTGCAATCAAAGTTTTCCTGAACTGGCTTTGGATTGACCCAGATCTCACTTTGGAATGCACACATAGCTCGCCAAGGCTGTGGAGCCATCTCTCTGCATTGCTGAACTTACTACCTACCATACAAGAATTACAAGGAGCCCACCTTGGCCTGTCCAGTCACCTCTGGGACCTGGTATTGATTAGTGAGAAATCAGACCTCCTCTTCTCCCTGCTGCTCCCTGAGGACTTAGGTATGTGCAACCTCTTGCCAATGAAGGCAGCCCATGAAAAGATTTGCTTTATACAGGTCCCCCCTCTCCTTAATCCTATAGAGAAGGGTATTTTGTACACTTGCTTCCTCCGCAGCT
Organism: Pseudochirops corinnae; assembly: GCA_028646515.1. Classification (NCBI taxonomy): domain Eukaryota; kingdom Metazoa; phylum Chordata; class Mammalia; order Diprotodontia; family Pseudocheiridae; genus Pseudochirops; species Pseudochirops corinnae. The sequence continues at coordinate 253,959,187 of CM053587.1, forward strand.
TTGGTCACTTGGCTGCCCAGATGCCCCATAGCCTCCTGAGGTTTTACCCCAGCCAGGCTAGCTACAGAAGCATCACTTCAGTTAAGAGTTACCTGAAGAGTCAGGAGGGGGCTCCATCTAGCAGCTCCATGAAGAATGTGGCTAAGCAACTGCTCCATCTAGAACTATCCAGTGTGCATGCTCCCAGGCTACAGGCTCTTTATCTGATTCCTGACACCCAAGCTCTCTGCCAGTACTTGCCAGTCATCCAAGAGCTTATCATGGATGACGGCTTTATTGTGATCATCTCCAGTGTTGTTATTGATGAACTAATTGTCCTGAAACACAAAGAACCTGGAGCCTGTGCTACCATCAATTTCTTAAAGGACAAGCTGAAGGAAAAAAGATATTGGCACCCATGTTCCCAAAAAAATTCTGGGAAGAAGAATGTAAGGTCCAGGATGAACAGAGAAAACCCTGATTCACGGGACCTGTATCAGATCTTGGAGGAATGTAAAGACCTAGTGAGGGGCCCCAGGGCTGAGGTTGATGACCGTAGCCAAAGCATGATTATCCTTACAGGCTTCAGTGTGAACAATCCCAGAACTTTTTCTCATCCCCTGCTATCAGATTTTCAGACTTCTGCTAGTATCTCAGTAGAAATCAAGCACACTTTACAGTTCTACAGAGAATGGAAAATGATCAGATAAAAGTCTTCTTCCTCATTTTCCCTCAGGACGTACATATATGAATATCTTTTCTTGCTACTTTCTTGTAAGAACATGGTGTTTGGGGGTCATGCTTAAAAAAATGATCAAGAAACTCCTTATCTAGTTAAAAACTTACTGCAGTGATTCCTAGAAAGTTGTGTAGTGGTTTTCTCTTGTACAATTCAGCTAAAAACACTGGAAATCACTTTGTGATCTAAGGAATAAAAGCATGCCAATACCCATTCTTACCCTAGAACTTTAGCAAGTAAAAAACAATATTCACTTTAACCTAGTCCAGGTCAGTTCCTGTTTCTTTAAAGAACCCTTCACAGATAATGTTACATATTTAAAGATGATACTCTGAATCATGTGAGCTCATTTTAGCTATTTAACAATAAATTTTGCTGATTTTAATGATTATGATACTCTGCTTTCATTACTTACTCCATGGATTGCTGCTTCTTTGCCTTTGCTTCTACACTCTTCCTCCATCTTCCCTTTCCAGATTTAAGCACTCTTCTTGTCTTTTCCAGCATTTTCTCACTTCCAAGAATCCTTCATAGCCCACACCAGGCTGTATTGATTTTTCTCCTCTTGAATTTCTATATAATGTGATCTGTATTATTTAAGTGTTATGTTATGTGAGCTCCATTGGCTGTTTTACCTCCAAGATCAAATATTAAGTCTTCTCTTTGGCATTAAAGTTCTTCATAGGCTGGCTCTCTCCAGCCTTTCCAATCTTCTCATATTTCAGACCTCTCCATATGCTCTGTAATCCAGGACCACTGGTCTGCTTGTAGTTTCTTGAACAAGACAATCCATCTCCTGTCTCTGTACCTTAGCATTATCTGTCTCATGCCTGGAATGCTCTGTTCCCTCCCCTGGACTTCTTAGTTTCCCTTGGCTTCCTTCAAGACTCAATTCAGAAGATGGTAGCATAGAGGCAGGAAAACTCTGTGAGCTCCCCTCTATAACCACCTCAAACACCTAGAAAGTATGACTCTAAACACATTTTAGAGCTCCAGAACCCCCAAAATGACAGAGAAACAAATCTCTTGCTAAAGGCAGCCCGGCAGGCAGATAGGGTCCATCTCACCACTCTGGGAGCTGAGACCTTCCACAGTTTTAGCTTCAGGGTGGCCAGGACCAGCCACAGCTGGAGCATTCGGGAGAGTGGATCACCAGCAGCTGTGGTGGTTTCCAAAATTATCAACCCATAAACACTAAAGTCAAAGTGAAAGGTCAGTGGAATTCAGCTGAATTTGGGAGAGGATGGAGAAGTGGTTCTGGCACTCTGTTCCCAGAGCTAGAAGCAGTGAAAGTGGCTGTACTGCTGCTGCCTCCACGTGGCTACTTCACAGCTCCCTGCAGATTGCAAGGGGGCCAAGTGACCATTCAGAGGCTAAGTGCTCTTACCTTAACCTGCCTGGACGTGGATTGTGGTCTTGGGTGGTGGTCCTCAGATGTGGGACCAGTGAGCCAAAGCTGGTGGAGGCTGTTGAGACGGCGGCCTCCTAATAGCTCTGGCAGCTGCGAAAACCCCAGCAATTTGGGACAAAGTTCTCCCCTCTGGAAGCAGAGTTCTATTGTAGCTCAAAAGTCAAATTAATTGACTGACAACATGAGCAGGCAAAGGAAGAAAAGTAAGAACAGCAATCCAACTTTAGATTCCTTTTTTGGGGATAGAAAGGATCAAAGCATGGAACAGGAGGAAGAAAAAACAGTCAGAACTCCTGCACCAAAAGCTTCCAAGAAAAATATAGACTGGTTATAGGCCATAGAGGAGCTTAAGAAGGATTTTGAAAACAAATAAGAGAAATGGAGGAAAAATTGGGAAGAGAAATGGGAATGATGCAAGAAAATTGTGAAAAGAGAGTCAACAACCTGAATGAAGAAAATAACACCTTAAAAAATAGACTAAAAAAGAAAGGGCAAAAGAGGCCTAAAAAGCAAATGAGGAGAAGAATGCCTTACAAAGCTGAATTTGCCAGATGGAAAAAAGAATCTCAAAAGCTCAATAAAGAGAATAATTCCTTTAGAATTAGAGTGGAGCAAATGGAAGGTAATGACTTTATGAGAAATCAAGATACTATTAAACATATCCAACCAAATGAAAAAATAGAAAGCAATGTGAAATATTTCCTTGAAAAAAACCACTGACCTGGAAAATAGATCCAGGAGAGACAATTTAAAAATTATTGGACTAACTGAAAGTCATGATCAAAAAAAGAATCTGGAAATCATCCTTCAAGAAATTCTCAAGGAAAATTGTCCTGATATCTTAGAACCAGAGGGCAAAGTAGAACTTGAAAGAATTCACC
>CM053587.1:253970063-254012393 GCA_028646515.1 Pseudochirops corinnae
ATTCTACCCATATTTACAAAAACTATAAAGTTATAAGACTTATTAGGAAATAATTATGACTGTTTTATGAGATATTCTATGGGAGTTAAAAGAATCAATCTGAAAGACTTCTGATATGTGTATTATCTATAAGGCTTCTTATTAAATATCTTTATTTTGAAAGTTATGTTGAACATAAGAAACAGTTTAAATGAAGTAAATTAGAAATTCAAAGATGGTTAACATAAAACAAAATATAAACTTAATTTTGATGTAGGACTTTTAGTTTTAAAAATGGTTCATAATATTTAGCTAATCGCCAGATGAATAGAAACTTAAATCTCCTTATGCATCATCTTTATTTCTGTGTTTTGATTTAAACAAGAATAAAGTGAATATGTTTGCTCACACAAATATGGATTGGGAAATTGTAGGAGAATTTTATAAACTTTCTTACTAAAAGATAGAAATTCATTTTTTTATCTTTAGCCAATCAATCAACAAAAGTGAATAACTAGTTATGATATAAAATATTTTCTTTTTTTACTGGCTAATGACAGCTTTTGTTAATGATAAATGTACTGAAAGTTCAATTTCATACATTACTTTTTTTTTTAAAGTAATGTTTATATATAAACTAACTTTTATAAGGAAAGTATCTCGTCTACTACTGGCACACTATCTATATCCTCATAAAAACTCCACTGAACAATTGGCCATCATTGTCAACCAGTCCATTTGAAAATTTGTAAGACTGCAGAATAGTAACATAAGCAGAGAAGAGATTTAAATCAGGAAACAGCCTTTAGTGCAAATGTGGGGCAAAATAAGGTTTGTTTCTGTAGAACAATTGGGATAGTTCATAGTTTCAAGATGATGTGTGTTGCCAATGCACATGATCATGGTTTTCAAGTAGCCTAATATTTGCTCTATAAGAACACAAAAATTCACAACACCTTGATAGTGTGATTACATAGCTAATAACATACTTACAGGGTAACAGAGGGGAATGAGGGTGTTACTCTGGTGTAGTGTAAAGAATACAAATGAGGGCACACACATAAATGTCCTTTGGGAATTTGTTTAAACTTGAATGTCCAACCTTTGGGGGTAGTTTGGAAACAATTTGACAACAGGTTGACAAACTGCTTGGTTGGAAGCAATGAGTTTGATGTAATCACTGCAAGGGCACCAAAATCATTGTGCATATGATCATGATGATTTCTAGTCACTACAGGAACAAACCTATAATGCTTCAAACATTAACATGTTTTTTTACAGAGGGAAAATATATTTGTAATATCATTGGACAATTATTTATCACTTAGGGCATCATTAAAGGATTTTTAATGCAAGGTCTATAAACTGAGGGTGGAGAACCTGCAGTCTTGAGGCTACATGTGGCCCTCTAGGTCCTCAAATGTGGCCCTTTGAATCCAAAGTTAGAACCTAGAGGACCACATGTGGCCTTGAGGCTACAGGTTCCCCACCCCAATAGAGGAAGATGAAGAAGTGAAAAAATTCACATGATTGAGGGAGTAACTGCCTCAGATGGCAGAAGTGGCAAGCAGATACAACAGATGAGAAATTCAAGGATAGAAGAGAGAAATATAGGGCATGTAGGGAAGTCTTCTTGTCTGGGCTCACACTTGAGTTCACTCTATTACTCCACTAGTAATGAATAAGCTATGAAATGTGTTTGAGGTCCTATAAATTCTAGCTTCCGAGCCAACTATTCTAAGTAATAGTTGGAAGGCAAGATCTAAGGTTCCAGCCAGCAATAGAGAGAGCAGTGAATGAAGAAGAGACTGGAGAAAAAAAATCAGTACCCTGGGTTCCCGGTTCCCCTAATAATTGGACAGTGACCTTCTGGTGGGCTATGAGTAGAAAATTGTCTGGACAAATTAGCTAGTTATGTCTGGGATTAGCTAATAGGGGAAATATGAATCTAAGTACTTGAACTGTGCTCCTTGAACTCTTGGGTTTGAGTCACATCTCTAAATTGGGTTTACTATCTGTCTCTCTAGACAGTTATAGGTATTGTTCTTGTTCAGTCTTTTCATTCATGTCCAACTCTTTGTGGCATGTTGATGTTGTTCAGTGGTTTCAGTCCTGTCCAAGTCTCCATGACCCGATTGAGGGTTTTCTTGACAAAGATACTGGAGTGGTTTTCCATTCATTACCTTCTCCAGGTCATTTTACAGATGAGGAAACTGAGGCAAATAGGGTCAAGTGACTTGCCCAGGGTTACATAGCATAGTCTGAGGCCAAATTTGAACACAGGAAGATGAATCTTTAGGCCTAGCACTCTATCCATCTAGGGGTGTGTGTGTGTGTGTGTGTGTGTGTGTGTGTATGTGTATCATTCACATGCTTTTGTGTCAGTTTCATTATATCCTGCTTATTAAGGCAGCTAGGTAAATGCCAGATTGGAATCAGAAAAACCTGAGTTCAAATCCCAGGCTATTGGACTTTTCCTTGTCTTTGGACCAGGTTCTCTCCCTCCTCTTTTTAGCTTCTTTTTATGTGCCTTAAATTGTGAGCTTCTTGAGAGCAAGGACTTTAAAATTTGTCTTTTTTATCTCTAGTGCTTAGCACAGTACTTGGCACATAGTAGGTGCTTAACAAATGTTTATTGATTCCTCTGAGTGATCTTGGGCCAATTACTTAATCCCTTTCAGCTTCAGTTCCTTATCTGTAAAATGGGGATAATAATAGCACCTACTTTATAATTATTGTGAGAGTCAAATCATTAAAGTGCCACAAAATGCTAGTAGTTATTATTAGATTAGTCTATTGAAAGACCACAGGGAAAGGTAATCTTCTAGAGACTGGAGGCAGAGATAAGATACGACTTGGATAAATCCATAGACTTCACCCCAAGACTAATGACTCAAGCACTGCTACCTAGAAAGGATACTGATATCCTACTCTCTGAGAAGCAAAGAACCTCCACATGCCCTGTCGCATGTGCAATGCATGGCTAGGGGAGGGCAAGACCCCAGTCCTTATTGCTGAACATGATCTGCTGAATGGCCAGTAATGCTCCCTGGTGGTTAAAAGTGCTTGGGAGGGGGGGGGGGGGAAGGTGGATGTAAGTGACATTTCAGTCATTTTGTCTTTTTACTTTAATATTAGAAATTGGGTCAAAAAACTAGAAACTCCATGAAATAATCACTTTTATGAACCATGAAATCAACTGTCAGATCCCTTTGGGAATAGACACTTGGAATTTTCTAACTCTTCTCACACAGCAGGGATTTCACAACTTTATGGCTTGATAATCTGCTCTCCAACAATTTCTTGGGCTTCTCCCATAACAAGAACTCCAGTCTGAAATGAGATCAGATTTTTAAGTTCCAACTAAGTGAATATCACTTAGTATTTTCTTCTCTCCTTCAATGGAGTTCATCAAGTAATTGCACTCTAATAGCACTTTGTGACAAGCCAGGATGAATGGAGCATGGTGGAGCTAATAAAAATTTCAAATGGGTTCCATTCTCCTTTGGCTTAGAAAATGCAATATCTATTTCAGACAAGTGGTTTTCCCAGCATAAAGGGACACACCTCCTGAAATAACTGAAATAAAAAAGGGGAAATATGTTAAAAATCCAGATTCCCAAGGGCTTTGAATTCTCTTGGATTTGTGGAATTCACTTCTGGTTACCTTGGGTAGCCATGGGCTAAATGGTCATGGAAACTTAATCACTTATAGACACATATCAAAATTGTCTGGCCACATTTGAATATGACTACACTCTCCTAGGATTACTAAGCAGGCATTTAGTTGGGGGAGGTAGGTTTTTCCCCCTTCTTGAAAGGGGTAGGAATCTATTTAATCTAATTTCCATAGCTTCCATTTATTTTCATAATTAGGGTTTTGGCTATCTATCCTTGAGTGCATTTCCTTTTTCTAACGGTAACTATAGATATTACTCTATCTAAAGCCATTTAGCTTTCCCATCCAGCTTCAAGCCTATTACTTTTCCTCACAAATTATCCACTTGCATTCAAGTCCAGACTTAGGAATTTAGAGCTTCCTGACTTTACATTGTCCTGAATTCAAGGTCAACGTTCTATCCACTCTGTCACCAACCAAGTCAATCATTTGTTCCCAAGGTATTGGTTTTGATGCCATATGTTAGATGTGTAAAGAATTAGACATATTCCTCCCTGCTTTGTATGAGCTATTTGGAGGGATAATATTCATACACAAATTACTAAAAAGCAGTTTGTAATAAAGTGCCAAGAGTAGTCTATAAATTAGTGATATAGAAGTTTGAAGGAAGGATCAGTTCTGGGAGTGGTGATGAGGGAAAGGTTGAATCAAAGAATCCTTGAATTTTATATCTGGAAGGAATCTTAGCATCTTAATCAATTCCCCTATTTTATCGATAAGAAACTGAGAGATTGAGACATGCCCAAAGAAGCACACTATTGGTTGTTGAGGTTGAACTAGTTACTCACTAAGGCATCTTTACATTATAATTTCTATGATCCTTTGAGAAACACTAAAAAATAAAATGTTTGGTTAAATTGCAAGGGTGTCAGTTTGGAGGGTGCAAAGAGTTCATACAAGTAAATAGTAGAAGATAAGCATGGACAAGTATTGGTCAGATTATAGAGGTTCTTGAATTTTAGGCTAATGAGCATGGATAATTCCACAACAAATACTTATTGAGTACCTGTTCTGAACAAAGTACTGAGCCTTACATAGAGTGGTCGTTGTTCATCTGGGGAAAGTATAGACATGATCAAGGTGGTATCTTAGGAGCATTAATTATAGAATATTGTGCAGTTTGGATTGGAGGAAAAAATAAGTGAGGCAAAGAGATTGGTAAGTGCTAATGCTAGTATAATTCAAATGTAATAATATATGTGTGAAGAAATAAGAGCCTGAACTAGGGTGATGGGAATGAAAAGAAAAAGGTTGATGGATAGAGGGAAAATTGACAGGATTTAATATCTCACTAAATGTTGGAATCAAGGGCAAAGGATTAATTAAAGATGATTTTAAGGTTATGAGCTTGGAAGAGAATGATGGTACCATTCCTAGAAAAATGGAAACCAGTAGAATATATTTAAATGGGAGAGAAATGATTAGTGTATCTTTAGACATAGTGAATTTTGGGGTTAGTTAAAAATAATTCTCAAGTATGTGGAAGGCTAGGCCTAGAGCTTTGTATTGAAGTTCTGTTTAGGAAAATAGTCCCTCACCTTTATACAATGTTCTTAGCATAATGCTGGCCCTAAAAATATCCATCTTATTGAATTTAATTATTTCATAGTATATTTCATGACTCTTCCCATTTTTCTGTACTTTATCACCTCACTTTGATATTGTTATTATTAATATTTTGGTTTACATATTTTAGCTTCCAATTTATTATTATTATTATTAATTTATTATGCAGAATTCTTTTTGTTTTTGAGTAGGGAACCTAATCTCAGAGGTTATCTAGGTCCAATGCCTACCAAAATCATGAATCTTTCCTACAAAATCTCCAAGTGGTCATCCAGGATCATATTGACACCTTTGATTATAGGCAATTCACTATCCTTTGAGGAAGCCCATTACATATTGTTGTTTAGTCATTTTTCAGTTGTGTCCAGCTCTTCATGACCCCATTTGGAGTTTTCTTGGCAATGACACTGAAGTGGTTTGATATTTCCTTCTCCAGCTCATTTTACAGATGAGGAACTGAGGCAAACAGGGTTAAACGACTCTTCCAGGGTCATATAACTACTAAGTGACTGAGGTCAGATTTGAACTCAAGAAGATGAGTCTTCTTGACTTTAGGCTTGACACTCTATCTACTGTGCCATCTGACTGTAGGACACTCTACATGTAAGGAATTATTTTTCTTATGTAGGCCTGAAATCTGCTTCCTTTTATCTTCTTCCCTTTGGTCTTATTCCTGTCCATTGGTACTAAGCAAAACAAATCTTATTCCTCGGATGATGATGATCTTTCAAATATTTACTTTAGACAGGATTTCTAGATAAAGGTCCTGTATCTAAATGGAACAAGCAAGCAAAAAATAGATATAGTTAAATAACAATTTTTCTGAATGAATTATTGAGAAAAATATGTGCAAACTCTGACCAGCTCCCTTGACATGTTTTCATCCATCCATCAATCCCTATACCTATCCATCCCAGAGCTATTCATTATACACATGTGTGCATGTGTGTGCTTGTGTGTTTGCACCACACACTATGTTAAGTTTTGTGGGGACAAGGAAGAGATACAAAACACAGATTTGCTCTCAATAAAACAACTATGTAATTGAAAATACCAGCAAACTTATAGATATTTTCCCCAGTAACTGTTTCTTTCTCTCTCTCACCTTTAACTTCACAAGATAATTGATTTAGAGCTTAAATAGATTTTAGAAATCATCATCATTTAACAGATGATGGAACTAAGACTTAGAATGAATAAGGGACTTGCCTAAAGTAATGAAAGTAGCAAGCAGCAGGGCCAGCACTCAAAGTCAAGTCTTCATTTCAAGTCCAGTGCTCTACCCACTGCATTCTAGGCATTCTCAGGTACACTAGTAAACTTAATTTTCTAAGAAGGGCATTATTGTAAGGTACGTTTGTAGCAAGGGAAGTCACAGGAGACATTCCAAATCCAAATAATTGGGTAATCATTGTTCACTTGAGTTATCTATATCTTTGGCCCTTTAAAATGAATGATAGAAAGAGAATTTTATAGAAGAAACCTACTCTGGGCAAGATTAATTGCCAATATTGGTACATAGGCCAAGAAAGTATTATGTCAACTGACTTCCTTGTTTTCAGCATTCAAAGGTCTGATAGAGTAGATTTCTTGAAGAAGTGTGTTGCAGGCCTGCCAACTGACTAAGCTTGCCTCCAGAGGCTAATTAGAAGGAATTAGAGATAGTCTAAAGTCATTATTATTTCATTTGGAAAGAATTATTGAAATTTGTTTTGTGCCCCATAAGGAATGTGTTTGAATTTTTCATGATCAGTACTTGAGAAAGAACAGTCAACCAGTCAATAAGCATTTATTAAGCACCTGTTATATGCTAAGCACTGGAAATACAAATGCAAAAAAAGTTCCTCCTCTCAATCTAATGGAAGAAGCAATAAGCAAGAAAATATATATAAACAATCTCTCTCTTTTTCTCTCTTTCTCTCGGTCTTTCAGTATGTATGTGTACACACACACACACACACACACACACACAAACACAATTCAAAGAGGAAAGACACTAGAATTAAGAGGGGTTAGGAAAAGTTTGATGTAAAAAATAAGATTTTATTTGGGGCTTCAAGAAGGACTGGAAATCCAATAGGTGGAAATAAGAAAGGAGAAAAGTTCAGGCATAGATGACATTTCACACTGGGATAACATGAAAACTGATAACCAAGCTGATTGCCATCCAGAATTTGCTTCTGTGGAATAATGGCCATGTGGCAAAAACCAAAAACAGGCAATGTCCCTGAAGGAGAGTTTTGGTTTTGGATACATGAAAATGAATATGCTAACTCCCCAACCAAGGGGAGCAGTATGGGACTAACTTGACCAATTAGGATATAGAATTGCTGGACCAACAGTCCTTTTTGGTGACCAAGAGCAAACCTAGCTAACTGCAAATATAGAATCAGTGACCCTGAAACTAGCTTAGCTCAAACCAGCCTTGAATGCCTCTGAGCTATCAGTTAGCCTTGGACTCCTGGAGATATCTGTTTTATCTTAATGTCTGTACTGGAGCCTTGGACTCTCTACATCATTGTGTTTATCCTGTTCCGGTGTACCAAGAAGTCAGTGCCCCTGCCCCTCCCTGAATCAGCCCATTTCTTGCCTCCCTTTGGCTGAAAATTATATAAACCACTCTCTGCTTTTCCCAGCTGAGTTGTTATAGCATTAAGCTGTCTATTCCTCATGATCATGTCTGTACTTGTTTAATAAAGTTTGACTCTTGACTTTTATACGCATAGTTTCCCTCTGGAAAGAGGGACTTGGCTCCCATTGGCCCTACCTGTTTTGCCCTCCAGTTTTTTTTCCTTTGGGAAAGAGGGATCCAGGTTCTATAGGATTCATGACTCAATTTACAGATAAGATTTGCATCTAATTATTGACATATGTCTCTGAATGCTAAATAGTACTCAGGTGGCCTAGTTGGAATGTCCCATTCACAGGAATATTTTAAAATTCTATCATATATTTGATGAAATGGAAGTTGCCAAAGGACAAAAATGAAAAGGAAATGAAAACTAGGGAAGAAAGAATTGAAAAGGGAAAAATAACTTGGTACAAGACTTTGGTGAAGCAAAAAACTCCCTTCAATTAGAACGGACTAAATAGAAGCCAATGACTCCATGAGACAAGAAATAAAGTCAAAAGACTTAAAAAAAATAGAAGAAAATGTAAGATGTAGCAAAAACTGACCTGGAAAACAGATTGAGGGGAAAGCATTTAAGAATCATTGGACTACCCAAGCATTATGATAAAAGAAAAAAAGGATCTAGACACCATATTTCAAGAAATTATAAAAAGAAAACTGCCCAGATCTCCTAAAGCTAGAGAACAAAGTGAAAAATAGAATCAACTGGTCACCCCTTGAAATGAAAATTCCCAGAAATATTATAGCCAAAATGCACATCTTTCAGATCAAATAAAAATACTGCAAGCAACCCAAAATAGATATAATTAATACAAACAGCATCTTCTAGTGCTCTCATTTCATTTTTAATTTAATATAATTCTACAGGGGAAATAATAGATTTTTAATGAGATAGAAGACTTCCTAGCATTCCTCATGAAAACACTAAAGCTGTGAAGGAAATTTGATGCTCATACACAGGAGTTAAAGAAACATAAAAAAGCAAATATAAATGAATATTATAAAGAACCAAACAAAAATAAACTGCTCACATTCTAATATAGGGAGATAAGTGTATTCCCTCTGGTACATATGTCCTCTTATCATTAGAGGTCATGAAGGGAGTCTAATTAGACAAGGCCTTTGAATGGTTCTGTTATATGGAAAGAGAGGGGAAGAGGAATACACTGCAGTGGGGAAGAGAAAAAAGAAATATTAGGCACAATTATATCATATAATCAAGGTGCACAAGTAGATATCTATGCAAACAAGGAGGAGTGGCCAACACTTGAACTGTACTGTAATCTGAACTTGTCAAAGGAGGAAAAAATGTACATACATCTTTAGGAACAGAAATCCTTAGCAGGGAAATAGGAAGAGAAGGGAAGAAAGGAGAATTATAGGTAGGGTAGAATTAGAAAGAGATTAGCCCTAAGCAAAACTGACTCTAAGGATGTACAAAAATATTTATAGCAACTCTTTTCATGGTAGCAAAGAATAAGAATTTGAGGGGATGAACTGGGGAATATATGAGCAAGTTATTGCGTATAAATGTGAAAGACTATTACTGTGCTATAAGAAAGATGAAAGTAATGATTTCAAAGAAACCTGAGAAGATTTGTATAAATTGATGCAGGGTGAAATGAACAGAATCAGAATAATTTATCTAATAATAATATGGTAAACATAAATTTGAATGAATTAGGAACTCTTATTGACATAGTGATCAACCAGTCTAGTGGATTAATGATGGAGCATGCTACCAACCTCTTGATAGAGAGTTGAAGAAGTTAGAGTGCAGAATAAAATTTTTTTTTGGACACGGTCAGTGGAGAATTTTGTTTTTCTTGGCTCTAGATGCTAATGACAAGAGTTCTGTTTTTCTTTCATCTCATTTGTGTGTTGGGTGGGAATAGTTTGGCAAAAGGGAGAGAAGACAGATTTTTGCTTGAATTTTGATTGAAAAAAGTTTTTAAAAAGAAAGAGAAAAAGAAGCAGTTAAGCAAAACCAACCAAACATATCAACTGCATCTGACACTTTTTTCCTTACCCATAGTCTCTTTCCTGTGTAGTGGATGGAGATAAGTACACTTTCTCAACTTTTCTCCAGGGCTAAAGTCAATGATTACAATTACAGTGGTCAGATTAGTTTTAGTATTCTTTCAATTTATACTGTTGAAGTTATTTGTAAATTGTTTTTTTGTGGTTCTGCTTATGTCACTTTGTAGCATTTCATACACATCTTCCTATGATTGTCTACATTCTTTGTGTTGAGTTTCTTACAGGACAGTCATTCTATTACATAGATGTGATAATTTGTTTAGCTATTTCTCTGTCTAAGGAGACCTTTTTTTCAGTAAAGATTTCACTGCTTTGTCAGGATCCTTGAAGATCAAGAAAGACTGAAGTCTCAGCTGATAATGAATTTTTTGTGATTTAAGTGAGTCTTCTAAGGAGTGGAAGATCTGAAGGGCAGAGTTGCTGAGGTGTACAGACAGATTTTATAATATCACCATAATGGGGATAATTTAAAAGGAGAGACATATTACTTAGGTCTGAACCAATTAGTTTTGACTCATCTTCATCTTTTCAACCATCACATACTGAATAGATGGACATAGAAAAATGCACAAGACTTATGCAGTCTTATTCATTCCTTGGAAATCTTTTTATAAATCAATAGCATAACATGGTAGACAAAACTAATGATTTCTTACTTGACAAATCCAGTGACTTTTTCTCATCCCTCATTCTCCATAACCTCTCTGTAGCCTTTGACTATTGACCTCTGTCTTCTCCTTTATATCCTTTTCTCTTTGGGATACCACTCTCTCCTGCTTTTCCTCCTACCTATCTGACCATTTCTCCTCTCTCCTTTTGAGTTATTTCTCTAGATTGTACCCTTGAACTGCAGGTATCGCTTGTAAAACAAAGACTTCCTCTTATTTGTGTTTCTTTTGTCTGCTTCCTTGACAGAGAGTCTCAAGAAAAAAAAATATTTCTCTTTACTTTTGCTGTTCAGGAAAAATGTTAGTTTGATTTTTAAATATAGGTAATACAACAAAAGAGACATAGAAGCACTTACTGGCAAAGCCTTCCTCTTTACCCTTCATTAGAGATTTTTGTTGGTTAAATCCCTGTCAACTGATGGCACTGTTTTAAAATTCCAATGCTTCTAGGCTCTCTGTCACACAAAAGAACATAAAAACATATACAGAGTTGACAACAAGCAGGTTTCTGTTCTCAGTTTGGTTTACTAGATGTCTCCAAATATGCTGTGGACATAAAGAGACACAGATACAAAGACAATATGCACTAGTAACAGAGATTCTTAAAAATAATTGTTGTGTGTACAAATGGAAGTTCCTTTTGCACATCAAATTTGGCACTTATATATCTGTTAGACTAGTAATTTTAGTTTACCTTCATAAAAAGGGAAGGTGAAATTCTTACAGACATAAAGCAAATATGGATGAATAGGAAAAATAGACACACCTGTGAGATATCAGCTATGATGTTTCTTTACTGATGATAATGGGAATCATCAGCTACCAGTCTTCCAAATATTACCTCTTTGTCAAGTTAAGTACCTCCTTGTCCAGGTGAAATGACCCTCCACAATGGCCCCTAAAGTTTTAATAGATTCAAAAATCCCTCCTGAGAGAACACATGGCAGCCATACCATGGTGCTCAGTTTATTAATCTAACCCAGGGCAATTCGGGGAAAACCTGAAGGACTTCTACTCACTCTTTCTTTCTCTCTCTCCCTTTCTCCCCCTCTTCCTCTGTTCCCTTCTCCCTTTTCCCCCTCTCCCCATCTTTCTCTCTCCCCCTCCTCCTCCTACTCCCCCTCTCTTCTTCCCTCTTTCCCTCCCTCCCTCTTTTCCTGTCAAAGAGCCACTGCTATTCTCACTTTGGCCACTAGATATCTCCAGAGACTGTGGTATATCACACTTCCCAGGCTGATCAGACCATGGCAGGGAAAATAAAAAAAGAAAACAGAAATCTATTTGATCTATATTTTTGCATCCTGACTAGGAAACCAGGTAGTGTTATTTCCCGTGGTTCCTCAATCCCTTGAGCAAGAAAAGCACCACGGTTTCAAAGCACCTGTGGCAGGAATGTAAGACTTCCTCAGCCTTTTAAGCTCAAAGAACAACATGGCTTGCACTCTACCCGCTCCTGAACTTTTTGGAGTCTTCCTTGAAGTTCAAATGCCTAATTATGAAAATTCCTTCAAGGGGACATCTCCCAATCCTATTTGGAGAGATCTTTTTTGAGGGATCAATTCCCTACAAAGGATAATCCAGGAAATATGTTTTTAAAGTATCGCCTGTATGTCCATATCTATGAGCTGTAATCCTTTATGAAACAAATAAGACATGATACAAATAAAACAGAAAACAAAACACTCAAAATCATCCCCAAACAGGCACTTATATTCTTGCTTGAAAAAGACCTGACTGTTGTGAGCGTTCAGGGGGAAAGTTAATTCATCACACAGATACCCTAACAGAAAACTCTCCCTATGTGGAAAGTTCTACCTTAGGTTCCAAGGTAGGGGAGAGATTTCTTTTAAAGGGTCTGAGAGAAGCTCTTTCTTTCTGATCCCACTACTACAACCAAGCTGTCATGTGTAAAATTTAACAAGGGTAAACTGAGGCATGTTTTCTCTGAGCAAGATAACATTTTATTCACAAAGCACTATTTGCCAGTATAGTGGGTCAATAGATACCCTGGTTTATGCCAAAAGGCCTTGACCAGAAGGACAACTCTCCTTTTATAGGTTTTGGGATTACAGAACAAATAACAGAACAGGGCTGGTGATAGAATAATATAATTGGTTATAGGATTGTGACATCATGGGGATGAGGATTAGTTAGCTGAGGTGTGGGGAACAATATGAGTGGTTAGAAGTTGGGAAATATTAAAAGCACCCTTTTCAGACCATAATGCAATAAAATTACATTTAATAAAGGGGAATAGAGGCATAGATTAAAAAGTAAACAAAATTACCAAATAATCTAATCAAAAAGAATGAATGAGTCAAAAAACATCCTAGGAACTGTCAATTAAAATCCTAGAAACACACATTAAAGAGAATAATAATAAGACAATATTCTAAAATTTATGGGATGCACCCAAAGCAGCACTTAGGGAAAAATTTATATCTTCAAATGCATGCATCAATGAAAGACAGAAAGAACAGATCAATGAATTAAGCATGTGTAAAAGTCAATCACAACTAGCTCTCCCGAGGACTGCTGTTGTGAATAACTTTAAGCATCCAATTGCATAGTATAGTGAACTCTCTATTTATTCAGCAATAAACTAATGCAAAGCATTCAAGAAACTAAAGCACAACATTCACAACAATATACCATAACAACTTATTACTAAGGTGGCCACATAGTTTTAAACAAACCATAGCATTCAGTAAGTCACAATTTCCTCAATCAATATAGAGTACCCAAGTCAAGTCTTCTTTCATCTTGACCCCAGTCTGGCTTCCAATCATCCTTAAAGCAGTCATCCTTGAGGGGTAATCATCCTTAAGGCAATCATCCTGAAGGGGTAGCAGAAAGTACAAACACCATCCACCCCTAAGTTACAATATCATCAGTCAGCACTGAGTACCCAAGTAAAGTCTCCTTTCATCTTAAATCAAGGCTGACTTCCAAATCCCATGGCTCCTTTTCCATGCTCCCAGCTCTTATCTGGATTCTCCTGACTGTTGCCTGGATTCACAGGTAGGCAGCTCTCCACTCCTGGGCCATACTGCAGCTCATGGGGACTCCTCCCCTCAAAGCTCTTTACAGTTTCTGTTTCTAGGAAAACAAAGCTTAATAGAGTTACAACAATATTTACCCACATTGCTGGCACAATCATCTCAATTCGCTTTCTGTCTGAGAAATCAACACAAACCAACAGAGTGCTTCCGTCTGACAAAGTAACACCAACACAGAACAGACAGAACAACAGAGTGCTGACATCACAAACATTCTCTCTCTTAGCTCTGCTTGGTCCTAGCTTGTGCTCAAGTTTTTATCTGCTCTGCTCCTTCATGTTTTGCCCTTCCCATTCTACTCTTTTGGCAAGCTCCTCCCACTATGGGCTCCATGTGATGACATTAGGCCTATTAAGGGCAGGGAAGGTCTCCAAACTCCCTTTGGTCTATTAAGGGCAACACAAATGTATACTATTTTCCACAAAGACTTGAGACAATCAAAGGTGAGGCTCAAAGGCACTTGAATAGGTGAAACAAGCAACAAAGTACTATTTTGCTTGCCATTATAGCATGCAACTAAAAAAAAAAAAAACTACAAAAAGCAAATTTTAAAACCCCCAATTAAATACCAAAATGGAAATCCTGAAAATCAAAGAAAAGATTAATAAAATTGAAAGTTAAAAACCACTGGACTAATAAAACTAGGATTTCATTTTTAAAGTCTTATTTAATATTTTATTTTTCCCTATTACATGTAAAAACAGTTTTACCATTTTTTTTTTCAAATTTTGAGTTCCAAATTCTCTCCTCTCTCCTCTGCCCCCAGTTGAGAAGGCAAGCAATTTGACATAGGCTATACACGTGTCATCATACAAAACATATTTCAGTGTAAGTGAAAGAAAACACAGGCAAAAAATACCCAAGAAAAATTTAAAAAGGAAAGAAAAAGTGTCTTTGATCTTCATTCAGGTTCCACCAGCTCTTTCTCTGGAGATGGCTAGCACCTTTTATCCTAAGTTCCACAGAATTGTCTTGGATCATTGTATTGTTGAGAATAGCTAAGTTATTCGTAGTCGATCATGATATAATATTGCTGTTACTGTGCCCAGTGTTCTCCTGGTTCTACTTATTTCACTTTGCATCAATTCATGTAAGTCTTTCCATATTTTTTCTGAAAGCCTCCCGCTCGGCACTTCTTAAAACACAATGGTATTCTAGTTCTATCACAGTTATATACAATAATTTGTTTAGCCATTTTTTAACTGATGGGCATTCCCTCAATTTCTAATTCTTTGTCATCTCTAAATGAGCTGCACTAAATATTTTTGTACGTGTCTTTTTAAAAAAATCTCTTTTGGATATACACCTAGTAGTGGTATTGTTTGGTCAAAGGTATGTGTGTGTGTTTTTTGTATAGTCCTTTGGGCATAATTCCAAACTGCTTTCCAGAATGGTTGAATAAGTATACTTCACAAATAGTGCATTAGTATTTTAATTTTCCCACATCACCTCCAACATTTGTCATTTTCCTTTTCTGCCATATTAGTCAGTCTGACAGGTGTGAGGTACTAGCTCAGAGTTCTTTTAATTTTCATTTTTCTCATCAATAGTGATTTAAAGCATTTTTTATATGACTACAGATAACTTTGATTACTTTGTCTGGAAACTGCCTGTTCATATCCTTTAACATTTATCAACTGAAGGATGGCTCTTGTTTCTATAAATTTGACTCATTTTCCATATGTTTGAGAAATGAAGTTTTTATGAGAGAAACTCACTGTAAAATTTTTTTTACAGTAATTATTGCCAACTATATGTTTCCCTCTATCCTATTTTCCCCATTTATTCTACTCTGTCTCTCTCTTTTTACCCTGTCCATTCTCAAAACTGTTTTGTTTCTGACTTTTACCTACCCCAAACTCCTCTCCCTTCTGTCAGCTCCCCCATCCATTCCCTTCCTTCTTTCCTGTATGGTAAGATAGATTTCTACATCAAATGAGTGTGTATGTTATTCTCTCTTTGAGCCAATTCTGATGAGAGTAAGGTTCATGTGCTCCCCTCCTCACTTTGCCCATTTTCCCCTCAAATGGCAAATCTCCTTCAGACCTCTTTTATGTCAGATAATTTATTCCATTTTACCTCTCCCTTTTTCTTTTTCCCAGGTCATTTTTCCTTCACATCCTTTAATTTTATTTTTTTAGATAATCATACCATCACACTCAACTCAAAACTCTGCTTTCTGTCTTTGTATATTCTTTCTAACTGCCCTAATAATGAGAAAGTTTTTAGGAATTAAAAACACCATTTTCTCATGAAGGCTTATAAAAGTTTAATCTTATTGAATCCCTTATGATTTCTCTTTCCTGTTTGCCTTTTTATGCTTCTTTTACATCTTGTATTTGAAAGTTATATTTTCTATTCAGCTCTGGTCTTTTCATGAAGAATGCTCAAAAGTCCACTATTACCTTCAATGTCTATTTTTCCCCCTGAAGGATTATACTTCTTTTGCTGGGTAAGTAATTCTTAGTTTTAATCCTAGCTCTTTTATGCTCCAGAATATCATATGCTAAGACCTCCCATCCTTTAATGTAGAAGGTGTTAAATCTTGTGTTAATCTGACTGTGGCTCCAAAATATTTGAATTGTTTCTTTTTTTGACTGCAGTATTTTTTCCTTGATCTTGGAGGTCTGGAATTTGGCTATAATATTCCTGGGAATTTTTGTTTTGGGATCTCTTTCAGTAGGTAAGTGGTAGATTCTTTCAATTTCTATTTTACCCTCTGGTTCTAGAATATCAGGGAAATTTTCCCCGATAATTACTTAAAAGATGATGTTTAGGCTCTTTTTTTAAACAAAGACTTTCAGGAAGTTCAATAATTCTTTTTTTTTTTTTTGCCTTTTTTTTGGAGGGGCAATTGGGGTTAAGTGACTTGCCCAAGGTCATATGGCTAGGATTTTTTTTTGTGTATGTTAAGTGTTTGAGGCCGAATTTGAACTCAGGTCCTCCTGACTCAATGGCTGGTACTCTATTCACTGTGCCACCTTAGCCGCCCTAGTTCAATAATTCTTAAATTATCTCTCCTGGATCTATTTTCCAATCAGTTGTTTTTCTAATGAGATATTTAACATTTTCTTATTTTTTTTTTATTATTTTGATTTTGTTTGATTGTTTCCTAAAGTCATTAGCTCCCACTTGTCCAAGTCTAACTTTTAAGGAATTATTTTCTTCAGTGAGCTTTGGTGCCTCCTTTTTCACTTTGAAGAGTTCCTTTCAGTGAAGTTTTTTATATCTTTTTCCATTTGACCAATTTTGCTTTTCAAGGCATTCTCTTCCTTGAATTTTTGTGCCTTTTGCCATTTGGCTTATTCTGTTTTTTAATGTGTTATTTTCTTTAGCATTTTTTGTGCCTCCTTTACCAAGCTGTTGACTATTTTTTTTTTTCATGATTTTCTTGAATCTCTCATTTTCCCAGTTGTTCCTCTACCTTTCTTACTTGATTTTTAAAAATCCTTATTGTGCTTTTCCACGGCTTGAGATCAATTGATATTTTTTTTAGGTTTTGGATGCAGGAATTTTTACTTTGTTATCTTCTTCGGAATGTGTGTTTTGATATTTCTTCTCACCATAGTAACCTTCAATAGTCAACATTTCTTTTTCTGCTTTTTGATCATTTTCCCAATTTATTTCTTGACTTTTAACTCTGGGCTAAAGTTGTGATCTGCCTCCCAAGCAGAGAGAGCACTGTTCCAAGGTTTTTTGTGCAGCAGTTGTCAGAGGTGATTCTGGGGACCTGTAAGTTTTTGTCTCTTCCAAGGTGGTATGATCTAGGGAGAGGTGTGTTTACTACTCTCATGTACTGTGAACTGGTTTGTGAGTGATCACAAGGACTCTTTTTAACCCTGGAACTATGATCAGGGTCCCTTCTCCATTGTGGCCACAAGCTCTGCTGTGGAGTGCTACAACTTTAACTGGGACTAAGACCAAGCTCTGTGACCCATATCCAAATATACAACAGAGTCCTGCTCCTGATGCCAGCAAAGGGACCCCTACAAGTCTCTTTCTGAGCTGTTGTCTGATCCCATTACCATCTATGGACTGATAGGTCTGGGAATTGCCACTGATGCCACCGGTTCAGTAGCCCCAAGGCCTACTCCTTGTACAGCCTGTGCTGTACTGTGCTCCTTTCTCACTGGTGCAACAGACCTTTCCTGCCTACCTTCTACGTTGTCTTGGACTGGAATGTTGTTTCACTCCACCTTTTTGTGGATTTTGCCACTCTAGAATTAGTTTAGAGTCATTATTTAAAGTTATTTGGGGAGATTTGAGGAAGAACTCAGATGAGTACCTGCCTTTACTCTGCCATCTTGGCTGCACCTTAGGATTTCATTTTATGAAATAAACAACAAAATAGATAAACCATTGGTTAACTTGACTTTAAAAAAAGAAAGAAGAAAATCAAATTGCTAGTATGTAAAATGAAAAGGGTGCCTGCACCACCAATGAAGAGATTGTTTGGAGTTATTTTGCCCAATTATATACTATCTACCTTCATAGAGATAACTGATGAACTCTGAATTCAGATTTAAGCATGCTTTAAAAAAATCCCTGTGTTTATTGTTTTATTTTGTTTTCTTTTGCAACATGGTTAATATGGCCATATCTTTTGCATGACCTAACTTGTAAAGTCAAAAACAAAGTGCCTTAAGGAGACGGGGGAGAGAATTTGGAAGTCATTTAAAAAAAATGATTGTTAAACTTTATTTTACATGTAGTTGGGACATATTTGCTGAAATAAAAAACTTAAAAACAGTACTTCAGTGTACCTATTTTTTCAACATCACCTGCAGCATTCATCATTTTCCTTTTCTGTCATTTTAGCCAGTCTGATATATATGAAGTGGTACCTCAGTTATTTTAACTTACATTTCTCTAAACAATGTCTCTAATTTAGAGCATTTTTATGTGATTATTGATAATTTTGATTTCCTCTTCTGAAAACTGCCTGTCATATCCTTTGTTGCTCATTAAAATCTATAGATCTTATTCTTGCAGGAGCTATGATTTAAGCACTCTTCCTTCATCCTGTAGTTGTGAAACTGATTTTCTTAACCTGTCTACAACTTTACATTTATGGTTCACTTAATTCAAGTTTTCTAGACTTTCAAAATATCTCTATTTTTTTCTGACCCTGCCTCTGTTATTCAATATCTTGGCTAGACTCACAAGCATTTTTTCATTTGAAAAATGGATTAGTATGTCAACTATGTTATTATCCATGTCATTGATAAAATTATTGAACAGAGCAGGGCCAAGGACAGATAGATCCCTGGGATATTCTATTAGAATCTTTCCTTCATATTAACATAGACCAATTAACAACCACTATTTGTAACCAGTCATAAAACCAGTTACAAATTCATCTAGCCAAAATATAGCTCTAGGCTACTTTTCTCTTTGTTATCCACAAAAAGATCATGAGAGAATTTCTGTTTCTTATGTGAACATGGCTGAACACTATAAAACCAATACTTAGAGCCAATCACACAGACATCTTGTATGGATGGATTCCATTACCTCTCATATAAAATTACACTCCAATTTGTCTGTTAGGATGACATTTATGCAGCTCCACTGAGAATTAGTAACAAGCATAAGTGACTGAATTTTCCCCAAAACATTTAGGCTATGGAACGATCAGAAAGGCAAAAATTGAAGAAAATAATTTAAACAAGGAAAGGGAAAAGCTCCAAAGATTTAGAGCCACTTAATTTGGATAAGAGATGAAGACAGGGGGAAATGTTAGAACAACAAGAGGGAGATGGACTACAAAGTACAATATTTTGTTTCCACACATATCTGCGAAGCTCAACTCTTCAGGCATCTTTCAGAGTAACTAGTCAGCCTTCTTTACAACCATTGAAATGCACTTATTCAGAACAATAATCTAAAATATAATGAACCCAAACTAATTTGAATAAAGCTGTTGTGACACCTTATATATCAATTTTATGCTCTCAGCTTCTACAGTGCTATATAAATTCAATTTTACTTTACTATAAATTTGTATTTAACTGAGAGATCAGAATGACTGCATTGTTATTACTGTACTTGGAAGGAAGAATAAATGTATCATAATGTATATAAATTACCTTCTTATAGGTAGAAGGAGTTCCTGAATATTAATATTTCAAGGAAACTTATCTTATCAGAGTTGAACTCAAGTAGAGATGGAGTCTTTTAAAACTTTTCTCTCTAGTTTCTGTCCTGATTTTTTTTCTGTTGTATTGTTTATGGTCTTACTCATGTCCTTCATAATCAGGGTAAGGGACTTTGCCTAATACTTAATTGCCATCCTATGCCACCTACCTCAAATTTCACAGACTTCGAAAGTTCCAAAACACATACACAATATATTTTGCCCTAGAAATTTGAACTCAGTGATGGGTATGCTCCCTCTACGCAAATTTTTCATCCTGTAGGACTTTTGTCCATATCCATCCATATCTTTCCCTCCACACCCCATTGAACATTTACCCCATGGACTGGAAGCCTTTCTGTAGACTTTTTAATATTTAATATTTTGTTGGTATCAATGTAAAACTCTCCATCTGTTCCCCTTGCATTTGCTATCTTAATAATCTGTTTCCTTTTCTGGTGGTTTTTTTTTTTTTGAGATAATTGGGGTTAAGTGACTTGCCCAGGGTCATATAGCTTTTAATTTTCTGAGGTTGGATTTGAAATTAGGTCCTCTTGACTCCAAGGCCAGTGCTTTAGCTTTATCCACTTAGCCACCTAGCGGCTCCCTTTTCTAGCAGTTCATGAATAAATTATTGTTGGTGGGCAGAGACAACTGATAGCACAGTAGATAGAGCACTGACCCTGGAGTTGGGAGAACTTAAGCTCAAATTCTGTGTCAGAGAGTGGACGTGTCACTTACCCTCTGTTTGCCTCAATTTCTTCAACTATAAAGTGGGAATAATAAAAACTAATCACCCAGATTTGTGAAGATTAAATGAGATAATATTTTAAAAGTGCTTAGCATAGTGCCCAGCACATAGTAAGCTCTACATAAATACTTGTCCAGTTCTTTCTCTGGTAGTATTTTACAGTTTATGTATATATGAACCATAAGCCTTGTCATTAAGCTTTGCATGCCTTACAATTGTGATTCTTCTGTGATTGTTGTATTCCAAAATTCATGGTCTTACAGCATCCCTAAGATAATGTTTGTATTTTTTAAAAAAAGTGTTTTTTTGGTTTTTTTTTTTCCGCTCTGTGTGTGTGTGTGTGTGTGTGTGTGTGTGTGTGTGTGTGTGTGTGTATCAGAGAGGCATTGTAGAACAGGGGAAAGGGTGTTAATTTTTCAGTCAGGGTCTGGGTTCACAACCCAGTTATGCTTCTTACTACCTGCATGATTTTGGACAATTAAGTCAAACTTTCTGGTTCTCAGTTTTTTTTCTAAATTTTCATGTTGAGGTGATTGACCTTGATGTTAACCAAAGTTCTCTGCAATTGTACATCTTTGCTCCTATAAAATTGCTATGCCAGGCCTGTATAACATACAACCAAAGAATTTCAGGCAGTCCGTGAAAAATATGGAGGATGTAAAAGAAAGTAAAGAAGTCAAAAGTGCTTTGTCCATGCTGTGCTTACCCCACCTTCCATTACTCACAATTGGTGCCCATCATATAACTTAGTGAGTGGGTTGCCACTATGCACTTTCTCCTGTTTGTCATGTAACCTGCGGCAACCAGCCATCATCAATCTGTCTCCAATCTGAGAGGAGGGAGAGTTGTATCTTTTTGCTGTATTTTCGGGTGTCACTGGCATAGAGCAGGGACAAAGTGAGTGCAGCCACATGCCAATGTAACTGATGCCTGCTATGCAATGAGTGGCAACAACATGAGGGTTACTTTTTCCCCCTTCTTGTGTGGCCACTCTCCAAGTTACTTGAGTGCCTGGAGCTCTCTTTACTCAGTTCAGTATTTCTTCGTATGTGAGCAGGAGCTGTGGAGATTTTTTGGTTTGAACATTGAAGTTTTTTGGGTGACTTTGTAAAATGGGTGATATATAGAAACAGAAGATCAAATTAGAACAACAGGGTGTTTAATCTGGAGTGGACAAATAGATAATTGTTAACTTACATGAGAGACGAAATATTGTGCCTTGTTTGCTGAGAAGTAATAGCCATTCTGAAGGAATACAATCTTTGTCATCATTTTGAATCCAAACATCCTCATTTAAGCAAATTGGATGCCAATGAAAAACAAATTAAAGCATTCAAATTGTTGAGGAATCTCAGTCAGGAACAACAGTTTTTCAAGAAAGCAAACTCAGGAAATGAGGCAAGTACTGAGGCTTGTTTTCAGATTTCTAAAGAAATTGCTGCTGCTGGGAAATCTTTTCCTAAAGGTGATTTCATAAAGAAGTGTTTGCTGGATTGCAGTTTTCTGTATTATGTACTGATTTTAAAAAAGTGTTTTTGAGAATATAAATTTGTCCCATATGATCATGCAGCAAAGACTATCTGGTATAGCCAATAACCTTAATGATCAGTTAAATCAGAAGGTAAATGAATTCAGCTGTTATTCTTTAGCAATGGACAAGAACAGATCCTGAATTTGACAGATCCTTCCCAACTTCTAATTTTCATTTGAGGTGTTTATGACAACTATGAAGTTACTGAGGAACTGGCTGATTTGTACTCCATGTGAGGTCAAACTCCTGGAAAAGAAATCACAAATCAAGTGAACAAGTGTGTAACTGAAAATTTAGGCATAATGTTTGAAAACGTAGTGGTCATTTGCATTGATGGCATTCCAGCTATGTGCAGGCAAACCTTGGTGCAGTAACTTGTTGAAGAGTTTGCTGGCAAAAACAAACAAACAAGCAAAAACAACTAAGTATCATTGCATTGTACATTGGCAAGTATTATGCAGTGAAGTTTTGAATTTTGATCATGTAATGTCAGTGGTACTTTTGATTGTAAACTACAACTATTTAAGGGGACTAAAACATAGGTCATTTTAAGCATTTCTTAAAGAGGTTGGTACCGCCTGAAATGATATACTCTATCACACACAAGTTTGTTGGTTGAGTCATGGAAAGGTGTTGCAACATTTTGTAGCTCTCAAGGAAGAAATCATTCAATTCTTAGAGAATGACTCAAAAAATTTCCCAGAGTTGCACAATTTATTTTTATGTGATATCATAGGTCATCTAAATGACTTGAATTTACAGCTTTAAGGGAAAAGTCAACTTATTTTTCAAATTATTGTTGCAGTAAAGGCTTTCAAAATGAAACTGAGGCTATTCAAAAGCCAACTGTCAAAAGGAGAGATGTGCCACTTTACTACACATATGAAACATATTCTACTGTGTAAGCATGTTATATTAAGAGAACAATATTCAAACAACATTGAACTTTTGTTCCAGGAGTTTGGCAGAAGACTGACACTATCCAAAGAAGATGGCATTAAATTTAAGTTAATTGAAGATCTTTTGTCTGTGGATCCATGGGAATTCCCTATACATTTACAGCGAGAGGTTATTGAACTTCAGTGCTCAACAGTTTGTTGAAATAAACACAGAAATCAACCTTCAAGACTTCTACAAGAGTTTGGACAAGGACAAGTTTAAAAATCTGTGAGACAGTGCTTTACAAGTTTTCAGCATATTTGGAAGTACTTACATATGTGAACAAACCTTCTTCATTATGAACTTGAATAAAAACAAGCAACTACCAACTCTAATCAACCAATGCTTGGAAGATATTTTGAAACCACTGATTTCAAACATGATTCTGGAGTATGATAAATTGATTGCTGACAAGAAGTATAATATGTCTCATTAACTAAATGTAAAAAGTTAAGAAAACCTGAAAAAATGCATTAAAACTTGTACTGCTTAGCAAAGTGATTCTTTTTAACATTAATGTGATTTCATGATAAATAAAAAAATAAAGTAATAAGGGTAATTAATTGGTATTAATTGAAATTTCCCTTTTTAAGAATGGTTTATTTGAAAAATAGTTTAATCATTAATTATACTTTTACTTGAAAAGTTAGCCACTAAAAACCTATCTGTGGTCCAAAGATATTTAACTTATTTCAATTTTGGCCCTTATCTATTGCCAAGTTGTGTAGGTCTGTGCTATGCAGTAATCCCAGTGTGATACAGTCTTCTCTCCTCTGCCAAGTCTAGGGATTCTTTTTCAATTTTTATTTATATTATTCTGAATTTAAAGTATAAAACAAGCATTTCCACAATAGTAGAATAGAAAAAAAAAAGATGATCATACATGAAATTGCAAATCTATTATGTACAACTTGCTATTCTTTTAACTATATAATAAAGTTATCATGTAACTTTTTTCTCCCCCTCCTTCACCTTAGAGGTGGCTACTATTAGACACAAATATGTATATGTATGTGTGCGTATATATGTGTGTATACACATATATATACACGTGTGTATATATGTGTATATATATATACATGTATACACATATATACACACATATGTAAAACCATTCTCTGCATACTTTTTTTTAATCAGTTCTGCCTCTGGATACAGATAGCATTTTCCTTCATATATCATTTGTAGTTAATTTGGATATTTATATAGTGAAAATGACTTGGTCACTCAAAGTTGTTCTTAAAACAATATTGTTGGGGTGGTTAGGTGGTGCAGTGAATAGAGCACCAGCCCTGGAGTCAGGAGGGCCTGAGTTCAAATCCGACCTCAGACACTTAACACACAAAAAAACCTAGCCATGTGACCTTGGGCACGTCACTTAACCCCAATTGCCCTACTTTCCCCTCTCCAAAAAAAAAAAAAGCAAAAAATAAACAAACAAACAAAAAGCCCCACCCAACAATATTGTTGTTACTATATACAACTTTCTATTGGTTTTTCTCATTTTGCTCTAAATTATTTTGTGTCTATTCATATTTTTATAAAATCATTAAGCTCATCATTTCTTTTAGCATAGTAGTATTCTATCACAATCATCCACCACAACTTGTTCAGCCATTCTCTAATTGATAGGCATCCGGGCAATTTTTAGTTCTTTGCCCACAAAGAGAGTTGCTATAACTATTTTAGAGCATATATAGGTTCTTTACCTTTTTCCCTAATCATTTTGGCAAACAGATTTAGTATTGCTGGGTCAAAGGGTATAGGAGGTTTAATATATCTCTGAACATAATTCCAGATTGCTTTCCAAAGGGGATGGAAAAATTAACAGTTCTACTAACAGTGAATTAGTGCCCCAATTTTTTCAATATACCTTTCAACTTTTGTCACTTTTCCTTTCAATTATTTTAGTCAATCTGATTAGTATAAAATGAAATCTCAAGTCCAGAGGTTCTTCAATTTATTTTGTGTTATGGACCCCTTTGGAAGTTTGAGGAAGATTATGGAACGCTTATCAGAATAATGTTTTCAAATACATAAAATAAAATACATGGAGTTACAAGAAGAAATAATTATGTTGAAATTAAAATGTGAATTCTCCCCTTAACAAGTTCATGGACATGCTGAAAACTGTTCTTGAACTTTAAGGTGCATGTGGTTCCCAGATTAAGAAAAGCATGCTTGTGTTTACTCAAAGACCAGAACACAGGCCAGGAGAATAGTAAACAGACCTCTCCTTAGATCATACCTCTTTGGAAGAACTGAAAACCTACAAGTTCCTAAAAGTAAGTCTGATGATAACAGCACAAAACCCCTGAAGCTTGGAACAATGAATTCTATACCCTGGAAGCAGAGCCCCACTTTGGCAAAGAGTTAAAAGTCAAGAAATGGCTGGAAAAATGAGCAAACAGCAGGAAAAAAAATGATGATAAAAAGTTACTATGGTGACAAGGAAGATCAAAACACATACTCAAAGACAACAAAAGTTAAAACTCCTACATCCAAAACCTCCAAGAAAAATATGAATTATTCTCAGGCTATGGAAGAATGAAGAAAGGATTTTGAAAATCAAGTAAGGTATGGGAAAAATTGGGAAGAGAAATGAAAGTGACATAAGAAAATGAAAAATGAATCAATGGCTTGGTAAAGGAGGCACAAAAAATGCTGAAGAAAATCACACCTTAAAAAACAGACTAGGTGAAATGGTAAAAGAGGTACAAAAATCCAATGAGGAGAAGAATACTTTGAAAAGCAGAATTGGCCAGATGGAAAAAGATATATAAAAGGCAGAATTGGCCAAATGAAAAAAGAGGCACAAAAATTCACTGAAGAAAAAAAACCACTCTTTAAAAATAGAATTAGTCAAATGGAAAAGGAGGTACAAAAGAAAATAATTCTTTGAAAAATGGGATCAAGCAAATAGAAGCTAATGACTTCATAAGAAATCAAGAAAGAATAAAACAAAATCAAAAGAATGAAAAAATAGAAGACAGTTTGAAATATCTCACTGGAAAAGCAATTGACCTTTCCAGGTTTTTCTGAGAGCATCTAGCTCATCTTTTCTTACAATAGTATTACATCATAATCACATAGTACAATTTGTTCAGCCATTCCCCAATTGATAAGCCTCCACTCCATTTCCAGTTCTTTGCCACCAGAAAAGAGTTCTGCAGCCCTAGTTCTGATTTAAAAAGTTCAAGAAGCCAATATTCCTAGAAGATGAGTTACATTGCCTGGAGACACAGAGGGCAGGATGACTCTTTTTCAGGGACTACACAAATCCAAGTGGAAGGAGATGAGATGAAATTTGCTAAAACTGTGACTTGGATATGCACGTTCATGGTAGGTGTAAATTAAATAAAGGTAAATCAAGGTCCCTTCTCCAAGCATAATCAGTTTATTAACCATGACATGAATAATTGTTAACAAAGCAGGCCAGACTGGCCTCCTCAGTAAGGCCAACAACTTAAATGAGAAGGGAATTGGACATTCTTTAGTGACACAGGAAAGGAAAAGATCTGGATGGTTGGGGAACATTACAATTGGCGATGCTGGGGAAAACTAGGTTGGGGTTCAGGTGTATTTAATTATACTTCCCTCTGACAGTAAAGAAATGTTAATTATTTTATGTGCCTCATCTGTCTTTTGTAATCTTGATCAAGATCCAAGAAATACCAGGTTTGATTTCTTTGGAGAAGATCAAAACTCTGAACAAGGAGAGGCAAGGATAGAAGTTTTATCTTTTTTTTTTTTTCCATGGGGCTGGGGGCATGACTATAGGTTAAGCTGGTTGGAGTTTACAGTTAACACGCAAATGTCCCAGAGTCTAACTGCACGAGTGATAACTACATACATTTTCAACTTCTCCTTTAAATTAACTAGGAGGGGCAACTGCTTTCTTGAGCTTATCTCTCAAATTGAGTAGTGTGACTTGTCAAAATGGGGAATAGGGTCAATTACAGAATGGAATCAGTACAGTAAAATTAGAGGTAATATCAATTTTTATCTTTTTACCTCCCCCACCAATTCAGTGATGAAACATTGTTTTCTCAATGAATCACTGATATGCCAATTAGCAAATTATATTCAATCCTTCTGCCTCTCACAATTGACTCGCCAGGATACAAAAAGACCTGAAGGCATTAAACGCTTCATTAAGGATTGTTGCTTATAAGATCTACATGTTCTACCAGGACTGAATAGTGTGGGAGGGCAGAGAAAGATTGACAGATGTATTGACAGGAACAGTTGGGGCAGTCTGCTTTAGCAAGTAGGCCTTAAAAGAGATATTGGTACAGAAGAAAAGAATGATAGGAAAAGGTGAACATTCAGTCTCTTTATTTGTAACCCTTTCTAAATGTGAATGCATCAGCACATCATTTTTTAGGGGTCAGATGTTTCATGCAGTCATTTGGTTTCTGAAAACATCTCTTGATATAGTCATCTGATTTCTGAAAATTTCTTGGGCATTCTGGAATGGACCTGTTTTCTGAAGGAACAGGCTTCTCTTAAGATCTCTTTCTCTGGTTCAGATTAGTTATAGAGATTCTTAGATATTTTTGTTAAAATTTGCCAGTTAAAAAACTCAAGACATCTTAGTGTAGCCTCTTAAATTTTGCTTTTCCAGTAATTAGGTCATGTGGTGAAAACCATTTCAAACCTTATGGTTCTAATTCTGTCAAACACAGAACTATAAAAAACATCAAATTAGGAACCCATAGTTCATAAGAAACTTTAGAGAATTTAAGATTTTACAAACCCCTTCCTGTTTCTAATTTTACCTAAACTCCTATACTTGATTTAAACACTCTCAACAACAGGCTGGAAGAAGAATCTTAAATTAAAAAAAAATCTATGAGGATCTGATTTTTAAAGTGAGTTTTTCAGGTTAGAATTTTAATATTTACCAAAATAGACAGGTAAACTAAGGTTGGCAGTGCTTTTCTAATTTTTTTTCCACCAACTCTACTGTCATTTAACTTCTGTTAAATTGTGAGCAAATTTTAGTTAGCAAATTATGTCAATACATTTAAGAAATTCAAATAACAACTGAGAAATCAGAACCTAACTAACCATTGAACATACCTGTTTTGTGCACAGCATGAAGAACACAATTGTATATATAAAATCCTGAACTTATAGTAGAAGATGCTCAAGTCCTTTCTATCATATTAGACATATTTGACATTTAAAATATATAGTAATTTGAGCTTATTGCTTTCTGAAAACTTTCTAATGTAATTAATTCCCTTTTTCAGAAGATGAGCACATAGGTAACAATGCTCTTTATAAGTAGATGACTTTTATGACTCACATGACTTATACTGGCCACAAATGATCTAACAGATGCTTATTTTACTCCAATTGTAATAAAAAATACATGGGATAGAACATGAATAAAGTAAGTAATTAATTCCAGATTACATAGAGAGAACAGTAAATATCAAATGAATGAAACTTATTCAGCTGATAACAAGATTCACATGGAATGGATACTACAAAACACACACGCACAAATACATAGATCATTGTTCTCAAATAAGACCTAAAAATTAGAGCACATTTAAAATGAGAGGTGTAGTATGTTTGCATTTCAGAGCATGCTCCATATACAGGTTTATTTCAAGGAAATAGCCATACACGTGAATATTTAGCAGAAGGCAGGTGATAAGATCAAGAAATCCTTAATTTAGCTGTTTAGAATATGAAAATGACTACAATTTTAGAAAGAAGACAATAATATCTTACAAACTTCTATCCTATCATAGTAACATATATGTGTTCCAGTATTTACTCTAGTAAATGATAGGAAAAACATTGTGCTCATATTTTCTGTTACCATTTACCATAATGATAAAAAGTTACTATCAAAGGAAAGAGCAGGTGCATAGTTATCCCAAAGCGAGTAGGAGAAACAAAGACAAAATCTCCTAAGATAAATTTTCACAATATCCCCAGCCTATTCTGCTTTCTGCCATTTGGCTGCAGAAAGCGGGGAAGATACAAATATCTCACTAGCAGCCTCTTTATGTCTTCACATTTCTTTTCTTTGGAAGTGGTTTCCCTACCATGCTGCCTGTAAGATGACTACATATTTTCTCTTGCACTATATAGTGTTCAAAATTCAAGGATGATTTAACACATGGTTCTTCTGAGAAGATACAATAAATATGTAGCCTCAGTATAAAAAATAGTTAGTGCCTGACAGGGTTGCCAGGTATAGGAAGGACAACTGATCTCAGGAATCAGTGTGAGAATGTTGTAGTAAAGTTTTTTCAGCTTGCTTCATCAAATAGGAATCTATGAACACTCTCAGATAGTGATAGATGTTTCCAATGCTCAAGAGTAAAAATTGAGAGAACTTCCAAGTCTAGTTCATTTCTACAGAGATAAGTCTGCCGTCCCACTCACAGGGAAGTCTTGAGTCGAGTCTCTGTAGTTACGTAACTTAAGCTTAAAAAATACTAGTCCAGAAAAAAAAAATATTATGATAGATACATGTTAAAATTTTAAAATGGCCCTGTTAAGTACCTTGTTTTTCTGGACAGCAAATATGTGCAAGTGCTCTCCTGGTCTTCCTGAAATTTCCAATTTCCAAATATGTTTACCTCCATAAAAAGACTTCTGTCTTCTTACCTGGCCTTTCTGTGTTTAGAAAGTTTAATTGAATGCTGAGGCACTAAATTTGACTCCCAAGGGCAAAATGTTCAGGTTATAAAATTTTTTGTTGGGATGGATCACTTGTAAGGATGGTGTTGGATTACTAATGTGACTAAACATTCTGCAGTAGAACTGATTGACTCTCTTTCATTTATGGATCCAAATAATTACTGAATTTCTTTTTGGTATCTGGTGCTCTGACATCCTGGTTTACTCAATAAAATCAAGACAAGTTCCAGTCAGTGAATGCAAATATAGACGGTAATGTATTACATTAGCCTCACTTGGAAAAATAAACAACATCTAAGATATAAAAGAAAAAAAAAGAAAAATTACCTTCATATTGGGATGACCTTGAACACAAAGTATGGCTAATCTAAACCAACCATGAGCGATAAGATTGAAGATGCACAGGGGAGGACAAAAGAGCAAAATCCTAGCGGGTGGGGTGCGGGTGGCAGTGGGGAGAGGATCTGACCTGAAATGTATTTGAATGAGAGAATTCTCAACCCGTTAAACCTGTGGATTGATGGCAGAGGTATACTCAGATCTAACCCCAAAGACTGATCAGCCTAGCAGCTCAGTATAAGATAAAAGAGAAGAAAAGGAAAAAGAAGTACTTTACCTAACCAAGGTGTGGTGGAGGATTTGTGATGGAACACAACCATGCTATATCTGCAACAAAGTTTCAGCAAAACCTAGAGAGACTTGGGTGAACTGAGGCAATGTGAAGTGAGCCAGGAGGACAGGGTAGACAGAATGGTCAGTACAGAGCCTCCCTAGGTCACGAAAGAGTCATCTGAGTGTACATTATTCCAACATTTCTATTTCCATGGGAAACTCCAAGATGAGTTTCAATTGAATGAAATCACAACATCTAGGGAGAATAAAAAGGGAAATCAGCCTCCTTTATACTTCTTCCACTTTCCATAGAAGGTCAGGATATGTTTAATTTGCACCCCTGCATTGTGAGCAGTCCCAAAAGCCAATTTCAGCGGATAGGGGGAAGCAGTGCCATCGGCCAAGCTAAGTGCAGTGAGCACTGTCACCATGCCTTTGCCATGCTCACTTTCAGCCCTGGCAATGGCTGCTCCCTCCCCATAAGTCCTAAGAATCCCATACAGGTTCCAGGCAGGAGCATCTGCTCCTTTGGTCACTGGCCTCATGAACTTCAGCCCCACTTCTACCTGACACCTCAGATTCCTGCTCCTCTTCTTCAGTTCATCTTCTAAGAACCTCAGGGCCTGGTGGGCAGAGAGTTTCTCCTTCACTCCATCTAACTCATCGATGACAATCCTGGGGACCATGATGATAAACTTACCACTGTGGCTCATCTCCCTTATGAGAGGAAGGTATTGGCAGAGGGCCAGACAATCTAGGATGAGATAAGGGGAACGTGCTGTCTGAAGCTGGAGCTGGTGTAGGTGTCTCTCCAGTAACTCCAATTCTTTTTGCAGCAGCAGCAGCTGCTGCTTCTTTTTCTTCTGTTGTTGCTGCGATAGCTATTCTACCACGTTTTTCTGGATGCAGCTTTGTGCTGCCCTTTCCTCTGGGGTCATCAGTGTAGGAAGCTTTACCTCCTGGATGGTCTGGATGAAGAGGCCGAGCCCGGGATCAAAGGTGATGAGGCTTTCAGGTAAGTGCCTGGCAAAATGACCAAATGTTCGGGGCAGGCAGGCACAAAGAGCAACCTCTTCCCTGGAGAAAGGAGGAGGCATGTCTAGTTCAAAGTCTACCCTCTGGTGGGTGGCCTGGAAGGGTAAGAGGCTATGCAGGATCACATCCTCTGGCAGGGACATGCAGATGGGGGAGTCTGGCTGCTCAAAGTGTGGTAGCAGTTTCTGGAGCCTGGGGGACAAGCCCAGGTTGTCATCCTGAAGTTCCTTTGCCCTGGGCATCAGATTCAGCAGCACTAGCAGGCCCCTCCACAGGCTGGGGCAAGTGTGCATGCTCAGACTTGTGAGGGCTGGATCAGTCTGTAGCCACTGCAGGATGACCTTGATGGTGGGCAGTAAGCCTTCTAAAGAGAAAACATCCAGCTTCTCTTGTACCCTCTGCCCCTCGGCATGGGTCCAGCTGCTGAGGGCAGCCCTCTCCCCCCTGTTGGCCCCCTTCTCTTTCCCTGCTTCTGAAAGTAGCTCACTCAAGTTGCCATCTACCTCAGGCAGGGAAGAGAAAGAAACGTCCCCCCAGTCATCACTGTCATCTACAACATGGTAGGAGGCACAGTTGCCATCTAAATAAGAGACTTCCTTTGGGTCCCTATGCTGGCCAAAATCTGCCAGGGCATCATCTCCAGTGGAGACATGGGATTTCTCATCAACTGTCTGAGAAGCTGCTCTGCTCTGAGTCAGGCTGCAGTGATGGAAGCCCTGCTCCTGGCTCCCTGTATTTGGCTAAGGGCCCCCCAGGCTCGGGCTGCTCTGCCTCGTGGTGTTCTGAGCTCTGCTTGTTCTGCAGTTCTGCCTGGATGTTCCTAGCCACGTGGTGAACGAGATGAGTGAAGAAAGCTAAGGTGAAGTCGGTAGCTGTCTTGCTGACTTCCAAGCGAGCTTCCTTTAGGCTGTGCACAGTCAAGATGCAGAAGATGACCATTTGGTAGAGGAGTTGGTCTGGCAGGAAGGAGCCAGGCTTCTTCTCTCTTCCCTGGGTCCACTGCCCCACCTCTGCCTGTCTGGGATTGGCCGGTAGGAGAGACAAAGGCCAAAGTCCTCTAGGGTACCCTCCCCCAGGCTCTCTGGCCTCACTTCTCCTCTGCCCCTGGGTGGCAGGAGGCTCTGGAGATATAGGAAGCTCACCAGCAGCCTCTTAACATCTTCACATTGCTTCTGCTCAGGAGTCAGTTTCCTAAGCACACTGCCTCTCAGATGAACATACATTGCCTCAACTTTGCTGTAGACGAGTTCGAGATCCTAGGATGCTCCAACACATGATACTTCTGAGTAGATACAACAGTGATAAAAATATGTAGCCTCAAGAGAAAAATACCTTGTGCCAGACAGGGTTGCCAGGTGTAGGAAGGGCAAGCCCATCTCAGGAATCAGGGTCAGAGCTTTGTAGTAGTGGATGACAAACCAGCAAACAAAGCAAGAAGTGATCAGGCTTGGGATAGCTGGTCTAAAAAAGTAGTATGTTTCAGCTTGCCTCCGTGCATAGGGGGAATCCAGAAACTCCTTCTGATAATGGTACAAGTTTCCAGTGTGCACTAGGCAACAAAGACAGAACTTCTGTGCCCATCCTCTAGCTTCCATGGAGGTAGAATCTGCCTTCTGAACATAGCTCATGGGGAAGCTTGGAGTCCAGTGTGTGTAGCTATCTAACTTCAGCTGAAAGATGTCTTGCACAGAAAAGAAGATCCTGTGATAGACATCTATCCCCTTTCTCAGGTGGCCCTGGTAAGCGCCTTCTGGGCTGCAACTATCCACGAGGGCTCCCTTGGTCTTTCTGAGATTACTGATCTCCAGGTAGACTTTCTTCCAGAGCAGGTCTTCTACCTCCCTCCCATAACATCTTGGGCTCAGCAAGATCAATTGAATAATGAATTTCCAGTTGGCTCCTCAGGGCCAGGCTCTCAGGCTGGAAGACTTCTTGGTGGACTGTCTCTTTGGCAAGGATAGTGTTCAGCTGCCCAGCTGACTCAACGATCTTCAGGAGAAGCTGCTTGGCTCTCTCTGATTTTATGGCTTGGAAACTAGTGCTGAGAAGTCCCAACCCACTCAGCAGAATCAAGACCAATGTCAGTCAATGTTTATGGGTGTAGATATGAACAAGTTAAATTAGCCTATCTTCAGGGGTGGGAGGACAATACAACACCAATTTCTGAAGCACAAAAGGGAAAAACAAAACCAACTTACCTTTTAGGATGTTCCTGAACACAAAGTTTGACTAATCACAGGTCAACCACAATTGAGAACATTGTAGATCCAGGGTGGATCCTAATAGTGAAGAACATGGGGCTTTGGGAGGCAACAGAATTGGCTGAGAAATGAAGTGGACTGGGAGAACTTTTCGTCTTTTAAAGCTGGCTTACTTTCAGAGGGTTATGTCAGGGAGCTCTACCCCCCCAAACACTAATCTACACTATGCTCAGTATATGATGAAGAAAGAAAAAAAGGAAAAGATACTTCAACCTAACAATAAATACCAACTGAAATCTCACTCTAATGCCAGTAGAGAGACCACCTGTTTATTTTTGTGGGTGCATCTCATAAATTTTCCTTGGTCATATTTAAAGAAATTTTTTTCCTTTTACATAATAGCAGTTAGAGTTAATTACGACTCCTTTAGGGAACTTCTTTGAAGCATGAGATAAGGGAGAACTCTCAAATGTTCCAGGGATGACAAACCAACAAACAAAGCAAGAAGTGATCAGGCTTGGGATAGCTGGTCTAAAAGGAGGTAAAATTCAGGTGGTGAATCATTCTGGTCTCAGTTTGGACCTTTAGATCATCTCAAGTTGAAAGATAGAAGATTGGTCTTAGCAGACTAAATTCTTCAATGGTTATACTTTTCTTATGGATGGAACAATGGTGGAATGTTCCTTTAAATAAATTTCAATCCATTAATGACTTTTCCCTACTCCATTACAACTCCCTCCAAGATATGGTCAGTCAGAATCCAAAGGGAAACACAGTTTCTATCTTGATCTACCAGTCTGGGTTTGATGGGGACCCAGAGCAGTTCTAGATCACTTCCAAGACTTATTTAAAAGTTCTAGTTCTACTGAGGATGACATAACTGATTTAATGGTGACTCTACTCATCCCGGGAGAGGAATAACTTAAATTTTCAACTTCCAGATGATCCCCCAAATTCATCTTTATTAGGGAAGTGAGAAGCACTCTCACTGCACAGAAGTATGGGAGTGAGTCAATTATTTTGGAGTGACTTATAAAAGCACAGGTGGGCAAAAAAGAGGGCCACACTTTAGGAAGGGGAGAGGGAGAATGGGGAAACATTCTCTTCTTTAGAAGATGTGTACCAGGAAGAACTTAACATTAGATGTGCGAATGGTGATGTGCAATGCTGGAAAATCTCTTTCTTCTCAAAAAGTTCTAAGAGTCTCCCTGTCTTTCTCTATCTCTGTCTCTCTCACACTCCCTCTCTTTGGGTCTCTATTTCTCTTACACACACACACACACACACACACACACACACACACATATACACACACACACATACAAACACACACATAAACACACCCACAAACACCCACACCTGAACATCTCATTACTGAACTGGAAACAGAAATATTTCTTAACCAACAGGAAAATAGGAATGAAGGGAGATAAGAGAAAGGGGGGGGGGTGAGAAAAGGAAAAGTGGATGAAAGAAGGTAGTGGTCTGTTTGAAAGAGATTTTAGAAGTAAAGCAGAATACAGAAAGGGTGTGAGGAACACAGAAAAACAAGTTGAATTGAAGAAATCCCAGTTTATAAACATAAATTTGGATGGCATGAATTCACCCATGAAATAGAAGCTGATCACTGAATGCACTGGAACCAGAATCTAGTGGTATGTTTAGTATAAGAAACACACCTGCTTTAGAAAACACACAGAGAATTAATGGCAGGAGGTGTTAGTGAGTATATCACCCCCAATTCATAGATATTTTTGGTCTTCTGCTTACTAATGAGCTCAGGAGTTAAGCCAATATTATACCAACATATAGGTTTATATATTGATAATGTAAAGATCATATATGGTCACAATTTTCTTATGTCTTTTATATGTCATAGTCTCCTAAAATTTTATTTGGTGTGTAAAATACAATTTAAATGGGACACCATATTCAGGCTTCCACCTTTCAAAGTTTCCATTTTTATAGCTTTTCACTTATTACTATATTTTTGCATTTTCTCCCTCAATATAAACCTTACAATATTCATCATTTCCTGAAAAGTTCCCAAAATTAAAACTCCTTGGAATAGTATAGTCAAATTCCAGAGCTCCCAGGTCAAGAGGAAAATTTTGCAAGCAGAAAGGAAAAAAAATTAAATATTTTGGAGGTCACATTTGGGATAGCACAAGATTTAGCATCTTCTATGTTTAAGAAGAGAAGGATTTGGAATATGATGTTTTGGAGAATAGAGGAGTTGATATTACAACCAAGATTCACCTACCGAGCAACATTTGGTGTAATCTTTCAGGGCATAATGGACATTCAATGAAATAGGGGATATATAATGTCCTGGGGACCAGGGACATGGTCCTTATGTTTATGTTCTGGGGCCTTACGTGCTGGCAGCCGTAGGGGTCTAGCAGCTTACCTGGTGCTGAGTTGGGGTCCTAGAGGTGGTCTGGCATATGCTGAGTCTGGGTGTGTTTTTTCTGTTTTTCCCCAGGGCTACATTGAAGGTCTCACAGTATGTGTGTGGAGGTCTGGTGCCTAGAGAATGCCTACTCACCTAGGCTTCTCTGAATCATGGGAAGGTTTGACTGCTGGAGGACATCTGACTACTGGAATTGTTTTTCCTAGAGTTGTGCTGAAGCATGGTGAGCTTTGGTTGCTGGGGCATCACTGACTACCAGTGCACATGGTAGTTTTCCAAGCCAGAGTCTACAGAGTCCCCTGCTTATGACAAGGCACTTGGGGGGTCCTGGTGTTGGTACTTGCTTGCTCCACCAATGGGGCTGAGGGCCTCCCACTAGTTTGCTGAGGTGGGGCTTGTGGTTGGCTTGCTGCAATACCTCCCATTCTGTGCTGCTCTCCTTTCAACAGAGTGAGAGAGATCTTTCCTGCTAATCCCCCAATTCTCAAGGGCTGAAAGACGGCTGCACTCCATCCTTCTTTTGGTTATATTGTTTCAGGATTTTTCCTTAGCCATTATTTTCTGGGTTTTTAGAGGTCAGTAAGGGAAAATGAGAGTGACTTACCACTTACTCCCCCATTTTGACTCCCAGAAGTTGACTAATTTAACCCATTCTTTCTCTCCCTTTGCTATTCTCCCATTGTATCTCTTTTCTTGACTGTCCATTTTTTTTACATCATTCCAACATAATTCACTTTCTTTTGTGCCACTTTTCAATGTAGAATCCTTCTAGCAATGAAACCCCAGCAGCAATAAAGTTCGTAGAGAATACACATATCATTTCCCATATACAAAAGTAAACAGTTTAAACTTATTGAGGTTTTTTAATGAATTTTTTTAATATTTACCTTTTCATACTTTCATTTTTACTTTTTCATACTTCTCTTGAGTTTTCTACTAGAAAGCAAAACTTTCTATTCAGCTCTTGTCTTTTCATCAGGGATGTTTAAAACAGGATTGGGGAATCTGCAGCCTTCAGGGCACATGCGGCCCTCTAAGTCCTCAAGTGTAGCCCTTTGACCAAATTCAAATTTTACAAAACAAATCCCTTTAATAAAAGGATTTATTCTGTGAAGTTTGGACTCAGTCAAAAGGCCATATGTGACCTTGAGACCTCAGGTTCCCCACCCCTGGCTTAAAAGTTCTTTATTTCATTAAATATTCACATTGACACCAAAGAATTATATTTAGTTTTGCTAGATCGGTTATTTTTGGTTCCAATCCCAGCTCTTTTGCCTTCTGGAATATCATATTATAAGCCTTCCATGCCTTAAATACTTAGCTGCTATCAACCAAATGGAATTGGCTTCTAAACTGTAGGTGGCTGAAGTCAAACAGAGAAGGTTAGAGACAGGAGAATCAGGAATCAAGAAGAAGTTTCATTTCAAAATGAGGGAAATGGTTTGCATGCAAAGACACGTGCCAGAATCCCACCCCGTGTGTGTGTGTGTGTGTGTATGTGTGTGTGTGTGTGACCTGCTTTAGTGTAGACAGATCTCAATGCTTATGGCTATGTAGTGAGCCATATCCCTAATAATGGATGGTAACAACTACAGCTTGACAAGTTTGATTCATAGCTGAGCTTCATGAACAGAACATGGGTACTTATCTGTTGCTTGTCTGAGTTCAAAGAATACCTCATGCTATTCAAAGTAATACATAATTATGTGATTTTGCTAGAGGGTGAGATCATCAGGATGGTGAGTGCAAAGGATTGCTGCTATGCCAAGCTCAGGGCGTAGCTTACTTCCTGAACCTTAGCTCTGGAAAACAGCAGATCCCTCAATATTTTGACATTTTCCCCTTTTGGCTAAAAGGAGTAGGTCTGAAAGAACCCCTAACTTTCTGGCCAATAAACAAGAAGTGAGTATAAGCCAAGATGCCATGAGAGGCCAGTCGGGCCACAATGAGCATTTTTATCCCAGGAAGTCAGTTCCTTAAGCAGACTTATTGGGGAAGTATGTCCCAGGTATCATTGCTAGCCATTGTTTGCTTGCAAGCAGACAAGGGAGGGGTCAATAATATAGAGGGAGAAAATGCCAACACACACTTGAATCAGGGCCTTGGTGGTTGGACATATAACAAAAGGGAAGAGAAGAAAAAACTAGGACGGTATACTCAGCCCTCATCTGGAATCTTGGGATAGCTGTCTCATATGTATGTTGGCTGCTTCTGAGTCCATACTGGACAAAACTTGTGGTCCCTGGAGGATTCTGCAATCCACTCAGGAGTAGGGGCTTTCTTCAGATGATCCAAGAGTACACACAAGTTTGACAGTTGTGAGGATAGTCAGAAGGACCTGATTAGACCCTTAGAAATAGTGATTACTGGTTTTCAGATAAGACATATGTTGCTTGAGAAGTACAATTGTGAGAAAACTCCTCGCATCAGTCTTTGAATCTGAATTTCTGATCAGCATAATATAAGCCCTTAGTTAAGAGTCTCTAAGCTCCACATAGAGATAATCCAGTTTCCAGACACATAGGGCTAGGGTGAAACAATGCATTAAAATTTTTCTCGAAATTACTGTAATTCCACAGTTACATTAAATCAGGTGCAGATTGAACTATTTATAGGGCTCACACTCGTCCTGAGAAGGGAATTTTACACGTTACCAAAATAACCAAGAAAACTTAAACATACCTGAGAGAATTTCAGTTCATATACCATATTCTATTTCCATCCTTATCTAAATCCTGTGCTTGATATAAGAATCTTTAAAAAATTTATGAGTTCAGCTGCAAAATGAACTCTTCTGCCCTCTAAAATGATCAAATACTTTAATAATAAGAAAATAATTTTGCTTTCTTTACCACTATTCATACAATTTATGTGTAACTTCCTTTATCCTTAATAAATAAATCTAATTCAATTTTGAGAACTTATTATTAAAATATTAAAAGACTGAATTTCCATGATATAAAAATTTTGGAAGTCAATCACACACATAGTTTTTAGAGAAAAGTGTCTGATTCTGTTGTTTTTCTTAAAATTTACTATTCTGTTTAATTAGAAAACTTTCTACATCCTTGTCTTAATTTTGTCTAATCATTTCCCCCTTAGGAAGATTTCATCCCTATATTTTAATTTGATCACAAATACAGGTTAAAATTGTAAGATGTTCATACCTTTTTCCTATTATAATAACTCAGAGATGTTCCAGTATCAATCTGTTATTTAACAGATTTATCATTGTACTTACCAAACTTCGGGATTATAGAAATTTGCTATAAAAGGAAAAAATAGGTATATGGTTATAACAATGTCATGTACCATATCAGAGGGAAAACTCCCTAAGTTCCATTTGATTCCAGACATGAGTCATATGCAACAGCTAATCATGTAGTCACCAGGTGTTAAAAGTAAGGCTCAGGAATAAGGAGATGACAAAATTTCCTTTTCAGAAAGGAAATAGCACAATGGGTAAATAGAGTAAGGAGAATTCTACCAAAGCTGTGCCTGGGTCATCCCTAAAACTTTTCCCAGGCAAAGACATCCACATTTAGCAGTTTTCAGACTGCAGCACATGCCATTTTCATGACAATACAGACAACATCCCTATAATCACAGCTCAAAACAACAGTAAATTTTGTTCTATCTTAAATAGCAAAATTTCACTGACCACAACTTAGAGCTTGAATAGCTTTCCTGATGTTTCCCTAACAGCTAACATTTATTTATCCTTTACTTATAAATTAAAACTACCCATATTATGGGGCTTCAGACATGTAGAAAATACCTCATAACTGACTCATCATTAATATGGGGAAGCTACATATTTAAAACACCTTATACACTTTTATAATAGCTAAGAATTTCGAATGAAAACTTGCTATTATATATTATTATTATCTGCTTCAAATATCTATTTTTATCACATCTTTTAAAAAGCGGAATTCAGGTGTAACAGCATTCAGGTTAAAAAGTTTTCTCTAACAGTATTTCTGTTACAATAGTCTCTCAAATTTCACAATGTAAGAGAATTTAGAAATAGAATAATACAAACAATATCATGTTTTTAAAACCTGGAACAAAACATCAGATGACATCAATTGCATTTCCAAATTATCACATATAAAAATTATTCATTGGAGCCTGAGACCAAGATGGAGGCGGCAGTGGGAGAGCAGGGGAGTGAGTGAGCTCGGCATGTCTCAGGCAGCCGCGGCCCCGGCAGTGGGCGAAGCTGGGTGCTGCTGAGAGCCGAGACCCTTTTGGTGGGAGGAGCCAGGCCGGGGCCACCCACGATGCTGCTGGGTGCCCAGTCTGGAGCGGAGGCGGTGCTAGCAGCCGCTGCTGCCCTTGCTACTGCCGGGCCTTGGAGGCATCATCCCCAGGGCAGCCGCGGTCGCAGGGCTCGGGCTGCCCGAGAGTGTCGAGGCGCATGTGAACACGCACGGGATCCACTTCTGCAAGGACCTTCTGGAGGGCCAGGTGGGCCGAGCCTCAGACTATGGGATGAAGCTGCCAATCCTAAGTGCCAACCCTGAAGACCAGATCCTCTATTAGAACGCTACAATGAGGAGACCTTTGACTACGAGGTGCCCATCAAAGAGGAGGGGGACTATGTGCTGGTCTTGAAGTTTGCTGAGGTCTATTTTTGTACAATCCCAGCAGAAGGTGTTTGACGTCCGCTTGAATAGGCATGTGGTTGTGAAGGACCTAGACATCTTTGACTGGGTTGGTCACAGCACAGCTCATGATGAAATCATCCCCATTAGCATCAAAAAGGGAAAAGAGTTCCAGGGGGAAGTGTCCACCTTCACTGGGAAAATGCACATTGAATTTGTCAAGGGATACTATGACAATCCCAAAGTCTGTGCACTATATATCATGGCT
Organism: Pseudochirops corinnae; assembly: GCA_028646515.1. Lineage (NCBI taxonomy): Eukaryota > Metazoa > Chordata > Mammalia > Diprotodontia > Pseudocheiridae > Pseudochirops > Pseudochirops corinnae. Next base: position 254,010,852 of record CM053587.1, read on the forward strand.
GGGACCATAGTTGAGGTGCCAAAGCTGCAGCCTCACCCAGGCCTGGAGAAAAAGGAGGATGAGGAAGAAGAGTAAGAGTAAGGAGTAAGTAAGTAAGTAAGAAGGAAGGTTCCAACGCCAAAAGGCAGGCCAATAAGAACCCGGTCCAGTCAGACCCCTGAACTCCCAACCCCTACGCCTTGGACAACAGCAGCCTCATGTTCCCCATCCTGGTGGCCTTCCATGTCTTCATCCCAACCCTCTTCTGCCTCTGTCGGCTGTGAGAACACAGGGCCATCCAGAGGGCGGGGGAGAAGGGAAGAGGAACGAGACCAAACATGGCTGATTTGGGTTTCTTCATGTTTTTCACAATTTATTAACAAAAATTTTTTAAAGAGGCAGAATAAGGAAAGAGTGGACTTGCCCGGCCCAGTTGTGGCCTCATTTCACTCCCCTCGCTTTCTTCATGGCTGGCATCCAGTGTCTGCCTTCCTCTCCAGGCTACTTGGGGTGAAATTGGATCCTTCTTGTCTAAGGATCTAGAGGCTGATCCCTGGGGACTCTGATCTGTGTCCCTTGGGAAAGGGCTTGGGCCCAGAGCACAAATACTGTTCCCTTTTAAGATGGAATATTAGGAGAACCAGGGATAGGAAATGGATTATCTGAGAGATCATCGTTGGGAATGAGGCGTGAGTCTGAAGCCTCGCTCAGAGGGCCAGGGCTCAGGGAAGTTGGTTAGAGGATGGGGGAGGGGAGCAAACCCTGGCCTCACTTTGTGTTTAAAAAGGGGGGAAGGTCTCATGAAAGCCTTGTTGGCTGGTCTCCAAATGAAAATTCTGTCTTAAAACGTGTGAACCACAAGGTGGGACTCTGTGTCCAGTGAAGGGAGCTGGTCTGGGAACCAGAGCAGCAGGTTTACCTCCTGTCCTGAAACTGCCTTTATGGCTTTTGTCACCACAAAATACATTTTGCTTTTAGTGCCGCTCAAAAAAAATTTTTTTTGATTGTATTACCTTTGACATTTTAAAAACAACTTTAGAGTTATCGTGTATAGAACAATTAAATTCAGTTAAAGAAATAATAACATAACGCTCCGTACATGCCAGTGTGTTAAGCACTTTACATTCATACTATTTTGATCTTCACATCAGCCCTGGGAGATGGGTATTATTATTTTTTTTTCTTCACAGATCAGGAAACTGGGTCAAACAGAGATAAGATTACTTTCCTAAGATTATATAGCTAATAATTTTTCTATATTTTTTCAGCATATTTTAAGCATCCGAATTTGGGAATCTGATCTGAGCTGAGAAGAGGTTAACAGGGAGAAGGAGAAGGTCACTAAAGAGTTCTCTGGGGGGGCGGAGCCAAGATGGCGACATAGCAGCAGCAATATATCGCAGCTCTCACATAGCCACCCCAAAATACCCATGGAATAGGACTCTGGACCAATCCTAGAACTTCAAAAGCACACAAAGATACTTCCCACTAAAGTCAGCTCGGCTACGAGGAACCATATCAGCACTGCGAACCGAAACCAGCCTGGCCTGAAGCCGAGGCTGT
>CM053587.1:254012893-254039950 GCA_028646515.1 Pseudochirops corinnae
TTGGGAGATCCATCCTGCCCTACCGAGAAGTGACATAGGAGAGAACAGACTGGAGGAGGTGGGACACACTGGGATGGCTGTTTTGGGGCGGTGGGTGGGGGAAAGAGGGGGAGAAAATATGTAACTCAAAATCTTGTGGAAATGAATAATGCAAACTATAATAAAATTTAAAAAAAAAACCAAGGAGTATCAACAGGGACCCCAGAGAACGGGCTGAGCCTGATGTCCCTGCCTTCCCACCAGATGATATATTTTTCCCCTGGACTGATGTAAACCATACACTCTTTAAATGGCAAGTCCCTATTTTCAGCCTTAATTTAGCTTGTTTTGCCCTGACTGAATTTTTCCTTTATCCTTCTATGGCTACTCAATTTTCAGAATGTATTTCAGGGTTCCCATGCACTGGTATCTACCAAAGTGGACATGGTTGGTTTATTTTTAGGGCTCCAGTAGATGGTAACTGGTACATGGGACCTCCAGTCACCCTGTATAGCTCTACATCAGAGGCAACCTGAGCCATCTTCCCAAGAGAAGGGAGTCAAAGGTATTCATCCCATCTACCCTTAGAACTGCTATGTGATGTGCTCTTTGATACTACCAGTCCCACTTCCCCCACCACACCCCCAAGGTGGAATTGATTGAACGGAGAGAACCAATCCAGATAAGGCTTTTGCATCATTCTTTCCTTTTCAAATATCAATTTTAGGTTTTAACATTAAAAACAATAACTCAAATAACTTAATTAATAATCTTATAACTTTCATAAGTGATAGATAGCCAAACTGTTTTAACTATTACTTCCTTTTAACTACAGGCAAAAGTGGAAATATTCAGTTTCCTAAATGGCAATTACAAAACACTGTAAGACAGAATTAGCAGGGCTGATAAAATAACATAATTGGTTTAAAACAAATTTTCTACCATCTTTTAATTTCTTTCAGTTTATACTCTAATTTAGACATCCAAGTTATGAAAAATTGCTTGACACAACTGATACAAAAATTTACCAATCTGAAACAATATCGTGTATTTCAAACTTGAAACAAGTCCATTACCAGTCAGGTGACTTCAGTGTTGTTGAATGCATTTCCAAATTACCTTACACACAACAACAGGCATCTAGTCAACATTAGCATTGTATGCTGGTCGCATCTAATTAAGGAACTAGTAATAACAATTAACTATAGCATCTGCTCTTTGCCAGGCATTGTGTTAGGCACTTTACATTCATGTGAAGTAAACTGAAATAACTTACTTAAGGTCACCCAGTTAACAAATTTCAAATCTTTGTATTTTCCCAATTTATTTTAGTGCCAAAATGTATAATAAATTCTGACTTATCTTAAGCAGCAAATTAAGAGAGACATATTTCACTTAAAATGTGACCACAATGACTTCAGTTACCTAGATCTGTGTTCCAAATGGTATTACACAGAATCTGGGGTTGTGATTTTAATATTCCAAATGTTTCATATTATGAGGTCCACTATTTCTAGCCAATGCACTGCCAACAACTGTAAAAGTAGCAATCTGATATTAAGATTTAATCTATCCCAATTATTAAATTTAAGAGCATGTTTTAATTTAATTCAAATCTCAGTTCCACAATCTCTGAAGAAACCTATAGCTTATCAGTTTACCAATAGCTCTCTCATTTCTTCTTATAAATAGGAGTCTCATAAAGTTTACAATCAAGTTACCAATCTTTACACACATCCCAATATAAAAAAAGGTATTTTAAAATTGACCAATACTTAACTTTAGTTTGCACAACTATATGTATATGTGTACAACAACATGTGTATACATATATGTGTGTGTATATATATGTACATATATATACATATATATGGAGAGAGAGGGAGAGAGAGAGAGAGAGAGAGAGACAGAGAGAGAGACAGAGAGAGAGAGAGAGATTATTTGAAAGCAGCTGGGAGATAAGGGGAGAGGGAGAAAGAGAAGTGAAAATAACTAAATGTTAACTGCCTAGAAGGAAATGGAATCAAGAGAACAAATAACAGGGTATGCATTAACAAGGGGAAGGATTCCTTCTCAGAAACTAGAGCAAAGGAGGAGAAAATAGGATACGTGTATATATTTGTCTGTCAATCTATATCTAGAGAAATCTATATCTCTGTATGTGTATACATGTATATCCTATATTTTCCTCTTTTATTCTAGTATCTAAGAGGGAATCCTTATCAAGGCAAACTCTTCCATTTGCTCTTGTTTCCATTCCCTTCCAGGTAGTTATTTTCTTTTTTCTTTCTCTATACCAAACTATATCCAACTGATCTCTCTCTCTATCTCTCTCACCCCTTCCCCTCCCTTCTCCTTTGTATGTACATGCACACATATGTGCATGTATATCTATATCAATGCTCCGTTTATAGACATTTGTAGGCATATATATATAAGCACATGCTTTTACATGTATAATGTCTCTATACACCTATTTGTCTATATTCATTTATACCTACATCTATATATATTTTAAACTATATTTCATTCTGATCCCCCTTCTTATCAGTAAGTTTATAAGTCGCCAATATAAAGTGACAGTGGCAAGAAGTAAGATTGAAATGGGGAACCTGAAGGTCACCTACAAACTGTTCCAAAGATCAAAGGAGCATGATTTACAAAATTGTATCATATATTTTAACCAAAATTCACATCCTGGTAGAATGTGCTGACTCATCAGAAGTCACCTAGGCACTTCGTCAGGGAGTTTTGGTAAAATTCAGACATGCTCCAGATATTTACAGTAAGACCAGCTGGACATCAAAAGGTGCTGATAATTTTTGGAAGACATGGACATGTTAACTTTAAATTTTTACCAGCAATTTTGAGATGTTTTTGATATATTAATGAACTAATCCAATGTGGCACAGATAAGTTGATCTGTTTTCCCCCAAACTCTATGAAAATGAAACCTTAACCTCCCCCCACCAACTGAGCACTCTCCCATCTCCATCTGGATTCATGCTGACTAATGTTCCCCACTCCAATCCATGGTTACATGAGTGAAACTCTCTGCCTCTCCACTTCCCCTTCCTCTTCCTCATCTCTGCCTGCCAGCCTGCCTTCACTATCTTAGTGTTTGTCTCCATGCCATCTGTTTCTGCTACTCTTCAAACACTTGTCTTTGTATTTTCTGTGCTGTTTGCCCCCACATCCTCTGTGGTTATTAAAATGTGATTACAGTCTCAATTCTCGCTGCTGTTGTGGTCCTTCCTAACAAGTATCCAAAGAACTGGGTGTGCTTGCCCCCATTTCATAATTTAACAAATTATCAATTCATCTATACCAAACTGATATGCATATATATATAGTATATATACACATACACACACATATATACACATAATTTATAGACATATATAGATATGTATTGTGTACAGACGGCTGTTCTGCTGCTGGCATTTCTTCTGGAGTTGTCAGGCAGAAACCACCACATCAACCATTCCTTGGCCCTCTCTGAAGCCACGTTGGTTCTCAGGTCTCATGGCCTTCTTCCAGGTGAAGGATCAGCCTATTAAGGAGGACTTTGGCAAGGATCTGGCCAGCAATGACTAACAGACTCTCTGAACCTCTCACCATCCATTTCCTTTACCTTTACAAAGATGGATAATGGAGACATCCTTGAATTCCTGGGGAATAACCTCTCTTGCCATATCTCAGGAAATTTCAATCAGCTTTTGTATGTGCAATGGATTCCTCCCCCTCTCTGTAAATCTCTACTGGAATAGAAATAGTGCTAGGCACTTTGGCACATGAAAGGAGCCTACTGGCATTCAAAACCTCTATACCAGTACCAAACCAGGAAACTGTATTGCTTCCATTTGAATTATTTTAGGAAGATTCTGAAGATCACCTGCTAGTATAAAATACCAGTCACTGAGGTCCTTTGTCAAACTAAACTGCCAAGCATTCAAACTCTGCTGAGGAGAGCACAGGTCCAGTAGACTGTCCATATTGTTCAAATGCCAACCGTATGCTTCCAAAAAGACTATTTTATGGAGAATTCACAGAGGACAAGTGCTGACATCATGGTCAGGTAAAGTAATACAAGGACACTCTCAAAGTCTCTCTTAAGAATTTTGAAATTGATTGTGTAACAAAGGAGACACTGCCATAAGACCACCCAGCATGCACGTCCTCATCAAAAAAGATGCTGTGCTCTATGAGCAAAGCAGAAGTGAAGGAGCTCAAAAGAAATGAGAGGTGTGCAAATTTAGAGAATTCACTCCAAATGTTCACATGGACTATTGGTGCCTGACCTGGGGTAGAGCATCCTGAGTTCATATTGGTCTGATCAGCCACAACTTAAAACACTATAACTGGACTCTAGCATAGTTATGTCATTTTGGTCCTCTTAGAGAATGAAGGACAACAACCAACCAACTAATCATAGATATGTGGATATACACATTTATAGATATGTGTATTTATATTTATACATATTTATGTATGTTTATGTATACATATATCTATACTTATCTATCTATTCACCTATCTATCTGTCTCTATCTATCTACATATATACACATATCTATATCTAAATATGTCTATAGAGGCAGCTAGATGGCTAAGTAGATAGAGTGCTGGACCTGGAGTCAGGAAGTCTGAGTTAAAATCTAACCTCAGACAGTTACTAGCTGAGTGACCCTGGGCAAGTCACTTAACCTCTGTTTGCCTTAATCCATTGGAGAAGGAAATGCCAAACCACTTCATGTCTTTGCCAAGAAAAGCCCATGGACAGTATTGGTTTACCACGGTCAACAAGGTCACAAAGAATTGGACATGACTGAACAACTAAAGAACAATAACATATATGTCTGTATCTGTAGCCACACACATTGTATTTCTGTATAGATACCTGTATATATGATTTGTTAGTTAATGTAGAGCAATGCATTCTATACATATGCAAACATATATATGTCCATATGGATAGAACAGATTATCATTATATGCACTAGTTGACTAATCCTGATATTACTCAGAAAGGTCTAGCTAATATTAAATAAGGATTTCATCCTTAACTGGGCTTCCTCTCAAAATTACATTATATCTATTCAGGATATATCTGTGGATATACATTTAGTCTCCCTTGTCTAGATTCTGAGATCTTCAAAAGCAGGTATGGTTTTTGTCTTTATATCCCATTAAATGTTCCATCTTTTTGAAAGAGTGCTTGAAGTTCCCCTATCTGACCACTATCTTCTATCTTTCCAACTCTCCTTTTGCATTACCCATCCTATGCCCCAGCTCTCCTAGGCCATTTCTAACTCCCACCCCCTTTTACTTGATCTTGAATTAGAGTTAACTATTTCAAGTATACAGCATTTTAAACTTTTGAACTCCTTGCCTCTGTCTTACCACTCTTCACATCTAAAGAAACTTTTACTTTGAATTTTATGAGCTATCTTCTTTCTCTACTCTTATTAATCTGCTAATTAATGATATTGGAGGAAGTCACACAATCATCTTGACTAGATTCACTACAATTTTTAGCTATCAACTCAGTAATCATGAGGCCATGAATTTTTTTAATTTAGTATTTTATTTTTCCCCAATTACATGTAAAAATAATTTTCAACATTAATTTGTAAAATTGAGTTTGAAATTCTCTCCCCTGCCCCTCATTGAGAAGGCAATTTGATATAGGTATACATGTATGGTCATGCATAAACTATTTCCATATTAATCATGTTGCAAAAGAAACCATAGAACCCCGCCCCTCCAAAAAAAACAAGAAAAATCAAGAAAGTAAAAAAAAAAATAGTATGCTTTGTTCTGTATTCAGATTCAGTTCTTTTTCTGAGTATGAATAGCATTTTTCATCATAAGTCCTTTAGAATTGTCATGGATCATTGTATTGCTGAGAACAGCTAAGTCATTCACAGTTGATTATCTTATAATATTGTTGTTACTCTGTGGAACATTCTCCTGGTTCTATAGTTTCACTTAGCATTAGTTTTATGTAAGTCTTTCCAGGTTTTCCTGAAAACATTCTGCTTATTATTTCTTTTAGTACAGTAGTATTCCATCATAATCAGATGTCACAAGTTGTTTAGTCATTCTCCAATTGATGAATATGCCCTCAATTTCCAATTCTTTGTTATCAGAAAACAGCTACTACAAATATTTTTGTACGCAGAGATCATTTATCTTTCTTTTTTAAAAAAATCCATTTTTGGATAGAGACCTAGTAGTGATATTGCTAAATCAAAGGGCATACATGGTTTTGTAGGATGTTTGGATATAGTTCCAAATTGTGCTACATAATGATTGAATCAGTTCACACCTCCACCAACAGTGTATTAATGTCTCAATTTTCTCACATCACCTCCAGCATTTGTCATTTCCCTTTTCTGTCCTATTAGCCAATCTGATAGGTGTGAGTTAACAACTCAGACTTGTTTTAATTTTAATTTCTCCAATCAATAGTGTTTTAGAGTATTTTTTTCCTATGATTATATATAACTGATTACTTCAACTGAAAACTGACTGTTCATATCTTTTCATCATTTATCAATTGGGGAATGACTTTTATTTTTGTAAATTTGAGTTACTTTTCTATTTATTTGAGAAATGAGGCTTTTATCAGAGAAAATTGCTTCAAATTTTTTTCACAGTCATAATTGCTAACTGTATTTCCATCCATCCTATTTCCCTCCTGTTTATTCTATTCTCTCTCTCTCTCCTTTCACCCCAACCCTCCTCAAAAGTGTTTTGCTTCTACCCCATTATGTCCTCCCTTTTATCAACCCTACCTCTTCTCTTATCCCCTTCCCCTCCTACTTTCCTGTAGGATAAGATAGTTTCTATACCCAATTGAGTGTGTATGTTTTTTTTCTCTTTGAGTATTCTGAGGAGAGTAAGGTTCAAGCATTTTTGACACCTCCCTCCACCTCCCCTCCACTGTTAAAGCTCTTTCTTGCCTCTTTTATGTGAGAGAATTTACCCCATTTTACTTTTCCCTTTCCCTTTATTCCGGTGCATTCATTTTTTTTCACCCCTTAATTTTACTTTTTAGATATTATGCCAATATATTAAACTCACAACTGTGCTCTCTGTCTATATATACTCCTTCTAATTGCCCTTATAGTGAGAAAGTTCTTAGGACTTAGAAGTAACATCTTCCAGTATAGGAATGTAAACAGTTTAACCTTATTAAGTGCCTTATGATTTCCCTTTCCTGTTTACCTTTTTATGGTTCTCTTGAGTCTTATATTTGGAAGTCAAATTTTCTATTCAGTTCTGGTCTTTTCATCATTAATTCTTTTTTTTTCTTTTCTTTTTTTTTGAGGGCAATTGGGGTTAAGTGACTTGCCCCAAGGTCACACGGCTAGTAAGTGTGTCAAGTGTCTGAGGCCAGATTTGAACTCAGGTCCTCCTGACTCCTGACTCTGTTCACTGTACCATCTAGCCACCCCTTCATCATTAATTCTTGAAAGTCCTCTATTTTATTGAATGTTATTTCCCCTGCCCCCAAGGATTATACTCACTTTTGAGTTAGGTAAGTGGTTTTGGGTTGTAAATCCTGGTGCTTTTGCCCTCTGTAATATCATATTCTAAGCCCTCTGATCCTCTGATGTAGAAGTTGCTAATTTTGTGTCATCCTTACTGTGGCCCCATGATACTTGAATTGTTTCTTTCTGGCTGATTGGAGTATTTTCTCCTTAGCCTGGGAGCTCTGAAATTTATCTATAATATTCCTTGGAGTTTTTATTTTGGTATCTCTATCAAGAGATGTTTGGTAGATTCTTCCAATTTCTTCTCTCTAATGAGATTTTGCGCATCTTTTTTCCATTTGGTCATTTCTGCTTTTTAAGGCATTCTTCTCCTCATTGTATTTTTGTACCTCTTTTACTGTTTGGCCTTGTCTGCTTTTTAAGGTGTTATTTTCCTCAATATTTTTGTGTGTCTTCTTTACCAAGCTGTTGACTCTGAGTGTGTTTTGATCTTCCTTGTCACCATAGTAACTTTCTATAGTCTGATTTTTTTTCTGTTTTCTGCTCATTTTTAGGACTATTTCTTGACTTTTAACTCTTTGCTAAAGTGGAGCTCTGCTTCCAGGGTGGAGGGGGCACTGTTGCAAGGTTCAGTGGTTTTGTGCAGCCATTTTAAGAGATACTTCCAGGGGCCTGTATGTTTTCAATTCTGTGTCCACTACTCTTCTGGCCTGTGCTCTGGTCTGTAAGTGACACCAAGCACTTTTTTCTCCCCTGAAAGAGTAGTAGATGAGGGTCCCTGCTCCACTGCAGCTCCATGCTCTGCTATGCTAGTGCTCTTCCAAGCCCTGGGACTGCCCTCCAGGACTTAACCCAGATCTGAGTATGGGCAAAGCAACAGAGTCCTGCCTATAGTGCTGGCAAAGAGACCCCAGTAATCTCTTTCTTGCCAGTTTGACTCTCTTACTATTTGTGGGCTGAGAGTTCTGGAAGCAGTCTCTGCAATTGTTGATTCAGTCTCTCCTAAGGTCTTCTTCTTGTTTACTGGACCCTTGTCTGTTCTGGTGTGGCCTGCACTGGACTGTGTTCACTCTTTTGCTAGTGGAACGGACCTTTCTTGCTGACCTTCTGAGTTGTCAGGGGCCAGAATATTGTTTCATCCAGTCCTTTTGTATTTTCTGCCACCCCATGGAAATATTTTTTGTTCTTCCCTAGTCGAAGATCCTGCTGCATACAGTAGTTTTTCCAAACCTCCTCTTTATTTAAGTCTCCTACCTTTCTCTCACAGGTCAGAAACTTCATCATAGAGGTTATCTGTTGAGATACCCATCTTCTCCTCAAAACCCATCAACAGTGTCTGTATTATATTCTCCTTTGCTCCAGACTCTGATCAAGAGAGGTACCATATTTATTAATGCCAACTTCTCTATTCTCTGTGATCCCATTCTCTCTCTTACATGCAAAGAAATTATAATTGAATCCATATTAGCTAATACGGTAGAGAGTGAAACAATATAGAGAAAAAAAGGGGGTCCAGGACAAAATTGTATAGAGTACAACCACAATTAAGGGTTTTTTATGGATGATGACCAGAAAAGGAGACTAAGGTGTGGTCAGACAGATAGGAGGAGAACCAAGACAGATTAATGTTATGAAAACCTAGAAAGGAAGGAGTATGCAAGAAAAGAGAATATAAAATTGGAAGGACTTTCAAAAGATAAGCAGTATGTGACTTCAAGGAAAATTACATATATATATTTAATACAGAAAGAGTACATTTATTTGATTGTACAGATACAATGAGGCACAACATAGTTAAATCAGAATTGCTTGGGAATGAATAGGAGTGAATTTGAGAATGTGTTGGAATGTACCTGGGAATAGCTTAATTTGATACACCTGAAACTCCAAGCAAATAGGAAATGCAAATTCTATGCTATATCAAAATCTGAAAAATTTTCTTTCTTTTCTGCTAAATTTAGTTGTACTCTAAAGAGCATCCTGAGATACGGTTATGAAAGAAGGCAAAGAGAAATTTAGAAAGTAGATGAAACATTCTCATTTTCCTCAATATTTTGAAAATATGTATTTCCTAGAATAGTAACGCTGTAGCAAATAACCTCCAAATATTTTTAGATCAAGCACCGATTAGCTGCAACATAGTTCCAGGGCAACGCTTTTATGAAATGGAATTTATGCTTTGAAAAATACATATGTAAAATATGTGTGAATTTAATGGATCTCAAAATTGTAGACTCATGAATTTCAGGTAATTCAGATAATCCTTTGACCATACCTTATATGATTATGTCTATGCATCCATATACAAAGAGATAGATTCTAATTTAGGTGAATGTGGCTTCAATTTTTCTTTCTGCAACATACTGCCTCTGTGACCCTGGTGAAGTAGCTTAAACCTTCAAGGTCTCCGGTACTTAATTAAGACTACTTGTTGCAGAACAGTTGCTGATATGCATTGATAAAGGTAGTTTCTCACTGGGGAGCTCTGCATCAAAGAGATCACAGGTTTGGACCAAATTGCTCACTCTCCAAAATAAAACCAAAAATCTCAAAAATTTCACATGTTCACAAAGGCATGCTGCCCATGAAAGATATGTATGAAGAGTTTAAATATGGTTTGTAAGGACTGGTGAACAGATAACATGGAAATCTTTCGCACTCCTCTCCAAGGGGGATGTTATCCTTATCTAGAGTGGAACAGGAGAATGGGTCATGAAGCACTTTGTTTTCCTCTGAGGCAGACTAGAATTATATCTGTATCCTCATCCCCTTATTGCTAGACGTTATGTCTGGGTTTGATTTGCTAGCTTCACTAGTTACTTTCATTTTAAGGGGAGGATTAACTTACATCTCTAGGCTTGAACCTTTTCCACCAATTGTCAGTTACACAAAGGACTATCACAAATAACAAATATCAGTTAAATTCATTCATCCAAGCAGAAAGCCAAAAGGAATCAAAGAAGTTCTATAGATTGGAATATATCAGAAAATATGCAAGAGTGAATGAAATCTTTAGGTTGAAAGAAGGTGCTATCTCACTCAACTAAAAGAAAGGCCTGATTGCATCCAAAGGGAAATCCCCTGAAGTCTCTAGAGAGGGATGTGGTGAGGAGATAGCTTCCCTTTAAACATTCACAGGAAAGTTTTCTCCAACTTGGTATTGTCCTGAAGAGAGTCTGAAACCATGAGAGTCCTCTCTTAATGTAGAAATAAATAATGTTTCTCTTCTCCAAAGATCTCACTCTAACTCCACCAATCACAAAGGCATGAGTCATTTCTCTTCATACTTAGAAGAATGTCATGCAAAATACTCTAGGCTTGAAACTTGGATTACATTTACATAAAAACGTCTATGTGACACAGAGTGCTAGACTTGGAATCAACAAGTGCTGAGTTCAAATCATATCTTTGAGATTTGGCAAATCATTTAACCTCCTTCAGTCTCAGTTTCCTAATTTGTAAATTCATCCATCTCAAGATTGTTGTGAGGATCAAATGATCTATTATGTAAAGTGCTTTGCAAAACTCAAAAGTGCTATATTAATGTTACCATTACTACTTCAGGGCAGATAGATGGTGCTGTGGATAGAGCACCAGGCCTAGAGTCAGAAAGACTTATGTTCTTGACTTCAACCCTGGCAAAGAAACACTTACTAGCTGTATGACCCTGGGCAAGTCACTTAATTCTGTTTGCCTCAGTTTCCTTATCTGCAAAATGAGCTGGAGAAGGAAATGGCAAACTACTCCAGTATCTTTGCCAGGAAAAGCCCAGATGAGGTCACAGAGTCCAACACAATTGAAAAATGACTAAAGTGGTGGCTAGGGGGCACAGTGAATAGAGCACCAGCACTGGAATCAGGAGGACCTGAATTCAAATCTGGCCTTGGATACTTAACACAAAACTAGCCGTGTGACCTTGGGTGAGTCACCTAACCCCAATTCCCCTACCTTCCCCCTCTAAAAAGAAAAAAGAAAAAGAAAAGTTACTGAACAACAACAACACATTACTACTACATCTTCTACTGAAATACTACTCTGATTCTCACAATGGCATGGAAATGACTATCATTTCTCAAAGGCTTTATTAACAAAGCTGAAGCTCAGGAAGGTCTGATCTAGTTGGAAAGGCTTCAATAGGCTCAATGATAGAAAATTTGTCCTATCTAAGATTGGAAAAGTTCATTAACTGACATTAATAAATATTTCTTGGTTGATTAAGTCAGTTACTTAATTGTTTTTCATTAGAGTTATTAGCTTTTATTCCTTTGCTTAACCACAGGCTTTCTGAGAGCTGGGCTTTCCTTTCTCTTGATCTCATAGGGCTATGTTGAAATGTGAATTCATATTCTTTGTATTTTAGTCACAGGTTAAGTGTATTTCATCACTCTCTTTTTTTTTTTTCCAAAGAGGAAAGGGAGACGTAAGGTAAGAGCTGTCTAAAAGAGAAATTAAGGCCATGAAGGGGTTCAAATTTGTAGTAAATTACATCAGAAAAATTGAAAATATTTTAAAAAACATGAGACCTAAAGTGTGCTGACAGGATAATTCAAAATAGAGATTTGTATTCTATTTTCTTGGTCAAATGGGTCTCTCATTGTAAACAGGTGTTTATCTGAGTAGTTGTTAGGTAAGGCCCTCCCTCAGTGTAGAACCCTACATCAACTCTTAAATTTATACCTGTGATTATCATTCATGTTTTCAGCGCTTTACAAAACTATTATCATTTCAGATTATACAAATTTGTTCTGTAATTTATGTATATTCAATAAAATTAAAAGAAAGCAACGGTTAGTAACAATGATGATTAAAAAAATAAGGTTTACAATGTATTATAGAACAACTATTGTATCTTCGTAGCTCCTTATCTAGTTTCGTAATTAAGTGAATGGTCAGTCAGTGTTCTTATTTGTTCACAATGAGCATGGGATGTTCAGCATTGAAAGTAGGCTAAGTTAAAAACATGAATCTTAAGATATTTTTTATTCATACTAGTATTTTCATTGGTGTAGGTAACTTTAGATTAGAAAACTCCCTCTAACTGTAGGTCACCAACTACTCTGCAATTTATAATCTTAGACAGCTGCTTCTATCACTGAGAGAAAGGGATTTGTCCAGTATCACAAAGGCAGTATATGTCAGAGGAAAAGCTTAAAGTCTTCTTGACTCCAAGGTCAGCTTTCATTGACCATAACACCTGGACTCTCACATACCCAATGCCAAATATATTAGTGTTTCTCACTAGCCAGTTAACAAGTATGTATTAAGCAGGTTGAGAAAATGTTACTTTAGGCACTAGCTTCCTTACTGTGCAAAACCCATTCTTCTTTTCTATACTGGCAAATTTAATAGTAGCATTGGTGGTGGCCACAGTGAAAATAGTAAGTTATATGAAATAATGCTATATCCACATCAATTGTGTATTTTTTTATGTGTGTTTTCCATTACAGCATTCACAGGAGAGAAAGAAGGGCATAGAGAAAAGAATATAGACTTGAAATCTAAAGAAGTAAGGAAGGAAAAAAGAATGAAAGGAAGAAAGGAGGAAAGAAGGAAACAAGCATTTGCTATGTGTCTTCTATGTGCCATGCACAGTTCTAAGCCTTTATATTATTAAATATTGTATCATTTAATCCTCACAACAACCTCGGGAAGTGCTATTGTAATTATTATTCCTATTTTACCGATGAAGATACTGAGGCAGACAGCAGTTAAATGCCTCATTAATGGCTACATGGTTTGTAAATATCTGAGACCAAATTTGAACTCGGATCTTCTTAACTTCACGGTCAGTTCATCCCTTACATGTCTAGGTTCAATTCACCACTACTAAATTTGTTAGTTTTGTGATCATACCAGGCAAACTTTTTGGCATTGTATAATAAGGGATTTGCCCTCACTGGGAGACTTTAAACAAAGGCTGGATGACATTTGTGAGCTATGTTCTAAGGGGTATGGTTCAAGTTTGGTTTGTGTTAGATAACCCCAAATGTCTCTTCTAATCCTGAGATTCTTTGATTTTGTAATTCTGTGATAGGACTGTGAGCACTAGTAATTTATTGCAAACTATGTGCTAGGAAAAAGGCAAACACATATTATGCAGTATTCTTAAACATTCTGTAATGACTGTAATTCTTTTCCAGTTGGAAATAGTATGATCTTTATGAAGCTTTTTATATCAATGTTGCTATTCTTATTTTAAATCCATAAAATCTGATTCTTACATCAGTTGTTGGAGCTATCAGTTTAGTTTCTGGAAGAGAGAAATTATATACATATGTGTGTGTGTATGTGTGTGTAATTTTAATATTTTTCCAAATAATAAATTATATTATTTTCTTTATAGTTACTCAGAGAACTATGACTTATAAACAAAAAAGGAAGAAAAAAAGATAAAAATCTTTCAATAATTACACCATATTAAGTTTTTTTTAAAGGTGAAAATAGAATTATTTTGGATTGGGAAGGCTAAATTAGCATGTTGAACTATTTTAGAATAGGGGATTGTCATGGTAATTGGAATTTTAAGATCTTCCTTGTCCCTTAATAAGCCTAAGGAGTTTTGAAGACCTTCCCAGCTTCAAAGATTTTCCTTGTCCCCTAACAGGCTGTATGTAATCACATGGAGCCTGTGGTGAGAGGAGTATGCTGATGGATGGAGCAGAGCCCACGGGAAGCTTGAAGTCAGAGCAGCTAGAAGGTGGGAGAGAGAGGATGCACCCAGGGAGACAGCTAAGCTTGTGAGTGTTTGTGGGAAGGCTGAAGGATGGTGTGGCTCTCTATTGCATTGTGGTATATTAACTTCTATGTTGCTATTATGAATTTGGTTTCCTGGTGTTGGGATTTGATTTTCTGGTGTCTGAATAAATGTTTTGCTTCTTTCTTCTATGTGGAGAGTCAGTTATATTTTGTGATTGAGAACTATGCTGGCTATTACAATCCCTATTGGTGCTATCAATATTGCTTTGGTGCTACAGAGATCAGGATTAAGACCACTATATAGTAGCAAATCATTGATAAGTTGATGGAAGAAGTCTTCATTATTATGTGTGCTTGTGTGGGAACCAGAAAATCATTGATTTGTTTTCTTAAAGTTTGGATTTCAATAATAATTGAAATTCATGTACAACTAACATTTTCAAACTACGTTACAAGCTTATTGGTTCATCTGAATTGCATAACAGCCTTGTTAAGTAGGTATTAAAGTTATTATTATTGACATTTTGTAGATGAGCAACTGGAACTCAGAGAAGGAAAATGATCTTCTACTGATCACATAGCTAATAAGTACCAGAGATGAGATTTGAATGTAGGTGTTCCTGATTTTAACTCCAGCACCTGAGAAATAATACCACTATGAGAAGTAGCATGCCATAATGGCTAATGTACTAGAATGAGATTTGGGAATAATTGGGTTTGAATCACACTTCAGACAATTATTAGTTGCGTAAACCTGGGCAAGCCATTAAATCTCTCCTAACCTCAGTTTCCTCCTCTGTAAAATGTGCATAATAATAGCACCTACCTTATAAGGTTGTTGTAACCATCAAATTTGATGATCCATGTAAAGTGCTTAGTGAACCTTAAAATGCTAGCTACATAAATATCAGATATAAACATCATCACGCTCACTCTAACCATCATCACACTCACTCTAACCATCATCATCATCATCACCCACATGATTACTATCACTATCACCCTTATTATCATTATTACCATGATTTACTTTACCCTCACCTTCATGATCCTAGCCTTCTCTCTCACCTTCATCATCATCATCTGCTGCCTCTTGACTGCTATATTTGTGGGACCTTAAACCCCTTAACCTTTCCAAGTTTTTCATATTTAAAATGAAAAGGTTGAAATAGATGATCTCCATACTCCCTTCAGATTCCATATCCTAAAATCCTTTACAGCTGATGCTTTTCCTCTCATAGCAGCTGCAAGAGAAAAGAAGACAAATTTGAGTTTCAATATTTAACTTTCAGGATAAATACAAGTGATCTTTCTCCTCCTTAATATCATCATAATGCATCCTGGCTACAATACAAGTCTTAGTATTTTTTTTTCCTGCTCTTTAGTGAAGACAGTAATTATTTCAGCAAATTCACCATTGAGATTATGCTTTTCCTTTTCAGTTTTCATTTGCAAATTTTATTACAGCATGTTATGGTTACCATCTGTTGCTTATATAATCTTATGTTCAGACTTTTGAGCTTTTGATACATTAATAATATTTCAAAGCAAATGGAAATTTTTTCTGAGAATATCATGTAACACATTTTAAAAATATGCAATGTACTTTTGGTGTTTTGTTTTTCATGTAGAAAATATGTTGGTGATAGATTCATAATAAAAATATAAGGGATGCATAGGTTTTTACTTCTTATCCATTGTACAATTTATTAATTTCTTTGAATTAGCTTTCTTGATCTAATATTACATTATGATTTCAGGTGTCTTGAAAGCCTTGAAAAGCCTATAATCCTTTCAATAAATGTATCAGGAAAAGTGTCAAGTTTCATGATGCTTCTGTAGAGACTTTTGCTGAAGAGTTATTTTGTAATGTCTTCTAGTAAGCTTCTTGAAAAAGTCTGTGTGTGTCTGTGTTTTTATAGTTCTGCTATATTTTCTGCATTTGATTTCCATCATATACAATCTGTACAGCTGAATTTTCAATTCAAAATTAATTTTTCTGGATGTAGCTCAATTGCAAATATCCTCTCACTGTACCTGCTTTCCTGATGTACATGTTAAAGAGACTGCATTAATACTGAGGCTTGAAGCAATTCTAGGTGGGTTATTTTTTTTTTGGGGGGGGGAGTAGCTTTCTTAGCAAACTCACAGTTTAGCCACAGCTTTTTAAAGACCCTTTTAAGGGTCTCCAGTGTAACTTAATTCTTTAAAAAATCATCATCTGCTTTCTAATGAATTTGTCTTTGCTGTGGTCCTTTGAAGAAAGAAATGACCTCAGTTATCTAGAAATGTTGACATTATCATTAGCTCTTTCCTTTGCAAGCCTAATTAGGATAAAGACTTGCCCTTTACAAAACCATGCAAGTAGCAAATGTAAATGCTTGGGTAATTAATTTAATTTACATAGTTTTAAATATAGGTCCTTCTCTTAAGATTGTCACCTTCTAGAACTATGCTGGGTCTCTTGTTAGTTTACTGTTTATATTTCTAGTCAGAGTCCCAAATTAGGGCTTAATAAACAATTGGATGATGATGGTGATGACTAGGGAAGAAGCTAAGTGTTCTTCAATCCGTTTTTAAAATATGTTTAGAATAATCTAAGAAATACCTTTTCAGATTGGTTGCATTAAGTTGTTTTTTTTTTCTGATATTACTCATATACTCCAGAGTATTTGAATAAGACATTTAAATAAATCATATTTTCCCCACAGTGACATGTTTGATTTTGGCCAGACTTTGGAGTACATTGGCATTTTGGAACCTTCAGTGAATAGATTCCTTTTACTAATGTAGGTTGATACTTACTCTGATACTTAGATAAAATGATGTCTAATATTTGTCAATTACTCAACAAATCTTTATTTAGCACCTACTGTGTACCAGATACTGAGGATTCAAAGACAAAAATGACAAATAGCCTCTACTCTCAAGAGTCTACATTGTATGGCGGAAACATCATAAATGAAAAGGTAGATACACACATCCATGTGCATTTAATTTATTTAAAGTGATTTCAGAGGGAAAGCATGAAAAGCTGAGGACAGAGAGATTGGGAAAGATTCCTTATTTTAGCCATTTCATTTTTTAAAAAAATTATTTATTTTTAGTTTTCAACATTCATTTTCACAAGATGTTGAGTTCCAAATTTTATCCCCATTTCTCCCCTCCCCCCACCCTAAAATGACATGCATTCTGATTACTCCTTCCCCTAGTCTACCCTCCCTTCTATCACCCTATCCCACCCCTTTCTTATCTGCTTCCCTTTACTTTCTTGTAGGGCAAGATGGATTTCTATACACCATTGCTTGTATATCTTATTTCCCAATTGCATGTAAAAACAATTTTTATCACTTAAAAAAAAAACAACTTTGAGTTATAAATTCTCTTCCTTTTTCCCTCCCCACCCACTCTCATCGAAAAGGCAAGTGATTCAATTATTCAATTCATTGTGTGTGTGTAATTACACAAAACACATAATAATTGTGCTGTGAAAGACTAACTGTATTTCTCTCCATCCTATCCTACCCCCCATTTATTCTATTTTCACCTTTGACCCTGTCCCTTTTCAAAAGTGTTTGCTTCTGACTACTCCCTCCTAAATTTGCCATCCCTTCTATCATCCGCCCCCTCCCATCTCTTTCCCCTGCTCTTTCCTATAGGGTAAAATACCCAATTGAGTGTGTATGTTATTCCCTCCTTAGGCCAAACCCAATGAGAGTAAGGTTCACTCATTCCCTCTTACCTCGCCCCTCTTTCCCTCTATTGAAAAACTTTTTCTTGCCTCATTTATGTGAGATAATTTATCCCATTCTATCTCTCTCTTTCTTCTCCCAATATATTCTTCTCTCACTCCTTAATTTAATTTTTTAGGTATCATCCTTTTATATCCAACCCACCTGTGCTCTCTGTCTATATATGTGTGTGTGTGTATAAATATGAATACATCCATATGTATATATATTCTCTCCAACTACTCTAATACTGAGAAAGTCTCATAAGTTAAAAATATCATCTTTCCAGGTAGAAATGTAAACAGTTCAACTCTAATAAGTCCCTTATGATTCCTCTTTCTTGTTTACCTTTTCATGCTTCTCTTAATTCTTGTATTTGAAAGTTAAATTTCCTTTTCAGATCTGGTCTTTTGTTCAAGAAAGCTTGAAGGTCCTCTATTTCATTGAATGTCTATTTTTCCCCTGAAGTATTATACTCAGTGTTGTTGGGTAGGTGATTCTTGGTTTTAATCTTAACCCCTTTATCTCCAGAATATTTTATTCCAAGCCCTCTGATCCTTTAATGAAGAAGCTGCCAGATCTTGTGTTATCCTGACTGGGTTTTCAGAATACTCAGATTGTTTCTTTCTGGCCACTTGCAATATTTCTCCTTGATTTGGGAGCTTTGGAATCTGACTACAATATTCCTAGGACTTTTCCTTTTGGGGTCTCTTTCAGGAGGTGATTAGTGGATTCTTTCCATTTCTATTTTATTCTCTGGCTTCAGAATATCAGGGCAGTTTTCCTTGATAATTTCTTGAAAGATCATATCTAGGTTCTTTGATCATGGTTTTCAGGTAGACCAAAAATTTTTAAATGCTCTGGATATATTTTCTAGGTCAGTGGTTTTTCCAGTGAGGTGTTTCACATTGTCTTCTACTTGTTCATTCTTTTAGTTCTGTTTTATGATTTCTTGATTTCTCGTGAAGTCATTAGCTTCCGTTTGCTCCATTCTAATTTTGAAGGAATTATTTTTTTCACTGAGCTTTTGGACTTTCTTCATCATTTGACCAATTCTGCTTTTCAAGGCATTCTTCTCCTCATTAACTTTTTGGACCTCTTTTGCCACTTGGATTAGTCTATTTTTTAAGGTATTATTTTCTTCAGTACTTTTTTAGGTCTCTTTTAGCCAGCTGTTGACTTGTTTTTCAATCTTTTCTTGCATCACTCTCACTTCTCTTCCCAATTTTAACTTTACTTCTCTTATGTGATTTTCAAAATCATTTTTGAGCTCTTCCATGGCCTGAGACCAATTCATATTTTTCTTAGAGGCTTTTGATGTGGGAGCTTTCACTTTATTGTCTTCTGGTTTTATGTTTTGATCATCTTTTTTACCAAAGTAAGATTCTATAGTCTGAGTTTTTTAATGCTGTTTGTTCATTTTTCTAGCCAAATACTTGACTTTCTAACTCTTTGTCAAGGTAGGATGCTGCTTCCAGTGAAGGTAGGTGTGGGTGTACTGTTACAAACTGTAAGGCCTTTATGAAGCTGTTTTCAGAGATACTTCTAGGGACCTGTAAATTTTCAGCTCTTCCAAGGTGGTATCATCAAAAGAGAGGTGTTTACTCCTTTACTGGCTTGTGCTCTGGTCTGTGAGTGACCATAAGCATTCTTTTCTGCCTGGAACTGTGAAAAGCATTCCCTTTCCACTTCCACCACAAGCTCTGCCTTCTTACCCAGGACTGCCACGGAAGACTGCTTCCCTGATTCAAGCAGGGCAAAGCAAGAAAATCTTGCCTCAGTGACACCAAAGAGTTCCTGCAATCTCCCTCTGATCAGTCACTCAATTTCCCCACTCTCTGTGGGCTCTGGAAGTAGCCACTGCTGCTGCCACTGCTGCCACCACCTCCACTTCCCTGGGACTGGGTCTAGACCACACTCCTCTCTCACCCAGGTCCCACAGAATTTTCCCACTGACCTTCTTTCTTTTTCATTTGTAGGTTGAGAAGTCTGGAAATTACCACAGCTGCCATTGATTTAGTCCCCTGAGGCCTGCTGATACCCTGTCTTTGCTTGCATGGCCTATGCTGGACTGAGCTCCCATCCCAGCCTGGTGTCATAGATCCTTCCCATCAACCTTCCTGGTTGTATTGGGCTGCAGATTTATTTTACTCTGTCATTTTGTGGTTTCTGTAACTCTGGAATTTGTTTTGTAATTTTTTTTTACAGGTATTTGGAGGCTTTTGTGGGAGAACTCAAGCAAATCCCTGCTTTTACTCCACCATCTTGATTCTGCCACATACCCCCCTTCCCCATTAGGAAAGATTTTTGGTAGGAGGCAGGATATGAGCGGATTCTTTACTTTTCTTTTTTTTTTTTTATTTAGTGTTTCATTTTCCCACAGTTACATGTAAAAGCAATTTTTAGCAATTCTTTTAAAAAGTTTGAGTTCCAAATTCTCTCCCTTCCTCTCTTACCTTCCCCCCCCCTTAAGAAGGTAAGCAGTTCTATAAAGATTATGTATGTGTAGTCCTGAAAAAAACATATCCATAATAGTCATGTTTTGAAAGAAAACATAGACAAGAAAAAAAAGACTCAAGAAAATAAAGAACATTAAAAAAAAAGTATGCTTCAATTTCTATTCAGATACCATCAGGTTTTTCTCTGGAGATGGATAGATTTTTCATCGTAAGTCCTTCAGAGTTGTCTTGGATTGTTATATTTCTGAGAATAGTAAGTCATTCATAGTCGATTATTTTACATCATTGCTGTTACTTTGTAAATAGTGTATTTCACTTTGTATCAGCCCATGCGTGTCTTTTCAGGTTTTTCTGAGAGCATGATTTCATATAGTGCAATGGTAGTACATCATAATCACATACCACAAATTATTCAGCCATTCCCCAATTGATGGGTTTCTCCTCAACTTTTAATTCTTTACCCCCTAAAAAGAGCTGCTATAAATATTTTTGTACAAATAGGTCCTTTTCCTTTTTACGTTTTTTTTTTGTCTTTTTTTTGTGATACAGACCTAGTAATGGTGTTCCTAAATCAAAGTGTGTTTATGGTTTTATAGCCCTTTGGGCATAGTTTCAAATTTCTTTCTATAATAGTTGAATCAGTTCACATCGACAGTGCATTAAAGGCTCATTTTTTCCCACATCCCCTCCAACATTTGTCATTGACCTTTTCTGTCCATTTAGCCAATCTAATAGATGTGAGGTAGTATCTCAGAATTGTTTTAATTTGCATTTCTCTGACCAATAGTGAGTTAGAACATTTTTTCATATGGTTATAGATAGCTTTGATCACTTCATCTGAAAACTAATTATATCTTTTGAGCATTTATCAATTGAGGAATGGCTCATATAAACTTGACTCAGTTCTCTTACACGTTTGAGAAATGAGGCCATTATTAGAGAAACTTACATTTCTTAGCGCAATCAATCAGGGAAAGTGGCAGACTATCTCAGAGAGGCATCACATGCTTTGGCATAGCCCTGGGTAGGAAGGCATCTTCCAACAGCCATATGTCCCCATGCTTCAACTCAGCCCTGTGTGGGCAGGAAAGCTCCAATGGCCTGACCTCTACTTGCTTCAGCACAGTCAGCATCTTCTAGCTGCCAGACCTCCAGGTGCTTCAGCATAGCCTGAGGAAAATTGTCATTCTCCGGGGGCCAGATGTCTATGTGCTTCAGTGTAGCCCTGAGGAAACATAGAAAAGCCATACCTGGCTTCAGCACAAACACCACCACTAGGACCCCAGCTTCTTACCAGGTAAGCTTTCAGAATCCTACAGTCTCCAGCTGCCTGCACCTGAGGACCCAGAACACAAAGCCAGTGACCATGACCACAGCCCTCAGTCTAAGAAGTTTGTGACAATGG
This sequence comes from Pseudochirops corinnae, assembly GCA_028646515.1. Classification (NCBI taxonomy): domain Eukaryota; kingdom Metazoa; phylum Chordata; class Mammalia; order Diprotodontia; family Pseudocheiridae; genus Pseudochirops; species Pseudochirops corinnae. Next base: position 254,034,666 of record CM053587.1, read on the forward strand.
CCCCTGTGCTCCAGCAGGAGAACTCAACTTTAAAAGCCAGCAGAAAAGGCAAATAAGATGAGCAAAAAGCAAAAAAGGACCTTGAGTTTTTATTGTAACAGGGAAGATCAAAACACAAACTCAGAAGGGGACAGCATTGTCAATATACCTGAATCTGAAATCCCAAGGGGAACAGGCTCAAAAAGCCTTCTTGGAACAGTTCAAGAAGAATTTTAAAAGTCAAGTAAGAGAGATAGAAGAAAAATTGGAAAAAGAAATGAGAGGTATGCAAGAGAGAGTTATTAGCTTGGAAAAGGAAAGACAAAAATTCACTGAAGAAAACAATTCCTTAAAAATTAGAATTGGCCAAATGCAAAAAGAGGTACAAAAGCTGGCTGAAGAAAACAATTCCTTAAAAATAAGAATTGGGCAAGTAGAAGCTAATGACTCTATAAGACATCAAGAATTAGTCAAACAAAATGAAAAGAATGAAAAATAGAAGAAAATATAAAATACCTCATTGGAAAAACAACTGAACTGGAAAATAGATACAGGAGAGATAATTTAATAATTATTGGACTACTTGAAAGCCACGATACAAAAAAAAAAAACAAACAAAACAAACCCAAACCTGGACATCTTTCAGGAAATTATTATGGAAAACTGCCATGCTGTCCTTTAACCAGAGGGTAAGATAGTTATTGAAAGAACCCACCAAACCTCCTGAAAAGATCTCCAAATGAAAATTCCAAGGAATACTGTAACCAAATTCTAGAATTAACAAGTCATGTAGAAAATATTTCAAGCGGCCAGAAAGAATCTAAACATTCTGGAACCACAATCAGGATTATACAGGATTTAGCAACTTCTGGATTGATGTTTTGGAGAGCCTGGAATATGATATTCCAAAGTCAAAGGAACTTGGATTAAAACCAAAAATTAACTATCCAGCAAAACTGAGCATAATCTTTCAGGGAAGGAGGTAGATATTAAATGAAATAGGGGACTTTATACCATTTCTGATGAAAAAAAAAACAGAGTTGAACAGAAAATTCAATCTTTAAATGTAGAACTCAAGAGAAGCATAAAAAGGTAAACAAGAAAGAAAACAACAGAATGTTTTTCAATAAGGTTAAACTGTTTACATCTATGCACAGAAATATACTTGTAATTCTTGAGAAATGTATCTTTATTAAAGCATTTAAAAGGGGCATATATAGACAGAAGGTATGGGTATTAGTTGAATTAGATGTGACGATAAAAATATTTAAGGGGTAAAAAAAGGATTGTACTGGGGAAGATAAAAGGGGGAGGCAGAATAGGGTAAATCACATAACATGAAGAGACACAAGGATCCATTATAGTAGAAGGAAAGAAGTGGATTTGTCATTGGATTTGTCATTGGATTTGCCTCATAGAGGGAATAATACACATTCAATTGGTTATAGAAATCTATCTTATTCTATAGGAAAGTAGGAGGAGAAAGATGAAAGAAAAAGGACGGGGTAGATAGAAGGCAGGGAAGAAGGGAGGGATGCAGTAGTAGGCAAAAGGAGAAAGAAAAGGGAGAGGGGAGAATAGAATGGATGAGAGATTAAAGGGGGTGGTGGTCAGAAGCAAAACACTGGATAGGAGGGAAATGGAGAAAGAAGAGAGGTGGGGAATAGGATGGAGAGAAAGATGCAGTTAGTAATCATGTGAATGGGATGAACTTTCCCATAAAATGGAAGCTGATAGAGTGGATTAAAAACCATAATCCCACAATATGTTGCTTACAAGAAAGACATTTGAAGCAGAGAGATACATTCAGAGTAACAAAAGCAAGGGTAGTGATCCTGGTGTCTGATGAAGCAAAATTAGATCTAATTAAAAGAGATAAGGAAGGAAACTACATCCTTTTAACGTCCCATAGACAATGAAGTAATATCCATACTAAACATATATCCACCAAGTGGAATAGTATCCAGATTCTTAGAGAAGAAGTTAAGTGAGTTACAGGAAGACACAGATAGCAAAACAATACTGGATGGGGACATCAACATCCCCCTCTCAAAACTACATAAATCTAACTAAAAATAAACAAGAAAGAAGTTTGGGAGGTGAATAGAGCTTTAGAAAAGTTAGCTATGGTAGACCTCTGGAAAAAACTGAATGGGAATAGAAAGGAATATAACTTTTTCTCAGTGGTACATGGTGCCTATAGAAAAATTGACCATGTACTAAGCCATGCAAATCTCCCAAACCAATGCAGAAAGACAGTGATATTAAATGCATCCTTTTCAAATCATGATATAATAAAAATTGCATGTAATAAAGAGCCATGGAAAGACAAAATAGAAATTAATTGGAAACTAAATAATCTCATCCTAAAGAATGAGTGGGCCAAACAACAAATCCTAGAAACAATAATTTCATCCAAGAGAATGACAATAATGAGAAAACATAACAAAACTTATGGGATGCAGCCAAAGAAGTGTTTAAGGGGCATTTTATATCTCACAATGCTTACATAAATAAAACAGAGAAAGGAGATCAGTGAATTGGCCATACAACTGAAAAAGCTAGAAAAAAAAATTAAAATCCTCAATTAAATACCAGATCAGAAATTCTGAAAATCAAAAGAGAGATGAATAAGCTGAAATTAAGAAAACTATTGAACTAATAAATAAAACTAAGAACTGGTTTTATGAATAAAACCAATAAAATAGAAAAAAAATGTGGTTAATTTGATTAAAAAGAGGAAAGAAGAAAACCATATTACCAGTACAAAAAATAAAAATGGTGAATTCACCACCAGTGAAGGAGAAATTAAAACAATAATTAGGAGCTATTTTGTCCAACTGTATTTTAGTAAATCTAACAATCTAAGGGAAATGGATGAATATTTAGAAAAAAAAGATATATACATAGCCCAGATTAACAGAAGAAATAGAACATTTAACCCAATTCAGAAAAAGAAATTGAACAAGACATCAATGAACCCCCTAAGAAAAAAATCTCCAGGCAGGGCTGGATGGATTTACAAGTCAGTTCTATCAAACATTTAAAGAACAATTAATTTTGATATTATATAAACTATTTGGAAAAAAAATAGGTGGAGTCCTACCAAATTGTTTTTAAGATGCAAATATAGTACTGATACCTAAACTTTGAACAACCAAAACAGAAAGAAAATTATAGACCAATTTCTCTAATGAATATTGATGCAAAAGCAATGTCCCCAAGGTATACAATGAATACCATAAGCATTAATGTCAATAGATTAGAGCACTTCTCTAAGTGTGAACAAGTGCTAAATTGGAGGGAAGTTGAGCCAACACATGGTTAGCAACAGTGGAACTGAAAAGGAGTGGGCAGCTTTCAAAGATTTGGTGTACAGAACTACATTAGATAATTTGGATCAGAGTACTCACAATACCAAGACTGGTTTGACAAAAATGGTAGAGAAATTCAGAAACTGCTAAATGAAAAACAAGAACTTAACAAAGTTTACCTGCAGAATATTTTATATGTCTCTAATAAGGCAGCATTTATTTCTATCAAAAGTACCAGCAAAGCTTGGAAAGATGCAGAATTCTTGGCCCAGTAAGAAGACAAATGAAATTCGGTTTTATGCTGACAGTAACAATCTAAAGCACTTTTGTGATGTCCTAATAGCTATTTATGGGTCAAAGACCTATGGTGCATCTCAGCTACTTAGTGTTGAAGGAGCCACATTGAGTAGTGATAAGGTCATGACTGTGGAGAGATGGGTTGAATATTTCTGTAATGTCATCAACAGACATTATCAATCAATGTTGACACTGTTGACCATTTACCCTAGGTGGAAGTCAATCCCTCCCTAGCTGAAGTTCTAAATGAAGAAGAGGTTTTGAATGCCACTAGGCTCCTTTCATGTGGCAAAGCATCTGGTGCTGATTCTGTTCCAGCTGAGATTTACAAGGTAGGGGGTTCATTGCTCATACCAAAGCTGACTGAAATTTTCTGGATTATGTGGCAAGAGGAGAATATCCCCTAGGAGTTCAAGGATGCCTCCATTGTCCGTCTCTACAAAAGGTAAAGGGAATAGATTGTTCGGTGACAATCACAGGGGACTCTCTATCTTAGTCATTGCTGGTAAGATCCTTGCCAGAGTCCTCCTTAATAGGCTCAGCCTTCAACTAGAAGATGGTCATCTACCTGAGAGCCAGTGTGATTTCAGAAAGAACTGAGAAACAGTTGAAATGGTGTTTGCTGCCTGACAACTCCAGGAGAAATGCTAGGAGCAAAACAGAAGTCTGTACACAACATTTGTAAATCTGACCAGGACCTTTGATACTGTCAGTCGTGAGGGCTTATGGAAAATTATGTCAAAATTGGTTGCCCTGGGAAGTTTCTTAGTATTATACTTTAATTTCATGACAGTATGCTTCCCTAGATTCTGGATAATGGGCAATGCTCTCATACTTTCCCAGGTACCAATGGAGTGAAATAAGGCTGTGTGCTTGCCCCCATCACTTTTAGCATGATGTTTTCAGCTATGTTGTCATATGCTATGTTGTCAGATGCCTTCAGTGAGGACAAACATGGCATCAGGGTCAGATACCAAACTGGTGGTAAATTCTTCAACTTGAAAAGGCTACAAGTCAAGATCAAAGTGGAGTGAGTGTTGGTGCATGATATTTTTGTTAACAGATAGTTGTCTACTGAATGCAACCTCTGAAGCTGAAATGCAATGAAGTATAAATTGATTCTCTCTATTTGTGATAATTCTGGCCTAATAATTAACACCAAGAAAACATAGATGCTCCATCACCCAGCACTACACTATATATGGAACAATCAGTTACAACAAAGGAAAACTTTTGAAAATGGTGGATAAGTTCACTTAATTTGGCAGTATACTTTTCAGGGATATACAAAAATATAAAAAGGTTGAAGCATGCATTGGCAGAGCTAGCTCAGTGTTTGGGAGACTCTGAAGGAAAGTATGGGAGAGAAGAGGTATTAGACTGTCTGCTGGGGGGTGGAGTCAAGATAGTGACATAAAAGCAGGAAAACTCCATGGCTCCCACTATAACCACCTCAAATACCAATAAAATATGACTCTAAACAAATTTTAGAGCTCCAGAACTCATAAAATGACAGAGAAACAAGGTTCCTGCTGAAGGCAGCCTGGCAGATAGATGGAAAGGGCTCATCATAGCATGCTGGGAGCAGAGCTCAGCCCCATGTGGTTTTCGCCTCAGGCCGTCCAGGAGAAGCCCAGTCTGGAGCTTTCAGGAGAGCGGATCACTGGCAGCTGTGGCGGTTTCCAGAATTACCAA
>CM053587.1:254040450-254062128 GCA_028646515.1 Pseudochirops corinnae
TTTTGATTTTAAAACACAGTTAAGACTACAGTTTTCTCAAAAAAAAGCAGGAAGGGAGAAAAAGGGAAATAACAGTAATTTCCACTATGTCAATTCTCTACAGAAGATTTCTAAATTCTTAGACAAGCATCATCTCCATAAATAGGTTAAGTACAAGAGCATAACCTCATGCTTAGATATAAGATGAATTAATCAGCTTCATGAAGACTGACATCCTTGTAAAATAAAATTGTTTAGGAGAGAAAAAGGACAAATCCCTTCCCCCTTTGCCTCCCTCCCCATAGAGATTGACTATCAGAATAAGGTAAGATAGTTTAATCCAGTTGTCTAGGTTTTCTTTTTCAATTTGGAAAATTATTAGCACACTTTCACCAAAAATGAAATATAATTATGCAAAGCAAAAAATCACTGGACTTTAGGAGTTAGGAAACCAGGACTTGAGTACCTACTCTGTCATTAACAAGCTGTGTGATCTTGCAAAATTTACTTGACCTCTCTTGGCTGAAGTTTCCTCCTCAATGAAAGGAGAGGAGTTGGACTGGATAACTTCTTAACCTCCTCCTAGGTCTGACATGCATGAAAAAAATGGCATTACTATATTGATAACTATGCAAAGAACAGGTCTAGAAAAATAACAGTATTTCCAATCTGTATCTCTGCAAGCTTCTTAGGAGGTCTTCTAAAGTTGTTAAACCTCAAATACATTATTCATTAGTCTCTAACAATAAATAGCTTCTTAATAACTCATGTCCATCTGGGGAGACTATCAGAATCTAGAGTAATGAAAGTATAAATAATACTTGAATTAATTTCAAATAGCCTTTAGTGAGTCAGATCAGGGTCACTTAGACTTAATTCTGGTCTTATGTTGTAATGTGTTATCTTGATGTAAAAAACTGGTCATGCTTTCAGAAGATCCCTATTTGCAGGCGGCTAGGTGGCGCAGTGAACAGAGCACCAGCCTTGGAGTCAGGAGGACCTGAATTCAAATCCAGCCTTAGACACTTAACACTTAACTAGCCTTGTGACCTTGGGCAAGTCACTGAACCCCAACTGCCCTGCCGTCCCCATTCCAAAAAGCAAAAAAAAAAAAAAAAAAAGATCCCTATTTCCCAACCCCCATATATCAGGGGGGCTCCCTGGTAAGACACTGACATTCTTCTCACTGTAAGTGATTTATTTGGAGGCTTAAGCCTCTTACAGATTGTCTCATCCCTTCTTTGATTCTTCCAAGGATCTTGTGAAATCATCAAAACCAGGTTCTTTCTTCCTCAAACAAATGTAATGCATGGGAAAGGTCAGCACAGTAATGAAGTAGAGATTTGGCTCTTTGGAAGAATTGCTAGCATTTATATAGTGCTTTTGAAGGTTTACAGAGCATTTTACACATATTATTATATACATATCATAACAATCATGTAAGGTAGGTGCTATTTTTATCCCTATTTTACAGATGAGGAAATTAAGAATAAGAGAAGTTATGTGCCTTGCCCAGGGTCACACAGCTAGTAAGTGTCTGAGATAGAATTTGAAGATCTTCTTGATTTGAGGCCCAGTGCTCTAAACACTGTGTCACCTAGCTGTCTATGCTTCCTTTACTGTCCCCGTGGAAAAGAAGAAAGATTGCTCTTTGTTGCAGGGGTGGAGCTGAAATTGAGTCAGATCAAGAAAAGCAAGTACTCTACCCAAAACCTTATAGAGAAGTTTTTGGTAGAACTGAAATTATAGATAAGTGATGTCAGTTTCATAGAAGATCCCTAACACACAGTGTTGTAAAAGTAAAGACAAGGCAATCTGTCAGTAACCAGCATTTCCTGAGGATATTCCCCCCATACCATTGTGAGATGAAACACAATTAGATAACTTATTCCAGGCTCCAGAAGACTACGATATCATTGGGAATACAGAAAATGCCCATGTGAAAAACTGAACACAATTGCAAAGGAGAGAGTGTACAGATAGATATAATAACAATAGTAATAATGAGCATTATTATTAATATTAAAACTGGTCATCTTTAGACTATAGAAAAAAAGATTCATCCATCCTCAAGTAATTGAAAGGTTATCATGGAGAAGAGGGAAAAGGCTTGATCTTTTCACCCCTACAAGGCAGTGATTCTGCCTTGGGTATAAGTTTGCAAAAAAGCCAGTTTAGGGTAGATGTCAGGAACAACTTCCTAACAATTAGAGCTAATTAAAGATACAGTAAGCTGACTCAGCAAGTGGTTGCTTCCACATGCCTGAGTCTTTAAGTTAAGGTTGAATGGTCGTTTAGGGATATGTGTTTTATGAGTTGTCTGATTTCTCCACTAATAGGGCAGTTTTTAAGAAGCAAGAGTTCCTATGATACTGACTTTTCACTTATCTTTAATTTCAGTTCTTCCAAGTTTACTAGAACTTGGGGTTCGATAAGGGCATTCCAAGGAGGGGCTGCCAAACTTAGTCCCAATCTTGATGAGTGACTCATGGACTAAATAAAGGAGGGGTGGGAGTTCCCTGATGCTAGGGCACAGGGTTGAGACCCATAGTCCTGGTGTTTGTGTCCTGAATGACTGACACTTACCACAACACACACTCACACCATGGTCCAGAGGCAAACAGCACAAGTCAGGGTAAAGAAGGAGGTGACCTTGGGGAGCAACTCAGTGGGGCTCTAGGTAATGCCTATGGTGAAGGGCAGAGTTTCCACTATCACGTGTCAAATAGTACATGGCCCTGAACTCAAAGGTATAAGCTTTTGATTGGAGGGAGACTACAATGGGATTTTATGGCTTTCCTATAGGTAGGATTCAAGTCCTATCAGGGATAATATGCTAGGGTGTAGGTTCCTGTGGCTGGTTCCTGGGTTGGTCAGACTAGGCATTTCCTAAGGGGGCCTAATGGCTGAGGCATTCTTCCTCACTCATTTGCTTGACCATCTCTCAGGTGAATAGAGTATCTTCACTTTGCTGGTCACCAAGGAGGCTTATTATAGCCTCCCAGAAGAGCATTGTGACTGTAGAAACAGGCAGGCCATGGACTAAGTATAAGAGGAAGTACAAGTAGGACTGAGAGTCATGCATGTCTTTGGGTGCACATACCATTCACAGTCTGCTAGCATCAAAGGATCCCATAAACATTGCATACATTACAGTATGTTTTTAGTGTGGACTCCTTCATGTATGGGTTGAACTAGCTAACCACTGAGATTCCCCCCAGTTCTAAAAATTCCCTGGTTCTAAAATAACATCTATAAAATGGAGCATCTAAATTCTAAAGAGGCATCAACTGGAGGTTCCTTTCCATTTCAGGGAATCCCTAGGCATAATGGAGAAGCCTGTACAGCACTGTAGTTTAAATGAGCAAACGTTTCTAAAGTACTCTGCAAAACCCTAAGTCAGTGGTTCTGAACCTTCCTAATGCCGTGACCCTTTAATACTGGTATGTGGCCGTATCTGCATGTGGGTGGACCCGCCTGGAGAGGGATAGAGGAGCAACGTCTCACGTCCTAAGACCATTGGAAATATGTGTTTTCCAATGGTCTTAGGCGACCCCTGTGGCCCCTGTGAAAGGATCTTTTGACCCCCAAATGGGTCACAACCCACAGGTTGAGAACTCCTGCCCTAAGGTGTCTCATCAATGTGATTGTTATGGTTGTTGTTATTTTTGCATGAGCTACGCAGATGAGTAGAGGACTTTTTCAGACAGAAATGAGAAAACCTTGGGAGCTCTCCCTTCAAGATCTGAATACACTTCTAGGTTTTGATGATACTGATTTGTTGTTGTTGTTATTGATGATTAAACCTGTGAGTTGATTAGGGCAAAGAACTCCCAGAGTGGAAATTCCCATTCACAAATGTAGCTCTAAAACTCATCTTCAGCTTCTAAGGGCTCTCAGATGTTAAGTAATTTACCCATGGTTACACAATTTTTCAACCCTAGTCTTCCTTCCAAATCCAGTCCTCTAGCCATTGTCTTCTATGCCAGTGGCCTCTAACTCTTGAAGTAAACCCGGTCACACATGTCAATTATCCCTAAGCTGTCCTGTCTTCATCACTTACACCTAAAAGTGGAAATCTTTATGCCTTTTAGATCACAAAAGAAATCAAAGGTAAGCTTTCAGTTCAGAGGTTTTCAGTTATGTCTGATTCTTTATGATCCCATTTTGGGTTTTCTTAGCAAGGATACTGGAGAGTTTTGCCATTTTCTTCTTCAGCTCATTTTACAGATGAAGTAATTGAGACAAACAGGATTTAGGTCACATAGCTGCTAAATGTCTAAGGCCAGATTTAAACCCAGAAAGACTAATTTTCTGGCTCCAGGTCCAGCAATCTATCTACTGTGCCACCTAGTTGCCCAGAGGTGGGTTTAAATAAAAGTAAAATGATGAGTGAATCAAAGGTATATTGAGGAGGGGGAAGGGAGAAGTCACCTAGCCAGTCTCCAAGCTGCACATGTATGCATAGTGATTAGAAGAATTAAATGGATCGAATGACTGACAATTTTTCTCATGTTTCAGGCTTGCGGTCACTGGGAATGACACTCACCCAGTGTTATGAAGAGGTTGGCCTGCTGCTCCTATTTCTCTCCGTGGGCATTTCAATATTTTCAACTGTGGAGTATTTTGCTGAGCAAAGCATGCCAGGCACAACCTTCACCAGTGTGCCTTGTGCATGGTGGTGGGCAACAACATCCATGACTACTGTGGGGTATGGTGACATTAGGCCAGATACCACCACGGGCAAAATCGTGGCCTTTGTGTGTATACTGTCAGGGATACTTGTTTTGGCCTTGCCTATAGCTATTATTAATGATCGCTTTTCTGCCTGCTATTTCACTCTGAAACTGAAGGAAGCAGCCATTCGACAGCGTGAAGCCTTGAAGAAACTGACAAAGAATATAGCCACTGACTCCTATATCAGTGTTAACTTGAGAGATGTTTATGCCCGAAGTATTATGGAAATGCTCCGATTGAAAGGCAGAGAAAGAGCAAGTACTAGAAGCAGTGGGGGAGACGACTTCTGGTTTTAAATTCACTTCCAGTGTATTTTTAAAAAGCTTGTATGTAATTGGCAAGGTTAATGAAGTATTGATGTATCTGTCTGCTAATGTTAAGATGATTATCTTGTAGCACTCACTATTTTCATTTCTTCAACTTGTTCCTTGATGTATCAGAATATTTTATCTCCCCAAAGGCAAAGAAAAATATTCAGGGTGACACTAAAGCTATTTTTCATTTTTGGATTTCAAAACAGCCAAAGCAATTAATACATCAAAATGGAATCATTCCAATGACAAACGTATGGCAGGCTTTTAATGTGCAGGGACAAAACTATGACATGGAGAGCATTAGGGAAGTGATTATGCCTTCAAGCTCAATCTATAAAGGAAAGGTAATTAAGAAAAAAATTTCAGAACACAAAAAGATGGGTAAAAGTTTACATCCAAATAGATTACCTTTTTTTTACTCAATTACATTACCCTAGGAAAGAAATTTCTTTGTTAATTAGTAAAAGACTGTTGCTAATATACCCATACTCACGGAATCAATCCCAGAATGGACCAATTAGCTTTGAACTAAGAAAATGTTGGGTTTTTTTGCAGATCATCCATTCTCATAAAATGCCCTGATTAAATAACTAGGATGGATAACAAATGAGATGGGCAAGCGACTCAGAAATTTACTGTAATATGTCATCCTTGCTTGGGGGTTGAAGGTGGGGGAAAGGGACAGTGACATAGGGGCAGGTATGTGGATTGAAAACTACTTACAATGCAGTATTAGGGTTCAGCTGACAGCTTTCCCACCTTAAGGAATAGAGTCCTTTTATCCTGACAATTGGTAGAGTAACTCTTACTGGTTCACTACAAGCGATATAATTACTAAGGCAGTTTGCTTGATAGTATCACAAGTAGATTGTATATTCTAGGGGTGCCTGGTTGACTGTGGATGTCTTTGATTTCTTCTTTGATTCAGTGAATATTTGAGGATTACATCATGAACAAATTACAAATTCAGAATTTTAATTATTAAATGACCTTATATCAGTCAACGAAAAGCGTATATTTAATTAACTCAGTAGACTCAGTAGTCATTTATTTATTCCATTATATTCTGTACATTTCTCTCAGTGTCCAGCAAATTTTCTATTAAAGTTTCAAGGCTGACTGAAAGGCAAGAAAAATCAATCATCCATCTTGAGAATTAACAGTACTTGGTCTGTCTTATTATAGCGTTAATGTCCAATACTATCAAGTTATTAGGCAGAAGAATCAATAAAATAAAATCCATTGTCATAGGGATAAGGATGAACTTATCATTTCATCAATATAGAGAACTCCCAGGTGAGGAAGCTCCCTCTACCACTGCAATCATCACCTTCTCTGCAATTTATTATAATCTTAGTTGCCTAGAGCACTGAGAGATTGTTATTTCCTCTGAGTCACAAAAGCATTATGGTTAGAGACAGGACATAAACCTAGGCCAGCTCTCTAACCACAATACCACTCCGTGTTAAATGAGATCTATGAAGATTTCATATAAATGTCATACCTCTTCATTAATCCTGAATCCATGGAATTAATTCTAAGGTAGAAGAACATATATTTGCTTCTTAAAACAATATTAATTTCTAGAGATCTGGTACCATGATAAATTATTATTTTTCCCTAAGAAATTAAGTCACTATGCTAGGTAGCATAGTGAATAGAGCACCGGCCTTGGAGTCAGGAGGACCTGAGTTCAAATCCGGCCTGAGACACTTAACACTTATTAGCCATGTGACCTTGGGCAAGTCACTTAACACCAATTGGCCTCCCCTCCTCCAAAAAAACAAGAAAATAAATCAGGCTTTAAACTAACAAATTTTAAATAATAATCATTTTAAACTAGCAAGGAGATTTTACAATAGAAGTGTAACATTTGTCAAAGTTATACTGGTTTTCTGGCCTATTTTTCTATATCCAAAACTTTTATATTCAGGATTTGTGCTTGTATAACATGGCCAAAAACTAAAATTAATTACAACAGAAAGGAACCAGTGTCATATCCAGAGCATAGAAATAACAATAAGAAAGTCTAGATAACGTATTTTGAAGCTCTAACAAGGTATTCTACATCTCTAAGAAGATGATTCTCAGAGTTATTTATCCAGACTTAATGAATTAAAGAAAAGAAAAATAAAATGGTTTCTCCTAACCACCAGTCTTGCATCTCCAACTGACTCTTTGACATCTTGAACATGAAGTTCCCATAGGCACCTCACACTCAGCATGTCTAAAACTGGATTATCTTCCCTCCCCAACACCCCCTCTTCCTAACTCTTCCCTTTTCTCCTCTGACACTTCCACTCCACTGATGCAGGCCCTCATCACTTCACACCTGGACTACTGTAATAGCCTTGTGGTTGGTCTCACTGCCTCTCCCTACTTCAATCCATCCTCTACTCAGCTGTCAAATTGGTCTTCCTAAAGTGCAGGTCTGACCACATCACCCCTTCTATTCATATACTTCCAGTGGTTCCCTATTGTTCACAGGATCAAATATAAAATCTTCTCTTTGGCTTTTAAAGCCTCTCATAACCTGGTCCCTTTTTACCTTTCAAGTTTTCTTATACCTTACTTCCCTCCATGCACTTATGGATACAGTGAATTTGGCTTCCTTGCTCTTCCTCACACAAGACATTCCATCTCCTGACTATGCATTGCCACTGGCTGATCCATACACCTGAAATTCTCTCTCCTCATCTCTTCTCCTTGGCTTCTCTGGCTTCCTTCAAGTTTTAGCTAAAATCTCCCATTCTACAAGAAGTCTTCCCTGGTCTCCCTTAACGCTAATGTGTTCCCCCTGATTATCTCCAATTTACCTTGTATATATCTTGTTGGCACATATTACTTTGCATGGCATCTTCCCCATTAGACTTTGTACTCTTTGAGACCAGAGACTCTCTTTGAATGCCTTGCTTGTAATACAGGCACATTATAGATGTTTAATAATTTTTTCTTGACTATTCTGGCAATAAACTACTCAATTTCATTTCATTTAGATAAGCATTTACTAAATGTTGTTATGTGCAAGGCACTGGTGATATGAAGGCAGAAACAAAAGTCTTTCCTCAAGGGCAACATATACATTTACATAATTATATGCACATATATACTTATCTGCTTTCACAATGCTTCCCACCAGTAAAATATGTTCCTTAAGGGCAGAAACTGTTTTGTTTCTGTATATCACCTCCTACACTATATAGCTACATTCATACACACACACACATTTTATATACCCTTACTTTCTTTAAAGATATGTATAACTAAGAAGAGAGAAAGAGAGAGATGTATAACTAGAGGCATCAGGAAGGCCTTCATGTAGGAGCTGATATTTTTGCTTCTCTTTAAAGACAGTTGGGGATTCTGGGAGGTAGGATATGGAGGAAGTATGTGTAAACCAGTCTAGCAAAATAGGCTAGATCAAGGTTGTATGCGTCTTTTATTGCCATGGCTGGGGCGGGGGAGGGGGGGAAGGATTATATTTTATCCTAGAGACAACAGGGAACCACTGAAATATCTTTTGTATTATAATACATCATAAAACTTGCAAGTCTTTTGCAAATTACTTATTCTTCTGAATTACTTTTCAATAAATTTATTACCCTGCAAAATGCATCTATTAATGCTAGTTCAGATATGCCTTTAATATCTCTTCTTTAATTCTGAATCAGATCCACAAAAATATTGGCTATGTCACTTGGGCAGGGCAGGGTATGCAGTATATCCTCTTAGGTATTCTCTGTCTATTCCTCCCCTCAAAATGTTCATTATCCTTTTTGACCAAATTTATGCCTAGAGAAAGAATACAAGACAGAGACAATTTTAAACATGGGTGTATATTTGGTGTCTGGGCCAGCTAGGTAGTGGATAGAGTGTTGGGCCTGGAGTCAGGAAGACTTTTCTTTCTGAGTTCAAATCTGATCTCAGACACTTACTAGGTGTGTGATCCTGCACAAGTCACTTAACCTTGTTTGCCTCAGTTCCTCATCAGTAAAATGGATTGGAATGGGGAAAACCATTCTAATATCTTTGTTAAGGAAACCTCAAATGAAGTCATGAAGAGTTGGAAAGACTAAAAGGAAGGAACAATAACAACAAGTGATGATTGAAAATTTCTATGAGACAAGAGTTTCCGAGTAATTATAACCAATTTCATTGACTACATCTAGAAAGCAGTCAACAAAACAAGCTCATTGCCCCCTCCATAAGCAAAGAGAGAAAGTGTCTGTTGAACCTTCAATGTTTATAGTCTTTTGAAAAGGGTGTGCACCTGGGGATGGAAATCAACTCTGATTGGTTAACAGGTAATGAGAAAATGAATATTATAATAAGAGGTTTGTTTATTCCAATGAGGGTTTGAGGTACATGACACTGAGCACCCTAATCTTGATCAAAGAGATTTATCAACTTCCATATCACTGACTGTCAAAAGGGAGAATTCACATTTTTCCAGACCTGTCTGAGTAAATACAATGAGTAGAAATCTACCCACTAGCCTAAACTTAGAATTTCTTTAATGTCTTTGATTGGATCTTAGCTTTCCTGGCTGGGTAAGTCTTTGAGCAAGATTTCCCACATGGGTTGATTTCTGGATGAGGAGTAGAAAAGAAGAAAAACCTTGGTCCTAATTCAAAAGTTAGTTTTTAAACAAATGAGAAATAATAATTTCTCTCAAACAACAATCATTGCATCCACTGTCAGAACTCTTTTGAGGGATGTGTCCTTAAACTGAATGTATATAGTACATACCATACCATGTGGCTCTGGGTTCACACTTACATGTCAGGAACAGTCCTGACTTGGAACTCTCTGATTAGTTTGTGATTCTTCTGTCCCTACAGCCTTTATATGATGGAAGATCCCTTTGCCCCTGTGACACAGTTGTTAGTTGCACCCTGGAATTTCCATTTTTAAGAACAGACCAGCCATATTCACTCTTACTCCTCTGTCCCTGTTCCTACTCCTGACTTTTCTCATGACTTTTTCTCTGCCATGTCCTAGCAGCTTTCTCACATTAGAAACTGCCTTGCAACTATGCTCTTCAAGACCCCCAGTTTTCTCTGCCTTTTTATTCCTTTTTATATGTGTCTTTCTTTCTAGAGTTATAAGATATTCCAAGGGCAGAAATCGTCTTTCTTTTGCTTCTATTTCTATCTCGAGCGTATATAGTACCCAGCACAGAGCTAGTGCTTACTAAATATTTGTTGACTTTAAAAAGAAATCAAAGGCATTATTTCCTAGACACAAGAAAGCTGACTGGTCCCTGACTCAATGAACTGAAGAACACTTAGAGATGTGATTTTTTTTCACTACCAAAGCAAAAGGAATTATTCACAAGAATATTCTGCATTTGTACAAATACTCTATGGAGTGGGGCAGGGAGGGGGGATCATATTGCTATTTACATATATATATGTATAAAATATAAATATATATGTATGTATGTATGTATGTATTTATGTATGTATGTAGTGTTTTCTGACAAGGTTCACATTAGTCATATTTATGTTAATTAGTAACATTGTTAACCTTATACTTCAGCATAAAAAATTTTTAAATATTCTGTCCCTTCACATGGACACAGATTATTCCCTGGGAGGAGAAGGAATCTATAACTTATCTAGGTCATGACTTTAGGCCAGTCACCACAGCCTAGTTTTGGTTCCAGTGTCCGAACTATATCCTGTTGACCTCAAAGAGTTAAATGTCCTTTCCAGCTTGCTGTGTGTTACCCTCAGGGAATAATTCTGATGAGTGGAAAAAGGCTGCTCCACTATTATTGTGTATTCATGCAAATTCAAATAAGTTATCTGGGAGTGATTTGAAAGGACTTTCTTATGTTGCTTCCCAGGATCTGCTACAATATCTTTATCTTACAGGATCCTATCATTGATTTTTTTTTTAACTTCTGATAAGCATAAATAGCAGTATGATATGCAGGTCATGTTTCAGACTTGGCCAAGGCTGTGACCTGTCTTAGATATTTGGCAATGGAAAGTATCATCTGGGAGACACTTGATTGCTTAATCACAGTTTCTAATCCATAGAACTACAAGTATTTATGAAGGGACTATTCTATGATCCATACTGTGCTGAACATTTAGGAAATTTTTTTTTCTAGAAAGTATATGGCATTATCCCTGATCTTAAGGAGTTTTAAATCATCTAAAATCAATGAGAAAAAAATTATTACACAAATAATAAGAAAACAGACATTGTGAGTCTCAAAGTCTAGATTCAAGTTCTATCTTAGATACATTTAGGCCATGTGACCTTGAGAACGTTATTTAATATCTCAAGTACCTCTAGGGAGCACTCTCTAGGAATAAAAATTACAAACAATTGCAGAGAGAGACAGATAGAGACACAATAAGAGAGACAGAAACAGAGGCAGAAAGAACACAACAAACAAGTCGAACCCTGTTTGCCTCAATTTCCTCACCTGTAGAAATGAGCTGGAAAAGGAAATAGCAGACTACTCCAGTATCTTTCCAAGAAAACCCCAAATGGGGTCACAAAGGGTTAGACATAACTGAAATGACTGAACAAAAATTATGAGTCTACAAGTTCAGAAAAAAACAGCTCAATATGGACAATAATATTATAGAATTCAAGAATCTCGGAGATGAAAGGCACCTTAGAGGGCTTCTACTCTAACCTATACCTGAAAAAGAAGTACCTGGACCCTACTGTATCCTAAGATACCTTATTTGGAAGTAGTTCTGTCAGTAGACAAAGGCTAAGTGGAAAAGGTAGGATTTGACTTGGGTCTTCTAGTATAGTTAAAAATTAGACACCTGGGGCAGCTAAGGAGTCCCAATGAGTAGAGCACTGGTCCTGGAGTCAGGAGGACCTGAGTTTAAATATGACCTCAGACACTTAACACTTACTAGCCCTATGACCTGGGGCAAGTCACTTAACTCTAATTGCCCTGCCTTCCCCCGCTTCAAAAAGCAAAAAAAAAAAAAATAGACACATGATTAAGGATAATTCTAGTTGGACAGTGTAGCTTAGCAAAAGTAATGCTATTTCTAGCTGATAATATTGATAAACCTAAAATTTTACAGAACAAATCCTTTTATTACAGGGATTTGTTCTGTGAAGTTTGGATTTGGTCAAAGGGCTGTGCCTGAAGACCCAGAGGGCCACATATGGCCTCGAGGCTGCAGGTTCCCAACTGTGGGTCTAGAGCATTCATGTGAGAGGGAAAGATGTGTAACTTTGGTTTGAGAGATGGACAGCAAAATAGAAGCCAAGTAATCTCATACCAGCTAATTTAGGATGATTAAATTCAATTAATAAACAAAAATTTATTAAGAGCCTCACTTTGTGCCCAGTGCTAAGAATAAAAGCAAGAAAAAAAAAACCCTTTTACAACCTCAAAGAGCTTATATTCTATATGGAGAGATAATATGTATAATTTGTACAACTTTCCTTGGAAGGAAACTATGTTGAAAAAGCAGTGTGATACAGTGAAAAATGTGTGGAATTTGAAGTGAGGGCACTTTGGCTGGATTCTCAGCTATGCTCTTACCTTTGTCACTTGAGGAAGTCACTTAGTGTCTCTGAGTTTCAGCTCTTTGACTGCAAAATGAGGGGAGGGAATTAGACTAGAGCATCTCTAAGGTATCTCTCAGCTCTAAAACTATAATCTTTTAACCAGGAAATGGGAAACACAGCAGGTTCTTGTGGAGAAGATAAAAAATGGTATCTAAGGAAGATTAGGCAAAACAAGCTAATTTCTATCCCTTCCATTTCTGAACTGGGAGCACAGCTAAGGCTCTACTTAGTGTGATGCTGTTTCTAGATGATAATGTTGCTAAGCCTAAAGCAATGAAACATGCTTTCATGTTTATACAGGAAACATCTGTTCAGTCCAGATGTAGGATCACTGGTGTATATTAGCAGATACAGCTTTCATTAATAAAATGTGCTACAAATCTGTAGTAATAGACTAAATGATATTTAAAATTTATGATATCCCTTTCTTGTTCTATCAATGACTGTTAAAACTTCCTAAGAAATGTATCTTGTAGGTATAACAGCCATTCTTCAAAAAGGATATTAGATCTTGGGGGGAAGGGCCGTCAAAGTTGATGTAGAACTATTTTTTACATACAGAAATATAGTTTAAATTTATGTATACTTTCTAAACTAGTCTGTTGCATAATACCAAATGGCATATACTTTTAAACAGGCAACAACCCAATTAAGTAATACTCACAGACAATCTTCAAAGATAAAGTGAAATAAAAAATGGAAAAAAAATATACCTGGAAAATTCAGACTACAAAAATAAAAGTCTGGAGGAAAAGTGTGGGGGAGGAGATATTCTTGATTGATTTCCAACAATAGCCTACATACACAGATTCATCCTGCATGTGTACCAACATTCTTTATCAGCTTTCTAATAAGACAATCAAATCTGGCTTGATGAGCCACTTCAGTTTCCGTGCACTAGGCTAGTTTTCTAGAAACCCTGTCTTTATACATGTCTCCACCCTGCAACAAATGTTTTATCTTACAGTGGTCTATAATTATTATTGTCAACTAATACCAAATGCAGCTTGTGCAAAGAGAGACAGTTACAGTTGCTATGGAAACCATAGTCATTGTTAAACTCATTTAAACAGACCGTGCTTTAAATAAAAAAATAGCAACACCTTGACTACAAGTCATGACAAGAAGAAGAGCAAGATGATGATGATGATGATGACGATTATGACAACAAACCAACACCCCTAAGAGTGGAAAAGCAAAATTAAAAATGTATTTTTGTCCTTGGCTGCAGCTTTAGTTTCTTTGTTTCTATGGGCTAATTCTTTAAGCTATGATTTCTAGCCAAGAATTATTTCAATATGAAAAAGCCCTTGTATGTACACCAATAGGTTCTTCCATGTTCAAGACAGAATATTTAATTTTGAAAGAATGAGTGGGCAAAATATTTAACTTTTTCTGAGCGAATAAGTAGAAGTAGATCTGAGATGAATATATGAATCTATAATTATTCTGTTCCTGATTTTGAGAGAAATATTACATACTGTTTCCCACACACGTTACTGGAGAAAAAAATCCAGACCTCCAGAAACAAGTTTAATCAAGTCCAGAATCTTCAGAGTAAACACAAATAGATAATTTGATTTCAAAAGATTTGCTAAAGCATCACTTCCTTCAGTTTCCTTAGACTCAAACTTTTGTTCAGTTAAGAATGTGAATAGAGTGTAGTTTATAAGCCAATTAGAAAAAAAAAATCACCTTGCTCTGTCATTGCTGACATATTCCTATCTATGTTCAAGAATTGTTTCTCAAACAATGAAAGGCTTCAGCACTTTGTACTCTTTCAAGATATAGCAACAAAGATATATTTTTCTGAAAGGATTAACTGGACAAGGTGGACATGGATGAAAGTTCTGATACAAACTTAAAAAACATGTTAATAATAATTGGCATTTACCTAGCATTTCAAAGTTTACATAGTACTCCTCTCACACCAGTCTTGTGGGGGAAGTATTATAATATCACTAGCCCTATTAAACAAATTTGGAAACTGAAGTTCAAAGGGATTAAATGACTCATTCAGAGTCCCTAAACTAGTATGTATTGAAGGTGGGATCCTAATCCAGGTATTCTTACTTCAGAACTAGCATTCTTTCCAGCATGTTATGCTGCCTCTCCTCATAAATGTAGTTCACAATATTAGACTTTTAGAGCTGGAAGGGACTTTAGAGGCCATCAGGTTTCTATTTTTCATAGGCCGCTCATTTTACAGATGAGGAAACAGATCTCAAGAGGTTAAATAACTTGTCCAACTATTAAATGTCAGAGACAGGAGTTAAGTAAACCCAGGTCTTCATGATTTCAAGTCAAGCACTATACTCACCATACAATGCTGTCTAACTGGGGGTTCTGAACTATTGTGGTTATATTGATAAGGTTTTATCTGTTATAATGTCCATTAAATAGAAGAGAAAGATACCTAAGGGCCATTACATTGCTTGTGGTAACAGAATGTGATTCATTCAAGTCTCCCAGACCCCATATGAGAAAGGAAGGAAAACAGGGTGTAGACATGTGAGGCTAGGTGACGAAGCCTAAATAAGATTCAATTCTACCCCTTCCAAAAAGAAGGAAAGAAAGTATCTGACTCTTTCATAGATCACAAATTAGATCATTTTAGATGATTTACATTTAGATTTAGGGCACAGGTGAGGGACAGTTGGTATTGCCTAACAAAGGTTAGCAGAGATAATGCATTAATTCTCAAAGTACACAGTTTCGGATATTTTTGTTGTTCAATCACTTTGACCCATGTTTGACTCTTTGTGAACCCATTTGGGTTTTCTCGACAAAAATGATGGAATGATTTGCAATTTCCTTCTCCAGCTTATTGGACAGATGAAGAAACTGAGGCAAACAAGGTTAAGTGACTTGCCCAGAGTCACACTGCTAGTAAGTCTCTGAGGCCAGATTTGAATTCAGGAAGATGAGGCTTTCTGTCCCCAGTCTCTCTATCCACTGTGCCACCTAGCTGCCAATAGAAAAAAACATTCCCAATTCCATACACTTTTCACTGTATCACACTGTTTTCTCTACCTAGTTTCCTTCCAAGGAATACTGTACAGGTTACAAATACGATCTCTCCATATAGAATGTAAGCTCTTTGAGGTTATGAAATGTTTTTGTTTTGGTTTTATTCTTAGCACCTGGCACAAAGTGAAGCTTTTAATAAATTCTTGTTGACTAATTTAATTCAACAATCCTAAATTAGCTGGCCTAGCTTACCTGGCCTCCCTTTTGTTGTCCATCTCTCAAATCAAGGCTGTATATCTCTTCCTTTCACTCAGCTAGTAAATGTTTGAGACCAGATTTGAAATCAGAAAGATGAGTCTTCCTGACTCCAGGCAGATATTCTATCCACTGCAGCACTGTTCAGGATATACTAGATGTCAAATTATACCTCTTAAATATAACATTCAGTATCTGAATAATAAAGGATTTCCTTTCTAATTACAACCTTCATTCCTTAATGAAATTCGTGGCAAAGGTGCTCTCACAACTAGATGTGAAGAAATTTGGTATAAAAACAACTTAAGCTAAGTGCTTTTTCAAGGAGCTGAATGAAGATAGATGCTTTACAGTATTGCAGATGTCATGTGAGTCTTTACACTTAGTAGGCCCTCAGTAAATGTTACTAAATAGATGGATGTCCAAAAATCCAAAGGTTATTATTTTCCTTGGTGGTAGAAACAAGTTTAAATCAGGTAGTTGAAGCCAAACTATAAAGAGGCTCCCTCAGCTGTGACAATGTGCACCTCTCACCAGACCTACATAAGGACTGTGGTGATAAAAGTGGTGATAGACTACATTTTTCCTTCCCATGTCTTCCTCTTCCACCCCCAGTTCTCTATAGAGTCGCTCTTCCCTACTGGACCCTTTCTTCACTAGGGCACAGGTGAGGGACAGAGACTGAACTGAAAAGAAACTGAGTTAAGCGTGGGAGTGAAGTACTTCAACCTTAAAAACAGCTTATCTGACATAAAACTTAACTAGCAAAAATGGATGATGAAGCTATTAACACAGAAAAATGCTTCATATTATCATTAGTCACTAGTTTCATTGTCACTCAAAGTTAGGTGGTTTTTACATAGAAATTATTGAAATTTTTTAAAGTTCAAAACTAGGGCAACTCATTACTTATGCATGGGTCTTCTGTTGTCACAAGAGGTTCTCACTTGGGGGATCTTTATTCTGTTACTTCATAAAATCAACCTGATGTGAAAACAGACATTGGCAAACTGGAACATGTCCAGATGAGTGCAACCAGGATGAGGAGGGCACTGAATGCCATGTCATAAGAACTGATTGAATGAACCAAAGATATTTAGCCTGGAGAAGGAGATGACTTGAGGGAATTCCTGGCATAGAGAGACAGCCAGTAAAAGTGTCTGGAGTCAAGAGATGCAGTCTTGTATGAGAAACAAGGAATCCATTGTTACTGGATGGCAGAATTTATCAGGTGAATAAGATGTAGGAAGACTGAAAAGGTAGGAAAGGCCCCAATTGTGAAGGACTTTGAATGCCAAATATAAAATATACTTGATCCTGAAAGAACTAGGGAGTCAATGGAGTTTATTGAACTGAGTTATCTAAAAGTGAAAAAGGCTGTCTCCAAAGGTAGTGAGTTTCCCGTTGTTGGAGGTATTCAAGCCAGCTTCAAATGTATACAGTAAGATTTGGATGAAGGAAAGAAAACTATCATCAGCAAATGAAAATTAATCAGAGGGAGCTTTTATACAGCCATAAGCTGAAGCTCTGATAGTTGGCCTCCACTGAAGTTTCTAATTTATTTTTACCTTTTGACCCAATTTGATTAACTAATCTGAAAACAAGTGAGGTAAATTAAGTAATCTTATGTTTAGTACTTTAGATATCTGTGACTTAATGATACGTGAAACTGCTTTCCAAAGAGTATAGTGCTATACAAATGGTCATTCTTATAAATCTACATTATTATTCCAATGCGTCTTTGATCTAACCACTTCAGAAATTCCCTCCAATGACAAAGATAATCTATCTTTAATTTCTGTCAAATCCATCTTTGACTGACTATCCTATGAAATATAGGAGTTTGTATTTTATTCTGGAGGCAATAATGAATTAATGAAAATTCTTGAGAAAAACAGCAAAATAAATGCTCAAATATGCTTTAGAAAAAAGTGGCTTATAGATACCTCCAACACAGAATAGAAAGGGGGGAAAATAAAATGAGTTTTGTTTTGAAAATGATGAATTTCATTTGATTATGGGCTATTCAGTGGGAAATGTTCAATAATAGTTATTAATGTATTAGAACTCAATAGAAAGATTAAGGTTGGATTCTAGGGGTTAGAGATTCATCTGTATAGAGATGATAATTGAGAATAAGGCAAATGATGAGATCACTGATAAGGACATATCAAAGAAAAAATGTGGAGATATGTAACATCACAGCCTTGAAGGACACATACTGTTATGAACCAGAACATGATGATAATTCAGTAAAAGAAGATTTGAAAGAGTCATCAGATAAATGGGAGGAGAAAAGGAGAAAGCAGTTTCATGATAACTCAGAGAGGAGAGGGAAACCAGGAGGAACAAGGGTGTTAGACATTACAGAAAGGTCAAGATGAATGACTGAGACTAAGAAAAGATCATCAAATTTAGCACTTAAAGTATCACTGCTATTACTAACCTTGAAGAGAGCAGTATTAGTTGATGAGTAATGTCAGAAGCCAAATTGCAAGGAAGTTGATAAATGATTGGTTCCAGTAAAAGACAACATTAAAGAAAGAATATTCTCTTTCATGTTATATTTGACAATTCTAGAAATAACAGTCAATACAATGAGACAAAATTTTTAAAAAGGAATAAATATTGACAAAAATAATCTAAAATTTTCATTCTTTTCAAATGGTATAAGTTTCCTTAGAACACCACTGAGAATCTGCAAGGAAACTAAAGTAGCAGGATATAAATAAATCTATAAAATCACCAATAATAATAACAAATTCCAGGAGGAAATAACAGAAAGGAAATCCAATTAAAATAACTATAAAATACATAAAATATCTTGGAGTCAATCTATCAAGACACTTGAAACACACACACATACATTTCAACACCCTTTTTTTAAAAGAAATAACATAGGACTTAAATAATTTGAGATATATTCATTCCTCATGGGTCAGGAGCACCAATTTGATTTTTTTTTTTAATGAGAAAGCTGAAAAAAAAGAAAATGGTAAATGTTGGAGGGGTTACAAGAAAATAGGAAATTTTATGCATTACTGGTATAGGGATGAACTTACACAGCTGTTCTGAAAAGCAATTTGTCACTTGTTCCAAAATGTTACTAAATTTTGCATTACCATTCCAAGGGTAGGGGACCTGTGGCCTTGAGGCCACATGTGGCTTTCTAGGTCCTTGGTTATAGCCTATTGACTGAGTCCAAGCTTTACAGAACAAATTCTTTCATTAAAGGGATTTGTTCTACGAAGTTTGGATTCTTTCAGAGGGTCACATTTGGGGACCTAAAGGGCCAATTAATTGTAGTGCTCCAATTAATGTAGTGCTCAATCATGATTCCTAAGAACCAGTAATAAAGAATGTTACCCACTTCCTGACCATTAGTTGATGGATACAGAAAGAGGCATGTTTTTGGACATGGTAAGGATGGCAATTTGTTTTGCTTGACTATATATATATTTGTTATGAGGGTTTTGGCTTTTTTTTTTAATGAAAATGAAGTAGATAATAGAGAATAAATACTTCTTAATTGAAAAATTAAACAATTAAATACCTCAATTTAAAAATAAAAACCAAGAAATAGAAAATGTTGAGCTTTTTTGTACACACAAGTCTTACCTATCTTTGATCTCATCAGGCTACATGGTAGATAGTGATATCACTGTCAAGGGGTATGGAAAGTTTGTTGCTTTTAAGTGCATAATTCAAAATTAATTTCCAGAATTATACCTTTCCACAGCTTCACAAAGAGTGTATTAGTATTCCTGACCTTCAGTAGTTCCTTCAGCAATTTTCAATTTCCTCTCTTATCAGCCTTGTCAATTTAACTGGTATGAGTGAGTCCTGAGTTGTATTGATATGCATTTCTCTGTTTATTAGTGACTTGAAGCAATTTTTTTAAAAAACATAGTTGGTCATAACTTGAATTTTTTGCTTTGAAAACTTTTTACTTTTATATATTGGAAAATGGTTCATGTTTTTTTCTATATTCCTAGCAATTCCCTATAGATCGTGGATATCAGGCCTTTCAGAGAAATTGGCTGCAAAGATATTTCTGATAACTTTTTCCTTCTAATTTTAAATTAATTTATTTGGTTTGTATAAGTCTTTTTTATTTTATATAATCAAAATTGTCCATTACATTTCTTATGTTTATCTCTATTCCTTGTTTTATCAAGAACTCTTTTCCTATCCATGATTATTTTTTTAAATCTAATTCCATTTTTCTCTAATTTATTTAATTATTTTTAAAAAATATTTATGTCATGTATCTGTTTGGAGATTTTTGTAGTGTATAGCATCAGATGGTGTTTCAAACCTAATTTCTAACAGATTCCTTTACAGGTTTCTTGGAAGTTTTCACAAAATAAGTTATTCTGAACCAAGTAATTGATTTTCCTATATTTTATTTATTTTTATGCCACCATGTTTGTTTGCTTCATACTCTTGTGTACCTCATCTTTTCCATTGACCAACTTTTCTATTTTTCAACCAGTGTCAAATGATTTTGATCAGTGCTGTGTTGTATACTTTGAGATCTAGTACTGCTAAGCCCTCCTTATTTTTTCTATGTCTTGAGATTCTTTATTTTTTGCTTTTCCAAATATATTTTAATTTTTTTCTAGTGATGAGTTACTGTTATTATCATTGTTGTTTTTCCTCCACAAAAGTGCTACTCAGTGACAAAAAGGGAATGAAGTAAACACAGTATTCTCAAGGGATATATACACACATATGTAATCTGAGGTCCAAACTCCATTGGTCCCGGTATCTGCATGAGAGGTACAGTCTTGATCTCCATCAATGAAGAAAGAGTCTTATACCACTCAATATTTATATACATGCATAGACACATGTACACACACAGAAAACATAAAAAGAAGTTAAATAGGAGACAATTAGAGGGGGAAAGCACTAGTAATTGAGGGTGTTATAAAAGGCTACCTGTTGAAAGTTGTACTTAAGCTGAGCTCTGAACAAAGAGTGGAAATCTATGAGGGGACAGTGAGAAGGGAGTGTATTCTAGGTATGGGACAAACAATGAGCAGACAAGAGATAGAAAGCTATGTGTGAAAAGCAGGGGGATGTTCTATTTAGCTGGATGGCAGAGTGGGGGAGAAGAAGTAATGTAGAATGAGGCTGGAAAGATACAATGGGCCCGGTTGTAAAAGGCTTTAAAAGCTAGATGTTTATATGTATGCACCACGGAATTTTAAAAAATCTCCTGATAAAAATGCTTATTATCAATACAAAGGGAAAATATCAAGTGGGTACAATACTTGAATATTAACTCTGTGTTAAGGAAAAAGAGAAGTCAGTCTGAGGGATCAACATTGAGAGAAGAAACTTAAATGTGACAGGTGCTGAATGGGAATCACTCATTCAGATAAGTGTGCCTTTCCCACAGGAATGGTATCAAAGGTTATGCATTATGCACAGCTGATGAAATTACAAAACACAACGCTACCATCAAAAGGAAACAGATGATGCTGTTTATAGAATGAGATCAGACATTATAATCACATACACTGAACAAAACCTCCACTAAACAGATGCATTTTATGTGTGGAATCTAGAATAATTGAATCTAAGGGACTCTAAAATTCCCTGTTTAGAACATTTTAGTTAAACTAACAAAACACATTTTTCTATATGTAAAGAAGCAAGTCATATAGCACTGAAATAAAGAAACAGATAAAATATTTGATTAGAGAAAATAATTAACATGGGGCAGAGCCAAGATGGCGGCATAGCAACAGCAACATATCACAGCTCTCACATAGCCACCCCAAAATACCCATAAAATAGGACTCTAAACCAATCCTAGAACTCCAAAACGCACACAAAGATACTTCCCACTAAA
>CM053587.1:254062628-254082317 GCA_028646515.1 Pseudochirops corinnae
TTACATTCTCAACTTTGCTATGTAGGCCCTTGTACTAACTTTACATGTTTGCATTACTTATCTCTACCTCTTACAAGCTCTTTAAATTTAATTCTTCAATTAAAACTTTCAATTTAAGTGTTATCTTCTGTGTCAGATCTTTCCTTATCCTCCCATCTAATAATGCCTCCCCATCAAAGAATGACTTTATTATCTATTTTGCATATATTTTTACATTTCTGTGTTGTTTCCCCTCATAGAGTAAAAACTCCTTGGATGAAGTGACTGGTTCATTTTCATCTTTGTCTTCATTTAATCCTGTGCTTAGCCTAGTACCTAGCATATAGCATGTGATTAGTTAATGATTTCGTATTGGCAGATGTTGTATATGTTGCTTTCTTCTGTGGAATGTAAGCTCTGTGAGGGAGGGACAAGATTTTTTCATTTTTGTGTTTGTACTCCAGGGCCTACCCGAGGGCCTCGCACAAAATAGATGCTTAATAGACACTTGTCTATTGATTGATTAAATAATTGATTAAATATGACATCTATCGCTACATTAGGGCCTTAGGAAAGAGGGAAACACATATCCACTGGAATGCTACATATTTTGTTCAGATACATAATACATTTTCTTCTTCATTTTAATGATTGTTTCAAGCACTTAAAACCAATGGTAGTTTTAAAAAGCATCAATGAAGTGTGAATACCTGTGGAATGTCTGCCCAGTTTTAGCATGCGCAGAGCCCTGAGCAGCCTCAAAACCTGCACGATGCGCCCAACGTTTTCCAGCTCTTGTGTGGTCTCACTTTCACTCAGGCTCTCCACCAACAGAGTGATGTAGAAGGGGAGGATGGCCAGGAGGTCAATGATGTTTGCCA
Organism: Pseudochirops corinnae; assembly: GCA_028646515.1. Lineage (NCBI taxonomy): Eukaryota > Metazoa > Chordata > Mammalia > Diprotodontia > Pseudocheiridae > Pseudochirops > Pseudochirops corinnae. The sequence continues at coordinate 254,063,489 of CM053587.1, forward strand.
CCTTCCTTAAGAAGCCACACCTGTTCCTCACACAGAGTAAGCGCAGGGCAAACTCCCCTGTGAACCAAGTAATGCATAGGTACTCCAGGGCCTCCAATAACTGCATGTCCAACCAGCTTGGCTCAGATGACATCAGGGCCATGTTGGCAATGGACACGACCACAAAGATGATGGATATGATACCAAAGATCCTGGCAGCTGTGGAAGACCCTGGTTTTTCCAAAATGTCCCAGAGCTTCTGTCGGGTAGTAGGGCAAAGCCCTTGAGAAAAGTCCTGGTCACTCTCTTGTTGACTCTCCTGGTCTTCAGTATCATCCTTGAAGTCTAAGGTCTCACTCAACTCCTTCCTTTTCAAGTACCTTTCCAAAAGAATAATATGATCATTAGACATTATTAAAATATCATTAAACATAATGGCCTTAGTACTAGTGGCACTTTTAAAAATCTGTTCAAGAACCATAGTAGAAGAAAGACCATTTGGACCAGCACTTGGAAATCCTGAATCTCAGTTCTATCATTTAGTAGCTTTGGGTGAATATGTTTAATAGACAATTAGAAATATTGAACTCTAGAGAAGAGGGGTAAAGGTGGAGATATAAAAATGAGGGTTATTTTCATAGAAATGATCACTGATGTCATGGGAGTGGATGATACAAATGGGAGAGAGAATATATAGAAAGAAGAGATACAAGGACATAACTTTAGGGAACATCAATATGAAAAAGTGGGAGAAGGATAAGGCTGAAACAAAAGAGAAAGAAAAGAAGCAGTCAGAAAGGAGAAGCATGACAGTACAGTATGATGGAAGCCAAAGGGAAAGTGTACCAAAATACACTCAACAGTGGCAAGTGCTACAGATAGGTCAAGGAGAATAAGGACAGAACAAAGAATGTGAGATTTAATTTTACTTCAGGTACTGTGCATTTGAAAGTTGGAAGGGACCTTTGGGGTCACCTAATTCGATGCTATCAAACTTAAATAGAAATGGGGTCCCCCATGGGCTGCATATTGATTTAGTTTTAAAATGTAATGTAATCTACATTTTATTGTATTTTCTTCATTTTGTTAAATATTTCTCAACATTTTATTCTGGTTTGGGTCTATTTAGGAATGATGTGGGCCACATGTGGTCTGAGAGTCATGTGTTTTATTTTTGATCTAGTTAATACAGTAAATAGTTACTAAGCAGTCTATCATGTGATAGACATTATCTGTGTATATACACGTCTATACATGTGTACACATCTACACATATATATGGGAATACATATATGAGTATCTATAGGATGTATGTATGTATACACACACATTATATGTGTGTATACATATATATATGATAATTTGGAAATAATTTCGGGGAAGGTACTAACATTAAGGAGGACCTGGAAATATTTCTTTTAGAATGCAGAATTTTAGCTGAAATTTAAAGAAAGCCAAGAAAACCAGAAGGTGGAGGTGAGGAGGGAGAGAATTCCAGTCATGGGTGACAGCCAGTGAAAATACACAGATGGTGTCGTGAGATCAAGCGTCTTGTATAAAGATTGTCAAAGATAGTCAGTGGGTCATGGAGTACATGAAGGAAAGACTAGAAAAGTACAAACAGGCCAGAATATAAAGGACTTTAAAAACCAAAGAGAGGATTTTATACTTTTTCCTAGATGTAATAAGGAGTCACCTTTGTTTAATGAATAGTGGGTAGGATCATATGGTCACACCTGTATTTTAAGAAAAATTTCCTTGATAGCTGAATGGAGGATGGTCTGATGTGATCAGAGGGAAACTTGAGGTGTAGAGGTCACCCCCAAAGTTTACTGCAACAGTTGAGGTGTGAGGTGAAGAGGGACTGTAACAAGGTGGTGGTAGTGTCAGAGAAGAGGAGTGGTAATATATGAGAGATTTTGTAAAGATGAATTGGAAACAAATCTTATATGGGGTGTGCAAAAGTATCAGAAATAGAGTATGAGGCAGTTGTAAACTTGGGTGATTAGGAGGATGATGGTGCCCTCAACAGTAGTAGTTAAATTAGGAAGATGAGAGGTTTTGAGGGAAAACAAATGAGTTCACTTTTGTACATGTTGGGTTTAAGACATTTATGTGACACCCAGCTGGAGATGCTCAATAGGAAGTTGAAGATTTAAGATTGGAGGTTATCAGGAAGATTAGTTCTGAGTAAATAGATCTGAGAATTATGAGCATAGAGATAATTCAATCCATGGGAATTGATAAGATCATCAAGTAAAATAGTATAGAAGGAGAAGATAAAAGGGCCCAGGATAGAGGCCTTGGGGATGCCTACCACTAGGGGTTCTAATCTAGATGATGACCTTGCAAAGGCTGAATTGAGAAGAAGCATACTCTCAGACAGGAGAGCCTGGAAAGAATAGTTCCAGAAAAACCTAGAAAGAAGAGAGTATTAAAAAAAGGATGATTGATAATATCAAAGACTGAAGAAAGATCAAGAAGGATGAGGACTGAGAAAAGGTCATTAGATTTGGCAATTAAGAGATCATTGGAGAGAGCAGTTTCAGTTGACTGATGAGTCAGAATCTTACATAGTTAAGAAAAGAGAGGAAAAGAAGTGAAGGAACCATTTGTATAGACTAGAGGGCCTCCACCAAGAATTTAATCATGACATGGAGGAGAGATAATGGACTTAGAAAAAGAATCAGTAAGTCATCATCTTCAATGCCTGGAAGGTACTTCCTTCTCACCTTTGCCTCTTAGAATCTCTGTTTTCCTTCAGTGCTCAGCTCAAGTGCTGTTCCTTCTTGAAGCCTTTCCTGATCTCTCCAGCTGCTAGTAACTTCCACCCCTCCTAATCCCATGAAATTACGTATTTATTTTGTTGTATAGTTATTATATGTGTACATGTTTTCTCTTTGATAAACTATAGCTCTTTGAGGGCAAGGATTAATTAAAATATTATATATATATACATATTATACATATATACATGCATATATGTCTACATAAATATGCACACATCTCTATTTATTGGTATCTATAAAACCCAAGTGCTTAGCCCCATGTCTGGCCCATGGTAGATACTTATTTATTAATGATTTAATGGTTGCCTTTACACCATTCTTTCTCATATGTGTGTGTGTATGTATGTGTGTGTATATAATCTTTTTTCTTACAAGAAGTCATTCAGAAACAAACCAATGTTTTTATTAGAAGAAAAGGATTCTTTGAATTACTAAAATGCAATATGAATAATAGCATCTTCCCCATCACCCAGATTCATGACTGACTTTTTCTCCTCTCATTTACCCACATAGTTACTACCCAACACTGCTGATTCTGCTTTGGCACATCTCTTGTGTTTATCTCCTCCATTCTAGTGCAGCCTTAATTATCTCAATCCTGACTTTCTTTCATTTAGACTATTATGATCTATTAGTATATAATATTATATATTAGTTTAGGACGCTTTGACCATCTAGGTAAGAAGAGATGAAGGCCTGGACTAAAGTGGATACACCAGCATGAGTGAATAAGGAATGGATACAAATGATGTCCCCAAAATGGAATGTATATTAAAATATGGATTGTAATAATTGGTCTTCCTGTTTCTAGTCAATTGCCTTTACAATGTATCCTTCACCCTCTGACCTTAGCAATCTTCCTAATGTACTGTTCTGATTATGTCACTCTTCCAAAAAACTTCAGCAATTTCCTATTACTCATCAAATAAAGTAAAATCTCCCAATCTAGGCATTCAAAGCCCTCTACAATCTACAGTTTTCCTTGCCCACTTCCTCATCCTTCAGTGATAAAAGTGATACTTTACTCCTTAATTTTTCCCCTTAGTTTGAAGCTTTCCTCTCCTCACTATATGATGTTTTCAGTAATCACCTTTGTATCATAATTATTTGTGTACTTTTCCTTTCTACCATTAGATTGTTAGTTCTTTTGGAGCGATATCTGTGTAGGATCCATTTATGTATACTCAGGGGCTAGCAATGTCTTTTAAATGGCAGATGCTTAATCAACATTTGTCAAATGAAATTTAATCATGAACACTCACATATTTATATCACTTCAATTACAAAGTGCTTTCCTGTCAACAACCTTGTAAAATAGGTGGTATAAGTATTATCTCCATGTTAAAGAGAAGGAAACTGAGGCCTGGAGATACTGGATGACTGGTCCACCATTACACAGCTTGGGTTAAAGACTGATGAACCCAGGTCCCCAGACTCCACATTTAGAAGCTGTAGGCTGATATCCCACCTTAGAAACTATCAGTGTGAACCTGAGTCTGATTTTCCTTATTTCTAAGATGTGGATAATAATATCATGTACCTCCCAGGCTCTTGTTGTGAAGATCAAATGAGTCAAAGCCTGTGTGTGTGTGTGTGTGTGTGTGTGTGTGTGTGTGTGTGTGTGTGTGTGTGTGTGTGTGTAGATAGGACTGAATCTATTATTTCACTTTATTTGCCATATGGCTGTGGGCAGGTCACTTCACTCTTACCTAGTAGCCTTATCTGTGAAATGGAGATAATTAATTTTACTACCTCTTTCACAGGGTTGATGGTGGGAAAGTTTTTAAGTCGCCAAATATGTAAACTGTGTGCTATTATTTGCAAAGCGATCATCAAAATCCTCTACTTTTTCATTGTCTAGGAACTGACTTTCCATCTTCTTCCAGATCATTCTGAAATGACCTCTTGGTGCTCAGTTCCCCCCCCCCCCCCAAGTTTTTCATATTCAATCCTCCCCATTTTGTTTTATTTTTTGTTACTCAATTTTATTTTATTTTTACTTCCAAATCCAATCCTTCCTATTTTAACTTGTGAAAATAATACAGTACAAAAAAATCAGATATCAAAAATTAGGCACACCTGTTGAAGGACTTTCTCTTACCTATACATGCCCTCTGAAGGAAACTCAGAGGCTATCAAATCCAGCTCTTTCATTTTACATGTGAGGAAACTGAGGCCAGAGAAGTTACGTAACTTCAACAAGACCACATAATCTCACATGGGGAATTCATTTCATCCGACTCCTCCCTCCATTTCTCCAAACTGCCTCCCAAACTTAAAGACAGACAAAGCCGGCAGGACTCCACCAACACTATAGTTCTCGTTTTACCCCTGACTGATAGCCTCTTTCCCCAAAGTGCCCTCAGCCATTCTGATAAATGCATTGTGAGCCACCCACTAGCCTCTCCTTTCTCGGCATCCTTAGGCCCACGTTGGGTGCTTGCCCCTTCTCCGTAGGATACCTGTCTCTACAGCAGGAGTCGATGCTCAGCTCGTCGATACCCCAATACTGGATCTCCTGAAGAAAGGAGAGCGCGCACAGCTGCTCCATAACGTGCAGCCGGCCAGTGCGGTAGTAGTGTAGGATGTAGCGGAAAGCTTGAGAGCTCCTGTCGAAGAAGTACTCATTGTCCACCAGGTTTGCATCGTCGCAGAGCTCCAGGGTGCTGGAGGCGGCCGCCAGGGTGCCGGGATGGCGGCAGGACGCCACCACCACGGCCAGCTTGCCCAGTCGCGTGTGCGGGAAGCAGGACAGCGCTTGCTGGGACAGGACGAAGCGGCTGCCGCCCACATTAACCGTGAAGCTGTCCCCCAGAGCCAAGGGCTCTCCTTCGCCCTCGCTGCAAAAGACACTGGATTCTAAGGAGATCAGGGAGCCGCTGCTCAGCGGTGTCTCATTGGCTGCCCCAGAAGCTAGAGACCGGCAGTTGAAAGGCGCCTCCATCCTTGCCACCTGGTCCTGTGGACATGACAGAGTTTAAGGAGCAGAGCGGGCCCCGGTGGGAGGCGGGGGATGGGTGGCGGTGGCGCCGAGAGAACTGGCAGCGGGTGCTTAGGGAACCGCCAGGAGGGGAGACAAGCAGCTTCCTGCTCGCTCGGCTTTCCTCTCCACCCCCTGCTTTCCCTCTTAGGAGACAAATGCACTGAACCAGGGGGATCTAAGAATGCCAGCCTAGTGGGGGGCAAGAGTCAGAGTGAGCAGAAAGGAAGAATCACCTAAATGAGAATCGGGCAAGTCAGAATACGGGCTGTATGCCAGGCTAGATTTTTTTTTTTAATCAAGATTTCGTTTAATGCCAAGGTCCGTCCCGTCCCCACGCCCATCTTCTGTGACTGATCCTTCCCAACCTACCAGGGAGGACCTGCCTTTAAGAGGAGTGACAAACGCGTGTGAATTGACTCGACAACTCGGGTGGGGTTGGGAAGGTGGAGGGAAGCTGGAGGTGGAGAGATGCAGAAAAAAGTAAGGGGTGGGATGGAGGTGGGAGTGTGGGACTGCTCTTCTCTTTCCTTCCAGTGCCCTAAATAAAAGGGTAAGAATGGGCCTTTCTTCAGCCCTTTCCAACTAATAGATTTTTGTTTGTTCTGTTTTGGGTTGTGACAATAAAAAAAAAAAGCTTTCTGGAAAGTGGATGGGAGAGGGCGGTGGATAGGGTAGGCACCATTAAGCAGGGTAATTCAATTATTAGTTCAATCCAATTCTAGTCTACTTTTCCTCTCCTGGATTTTGACCCCTGCTTGCGAAATACCGGCAAGTTTCGTGAGAGCCCATTATCTTTTTCACCTGGAAAGCCGCTAGTAGTTTGGGGTTTCCAGTGAATAACTCACGCGGTCCCCTTATACTGGGGGTGGGGGGTGGGGGAGCTTTACTTTTGGGCACTTGTGACATTCCCCTAAAAGTTGCTGGATGAGCTTCCCTAGGAGTTGGACAGAGACCGAAAGAACTAGCTCTCTGGATAAATGAAGGCAAAAGGAATATTAACCTAAGTCGGGTGCCTAAGGCAGTTTAAAGAATGACGGAGCGTTATTAAAGGTGGAGAGGAACTCTGCTCTACAAAATGAAAGACTAATTTGGTGCCTGGGATGTTTTGTTCTGTTGGTACCGCTCTGGGGGCCTGACCTACGGACAGGAACGTCTTCTGGTGACTTACCGGTGCTCCCGTTAGCTGCTGCTCCGTTGCACATCTAGGCTGGGCACAACAGCTGCAGCTTTGGAGGAAGCTGCTCTGATCTGTTACTGAGACTTCATTCGTCCCTCTTAGCGCCTGTCAGGAGAAGAGGATATTCGGGTAATGATTTAAATGACCAAGGAGGCGTGGCACATGGCTCCAGCTCATAAATCGAGCATGTGCCCTCAAAGCCTCTTTTGCCTACCTCCGCCTTCCAGTTGTTGGGGGAGCTTTACCGCCTCCAGCCTAGCTTTTGACAGTGCTGTTCTGTAGAGCCCTACTCAGCAGTCAACCAGCCTTCTAGCACTGAGAGCAGGCAGTGAAAAGTGAACAGGAGGGGAAGGGGGAGGTGTGGAAAGAGGAGGGAACTAAAAGCCTGGAGACACTGACAATTATATTTATTTTGAAGACAGTTAACACTTAAAGTATTAATTTTCATTCCCTTTTTTCTTTGCCCCTACAAATGCTCTAGGTAAAAGTTCTCCTCCAGTCTTCAAATAATCATGCCAGTCAGGAGTTAGATAATTATATCTCCTGTGTTGTGGCCCTGGATCATGTTTTTAATATCTTGCAAAAATTCATCCTTCTTCATTCTGCAGTGTCCCTAAGGTTTTCCGAGAAAGAGAGAATATCTTTTCTTGTCTCCTTTCCCTCCTAAGAAGATGCACAAAAATAAATCAGAGGCAACAAAGTACCATTTTTTGGCAGAGCTTGAGGGTGGAGGAGGAGGACGTAGGATGAAGTTGTTGGGTTTTTTTTCTTCCTGTGAGAATAAATAACCAATTCCAGAAAAAAAAAAAGTTTTTTTTTTTTTTAATATGCTGGGTTAAGGTTAGTCTGAAAGCCATCCATTTATTCAAACTATTACCAACTCCTAATTTTTTCCCCACTTTTACTCATTAAGATTTAAGAAATAAATCCACAAGGATTCTTCTGTGAAAGAAAGGAGTAGACTATGCAAAACATACTGTCACAGTGGGAAGCCTTCTCCTGACTGAATCTTAAAGATTGTAATGTGAAGAACTGAAATTTAAGCTGATAAACATGGTATTAACTATTACATAAAAGTGATTAATGGCAAACATTCCCTAAACAATAAATTATAGTCCAAATGATTGTTATTCCCTTCATGGTGGTCACCCTAGAACATCTAACACTTATTCTTATGATACTGACATTAAACAGGAACTTTTTGGAGCTGCTCTGAAGGAATTGCTGTCCAAGACTGTGGTAGGGTTATCTTTATTAATTTCAAAGGTGTTAAACCTTCATCTTTTGAAGAGTTCATTTTGGGGAAATGACAAAAGCTATTTGGTACCAGATCTGCTAAACGATGAGGATAATCAAGCTAAAATTCTTCCTTGAATTTCCATGTTTCTTTTTCATAACCTTTTATTGTGCTGTTATTGCTGTACTTCATCTCAGTATTGTAAAAACAAGCCAAGCATTTATTAAGCACCTACTGTGTGAGAGGCACTATGCTAGGTGAGAGATACAAAGTAAAAAGAAATATAATAGTCTCTACCTGCAAGTTGCTTAACATTTTACTGCAGAAGTGGTGGGGGAATGTAAGGAGTCTATGTGTGTTGATATATATGTGTATACATGCATACATACATATATGTGTGTGTAAATATATAGAGAAGATAATTTGGGGGGGGGGATTGGAAGAACACTAATCGCTTTGGGGATTAGGAAAGGCTACTTGTAGGAGAGGCCATGAGTTGATTCTTGAAGGAACCTAAAGTTTCTAAGAGAGGGAGGCAATAAGGGAGAGCATTTCAAGTATGGTGGACAGCCCTGCAAAGGCATGAAGGTGGGAGGTAGAATGCCATGTTTAGACAATAGAAGTTAGCCACCTTGCTTTCTCATGTAGAGTACATAAAGAGGAAAATAGCATGGCAGCTGAAGTAGACGACACAAATTGTGAAGGTTTTTGAATGCCAAATGAAGAAATTTGAATGCCAAGCAAATTATTTTATCAGAGCAGCAATAAAGAAACACCAAAGCTTCTTGGGCAAGTGGGTAACATAGCATCATAGATTTAGAATTGGAACAGACCCCATAGGTCATCATGGCTCTCATTTTACAGAGCAGAAAACTGAAGTGACTTGTCTGAGGAAACATAGGAAATAAGCAGAAAAGCTCAGACTTGAATGCAGATAGTCAGGTGGTATAGGGCACTGGACTTGGAGAGAGGAAGATCTGACTTTGATTCCTGCTCAGGCATTTAAAGCTGTATGACTCTGTAAGTTGCTTAACCTCTGTCAGCCTCAGTTTTTTCGTTTGTGAAATGATAATAACAATAGCACGAAATGGGGCGGCTAGGTGGCACAGCAAATAGAGTACCAGCCCTGAAGTCAGGAGGACCAGAGTTCAAATCTGACCTCAGACACTTAACACTAGCCATGTGACCTTGGGCAAGTCACTTAACCCCAATTGCCCTGCCTCACCCCCTTCCAAAAAGCAAAAAAACAAGAAAAACAATAGTGTGTACCTCACAAGGTTGTTGTGAGGATCAAATGAAATATCTGGAAAGTATTTTCAAACTTTAAAACACTGTATAAATATTAGTTTTTTCTCACTATGTCTTGTTTTATGAGAATCACTTTGAGAGTTGTACGGAATATGAATTGGAGAGGATGGAGACTGAATATGGGAAATTCAAATAGGAGACAATTATAACAGTGAAAGAAAGAGCTAATGAGAAATTGAACTTTGAACTAAGGTAGTTGTGTTGTGAGTAGAGTGGGTGATAGAGAGATATTTGGGAGACAGAATAAGCAAGATTTGTCAAGTAATTGATGGAGGGGTAAAGGCGAGTGAAGAATCAAGAAAGACTCAAGAGTTTTAAACTTGGGTAACTGACAGGATTGTAAATTCTAGAGGCTATATAGTGTTTTATTCATCTTGCCTTCTCACAGAAGTTAACACGGTGTTTTATGCATAGTATGCCCTCATGTATTTTGTTCAATGAATGAAAAAAATGATAAACAGAAAATTAATGAAGCTAATTTTCTTTTGTAGATCATAAACTAACTCATCATGAATACATTTGTTCATCTTTTGTAAGAAGGCAAAGCAATTTTGTTTCCCAGAATAGAACTGTACATTGTGTACAGGAGGAAGAAACATATTTTGAAATTGATTTTTACCATGGCTACTTTCTGGCAATTAAATTTTCTCCTCCATTCATGTATACCTATACCACATCAATGTTTTTATAATAAAAATTGAAGTCCTAAGATTGAAGAGTCATGGCTATGATAACAGTTTCTATAAAAAATATCTGGAATGGGGGCATGACCTCATAATGAGTCAATGGTGTGTCATGGAAACAATAAAGTTAGGTAGCAGTGAAAGTCCTCGTCTCCAGAGCAAAGGAGTTTTGTTATACTCTGCACTGATTAGGTAACATTTGGAATATTGTGTTCTGTCCTGGGTATACCCTACCTTTGAGGATGCACTTAAGATACAGAAGAGAAGAGATAGAAGAGTGAGGAAAGTAAGGGATACAACATATGAGGATAGACTGAAGGAACTAGAAATGCTTTGTCTGGAGAAAAGAAGATTGAGGGGGCTCATGATAGTTGCCTTCAAGTATCTGAAGGATCATCATGTGGAGAAGAGAGTAGATTTGTCCTATTTTCCCTTAGGGAGAAGAAACAGGAGCAATAGATAGAAGGTACAAAGAGAGAAATTTAAGCTTGATGCCAGGTAAAATTCCCAACAGTTAAAGCTGTCCAAAAGTGGAATTGATTGCTTTGAAAGAAGGTAGGTTCCTCCATTATGAAAACTTTGAGTAAGTGGTGGATGACCACTTATAGAGTATATTGTAACAGAGACTTATTGTTTTGCATGAGTCAGACTAAAGAGACACTGACATCCCTTCTAAATCTGAAATTCTATGATTCTGAAAGAGCCTTGTTTTACTTTATGACAAAAAATAAGAGTAGAAACAACATATAAAAGTTGAAGAAAAGCAGGGTATATTTTAGTCTAAGAGTACTCGTTATCAAATAATATTTAAAAGATTATAGCTTTTGAATCTTTCTTCCAAGATCTGCAGTCTTACCATCTGAAAATTTTGCCAGCTACGACTGTATCTCCATTACTGTGCTTTCAACTCTCACCTCCATTCAGTCGATTCCCGAATCCCCAGTCCTGACCTCTCTCTTGATTTAAAATCCATATTTCCATATGTTCTATTGAATATCATTATCACCGGCATCTCAAAATCAGGATGTTCAAAGCTGAATAGTTAACCTTTCTCAAAGCTATTCCTACTTTTTTATTTTAATATTTATGTTATTCTTAAAATGCTAGTTGACATTTATATAGCACTCAAACATTTTGAAAGGGCGTGATAAGTATCCTTACAATAACCCTGTGAGGTAGAGACTGTGTCTTTTTCCGTTGTACATATAAGGAAACTGAGATTGAGAATCACTTAAGTGACTTGCCTAAGTTCATAAGTTTTTGAATCATGATTTGAATCTAAGTCTTCATGACTCTGAATATGGGCTCTATCCACTGCATAATGTTGCCTTTCCACCAGTCATTGTTACCACCACACAAAACCTGAATCATTTTTGCAACTCTCTCCTTTGTTTATGCCAAATTAAATACATCAGATATTCTCAAAGACTACTTTTAAATGACAAATAAATATAAAATGACTTTTTTAATCCAATAAATCCAGAATTTACAATGATTCGCATTCCATTTATACTAACAATTACTGAGTAATAGAATCAGATTTAGTGCTAGTACATTCTGAGAATTTTATAATATATGGGTATTGTCAAATATTTACCTTCACATTTAAGTATAAGTCCTTATTTACACTCTAGTTTGAAATTTAAATAGGATTTGAAATGACTGAATTTCTTTTGAAATTATTTTGTCATTGAAACTTTTTATTAATTTAACTCACCAAATGTTAAATACCCATTTTGTGCAAGGCACTAGATGTACAAAGACAAAAATGAAATAGTCACTATCTCTCTTCTATTGTAATGAAAGAAATTATATGAATTTACACAAAATGATATCTTTTAATCAAGTATCTGAGATTTTATTGTATTGTAAAATATTCAAGTTTTTATAATGCATGTGCTATATTTATTTGCATTTTCATTTGGTGCCTTGTTCTCTGGGCTCTGAAAGTCAGTTTGTGAGCAATTTCTCCAATGATGCCTTTGACATTTTCTATCCTGCATGTTTATGTGAGCAAAAAGAGGAAGAAGGGAAATATCAATCTTCTGCTTCTTTTTTTAAGGGAATATCTTAAAAGTCATTGCTGTGATGTCCCCAAAGATTTTTCTAACTAGTCATCCTGTATGTGTCCTCCAGATTCCAATATTCACCTACCATAAATGATAACTGTTCATCCATCATAAATGATCTCCAAAGTTTTGCTAAGAAGCAATTCACTATAGCAGCAGCCCTCAACCTGTGGGTTGCGACCCCTTTGGGGGTCAAACGACCCTTTCACAGGGGTCACCTAAGACCATCAGAAAACACAAATTTCCAATGGTCTTAGAAACCTGGACACTGCTCCTCTATCCATCTCCAGGCAGGTCTGTCCACATGCAGATACGCCCAAATACTCCCACATAGGAGTATTAAAGGGTCGCGGAAGGTTAGGAAGGTTGAGAACCACTGCACTATAGTATAAAATTTGATATGAGGTGGATATAGTTTGGATTTCTTCTACTATTTCCAGTAGTAAATATTCCAAAAAGTTCCAGTACTGAAAACACAGAAAGAAATTGGTATAGGATTATTTAATCTTTATGCCAGCAACCCTCTATTGATATAAAAGACCCAGGCATACTTTAGAATATTCTCATTTTCTCAGTTTTCTACACAGATGACCTCATAATTTTGGTACTTGTTAAACTTTGCTAGCCATGAGGCTCACAAAATTCAAAATACAAACTATTTTAAATTGTCAATTAATGGAAACAGAAAGGATTCACATCCAAATCCAGTGAAAGCACCAAAACAAAAACCCCCTAAATATCCACCTCTTTCTCCACAAGTGAACAACTTTCCTCCTCTCCATTTATATACTATTTCTTACTTATTGTATTATCTTCACTCCTCCCCAGATACCTCCTTTATCATGCCCCAACCATCTTCATCATGAAACTCAGGCTTCCAGTACAATTGGTCTTTACAGCCCTTTCTGTTGTAACTTTGGTACTTTGCTGTCTGACGATTTTGTCTTCCAAAAAGATGGTGATCTTCACTTTACGCAGTGGACCAGTTTACCAGTAATTGTTCTTTGTGGAGGAACCACTCTCCTTTCTACTTAATGTAGTTATAGCTCAACATGTCTCTGAACTGGAAATCCTCATTTATTTCAAAAACTTCTTTTGCACACCTGCATTCCACAAATCCTTTCCTCTTAAGGGACTCTGGGGAGAAACAGAAAACTCCCTTCTTGTACTGTTCAAAGAAGAATTCTTTTTTAAAAACTCCATGTTAGGACCATATGGGTCCTATTTTCAACATTATCTAGTGAATTGTGACATTCTAAGGAACACCCTCACTGTCTCCTCATTTTTCCTTACCATTCTCCATCTTTCTGGGGAGAAGATTATTTTGGTATCATTCAAATCACCTCAGGTAGTTTTAATAAAAGATTTCCAAAAAGAAAGGGAGAGGGGTGAAGCAAGCTCTTCCTGATGACCTGTGTGAGAATTGCTATAATCGTTTTACCAATAATATCATTTTGCCCTGTGGAACCTTAGTTATTGTATTTTGATGAAGCTGCATATTAGTGAGAATGGCCACCTTCTAATGTATACTTTTAAAAAATGAAAAAAAAAAAAGGAAATAGAAGATAAATTAACCATAGCAGATATTATACGTGAAGAGGTCAGATCAAATTAAACTTATGCATTGATTTGTTTTATTTTTTTCCCAGTCATTTGAATGGGTGGTTTGATTGGAATGGCTACCAAAAGGATTCAAAAGATACAAATCAGCTTATTATTGCATCATTGTGTAATTCTATAGCACAAGGATACTTTAATGTATTTTATTGGTTAGATCCATTAACCCTGGTGAACTTTAATTTTTATATGTGGGATTTTAGAAGCAGTGGAATTGAGAACACTAGCAAATGCTTTCTTCATCACTTTTTCAGGGAGCTGTTAACTGGGCTTAATATTGAATATGCATATTCCAATTATATCTCTCTCACCCAGACTTTACTGAAGTTTCATAGGCTGAGTCTTAGAGAGATTGAAATTGTGGCCTATGCATGCATAATTTATTAATATTAGAAGCCAAAAAAAATTCCTCTCTAGAGTGCCCTCTCTCCATAAGCCACTATTCTATTTTGAGGTCAGGTATATAGCAATTTTATAATTAGAGTCCTTTTAAAACATTAATCTCATATTATATCTTGGAGAAAACAGGTGACCTTTTGCCTTTTACAAGGTTGAGAAAAGAAGTAACAACAGAGTCATTTGCATCCTTACTCCTTAGTTTTTTCTGGTCCTGATGTATATCATTCATTCAGAGATCAGTTTAGAATTGAAAGAAAATTCTTCAATTAGTGGTTATTTATTGAGCAATTATGAAGCAAATTTTTGCAAAGAGGGGCAATTAAACTAGTCTGTTCCCTGTATAAGACAGTCTTCCTCCACTGTACTTTCATACAGATAGTTTTTCATGAATGGGATATACTCTTTCCTCACATTCATCTTGTAGAATTCCTTACTTCCTTCAAAATACAGCTCTGGTGCAATATTCTACAAATGTGTTTTTGGTTTTTTTGATCCTCAACTGCTCAATTCTGACATTACTTTAAATTGATTTATGTATACTTTATGTCTATTTACTCTTACATGTGTTGTAGTCTAGCAAAACCTCCTGCCTCCTTCCCCTTTTCTTCCCTCATTCCCACAGTGAGCTCCTGGAGTAGTAGTGCTACTTTTTTTTTTGTCTTTGTATTTCAGAGATCTGGAATGGTCAATGCCTTTCACATAAATTTAGATTAACAAATGTTTGTTTAATTAAATAAGAGGTATTCCAGTTATTAGTAAAAGGTACACTTATGGTCAAATTAGTGGGAAAAAAAAGATACAAACTTGAAAAGATCACAAGAGACACACCACAGTATAGGAACATTGTTCAATGATTAATACAGACAATAAGGGCTAGAGGAGTTCAGATGAAGAAGAGGTCACTTCCAGTTATGGTGGTCAACCTCTAGAAGCTTATAAAAGAGGTGAGAGCTAATACTGGCTAGAGTTTAGGGCTAGGACACACCTACAGAACCATAAACAGATCTAGTCAACAAGGCTTTATTCAGCACCTACTAAGTACCACTTGTCATGCTAAGTGCTGGAAATACAAAGAAAGGCAAAAAGAGTTCTTGTCCTCCAAGGCCTCACAATCAAATGAGGATAGACAACATGCAAATAACTATAAACAATACACACAGGATAAATTGGAAACCTGAGAGGGATGAAACTGATGTTAAGGAGGACGCAGAAAGTCTTAGGGTAGATAGTGGGGTTGTAGATGAAAATGAAAGGAATCCAGGGAGGCTCAGAGATCGAGATGAGAAGGGACAAAATTCTAGGCATGGGGGATAGTCAGCAGAAACACACTGAATAGAGAAATGGAATATCTTGTGCCTGGAGCAGGAGGAAAGCCAGTATAAAAGGATTATAGAGTAAATGGAGGGGAGGAATGGAGCAAGAGGGCAAGCTAGGTGGTTGGTGTAAAAAGAGTGCTGAGCCTAAAGTCAGGAAGATTCATCTTTGTAAATTCAAATCCTGCCTTAGATATTTACTAGCCATATGACCCTGGGCAAGTCACTTAACCCTGTTTGCCTGGGTTCCTCATCTGTAAAATGAACTGGAGAAAGAAATGGCAAACCACCCCAGTGTCTTTGCCAAGAAAACCCCTAACGGGGCCACAAAGAGTCAGATGTGACTGAAAAGTGACTGAACAACAATAAGCAGGTAAGAAAGGCAGGAAGAAGCTATGCTATGAAGAACTCAACCTATCTCAATTCCAGCGCCTTCCTTCTGTTAATTACTTTGTATTTATCCTGTATATAACTTGCTTTGTACATGTTTGTGTATTGTTTCTCCCATTAGATTGTAACTTCCGTGAGGGCAAGGATTGTCTTTTGTATCTCTTTGTATCCTCAGCACTATGCACAGTGCCTGGCACATAGAAGCACTTAATAAATGTTTATTAATTGATTGAGTTGAAACTTGAGGTGATAGGGAGACAATGAAGCTTAATGAATAGGTGGACAATGTGGTCTGTTAGGCATTTCAGGAGCATCCTTTTGATTGATAGCTGAATGAAAGGAAGATAACTGGAGAGAGACCTGAGACAGAGAAACCAACCCAAAAGGCTATTTTAACAGTATGGGTCTAAGGCAGTGGTTCTCAACCTTCCTAAGCTGTGACTCTTTAATACTTGTATGTGGGTGCATTTGCATGTGAGTGGACCTGTCTGGAAATGGATAGAGGAGTGCTGTCTCGGTTCCTAAGATCACGGGAAATATGTATTTTCTGATGGTCTTAGGCGACCCGTGTGACCCCTGTGAAGGGGTCATTCAACCCCCAAAGGGGTCACGACCCACAGGTTGAGAACCGCTGATCTAAGGCAATGAAGGCCTGCACCAGGGTTGTGGTAGTGTCAGGGGCAAAAAAGAGGACATAAATGAGACGTGTTGTGAGGTAGAAACAGGTTTTCTTGGCTTTATTTGTTTTATTCATATAAAACCTTTTTAATTTAATGTCATCAAAATTATTCACACTGCTCTCTATTTCTTGGTTATTCATAATTTTTTCACCCATCCAAAAGTCTGATAGGTAAACTATTTCATGTTCTTCAAATTTTCTTATAATATTCTCTTTATATGTAGGTAATGTATCCACTTTGATCTTATTTTGGCAAAATAGTCAAAGCATATAAACAGGCAGTTTTCCAATGAAGAAATCAAAACAATTTATAATCATATGAAAAAATGCTCTAAATCATTATTGATTAGGGAAATTCAAATGAAAACAACCTTGAGATATCATCTTACATGTATCAGATTAGCTAAAATGATTGAAGGAGAAAAAGAAGGGAATGTGTAAAAATTGGGACACTAATTCACTGTGGATAGAATAGTGAACAGATCCAACCAATTTAGAGAACAAGCTGGAATTATGCCCAAAGAATTATATAAATTGCCTATACCCTTTGACCTAGCAATACCACTACTAGGTCTATTTCCCAAAATGATTAGGAAAATAGGAAAAGAGCCTATATGTCCTAAAATATTTATAGTAGTTGTCTTTGTGGTGGCAAAGAACTGGAAATTGTGAGGATGCCTATCAATTGAGGAATAGCTGAACAAGTTGTGGTATATGATTGCGATGGAATATTGCTGTGCTATAAGAAATGATGAGCTTGGTGATCTTAGAAAAACATTGGTAGACTTGCATGAAATTATGATGTGTAAGATGAGCAGAACCAAGAGAATGTTGTATACAGTAACAATATTGTTTTAAAAACAACTTCAAGTGATTAGGTCATTTTGACTATTGTAAATACCCAAATTAACTATAAAGTATATATGAAAGAAGATTCTATCAGCATTCAAAGAAAGAACTTATAAATAGAAATATATATAGAATGATTTTACATATGTGTTCACACATATATCTACACACACATACACATAGATACATATTTGTGTCTACTGGTAGCCATCTTTAGTGTGTGAGAGGGAGGAAAAAAAGGAAGAAAACAAAAGAAAGTTACATGATAACTTTATTATATATTTAAAAGGAATAGCAAGTTGTATATAATAGATTTGCAGTTTCATATTCACTCATTTTTTTCCTATTCCATTATGGGGATGCTTGTTTTATTTAAGCTCAGGACAAAATAAAATTTAAAAGAAGGGGAAAAAAAGAAACAATGGGTCTTGCAAACATTGGATTTGGGGGAGGAAAGAGTGACAAGTTGAGGATAATACCTAGGATATAAACCAGAATGATTGGGAGAATAATGGTGCCCTTGAAACTAATAGGGATTTAAGAAGAAAGGAAGTTTTGGGGGAAGATGATAAGTTAGTTTTGGATATGTTGAGTTTAAGATGTTTATGAGACATTCAGTTCAAGTTGTACAATAGGCAGCTGGAGATGAGAGACTGGAGGTAAGGAGAGAGGTTAGGGTTAGATATGTAGATCTGGGAATCAGATACTTAGATAAAATAATTGAACCCATGGGAGCAGATGAAATCATTAAGTGAGGAAGATGATCCAGGATAAATCTTTGGGAGTCACCCACACTTAACTGGAGTGACCAGGTTTCACAATCTACAAAGAATATTGAGGAGAAGTCAGACAGGTAGGACAGAGAAGTGTTATGCAAACCCAGAGAAAAGAAAGTATGGAGAAGTTAACAATACCAAGAGTTGAAGAGAGGTTAATTAGGATGAGAATTGAAAAAAGGCCACTAGATTTGGCAATTAGTGGTAACTTTGAAGAGAGAAATTTTGATTGAATGATGGGCATGGATGATTCAAGTGAGTTTTTTTGTTGTTATTGAGAATGGCTGAAAGATGGGTATGTTTGTAAGCAACAGGGAAATAGTATACATTATGATATTGAAGATTTATAAGGCAGTCAGATAATAGAGGGGACAATCTTTTGGGGAAGAATGGGATGGAACAGGGTGGCTTGTACGTGTAGAGGGTTGTGCCTTGGCAAGAAGAAGAATCACCTACTCATGATAAGGGTGAATGAGTGTAACGATACTAGGATTTGAAGATCTTCCACGCCCCTTGAGCTTGCTGATGTAGCAGGAAGGGGTGGAGCAGAGCAAGAGAACACCAGAACCAAGCTAGTCTCC
>CM053587.1:254082817-254098170 GCA_028646515.1 Pseudochirops corinnae
GTTGTGATGAAAGTGTATCATGAAATTTTTAGACATTATGGACTAGAGTTTTAGCATGATAAAGCTTGAACAGAATTTATAGATCGTTTAGTAAATGTCTCACCACATTTTAAAAATACTGAAACCCCAAGAAGGGAAATGTCTTACCAAAGGTCACACAGAAGCATAGCTTAGTCGAGAACCCAGATTTCCTGTTTCTCAATCCAGCGTCTTATCCAATATGCCTCACTGATTTCTAGAACAGTTTTATTACATACTGGAAAACCATTGGTATTAAATTCTTAGAATTCAAACATTTACTAAAAGCTCCATAAAACTCTTCCTGTCATAACTACTGATAGGACTTTAGATTATTCTGTTGAATTAAAGATCAAAACATAACCTACACAAAGGTCAGTGGAAACCACATAGATACTCATGGCTATTATTTTCTCTTAAGATAATTTGTGTGCATGAAGAGAAGTGGACAGGTGAGCTAAGATCAAGAGTCTTATAAATAATCCTCATTGTCACTGTTCAGTAGAAGTTCTGTTTCCATGGAAATGAAAAGAATAAGACTCTTCACTTGAAAAAAGTCACTCTGCAATGGGAAAATATTTAAGCAGTGTTACATCTACTTGATTCAATTTAATTTAAATTTAGCTAAGGTTAAACAGTAATGATAGCAACCAGATTAAGAACTCTTTAGGGGTTAGACCATGATTTGTTCAATACTTTATCCATTATAGCACCTAATGCAGTGCTTTAATGTTGGATATATTGTGTATAAATGTATATGTGCCTATAACAGCAATTTACCTGTTAGTAGAACCCTTCAAAAATTGAATTTTAAGAGTTATAGGAAAATAGAGTGTGAAATTCCTTAGCAAGAAGACAAAAATATAAACCAATTTGTATTTTTAAAGATAAATGCATTCTTTCTCTTCTGCATATAAAGAGAAATTAATGAAATGACATAAATATTATCATTGACAGTTGAAACAGAAAAACTAGGAAATGTAAAAATTAAAGATTCAGGCTTTGACATCTGCATAACTATATTTCTTGTATTATTGAGATTGAAAGATTTTTTCCTTATTAAATTATGTATTCAGAGGTCTAACATTTTATATGATTTCAAAGATTCCTGAGAAATTCAAGAATTCCTCCTAGTTGTGTTGTAATTTTGTAGCATGTGAAGTATACCAGCTTGTACTCAAAAGAATGGGACAGGACCTGAAGTCAGAAGACTCATCTTCCTAAATTCAAATCTGGGCTCAGACATTATTAGCTATGGATCCTAGGCAAGTCACTTAACCTTGTTTGCCTCAGTTCCTCATCTGTAAAATGAGCTGGAGAAGGAAATGGCAAACCACTCCTGCATCATTGTCAAGAAAACCCCAAATGCGGGGCAGCAAGGTGGCACAGTAAATAGAGCACTAGCCCTGGAGTCAGGAGGACCTGAATTCAAATCCATCTGGCCTCAGACACTTAACACAAAAAACTAGCTGTGTGACCTTCGGCAAGTCACTTAACTCCAATCACCCTACCTTCCCCCTCCAAAAAGGCAAAAAAAATTTAAAAAATAAAGAAAATCCCAAGCCCCTAGTCACAAAGACTAGGACACAACTGAACAACAACACCCAAAAAGGATGTAAATCTCAAAATACTTAAAAGGAAACAGACCAAGTTAAAGTTCAATTTAATTCAACAAATATTTGCTAAGCATCTACTATATTCCAGGCATCATTCTAAGGCCTGGAGCCATGAATAAAAAAGCAAAATAGCCCCTGCACTCAGCTGTTTTACTGTGGGAGTACATATGCAAGTTAGTCAATATTCAAACAGATCCCTGTTCTCCTTGATTTGGAAGTTCCCTCCAAAGATACAGATTGCAAATATAAATTGATGAGTAATTCCTTTTCTATGGGAAGTTCCTCCAGACATCATTATTGGCTTATTGTAATGCAATAATTAGATCAATCACTAGAGAACTATATACCTCCTTAAATTATATGCAGATATATTCAAAATAAGTTGAAGTAGTCATCCACATTTGAAGAATAGAATGGATAAACATTATGTGTTGCACAAATATTGCCATTTAATTGAGTGAGAAACATACTGAAATACTCAAACTGATTTATAATCTCATCAATGGGAGTTCCTGCCACTAAAATGGATTAAAACACATCTACATCTATGCATACTGTGTGACTCTTGTCCATGTTCTAGATTCCAGAATCTAAAACTTTACCACAAAAAGTCGACCCAACAAGTTTGAGGCCTTTCTTGATTTCTCCAAACGTTGTAAGGTTATCACTCTAGTGAGCTATCTGCCATCTCTTGTTCTTGCCATGTAACCGTTTCATTGTCTGTCTTACAATATCCTTCCCACACATATACACTATGTGTGTGTACATATATACATAAATACACCAACTATATATGTACATGTGTATGTATAGATATGTAACATACATAGTTTATACTATACATATAGAGAAACAGAGAAACAGGCAGCTAGGTGCCACAGTGGAAAGAGTGCTGAGCCTAGAATCAGGAAGATTCATCTTCCAGAGTTCACATCTGGCCTCAGACACTTACTCTCTGTATGAACCTGGGAAAGTCACCAATAAAATGAGCTGGAGAAAGAAATAGCCTACCACTCTGCCAAGAAAACCCCAAATGAGATCACAAAGAGTTGTGTATAACTGAAAAAAATGACAAAAGCGTATACATATATGTCTGTATATGTATATGTATTTATGTGTATGTATATTTATGTATGTACACTGTACTGGCATTACTGAATTGGGAACAAAATTAAAAAGGAAGAGGAAGAAATTAGACTAAAGGATATGGATCTGGTTTGAAAAATTAGAATGCACAATTAATGATTCTAAGTTTTCTTGCTACTTCAAAAATCCATGGTCTTCCGACTATTATTTCCCTGGTGAGGGTATAGAGCTATGAATCATGGAGCATCACAATCTCTAAAGAATCAGACTTGCATAGTGGGTGTAAGTAGGCTGCAGTTTATGACCAATGACGACTTGCATGAAGAAAGTGTTATAAAAGACATAAGGACGTGCAGGCCTAGAAAGGAAAACGAATTAGTCATATAGTAAGAGTGAGAGATAACAGATATCCTGGGGGCCATACCAGCATCCACTAAATATTCATAGAATCAGAGGAAATTCCCTTTCATGTTGGATAAATATACTGATTTGAGTCAATTGAGCCAATATTTAAGTGCTAACTATGTGGAAGCTATTGTACCAGGTTTGGGGTCCATGGAGGATTTATAAAAATGAGGAAAGGTTGTGTGCCAATAGAGGGAACATCATAGTTTCTAATGCTTAAAGTTCATCCCTAGGAAGTCCCCACTAAGATTTCTCTACCCCTGCTCAAGGGTTGAAAAAAATAACAAAATCAAATTGACTTTTCCCCCTATAAATTTATTACAAAACCTTGATGTGTCTCACTGCTGCTCAGGAATGTTTCCCAATAAACAGATAAAAATATATGCATCATAATTTGAGGATATAGAGAAATACAAGAAATAAAGTTATCAGAAAAAGCTTTCAGTAGGAGATACAATATAATTTGAGTCTTGAAGGAAGCTAGGGATTCTGAAAGGTGGAGGTAAAGAGAAAATGCATTCCAGGAATGGGGTTAGCTTGGGCCAAAGCCTAGATGTGGGAGATCAAGTACCAAGTTTAGAGAACAACAAATAGTCCACTTTGGCTAGAATAAAAAATATGATTTGGCCTGGAGGGTGAGGGGTAGGGAGTTAATGTGCAATAAGTCTGGAAAGGCAGGCTGAAGTCAGATTGTGAAAGCTTTAAATGCCTAATACAGAATTTTATATTTTGTCCTAGAGCCAATTGGTAACCATGGAAGCTCTTTGAGTAGGAAAGTGGCATGGTCAGACGTGTGCTTTAGGAAAATTACTTTGGCATCTGTGTGGAGGATGAATTAGATATACAGGAAGACTGGAGTCCATTCTATTATAATACTCCAATCAATAGGAAATTACAGCCCAAACTAAGATGATGACTCTCTGTGTATAGATAAGGGGACTGACATGAGAAATGCTGTGCAAGTAGAACCCATAAGACATAACACCTGACTGAACATAGGACAGGTTAAAAGAGTATGAGGAAAAGAACAAAGAGTTGAAGGTAACTCTTATGTAATGAATCTCGGTGACTGTGGATTTTATTGTGGTTAATTTCTTGTGGTTTGTCTCCTGTAAATAACTGGTAATCTCTACAGCTAATCTTTTCTGTAAACCATGCTTTCTGTCAATCTCTCATATGCCTATTTTCTGCCTGTCACTGTCTTATCTCTGTCTGTCTCTCTCTGCATCTCTCTTGTCTCTCTCAGTCTTTCTGTCTCTGTATATGTTTCTGTCTCTTTCTCTGTCTCTGTCTCTCTGTCTCTCTCTGTCTCTCTCTGCTTCTGTGTCTGTCTGTCTCTCTGTCTCTGTCTCTCTCTCTGTCTTTCTCCCTTTCTCATTTACATTATCTCTGTATTTACTAGATCCTTTTTTGCTTTCTACCAATATGATCAGGTGTCTCTTGGCAAGAACCACAACTCACAAGTTGAGCTCAGATCATATGATACCTAAATCCAGAGCATGTAGCTATGGGAAAATTAAAAAAGGAAGAATCTCCACCCCAAAGAAGAGAATATTTTAACTGTTTTAGATTCCAGTTGGCCTTGCAAATGGAAAAGGACAACTGTTTCTCTCTGTCCTGGGTTTTGCAAGCAGAGTAAGGGAGACTATTTGATTTGCAATTAAAGCAGGGCAAACTATTTTTCTCAAGGGGGTAGATGAGCCCTGATTCTGAAAAGTGTTTGTGACCGTTAAGTGGATGATGGTTCATGTTCACATAGGGGAAATCCAAGATCCTTCTGTCTAGATCTCTACCCACTGGAACTTCCTTAATCTTACTCAGTTATGTTTATTGCCAATAACCCTGCAAATACAGAGTCATCACATAAGGTCCTTGGAGCATAAGTTAAAGAGAATAGCTGGATGTTGTCATAGCCTTGGGATGGCAGAGAGTTCTATTCATAACCATTAATGAATATAAAGATTAACCTTTAAACAAGATTGCAGAGCTATTATGAAATATTGAAGTCAGGGAACCCAAGGAACAATGTCCAGGTGTTATCTTCATTTGCCATACAATGTAGGGAGAGCAGGAAATCTCAGATTTTGAAGATTATTCTCCAAGAATACTGATTGCCGAGATAGATGCAGCAGTGTTGACAAGTTGTATCAGCTCTGCCCTGAGAAAGGAGAAGAACCAGAGCTGTTTTGCTGCTTGCAAAGATCCACTGAGAGATGGAATCTTGATCTGGAGTACCTTAATCTGGAGCCAGCATTGCTATTGGGGATAACCTTCAGAAATATGAAAAAGTTTAGAAGTGTCTGATCAAGTTGGCTAACATGGAAGTGGGGTGTCTGAATACAATAGGAGTTGATGGAAGGCAGAGTTTCAAGTGACCAGTAAGTTCTTGGAAATGGTTTGTAATGATCTTACAAGGTATAAAGGGTAAAGGCTTCTTGAATACAAAACTGAGAAGAGATATATTCACCTATGCACTTCCTATACCAATGCCGCAGAAGGAGTTCCATCCACAAAAACAATAAAGGTCTTCTATCTCCAAATAGAAGTGGAGATCCAAGGGTACTGAATGGTGAAGGATGGTGTCAAGCTTGACTAGCAGAAGAAGATTGTGTAAGCAGCAGAATCAGTCTGTCCAAAAGCAGTTATAAAGCATCTGTTATCTGCCAGGCAGGGTGCTAAGCACTAAGGATACAAAGAAACATAAAAGGCAGTTCCTGTTCTCGGGGAGCTCATGGTCTAAAGAAGGAGATGATGTGCAAAGAGCCATGTCCCTTGTGGGAAGGAAAATCATTCAGAATCAGATTGGAAGTTCTGGGGTGGAGGTAGCATTTGAAATATGGCATACCCTCTCTTTATTCACTCCTTACTCCCTCCATAGTGGTATCCTGAAGTTATTTAAGGCAGTAGGGTTGATGAGTTTCACCAATGGCATCAAAGATGACTGAGGAGGACTTGGAAACAAAAACAAAGCTACATTATTGCTATATCGGTGCTGTAGTTTGAGGTGGGTCTCTAAAAAGGGGTGTTAGAAATACAGGTTTCTGTAGTAAATCTGAGAGAAAAGGCCCACACATCTGAATACAATATAATACTCTAGGTAAGCTGAGAAGGGAATGAATAAAAACTATTGAAAGAGCTGACTGGATATTCAAAGAATTATTGCCATGAAATGAGAAGAGTTGTTGGACATCAGGAAAAGCTGAACATTTTCCAGTGGCATGTTTAATGGGAGCCCACTTCCATAGTAAGCAAATAAATTTAAACATGCTTAGAAAGTGATGAAGTTTGTTGTCAAGGTATATGATTGGGGTAAGTTAAAAAAAAGTTACCAGTCTGTCCAAAAGGTCAGATAATGAAATGTTTACAATACACAAAGAGTGAGAGAGTAAGAGAGCAAATGATAAAGTGAGGGAGAGATTTAAAGACAGAGACAGTAGGAAGCATCAACAGAGATCCGATTGATTGGGACTGAGTTCCCAGAAGTCAGGCAAGATCATGCTTCAATTTGAAGTTTAGTCTATAGGTCACCATTAATAGCCATGGTGAGCAGTGTTAGCACAGCCAAGTATAGATTTTTAAAAGTGTCCTGATTTTCTTCCCATAAAGAGATATTCTCCAGTGAAATTTGAGGGTGGGGGAAATATTATGGGGTGCCAAATAAGTTCTAAAGCCCTTTTCCTTTACACTTTATGGGGAACAGCAGTATAGTTTAGAAGACAGAGTTGTCTAGTTCCAAGAGCCGGTAAATTCTTTTGATTGTGATGCATGGGTCCACTTTGTATTGCTTTAACAATGACACTCAGTGTCACTGGTCAGTAGGACCAGAAACAAAGCCTTCCATTAGGAAAGACTGAAGGTATTTTTTTTTTTTTTCCCATGGAAGATATAGACCCATTCTTCTGAGTGGAATTCATGGCAAGAGGTATCAAGTGATGAGGGAAGAATTCCTGGTGCCTTCTGATGAGCAGATCTAATCTATTTCATTATCCCAACCCTTCAGGTAATTTAGGACAGCCTCATCTGTGAATTGGAGGTCCATGAGAAAACAGTATTCTCAGCATGCATGTCAAAAGAATCATATGTAGTATTAGACCATATTTTTTGTTGAGTGTTTCTAAAATTCTAAGAATGATAGTGCCCATGACAACCTAGGGTCATTTTCCATATAAATCTTGACTAAGTACATTTTTACATGAGAAATTTTTTCATTTTCCAGCTTCCCTGAATTATGGGTGGTAGCAGCAGTGGAATTATTGCTCTGGGTTTAGTATTTTATATGGATCTACATATCTGACCTATGACATCTATGCTTGTCTCGTGGTCTGTACTAAGTGGGAAGCTAGGAATGAATTTCTTAAAAGTTTCTTAGTGATAGAAATCCAGTGTGCATGAACAAATGGATAGGCTTCCACCCACTGATAGTACATATTTGCAGGAGCATTATTTCTGTAACCAGATTAAATCAATCTGCATATTTACAAGAGAAGTCCATGGTGTAAAGGATATGCAGTATCATGGATGGTCTTTGCCCACTGGCCAATATTGTGGGCCAGATAGGTCAAGTAGGTGCTTCAAGACTATTGTATTAAACAGGAAAAATTTGGGGTGAATCAGCTTTATATACTGCAATATCCATCCCCTTCTACCACTACACTCCACATGATCCAGAAAAGGGTCAGAAGAACAAAGAGTGGAAGTAGCTCTCTATGTGCTGCTAAGTATGTACATCTTGATAGTAAAAGAAAAGGGTCCTAGAATAGTAAACCATCCTCACTTATCTTTTTTTCCTTTTTTTAGTGCTTGATTGTGAAGGAGGTCTAGGACTGAAAGACTAGGCAATAGTGATCAGTCTATTGATATACAAATGAGTATAGAACCAGGAGATTCACAGCCAAAAAGGGCCCTATACTCAATCCTCCTCCACTATTACCCATATTCTCTGACGGTGAACTTTATACTGTTTTTCTGTTACTCATAGAAACTTATTTCTAGACTTGACATGAAGGATGCTTCTCTGCAGAACACCAACGTCATCCTTTATCTAAATTACTCTTGTCTTAGGGACCCTCAAGAATAGTGCTCTCTGGGATATTCTGTCTTCACTCAACATTTTGTATGTTATACATTCTTGGCCTTAGTTCTATTCTTACTTGCACATCAACAGTGTTCTTCACTTCATGTGATATTCAGACCTGTAAGTGTTTGCTAAGCAAGCCCTCTCTTAGGTGCTATCATACTCTCCTATACTTATAAAGTACAAAAAAATTAAGCCCTTATGAACATGAAGTTTCTTCTGCGATGGAAGATTTAAGTCAGGAACAGAGTCCATCTAGCCCATACCTCTCATCCTAAGATGAAAAAACTAAGGAGACTTCACAAAAAATGCTAGTCAAAACCAATATTTGAAATAAGATAGTAACAATAATAATGGCCAGCAATTCTATTGTGCTTTAAGGTTTTCAAAATGTTTTACATGTTACTTCATGAGAAATTCATAGCAACTCTGCAATGTAGATGCTATTATTGTACCCACTTTAAAGTTGAAGAAACTGAGGCTATCAGAGATCACACAATTGGCAACTAGATGAGTAGAATTCAGACAAGTACCTGTGACTCCAAGTCTAGTAGCACTCTATCTATTATATTACTTTGATGTGTCTGACCCAAAACCCTAGTTTCTTTCCACTGCATGAGATTTCCAAATGAAGGGATGGCATGGAGGTAAGAGAAAAGCAGACATTGAAGGAAATACTCCAGGATTTTTCTTATATGAATCCTAAAATGGAGGTTCTTGAAATAATACATTGTGGCAGGGGCTCCAGGACTTCACTTTCACTATCTGTCCTCAGTCTGAGAGTGGAAGGTGTAAGGTCTTTTGGCATGAGGTCAATCTTGGGTTGACAAGAGAATTAATGTGGCTAAAGAAACTTGGGATGAGAGAATGAGGTAGCATTAGCAGTTCTATGATAGATGGCATTTGTCAAGTATCCAAATGCCAATCAGTCTATGAGCATTTATTAAGCACTTACTATATTCTAGGCCAGCAGTTCTCAACTTGTAGATTATGTTCAATTTGTAACAATGAAAATACATCCTGCGTATCAGATGTTTACACTACAATTCATAACAGTAGCAAAATTACAGTTATGAAGTAGCAATGCAAATAATTTTGTGGTTGGGGGTCACCACAACATGAGGAACTGTATTAAAGTGTCATGGCATTAGGAAGGTTGAGAACCACTGTTCTAGGCAATATGCTAACTGGGGAAACAAAGAAAGATAAAACTGAGGTCTCTGTCATGGATGAGCAGACATTCTAATGAAGGAGAGAATATGCAAATAACTAGTCTTTCTTCAGAAGATGAGATTGCTGCTGAGCCTTGAAGAAAGCCAAAGAAGCCAAGAGTACCTGTTACCAGGATGGTGGCCTTCTCCACCTGCAGAGTCAAAGAAACTACAGTATAAAGAAAAGTAGCAACCCAGTTCTCACAAGGTTCAAGACAAAGGTAAAGCAAGCAGTAGGTCAGTGAATTTTAACATGGGTCAGGATACCCTTAAAAACATGACAGCTTAAGGTGAAGGGTTATTTTTTTTATTTTGTTCTGTTTATACCAATTAGGAAATATTATATCCAGGACTGAGGACAAGGTTTATTTAAAATGTTGTCTCAGCTTCCTGGCACCAGCATAAAGACTCGAGTATAGTGTCAGGAGCGAATTCTTGATGAGAGGTTTAAGGTAGAATAACTCCAAATCCACTGCCTCTAATAGGTGGCTGCATTCAAACACCCTCAACATGGGTAGTGGACTGTGATATTTTAAAGATTTTGTTTATGTTGTTAAAGATTTGTTAATGGAATGGTACTTTTTCCCAGGTGAAAAACTATGGCCTAAATAACAAAAACATTGTAGAAAAAGTTGCTGCTCTTCTTAATAACCTTATGGCCTCCAATAGCCTACACAGAATTTATATGCCTCTAGGCTCAGAAATGAGAATATAAATCAACCATATATTGGACAAGAATGGATCCATTCAGAAGAATAATAAAATCAAATTCTTTGGAGAATTTGGGAACACAGGATTGGTGATTCATTATACCTCTGATGAAGCAGTTTCCAATAACAGTGGAGTACTTGTAGGAAAATGCAAATAGGATTTAGCTGACAGGCTAAAGGAAAAGAAAATGTAGCCAACATCAACAATCATGAAGTGTTATCCAGGGGAGTGTGGTAGATGATTTCAGGATTAAAGACTACAGGGAAAGAAAGCACAATGGAAACACTTATAGCATCATGAATGGGAATATATTTTCCTGATATTTTTACATTGACGGTACTCAGAAAACAAGCATCAATTATGATCGTAATTTGTGGTAGGAATTGTGCTAAGTGATGGGGCAAAAATACTTTTCCTAGCCCCAAGGAACTCACTTCCTAATGGAAGAGACTACACAAAAATGTATATGCATATGCAGGAGATGGAATCACAGGCAAAACCAGAGTTAGGCTTCCTGCAAAAAAAAAAAATGGAATTTGAACTGAAACTAAAAGGAAGCTAAAATATGGAGGAGGAAGAAGAAGAATATTCAAGGCATGGGTATAATCTGTGCAAATACAAAAAGCTGAGAAATGGAGTGCCATGAGTGAAGAACAGAAACTAGACCATGTAGCTAGATCATAGAATATGTGGAGAAGAACAGTAGAGTAGAAAGGTAGAAAGGGACAAGAATGTGAAGGACTTTAATGACAAAGGAAGATTATCTTTGATACTGTAATTAAGAGAAAGCCACTGGTGATTATCATTTGTAGAGGGAGGGAGAATGACATGGTCAGACTTGTATTTTGAGTACATTTCATAGGGAGCAGATAGGAATAACAGTTCCCTGTTAAGAGGGAGGTAATTCCTGCTGTGATGCCATTCTTAGCTTCCTTAGACAGAATATGGTAGAAACCAAGGGAGAGAGTTAGTATTATTCAAGGTAATATGAATAGAACCATCAGCAAGCATATGGTCAACTTCATCCATGTAAGGAGTTCAAAGCCAAGGAGACACAATGGATAATAATTCTTATATAGCACTGAAAAAGAGCCAGTAACAATGCCCTCATCTGTCAGGAACGGCAAGACTTTTGCTTGCCACATTTCTTCAACAACCAGATATTCTTCATCAAGATTATCACATACAGAACAAATAGAGATTGTATTAAGGGCAGAAACAGGATGAGGAATAGGCTTCTTTCCAATTTCTACAGCATCCATAATCTCAGGGGATGGCTGCAAAGAATAGAGGTTTATAGTATGAAAAAAGGAAAACTCCAGGGTTGATTAGATAGGGCACAGTTTTGCCAGTGATGTAACAGGTTCCAGGGGAACCAGAGTGATCTATACTGAGGATGGGGTGATGATGTCAGAATTCTCTCTGCTATCCTGTTGGGGATCTGGGATTGGGAGCTAGTGTTTGAGCTCAATAAACCTGATCAAGGAAGGAGAAAGGTTGCAAATAATCATTGATTCTGTGGTGATTAAAAAGGTTCAAGAGACATAGTTTCAGGGTATTTTAATCATTTCATTAATAAGGTCAGCATTTTTATTAATAAAAGGATGGTCATTTGACCATCTCTCTTAGATCAAAGGTAACCTTGTGGCAGTGAGTTCACAGTTTATATGCCCTGAGGTATGCCAATCAACTCTGATTTGTTAACACAATGAGAGGTGGACTATATAAGGGTGTTGGGGTACATGACTTGGATCACCCAAGTGTTGGTCAAAGAGATATCAATTTCTATATCACCTGCCTGACAAAAGGGAGAATCAACATTTCCCCAGACCTTGTTTGAGCAAAACTCAATGAACAGGAATGCATCCATTAGATTTTGTCCTTGGCAAATCTTCAAGAGAGATTTCCCACACTGATTGGTTTCTGGATGAGGAAGTAGATAAGGGGAAAAATCTTGGTCCCAATACAATAATTAGTTATTAGACGCAAGAGATAAATACTCATTTTTCACAATTATCATTTGTAGGGACTGGTTAATTTCTATACCATCCCTATTTATTATTTTATGCTTGCCCTTGAGTCTCTGTTTACAAGATTTGCAAGGCCATCCATCAGTTTGGCTTGTGTAGTGATTTTAGATATCTGCATCATTTCAGAAACAAGGCTTGGTTTCAACTCCAGGAAATGTCATACCTCCCCCAGGATAAACCGATCACATCAAATCTCATCATCGTACAAACTGACTCATTTTTTATTAGTCAACACCATCTCACTTCCCTAAGTTGCTTCTCCTCTCTTATTAGGAGGCTGGAGATTGAAACATTAAACTGCTCCCAAAGCTTTCCTTTATAGAGGGCGTACAACTTTCCAAGTAACTCCATTTTCCATCAGAAGCTTTCTTTGGAAAGGGAGGGCTTCCAGGAGTCAAGATAGCCGAGTAATTAGTAAATCACTGCAACTCTCCCAAATTTACACCCAAACAACCATAAAATATAGTCCCAATACATCCTGGGACAGCAGAAACAGCAAAAAAACTATGTAAAACAGTCTTTTAGCCTAAGAAACTTGGAAGATCAGCAAGAAAGGTGAAAGAGGAGAACAGCCCAGGATAGGAAGCATCTCAGCAAGCTAACAGCAAGCTCCACTCAACATACTGGCAGGAGATTCTGAGCCCCAGTGTGGAAGATTAGACAAATGCCAACACTAGGACCCACCATGTGCCTCAGCATAGCCAGGAGAAATAGCAGACTCCAGCTCCAAGAACCATCACAAGTTGAAGCATGTGTGTGTGTATGTGTGTGTGTGTGTGTGTGTGTGTGTGTGTGTGTGTGTAAAACCCAGGCCAAACATGTAGATGCCAACCTAATGGGTGCCTAAGCAAACAGGCAGCGACCAGCCAGCACCAGCCTGCCATGCTTCAGTGTAGCCCTGGGTAAGCAGGCAGCCTCCAAAGGCCTGACCTCATGTGCTTCAGTGCAACAACTGGGAAGATTCAGAAACACCCCACTGGGCCTTCGTACATGCCAGAAACCACCACTAGGACCACAACTTAGCACTGGGTAAGCTGCCAGACCTCTGGCCCCCAGTAGTGACAACCAAATCCCCACCCCACCCACACAGTGCAGCACCAGAAATGAGGGTACCTCGTGGACATCAGGGCAACATCAATGCAGCGCCAGGTAAACAGTCAGGGCATGAAGCCACTAGCACAAGAAGTCAGAGACAGTGCCCCTTTTATCCTAGAAGCAGAGCTAAGATTTTAAAGAAAGGGAAAAGACCAAAAAAAGAATGACCACAGAATGTTATTATGGTGACAGTGAAGACCAAGACACAGACTCGGAAGACAACAACGTCAAAACACCTATGGGCAAAACCCCAAAGAAAAATGTGAAGTGGTCTCAAGTCCAGAAAGAACTCATGGAAGAGCTCAAAGAGGAGCTTAAAAATCATATGAGAGAGATAGAAGAAAATTGGAAAAAGAAACAATGATGGAAAAGAATTATGAAAAAGAATCAACATCCTAGAAATGTGCTTAAAGAGTACAATTGGCCAAATGGAAAAG
Source organism: Pseudochirops corinnae (assembly GCA_028646515.1). NCBI lineage: Eukaryota > Metazoa > Chordata > Mammalia > Diprotodontia > Pseudocheiridae > Pseudochirops > Pseudochirops corinnae. Next base: position 254,096,501 of record CM053587.1, read on the forward strand.
AAAGTACAAAAGCTAATTAAGAAAACAATACATTGAAAGCTACAATTGAGCAAGTGTAAGCTAATGACTCTATGAAACAGTGTGAAACAATCAAACATTCAAAAGAATGAAAAAAATGGAAAAATGGAAAACATCTCATGGGAAAAACAACTGACCTGGAAAATAGATCCAGGAGGGACAATATCAGAATCATTGGACTGCCTGAAAGTCATAATCAAAGAAGGGCCTGGACAGCGTTTTTCAAGAAATTATCAAAGAAAATTGCCCTAAGGTCCTGGAACCAGAGGGCAAAATAGACATTAAAGAATCCACTGATCACTTCAGGAGAGACATCCCAAAATAAAAACCCCACAGAATATCATAGCCAAATTTTATAACAATCAGGTCAAGAATGAAAATACTACACATGGTCCAAAAGAAACAATTTAAACATCAGAGAGTTGCAATCAGGATCACACAGTAGATGGTAGATGCAACATTAAAGGATTGGAGGTCTGTATATTTGAGAAAGGAGGCCTCTATAAGAGACACTTGCTGCAAAGATTGTTTCCAGAGTTTTCTGCTTTCTTTCTAATCTTGTTTGCATTGGCTTTGTTTGTACAAATTGGAAGAATTACCTGTCAGATTTATGGTGAGGGGAAGAATTCATAACCAAATAGGAGAGAGAGAACATTACAAAATATATAGTAGATAATTTTGATTATATTAAATTGAAAAGGTTTTTATACAGAGAACTGAGTCAAATTTATGAGAATACAAACCATTCCCCAATTGATAAACAGTCAAAGGATATGAAAAGGCAACTTTCAGATGAAGAAATCAAAGGTATCAATAGGCATATGAATAAATGCCCTAAATCACTTTTGAGAAATGCCAACTAAAACAACTCAAAAACATCAACTTACACCAATCAGATTGGTTAATGTGACAAAAAATGAAAATAATAAATGTTGGAGAAGATGCAAGAAAATTGGGAAACCAATGTGTTGTTGGTAGAGTTGAGAACTGATCCAATCATTCTGGAGAGGAACTTGGAACGTTATCCAAAGGGCTATAAAACTGCATTCTCTTTGATCCAGCAATACAACTACTAGATCTGTATCCCAAAAAGATCATAAAAAAAGGGGAAAGGCCCTATAGGTACAAAAATATTTTTGGCAGCCCTCTTTGTGGTAGGAAAATATTGAAAATTTAGAGTATGCCCATCAGTTGGGAAATGGCTGAACAAGCTGTGGTATGTGAATGGAATGGAATGCTTTGTGCAATAAGAAATGATAAAGAAGCAGATTTCAGAAAAATCTAGAAAGACTTTTATAAACTGATGCAAAATGAAATGAACAGAACCAGGAAAAGACTGTACACAGTATCAGCAATAATGTGTGATGATCAGCTATGAATGACTCAGCTCTTCTCAGCAACACAATGATGCAAGACAGGTACAAAGGATGTGTGAAATGAAATGTTATCCATACCTTCAGCCTCAGTTTCCTCATCTATAAATGGGAATAATAATAGCACCTACTCCACAGAGTTCTTATGAGAATCAAATCGTGTAAAATATATAAAATGTTAAATCACTATAAATATGTCAGTTATAATTAGCAAGAGTGTGTATCAGGCACCGTGCTAAGTGTTTTACAAATATTACATAATTTGATTCTTGAGATAAC
>CM053587.1:254098670-254127542 GCA_028646515.1 Pseudochirops corinnae
ATGTGTTTATATTATATATTTATGTATTTATAAAAGTCAAAATAATGTATTTGTCAAAATAGTTTTTAAAACAATATTGCTGTTGCTATATACAATGTTTTCTTGGTTCTGCTCATTTCTCCTTCATTATTTTATGCAACTCTTTCCATGTTTTTCTAAAATCACTGAGCTCATCATTTCTTATATCACAGTAGTATTCTATCATAATCACATATCACAGCTTGTTCGCCCATTCCCTAATTGATGAGAAACCCTGTAATTTCTAGTTCTTTGACACCACAAAGAGAGCTGTTGTAAACATTTTAGAACACATAGATTCTATTCTTTTTCCCTAATTATGTTCAGAAATAGACTAAATAATGGTATTTCTGGGTCAAAAGATATAGGTAATTTAATAACTCTTTGGGAATAAGTCTAGATTGCTCTTCAAAATGGTTGAATCAGTTCACAATTCCACTGCCAACAAATTGGCCTCCTAATTTATCCACATTTCCTTCAACATTTGTCACTTTCCCCTTCTATTGTTTTAGCCAATATGGTACATGTAAAATATCTCAAAGTTATTTTAATTTGCATTTCTCCAACTGTAATGGTAATGTAATTTGAATTTGAAGATCCCTTTGTATTGGCAAAGTTAGCAGGTACTTAGTACATAGTAATTGATCAAGCCCCTGTTGGGGAAACAGAAGGTATGAATGCCTGTCTCCTGTTGCTGATGTAACAGGAAGTGGTTGGCTGAAACAGGAAGCTAATGCTGTGTGTATATAATAAAAGCCTCAGAGAGGGAGAGGGAGATTTGCTTGGAGCAGGCTCTGTGGAGGCTGAAGAGGAGCCAAAGAGGCTGAAGAGGAAGCCCCCTCCCAGTTGAAACTTCTGATGAGTCCAAGGGCCAGCAGTGGTTGTTAAGGATTTCTGAAAGCCAGTAGGAACTAAGGACCAGCCAGAGCTGCTGAGACTGTTGAGGATTTCCAAGGGCCAGTCGGAGTTGCGGAGGAGTTGTAGAGGATTTCTGAGGGCCCGCCAGAGCTGCCAAAGACTGAGGAAGCATGACCATGAAGCTGGTACTTTGTCTAAGTCTGTTTGTGGCTTTGTTAAGCCTTGTCTTCCTGTGTCTGTGTAGTTTCTAATGATTGAATAATGAATAATGAAGGATGATTGATTGACTAAATGATTGTACTTAGTGACTGATGACTGAATAAGTAATTGATGTGTAACCTAGTATGCCCCATGAGGGAAAAACTTTGACTATTGTACTTTGTGATTGAATTAAGGATTTTGTGAATGCTAGAGTTACTAAATGATTATTCTTTGTTCAAAACTTTGTGACCACTGTAGTGGAAACTACATGGACATTTTCTGTGATAAGTTGTTGTGAATGCTGTATTTCTCTGTGATAAGTTGTAATATTGTGAATGCTGTACCTTGATTTCTGAGAATGTTTTACTTTGATTTGTTATGGAATAAATAGAGTGTACACTATACAGTGTAATCAGAACCTTAAAAGCTGTTCACAGTACCATTCTTCTGGAAAGCTGCTAGTGCTTGGCTTTACACCAACCAATAATGATTTAGAGCATTTTTTCCATACCATAAAATATAATTTTTTTGATTTCTTCATTAGAAAACTTGTTCTTATCCTTTGACCATCTATCAGTTGGGGAATGATCCATGTTCTTACAAATTTGACAAAAGTCCTAATGTATTTTAGATGTGAGAACTTTGTCCAATAAACTGTCCATAATTTTTTTCCAGGTGTTTGCTTTCATTCTGAACTTGGCTACATTTGTTTTATTTGTACAAAATCTTTTAAATTTAATGTCATTTAAATTATCCATTTTTAAAACTAACTTTGCTTTTTTAATGTTTTTTCATTCATAAATGTTGGCCTATGCAGAAGTCTGATGAGAATATGTTCCATGTTCTCCTAATTTTCTTGTAAAATCTCTCTTTATATACCCCATCTTGGTATATGGTGTAAGATATTGATCTATGCCCAGTTTCTGCTATGCAGCTTTCTAGTTTTTCCAACAATTTTTACCAAATGAATTTTCATCCCCAAATCTTTAGTCTTTACATTTGTCAAATACAAGATTATGTTTATTTGCTGCTGTAAATTGTACATCTACTTTATTCCATTGATCTACTTTTCTATTTCTTAACCAGTACCAGGTACTTTTGATAATTACTGCTGTATTATAGTTTGTGTTACTGTTAACCTCCTTATTTTAAACATTTTTCATTATTTCAATTGCTATTCTTGATTTTTTGTTTTTCCAAATGAATTTTGTTATTATTTTTTCTAATTCACATTGACAGTAATAATTACTATTTTTGAATTTCTCCTCATCTTATTTTTACTCAGTATTTTCCTTCTCAGCCTCTTTTTTCACCCTATCCCAATTACCTTATCATCACCAATTGTCCTCTTATTCCTTATTTTAACCACTCACCCTAAGAGTCTCTACCTTATCTTTTCATCTCACCTTCCTAATCTTAATCTATATACCTTTCTAAAAAGTCCCTTCCCTACTCTCTCCCCCAATTTTCTTACCTCTCTAGTAGTTAAGAAGATTTCTAAACCTCTTCAGGTATATATGTCATTTCATATTCAACTTAGATGAGAATTTGAGCATAAACATCACATTATTTTAAAAAATTAAGGAGTAAGTCTTATACTTCCCACAGACATGGGTAGGAGATGCATTCTGAACCAAACGGTGGATTCAGGCAATTACAAAAGATTAAATAAATAAATAATAATGTGAAATAAAAGCTTGTGCACAGACAAAAACAATGCTATTAAGCTAAGAAAGAAGTCAGATGGAGGGAAAACTTTGTATGAAATATTTCTGATATGGCTTTGGTTTCCAAGATATATAAAGAATAAACAGATATAGCTATAAATATAGATAATTGATAGCTATTTCCCAATTGATAAAACAACAAAGGGTAGGAACAAATAGTTCTCAAAAGAAGAATTGCAAGATATTAACAATCACATGAAAGAATGCTCCAAATCACTAATAATAAGAGAAATGTAAATAAAAACACCTCTGAGATTTTACCTCATATCCTGCAAATTGACAAAGATGACAAAAGATGACAAGAATCAATGTTATGAGATATTGTAGGGACATAGTCATACTGGTGCATTGTTGGTAGAGTTGTTAATTGATACAACCACATTAGAAAGCAATTTGGACTTACGGAAATACAATGACTTAAATATCCATGGCATTTGATGCAGAGATTCTGTTATTTGGTTTTACCACCAATGAAGACATTGATAAGAAGAATGTCTCTATATACATCAAGACAATTATACAGCACTTTTTGCAGGAGCAAAGAACAGGAAACTTTCCTTCATGAAGGTGGGAAATCTACAGGTATTATACACTGCATATTTTCAGACTTTTTCAAAGTTCTACTGTTATGCTGGTTATTTTTTTCCCTATTTTTTTTCTTTTTTTTGTATTTAAACATACTATTTGTTATTGTGGATTGCTCTCTGGAAGAGAAAGGGGAAAGATTCTGGGGAAAACTATAATGCTGTATAAAACAAAAAAATCAAGAAAAAAAACAATTTAAAAGTTAAAAATTCACAAAATATAAAATTGGAAAATGATATAAAATCATTTGCAATCATCCAGTTCAATGGTTTTGCTTAATTCTTTGGGGTGAATTTGCTTAGCAGTAAGTTTACTTGGGTACTGTCCATTATGTAAAAAAAAATCAAGTTTTAAAAAAACCTATGATTAAATTTAACATTAATCAGAAGTCTCTCTTTATTCTAGGCATTAATATTCCTAATGCCATCATTATATGACCTTGCCATTCTTCTTTATTCACCTTCAGCTACATACCCTAAATCCTATCTCCTCCTGTACTTGTCCTTTAAATATATGATTTGGTTGATAAGTCCTCTATTCAGTCAGTTAACTACCATTTATTAAGCACCTACTGTAGGCTAGACGCTATGTAAACACTAGAATAAAAAGAAAGTCCCTTATCCCTCATAAGATAACAATCCCTTCAGGAGGCAGAGTCAAGGTGTTGGAATAAAAGAAGAAACTTGCTTGATCTTATCCCCCAATCACCTCCAAAACCTGTAAAAAAAAAGACTCTAAACAAATTTTAGAGCTACAGAACCCACAAAATGACTGAGTGAAATACATCTCCAAATGAAGACAACCTCGCAAGCTGAAAGGAAGAGTCTATCATACTGGGGTAGGAGTGGAATGTACTCCTATGTGGGTCATGCTAGCACAGAATGGTGGCACAGGCTGGGCTGGAGCAGACCTCAGGGGACACCAAACACCAAAGAGAAAGTAAAAAGTCAGTGGGGAAACCCACTGGGTGAGAGAAGAGCACAATTTGGCTCCTGTCCCCAGGGCAGCAGAAGTGGCAGCAGCTGCTGTGACAGTAACAGCAAAGGCAACAGTAGCAGCAGCTGTTGCCAGAGCTTCAGGTTCACAGATGGTGGGGAGACCAAGTGGGTGATCAGAGGGCAGTTGCAGGAATCTCTTTGCAGGCACTAAGGCAGGATTCTCATGCTTTGCTCTTCTTCAATCTGGGTAACAGTCTTGGGTGGCAGTCCTGGGGTGAGAAGGAGAGCTGACATGGCAGAGCTTGTGGAGGCTGTGGAAAGGGAGTCCTCCTCACAGTTCTGAAGCAGGTGCCGAGAAGTAGCTCTGACAATAGCTGCGCAAAACCCCAGAAATTTGGGACACAACACTCTGCACTCTGGAAGCAGAGTTCTATTGTGGCAAAGAGCTCAAAAGTCAAGTAATTGACTAGGAAAATGGGCAAACAGAGGAAAAGAAATCAGACTATAGAATTGTTCTATGGTGACAAAGAAGATCAAAACATAAAACCAGAAGAAGACAACAAAGCCAAAACTCCTGCATCAAAAGCCTCCAAGGAAAAAGATGAATTGGTTGCGGGCCATGGAGGAGCTCAAAAAAGGATTTTGAAAATCAAGTAAGAGAAGAGAAGCAGAGGAAAAATTAGGAAGAGAAATGAGAGTGATGCAAGAAAATCATCAAAAATGAGTCAACAGTTTGCAAAAGGAGACCCAAAAAATACTGAAGAAAATAACTCTTTAAAAAATTGACTAACTCAAATGACAAAAGAAGTCCAAAAAGCTAACAAGAAGAAGAATGACTTGAAAAGCAGAATTGGCCAGAGTTCTCAGCGTAAGCAGAAAATATTACAAGCAGTCAGGAAGAAACAAATTGAGTATTGTGGAAACACAATCAGGATAACACAAGATCTAGCAGCTTCTACATTAAGAGATCAAAGGAATATGATATTGGAATATGATATTCCAGAGGTATAAAGGAGTTTGGATTAAAACCAAGAATCACCTACCCAGTAAAACTGAGCATAATAATTCAGAGGAAAATATGGATATTCAATGAAATAGAGGACTTTCAAGCATTCTTGATGAAAAGACCAGAGATGAACAGAAAATCTGACTTTCAAATACAAGAATCAAGAGAAGCATGAAAAGACAAACAGGAAAGGGAAGTCATAAGCAACTTATTAAAGTTCAACTCTTCACATTCCTACACAGAAAGATGATATTTGTAAGTCATGAGACTTTTCTCAGTATTAGGATAGTTGAATGGAATATGCATGTGCATTTGTGTGTGTGTGTGTGTGTGTGTGCATATATATACATAGACAGAGGGCACAGGATGAGTTAAATACAAAGGGATGATATCTAAAAACTAAAATTAAGAGGTGAGAGAAGAATATATTGGGAGATAGAAAAAGGAAAAGATGGAGTAGGATAAATTATCTCACATAAAAGAGGCAAGATGATACAATGGAAGGGAAGAGCAGGGTACTGAAAGGGAATGAGTCAACCTTAATCTCATTGGATTTGGCTTAAGGAGGGAATAACATACACATTCAGTTGGGTATCTTACCCTACAGGAAAGTAGGGGGGAAGGGGGCAAGAAGGAGGATGACAGAAAGGAGGGAAAAATGGGGAAGGGCTTAGTCTGAAGCAAACACTTTTGAAAAGGGGTAGGGTCAAAGTAGAAAATAGAATAAGTGGGTGGTGAGATAGGATGGAGGGAAAAATATAGTCTTTCACAATATGACTGTGATGAAAATGTTTTGCATAAGTGCACATGTATAACCTGTATTGAATTGCTTATCTTCTCAATAAGGGTGAGTGAGGAGGGAAGAAGGGAGAGAATCTGGAACTCAAAGTTTTAAAAACAAATGCTAAAAAATTGTTTTTACATGCAACCAGGAAATACGAAGCAATGGGGTATAGAAATCCATCTTGCCCTAAAAGAAAATAAGAGGGAAGGGGTAAAAGGGAATAGGGGGGAATAGAAGTGAGGATAGACTGGGGGAAGGGGTAATCAGTATGCTTACCATCTTGGGGTGAGGGAGGGGAGAGATGGGGGAGAAAATTAGGAACTCAAACTCTTGTGGAAATGAATGTTAAAAGCTAAAAATAAATAAATAAATGACAAAAAAAGAACAATCTCTTCTCTCAAGGAGATTACAGTATAATAAGGAGACAACATGCAACAAGATACAAAAATGTACAAATGAGATAAAACAGTCAAATTGGAGAAAATCTGGGAGGTAAAGCACTAGCATTAAAGAGAATCAGAAAAGGCTTCTTATAAAAGATGGAATTTTAACTGAGACTTGAAAAGAAGCCTTTTTGGCTTCATTAGAAGAGGTCTAGATTGTGAATATACCTTTCTTCTATGTTTGTCTTTTGATGTTCATTAGGAACTTGTCATTCCAATTCTCTAACTGAGCTACTGGTCTACAGTAGAGGTGTTAAACATAAGTTTGACAGAGTGCATCTGGAACCATTTCCCCAATTATAACATTTTTAATAAAATAATAATAAAAATACAAAATAGATAATGTGAATTTGCAATTTTCTAAGTTAATTTGCATTACGCTAGCATGCAGCATACACATATCTATGTGAGTTTGATACTACCATACTATGCACTATATAGCATGTACTTCTGTTTCTCCCTACTGCTACAAAATATAGTAGATTTTAGGATATAGGTTCATCTCACCAGAAATGGTCTCTAGATCAATACTCACCTAGATTATTCCAACTTATTTCATAAAGTGCAATTTCTTGAAGCTGAAATTATTTTAACTCATAGACTGACTTATTAAATTTCCACTCAAAATATAAGAGGTTTAGTAGTACCAATAAACATAGCAAAATAATTTTGAGATATTATCTTGCTAGTGGAAAGATGATTAAATCCTACCTTCACAGCTCCTTTGCAGAAATGCTTTGAAACTGAATAGATTTTAATAGCATATTTTCATACTAGTATTTAGCAATGCATTATATTCTCAAGCTGCTTTTTGTCTTCGCTAAATACATGTCATGAATAACGTAAACACAGTTTTGCATTACAGAATAGAAGGACTTGCTTTATTAAATTTCAGTATGCTGCTCTTTAATTCTATTATATTTTTTTCAAATGGCTGAATTTATCTAATGAATGTAGGGAGTTCCAGTCACCATCTGAAATGGTGATAAGTCAAAGGTATAACTTTTGCTATATATTTTTCAAAGGACTATTAGTGATTCTCAACATTTCATTATTTTATTTTCAGATACTATTATTTTCTCTACTATATTTGTCTACTTTATCTATAAAGATTATTTTCCTTTGAGAAAAAGAAGTGCTTAAAAATTAGTTGTTTTTTTTTTTTTTTCCTCAGGGGCTCTGTTTTCAGTACTGTGGATAATGAAGGGCATGTGAATATGAGTTTTCTACTGGGTTTCCCTAGCAATAAAGAGCAAACTCAATTTCACAATTTCTATGTAATAGCTATATGTACCCACTGTCCCTATTTATTTTCCCAGTAAAAGAACTACATAAGTGGTTACATTATCCCTCTTCTTAGAGTTCTCTAATGATATTTTAAGAGTGGACTATGGACAGGAGTGGTATTCAGCTGATCAGGACAGGAGTTGGAATTGGGAAATAAGCAGAATTCAGAGTTTGATATCATCCATTGAGGTGATATCATGAGATAATTGCAAAGGCTAGACAGTCATTGGTTGGATATACTCAAAAAAATAAGTGAACGATCTAAAAACCAGGAAACGAATGAAGTGGAAGAGAGTAATCAGATGTCAGCAGTCAAAGTAGATGAGATCAGGGTGCAGTGTCTACAGAGCAACAGCAATGACAAGGCCAAGCTTGTGCTATTATTAGCACTCATAGCTCCCATTTGGGATATAGATATACATATATATATACATATATGTATATACACATATGCCTATGTGTATATGTATAACTAGTAGTTACATATATATGTATAACTAGTAGTTATGCATATAATATAGGCATATGTGTATATACATACATATGTTACATGAATACAAGTATACATATGCCTATGTGTATTATATATGTATAATTTTTATCTATATACATGTAAGTATGTGTGTTTGCATGTATCTATGTCTATGTCTGTGTGTCTGTGTTTTAGGCCACAAGGTGGTGCAGTGGTAAGGCATGTGTTGGGTCTGGAGTCAAGAAAACATGAGTTCAAATGCAGCTTTAAACATTTACTAGCTGTGTGACTTTGGTCAAGTCACTTAATCTCTATTCGATGTAATTTCCTCAATTGTAAAATGAGGAAAATAGCAGCACTTACCTGTCAGGATCATCGTGAATAACAAATGAGATAATATTTGTAATGTTCTTAGCACAGTGCCTAGGAGATAGCAGGCACTACATAAATGCTTATTCCCTTCTTGTTGCTTGTACTTTATTTTTTTTGCTTTTTGGAGGGGGGGAGACAGGGCAATTGGGGTTAAGTGACTTGCCCAAGGTCACACGGCTAGTAAGCATGAAGTGTCTGAGGCCAGATTTGAACTCAGGTCCTCCTGACTCCAGGGCCAGTGCTCTATTCACTGTGCCACCTAGCTGTCCCTTACTTGTACTTTTTATCCTCTATTAAATACAAGTTCTTTAAGGGCAGGAAGTCTGCTTTGGCAGACATGAAAGACTGAGTATATGCTTTCTCAATCCCTCAGCTCCCCATCCATCTTTTATGTTTCCTTCAAATTTAGGAGATAATCTCAGTATCTGAGTTTCCAGGTGTCTGAGAAATAGCTGATGTTAATTAAGGGAAGGGTGTAGCCATCACAAGTAGAGCACTCATAGGTATGAAAGGAATATATAACAATCTTTTAAGGTGTTCTTAGTTCCCCCAAATCCCTACTTTTCTACTTTGCCATATCCCTGAAATGATATGATCTGTAATTAAGATTCTCAATACTAGACTAACAAATAATCCAAATGGAACCTATATTGGACCAAGAATTGGCACCTAAAAGTGTCTTTGCAGACTTTACTCTGTTTCTATGTAAATAATCACAGGTGTTCATTCACAATAAATGCTGATTACACTGGCAGCAAAACTTTCGTAGATGCCAAACCAGATAAGCCTTAGTGAAATCATTCTTCAAACTAACCCTAAAAATTCCCTTTAAAATTGAATAATATTGCAGCATTTCTTCATATACTCTAGACATGGAAGGTACCTTAGAAGTGTTCAAATCTAATACATCTCTATTTCACAAATGAGAAAACTGAGGCCCAGAATAATTAAGTCACTTACAAAAGGTCATTCAAGTAGTGAGTAGAAAAGCCAGGACTGGAATGCAGATACTGAGATTACAATTTCAGCACTCTTTCAATGGTACCATACTTCTTTAGTACTGTGAAGCTCATAGGAAGCTATGGGTGTGAGAGTGGGGGAGGGGAATGTTTATTTCGTTGGTATATAAGTTTCAAATACAAAAAGCAGAAGTTCTCAGAAAAAAAAAATAAAATTTTACCCAAAATGAAGATGTTTCATTGGAGCTATGATCTCACTGATGCAAATATTCTCATCATGGTATTTTTCCTTTGTCCTTGCAATTACTAGCAAACTCTCAGAGGTAAAGCTATTCCAAGACAAGATGAATTGTTATTTTCTAAATGTCAATATGCTCTCCTTTGATTTTAAAAACAAGGATTCTTTTTTCCAAACTATTGTTTTGTGACCCTTCAAATTTAGAAAATATGCATGAAATAAAATCCCTGTGTCTATAATATTTTATTGTTAAATGTACTTTAGATTTTAAGTATTTAATATAGAATGACAGTTATGTAGTAGGTATCGGAAATGGTTGAAAATTGAATTTTATATTCCTGTCGTAAAATACTTTTAATTTAAAAAAAAAGATTGTATATATGGTCTTTGTGTTTGAATATTTGAATAAAACCCCCCTTTTAGGCATTGTGTTAGGACCAAAGATGTAGTAAACATCTTCTCAGGTAATTCGCAAAACTTTCTTCATAGTTTCTTACACATGTAGAATGGCTATTCATGACTTTAAATAATTAGAGGAAACACAAGAAGAACCATAAGACTACAAATGACAAAATCTAAAGATTGCAGCTATAAAGAATGGAAAACTGAAATACATAAAACGTCTTAATTCTCTATAAAATTCCAGAAAACCTTTTTCAAAAAGGACCCTTTGAAGTCAATTCCTGAATCTATTGTTTCTGCTTTTGAAATAGAAAACTAATTTCTATGGCAAGTTTATCTTACAGAGAAATGCAAATTGATTTTCTTGCTGTCCACTCTGCACTGTATTTGATCTCTGAAATCCTTGCTGAACTCTCCTTTGTCTGCTTCCTGGTATCCTTTTCCTCCTTCAGACTTACCTCAAATCCCACCTTCTGCAAGAGACCTTTCCCAGGTCCCCACTTTCCCCTCACTACACACACACACACACACACACACACACACACACACACACACACAGTAAAATTGTTTTAGCAGACAGGCTAAACCGGGTTGAGGGTAATTTACAGGCCTCCAATCCTTTAGTGAGTAAGGGGAATGTCTTACTTTGAAGGGTTTACAGACTGAATGGGCTAATGAGACCAATCTGTTCCAATGGCCACAAAGGTCATTGAAGCAGATGCTATGGAGCACTTAGAGATTGGTCAAACATCAAAAATGCCAAGGTTATCTACTACATCTCAGGCCGTTGCCAGTTGTCTTGAATTTTGTTCTGCTGCTAGACTCTGATGACTCTAGAAGACAGAGTAAGACTGACAACTTTGTCTTCCACCCTACCTCACTCAAATCCAATTCATGTCCAGACACCACCTGGTGGTGTCATTGGTTCTCTTCAAAAACAAAGAATAAAAAACAATGGAATATGCTATGGACTGTATTTTTGCCTTTCAGAGTTCCCCAGTGGCTTAGTAAAGTGCCTGGTATATAGGAAGCTTTTTATAACTGTGGACTGTCCCAAACACACACACACACACACACACACACACACACAGAAACTCAGTTGCATGTACTTAACATGAATTTTAAAGATTAGTTTAATTAAAAATTTTGATATGTTAAATAATTTATTTATCCAATTTTCTACTGGTTTTATTTCAATGTTATCCCTTCTGCTACAATAATTCCATCTCTCTACTATTCACACCAAACAGAAATCCTATTGTACTTCTTTCTCATAACTTTTTAAAATGGTTATCTCTTAATTGTTAACTGTTGTTAAGTGGGAGTAGCTCTGCCATTTATCAAGTTTAACATCTTAGAACCTATTTCCTCATCTATAAAAAGGAGGAGGAGGTGGACTGGATGACCTTTAAGGTCTCTTCCATTTTTAATCAAATAACAATGAATTAATTAAAGTACATTTATCAAGTACCTATTATATGAACTACAAGATCTTGTGATCTCAAAATGATCTCAGATTCCTCTTGGCTCTAACATTTTATGATTCTATAATACTATCCATGTTTATCAAAGACACTGATGCTGTCAAATACACCTTTGCATCAACAGCAGGATCTTTCACAGTACTATTAACAAAAGTAGACACTCAAAAAAATATTCATTGAATGGATGGTACTAATATTTCTTTTTTTTTTTTTTACTTAAGAGTGGTTCTTTTTTCCAGTTACACATAAAAACAGTTTTCAACATTCATTTTTGTAAAATTTTAAGTTCCAAATTTTCTCCATCTCTCCCTACCCTCCCCAAGACAGCAAGCAATCTGATACAGGTTATGCATGTACAATCATGGTGAACATTTTTCCACATTAGTCATGCTGTGAAAGAAGAATCAGAACAAAAGGGGAAAAAAACACAAGAAAGAAAAGAAAAAACAAAACCAAGAAAAAAAAGTGAAAATAGGATGTTTCAATCTACATTCAGATTCCATGGTTCTTTCTCTGGATGTGGTTAGCATTTTCCATCACAAGTCTTTTGGAATTGTCTTGTGTTATTGTATTGTTGTGAAGAGCTTAAGTTTATCATAGGTAATCATTGCACAGTGTTGTTGTTACTGTGTACATTATTTCCCTGCTTCTGCTCACTTTACACAGCATCAATTCATGTCTTTCCAGTTTTTTTTTTAATCTGCCTGTTCATCATTTCTTATAGCACAATAGAATTCCACTATGTTCATATACAACAACTTGTTCAACCATTCCATAGTTGACGGACTTCCCTTCAATTTCCAGTTTTTCTTTGCCATCAAAAAAAGGAGCTGCTATAAATATTTTTGTACATATGGGTCCTTTTCCCCCTTTCCCCTCAATTTTTCCAATGTTTAGATCTGATTTTATATGTGAAAGGTGTTTTGTAATTGTGTTCATATAGTTCTAGGTTTGTCTTGGCAGATAGATTCCCAACTATTCTGTATTGTTAGCGGTTACTTTAAATGGAATTTTTCTTTCTATCTCTCACTGCTGGGTTTTGTTGGTAATGAAATGCTAATGATTTATGTTGGTTTATTTTATATCCTGCAACTTTGCAAAAGTTGTGAATTATTTCAAGTAGTTTTTACTTGATACTCTATGATTCTCTCAATATACCATCACATTACCTGCAAAGTGTAATAGTTTTGTTTTACTCGATGTCTATTATATTTCCTTCAATTTCTTTTTCTTCTCTTATTGCTAATGTTAACATTTATAGTACAATACTGAATAATAGTGATGATAACAGACGTCCTTGTTTCACCTTTGATCTTATTGGGAATACTTCTAGCTTATCCTCATTACATGCAATGCTCATTGATGGTTTTAGATAGATACTGCTTATCATTTTAAGGAAAACTCCATTTATTCCTATGTTCTCTAGTGTTTTTAATATGATTTCTGTTAGTTTTGTTATTGATATAATCAATTATGTTAATATTTTTCCTAATATGGAACCAGTCCTGCATTCCTAGAATAAATTCCACTTGATAATAATGTATTATTGGGGTGATAAATTGTTGTTTTCTCTTTACTAATATTTTATTTAAAATTTTTGCATCACTCTTCATTAGGAACATTATTCTATAATTTTCTTTCTCTTTTTTTACTTTTCCCAGTTTAGGTATCAATACCATATTTATGTCATAAAAGGAATGTGGTAGGACTCTGCCTATTTTTCCAAATGATTTATATAGTATTGGAATTTATTTTTCTTTAAATATTTCATAGAATTCACTTGTAAATCTGGCCCTGGAGATTTTTTCTTAGGGAGTTCACTTAGATTTATTCGATTTCCTTTTTTAAGTGAGGATATTTATTTTTTTTTTTGCTATTAAAAACATCTTTATTGATTGTTTATGTATCAGTGTTATGAGTAGAAAATGGTGACAACAGTTATCTTCCATGAATATATTCCAGTTCCAGAACAATTTATTGTTGAACTCCCAAGGATTTCCTGAGGTCTCCATTTGCAACAGGAACATCTGTCACCTGAAAGATATTGACCTTCTGATGGATAATTACAACCAAAAGGTCATGTCTTGCTAAGTATTCGTTAGGCACTAATGTTTTATAACTTGCAGTGAAGAGTAGCTCAGTATCTACCATTTCCTTCCATAGTCTGTGCTAATTGCTGAATCTGGGCTCCTGAAGCACAATCTATAATTCCTGCTCATAGTGACCTGACATGGGATTAACATCAGAAATCCCCCCAATTCTGTAAACAAACCCATATGATGAGCATGTGGTCTGTGGCTCTCTGCACACACATTGTTGGTTAGTGCATCTGGCCTCCACTCTTGGATCTTTGCTATTTTATAGGATTCCACCAGAGACTGGTTAAGTGAGGATATTTAAATATTTTATTTCCACTTCCATTAGTCTGGGCAATTCATATTTTTATAAATATCCATTCATTTCACTTAGATTATCAGATTTATTGTCATACAGCTAGGCAAAATAGTTCCTACTTATTGCTGTAATTTTTTCATCATTGATGTTCAATTCACTCCTATCATATTTGATACTGGTAATTTGTGTGTTTTTTTTCCTTTTTTTATTTGTTTTTTTTTTCTTTTTGGAGGGGGGAAGGTAGAGCAATTTGGGTTAAATGACTTGCCCAAGGTCTTATGGCTAGTTTTGTGTTAAGTGTCTGAGGCCAGATTTGAATTCAGGTCCTCTTGACTCCAGGGCCCATGCTCTATTCACTGTACCACTTTGCCTTCCGTTTTTCCTTTAAAAAAAAAAAACAAATTAACCAAAGGTTTATCTATTTAATTGTGTTTTTTATAAAGGTAGTTCTTAGTTTTATTTATTAGATCAGTAGTTTTCATTCTTTTAATTTTATTAATCTCTCCTTTGATTTTCAGACTTTTTAATTTGGCATTTAATTAGGGATTTTTAATTTGTAATTTTCCTGGCATTTTTAGCTGCAGATCCAACTCATTGATCTCCTCTTTTTCTTTTTTATTCATGTAAGCACTTAGAGAGATAAAATTTCCCCTAAGATTTGCTTTGGCTGTATCTCATAAGTTTTGGAATTTTGTCTCATTATCATCATTCTTTTTGATGAAATCATTGATTGTTTCTATGATTTGTTGTTTGACCCACTCATTCTTTAGGGTTAGGTTATTTAATTTCCAATTAGTTTTTTAGATTATCTTTCCAGAGTTCTTTATTGCACAAAGTTTTTATTGCATCATGATCTGAAAAAGGATGAATTTAATATTTCTGCCTTTCTTTTTAATTGTCAGGTTTTATGTCCTAATACACGGTCAAGTTTTGTGTGTGTGTGCCATGTACCACTGAGAAAAAAAGGAACATTTCTTTATATTCCCATTGAATTTTCTCCAGAGGTCTTCATATCTAACCTTTCTAAAATTCTATTCATCTCCTTAATTTCTTTTTTTTTTTTTAATTTTGTGATTAGATTTATCTACTTCTGAGTGACGGAAGTTGAGGTCTCCCACTACTCTAGTTTTGCTGTCTATTTCTTTCTATAACTCACTTCTTCCCATAACTTATTTCCTATAACTTCTCCTCTAAGAATTTGGATGCTATACCATTTGGTCCATATATGTTTAGTACTGATATCACTTTGTCATTTATGGTACCTTTTAGCAACATGTGGTTTCCTTCCTTATCTCTTTAAATCAGATCTATTTTTGCTTTTGCTTTGTGTGAGATCAGGATTGCACTCCATGATTTTTTTTTCTTCAATGGAAGCACAATATAGTCTGCTCCAGTCTTTTGCCTTTATTCTGAGTTATATCTCTGCTTCAAATGTGTTTCTTACAGACAACATATTGTAGGATTCCGGTTTTTAATCCACTTTGCTATCCATTTCTGTTTTATGGAAGAATTCATCCCATTCACAGCTACAATCAGTAATTATGTTTTCCCTCATTTATACTTTTTGCCCTCCTTTCACCCTCTCCCTCATAACCACTGTTTTGCTTCTGACCACCACCTCCCTTAATCTGCCTTCCCTTCAATAAGTCCCCCTTTTTTCCCTTTTCTTTCTCCTTTCCCCTCCTACTTCCTTATATGTCAAGACAAATTTCTATGCCCCACTGAGTGTATATGTTATTCCCTCTTTGAACCAAATCCAATGAAAGTAAGGTTCAAACAATGCTCACTCTCTCACTTCTTTCTCCTGTAGTAAATCTTTGGTGCCTCTTCATGTGATGTAATTTAATCTGTTCTGCATCTTCCTTTTCTTTTCTCCCAGTACAATTCTTTTTTCACCCATTAGTTTTTATGTCATTACATCAGAGTCAATTTATTATACTCATACCTTTTATGAATACTTTTTCTAATTTTCCTAATAGAGAAGCAATTCTCAAGAGTTACAATTATCATCCTTCCACTTGGGAAAACAGTTTAAATCTTATTGAACAACAACTTGTCTTTTTTTTTTTTTTCTTTTCCCTTTACCTTTTTATGCTTCTCTTGAGTCCTGTATTTGAAGATCAAACTTTCTGTTTAACTCTGGTCTTTTCATCAGGAAAGTTTCAAAGTCCCCTATTTTATTGGATATCCATCTTATTTTCCTGTAAGATTATACTCAATTTGGCTGGGTAGTTGATTCTTGGTTGTAATCCTAGATCCTTTACCTTCCAGTATAGCATATTCTAAGCCCTCTCTAATCCTTTAATGTAGAAGCTGCTAAATCCTGTGACACCCTAATTGTGTCTCCTTGATATTTGAATTGTTTCATTCTGGGTGCTTTTAGTATTTTTTTTTCCCCTGGACTGATGATTCTGGAATTTGGCTACAATATTCTTTGGAGTTTTTGCTTTGGAATCTCTTTCAAGAGGTTATCAGTGGATTCTTTCAATGACTATTTTACCCTCTTGTTCTAGGAGATCAGGGTAGTTTTCCTTGATGATTTTTAAGATGCCCTCCAGGCTTTTTATTGCTTTCAGGTAGTCCAATAATTATTAAATTATCTTTCCTGGATCTATTTTCCAGGTCAGTTGTTTTTCCAATGAGGTATTTTATATTTTCTCCTATTTTTTTTTATTCTTTCAATTTTGTTTGACTAATTCTTAATGTCTCATAGAGTCATTACCTTCCACTTACCCAATTCTAATTTGTAAGCAATCATTTTCTCCTGTTAGCTTCTGCACCTCGTTTTCCATTGGTCAACTCTACTTTTAAAGGAATTGTTTGTGCTTCCTTTTCCAAGCTGTTGACTTTTTCCCATAATTATCCTTCATAATTTTGATTTCTTTTTCCAATTTTTCTTCTACCTCTCTTACTTGATTTTTAAGATCCTTTTTGAGCTCTTCCAAGGGGACATTTTATGCTTGAGATCAATTCATATTCCCCTTTAAGGCTTCACATATAGGCATTTTGACATTGTTACTCTCTTCTGAGTTTGTGTTTTGAGCTTCTCTGTCACTATAATACATTTCTATGGTCAGAGCCCTCTTCTGTTTCTTACTCATTTTCAGCCTATTTGTGAGTTCTAAAGCTGAAGCTCTGCTCCTGTGGCCAAACTTCTTTTGAGCCTGGTCACTGGCTTTCCACACCAGGGCCTCAGATCCTTCCAGCTTGTCCACTATGCTGGGGGTGGCCTGGTCTAATTGTATTTGTTGTTCCAGTGTTCCAGGGGACACAATTTGTCTTCTATGATGAAGATGGAGGCCTCACTCCTGGTCTACTGAGCCAGCCAAGGTCCTCAGTTGCTGATCTGTGCTATGGTTAAGAGCCTCCTGCTGGCTTGTCTGGACACCATCTGCACTGGGTTGTGGTCCACTTTTACCCAAGTGAGATAGACCCTTCCTGAAGTCCTTCTAAGTTTATCTTAAACTGGAAAAATCTCCATCTTTTGTGGATTATGTTGTTCCAAAATTCATTTAGGAGGTTGATTTAACATTGTTTCTGATGGAAACAGGGGAAAGCTCAGACAATTTCCTGGCTTCTCTCCACCCCACTCCTGGTGCCAATACTTCTATCACCATTGGAACTCTTTTCACAAACTTTTTCTTGGCTACCTCCACATGACAACAGCAGAATAAACAATCAAATTGATGTTAAAAGAGCTGAATATATGGAATATATATATTCTGAATATATAGCTGAATAAGAACAAGGATAATAGATCAGTAAAACACCATGAGATGAGGTTTTAGAAAACAAGGGATATTATTAGGATGTTCAGCTGAGGAGAGGGGCAGGGAAAAAGAGGTATTAGGATATTAAAGCAGGTATAGTAAAGGAAAAAAGGGGAGGAAGCAACAAAGACAAATTGCTTACTTGTAAATTTTGCTTAGACCACTTCTGCTCTTCTCTTCTCAGAAACCAAATGGGAAGGACTAAGGAAGAAACTTCAAAATGTCTTCAGAGACTATCTCCCACAAATCCTGCCTCAAAAGATGTAATCTTAGAAGATGGGAAAACTCCGTATCAATTATCAATCACCCTAGAGAAAATAGAGTAAGGAAGAGGGGGCTGAGACAGAATGAAGAATGATGGTTTAAATAGTAAATAATGGGTTAAATAGGGTAACAAAGAATGCAGGTGATATTAACATGATTGTCTACACCAAGGAGATAATTCTCCCACTCAGTTAGAGATCCTGTTAGCCAGGGTGAGGAATGAACCAGCTTCTGGGAGGAGTAACCTGCTTCTAAAGGTCCTATAGAAATAGCAACTGAAGATTCACTAAAGAAAGTTTTTGTAACCAAAGTCTTTGACACTATCAAATTGTTCAACATCAGAAACTGACATGATTTTATTCATGGAAATGGAATTTAAAAAGAGGTATTACCATATGCTTCACCAAGGCATACTAAATAGCACAGGACCTTCCCATATGACTTGTAGATGAAAACTTATATATCTTTTATATTACCCATTAGAATGTGAACACCTTAAGATTAAGGGACTGGTTTATATAATAGCAAGCAAAGTAGTACTTTGCTGCTTGTTTCAGCTATTCAAGTGAGTTTGAGTCTCCTTTGATTGTATCAAGAGTCTCTGTTGGAAACAGTATACATTGTGTTGCCCTTAAAAGGCCAGAGGGAGTTTGAAGACCTTCCCTGACCTTAATAAGCCTAACATATTCACATGGGGCCTACTGTGGGAGGAGCTTACTGAAAGAGCAGAACAGGAAGGGTGGAACAAGAAGTACGGAAGAGGAAGAAGCAGAGCAGGAAAAAGCTCGAGCAGAGCTGGAAGTGAGGAGAGTTAAGAGAGAGAATATTGGTGATGTTGGCATTCTGTTGTTCTGTCTTTATTGATGTTACTTTGTCAGACAGAAGCATTCTGTCTGTTGAAAGAAGACTTTACTGTTGTTACAGAAGTCCTGAAGGAGGACTTTATTGTTGATTTGTATTTGATTTCTCAGACAGAAGCCTTGTCTGTTATTTGTGTTACTTTGTCAGACAGAAAGTGAATTGAGACAATAGTGCTGGCAATGTGTATAAATATTGTTGCAGTCCTGTTAAGCTTTGTTTTCCTAGAAACAGAAGCTATGAAGAGCTTGGAATGGAGTTATCTCCTTGAGCTGAGATACAGAACCAGAGTGGAGAGATGCTTATGTGTGAATCCAGGCAAGAGTTGGGTGAATCCAGCCAAGAGCTGGGAGCAGTCAACCTGTGGTAGAAATCATGGGGTTTAGAAGCCAGCCTCAAGTCAAGATGAAAGAGGATTTTGCTATGGATACTCTGTATTGACTGAACTTACTGTGACCTAGGAGTGTATTGTGTTTGTACTTTCTGCTACCCCTTAAGGATGATTGGCATAAGTATGATTGGAAGCCAGCTTCAAGTCAAGATGAAAAAGGACTTCACTTGGATACTGTATCAATTGAAGGGATTGTGACTTACTAGAATGATATGTTTTGTTTAAGACTATGTGACCACCTTGGTAATAAGTTGCTATGTTATATTGTTGTGAATGTTGTGCTTTAGTTCTTCAATGTTTTGCATTAGTTTATTGCTGAATAAATAGATATTTCACTATACTATGTGATTCGAACCTTAAAGTTTTTCACAGAAGCAGTCCTCAGGAGAGATGTTCATGAGTGACTTTACAATTTACTTTTTTATTTGCATCACCAGAGCTTTACACATAGTAAGTGCTTAGTAATTTTCATTTATTCATTCACAGATCACATAACCAACTTCCAGCTCTCCATCCCCAGATCTTCTCTCTTTATTCCTTGAAAAACTCATAGAAACCTATCTACTTCAGAATGGCACAAGATGATTAAAACTAGTGAGCCAGTTCAGTATTAAAGCAGACAGGAGTCTTAGGCTTGTCAGGCATGGGCTAGAGTTGGTTTTGTCATACAAATAACAAATGTGAAGAGGAAAGTCTGAGGGAAGGTGACCTAGCACTCATATGTGTAATCACTATTAAGATGAATAGAAATCATGATGATGACCTTATAAGAAAATGAAGATTTTAAATAAAATAGTGTTTCTGACTTTGAAATGAAAAGATATAGAAAGCATCATGAAAAGAAAACTGCAGATGACACTATACCCATATAACTAGCAAACTGCTTCATATTCCATTTAATTAGCAAAAAGAGAGCCCCTCAAAATGAGCAAATGAGTTTAAACATCTAATTTTCTCAGCAATTCCAATACTGATGGAAGTCTAGGAATGTCATATTCTTATTTCTTACATATAATTTTCAGAGAAGTCAGTATTGTCTGAAATATCTCATTTACTCAATTTTGGTTTTAAAATTATGTGTGAAATTTTCCTGAAAAATATTTTAGAAACTAATTTAATGAAACAATGATATCAGAAAATTTATACTCCTTAAAATGACCAATCGATAACCTCTGTGTATGTTCTAAATAGAGAATATATAGTAATCAACCACATATGTATATGCCTATGTGCATATATATATATATATATATATATATATATATATATATATATATATATATATATATATATATATATATATACATATATACACACATACAAACACTCCCATATTCATTATGACACTGAATAATTTTGTATGGAGAGATGAACATTTTATGAAAAATGACCTCAAATTGCTCCATTTTGAATTACTTGAGTGAATTTGTGCTGTAGATCTTCCTCCTTGTACAAGTTCTCATAAGTGCTACATTGTCTCTTTCAATTCATTTTGATGCTCTTTGGGAAGTTATCATTCAGAATATTTATTGATTGAGTGAGTACTTTACATTAGAACATTAGAACTTGTTTGCCAACTAGTTCCTAGTACCAACCCCCCCAAAAAAGAATTAAGCTTTCCAAATTTCTACTTTAATTTTTCTAAGCTTTACTGTATTTTCCACTATTGGTTATATCCCTTCTTCTAAATCCCTCTCTTTCTCCTTATGCTGACTTTGGAATGAGTTGATTAACCAAATCAAGTCTTTTTCTACATTCTGATTTGCTGTGTAACTGTGATACAGTATTCTGTATCTTTCCTCCAAAATATGTGGTATAGATTCAATTCATTTGTATCACTCGAAATAATTCCAGGTAAAATTAAAGTATATAATTTATAAGGGATATATGAGTAATAGATAAGAAATGTTTCATAATTCCTGTCAGTTTCAAAATCATTCTATTCTACTTATTGGCCCAAAGATTTTGACTTTTTTTTTTTAATTTCACATTCTTCTTTGGTACTCTGGTGAATCCTATTTCAAGGAGGGGAAAACATTTTTTTTAATGTATAAAACAAAGTACATAGGATTAAAAAGAAAATCAACTTCATGGACCTCATAATAAGAACCCCTTACTCATGCCATATACACTCCCCTAAGATGAACCTACAAGGATAAAATTGCATATTCTTGAACTATTAATTAAAACATTCATATTCTTTCAAATCTTATAAATATTAGGTTTCAATCTGAACCAGAGATTCAAAGTATTCCTTTTAGTCAAAGGCTGAGAAGATAGAAATGTCTAGTGAGTCTAACCCCTCCTACAATCTGCCACAGACTAAGGAGATAGCTCTATAGGGAAAGGAGGCTCATATATCCAGGAAGTTCATTATTCCCCAGAAGCTTACAGGACAGAATGTATGAGTCAATACTGATGTTTGAAAGTGTTCTTGTGGTATTAGCTTTTGACAGTTTATTAATCATTCACTAGGTGGGGCTAACATACAACTAAAATATCTCATTTTGTAGGTAACATTTCATTTCAAAGGAAAGATTTTTTTAGGCTTATTATATGGAGATGCACAATGAGATAAACTGTTCAAATTTGGTCATGCATAAAAGATTTAAAATCAAAAACTAGACAAAGCATCATTATTCAGCCATAACAGCAAAGCATGTTAGTAACCAATATGGATACAGCATAAAAATATTTTCAACTTTAATGAGTTATTACAAAAATGTTCAATACCAGAATGGACATTGTAACATCAATGGATAATTTGCTGTTTTACAGGAGGTAGTAAAGTGAACCTGATTCATATGGGCATGAGGGTGCCCTGCTACAGAGATCACATTGCCCTTCCCAAGGCAGGTTTCCTATTGACCAACAAGATTGTAATAAATTTCATGTTAATGTAAAAATTAATCTCATAACAGAAGTCTTTCACATCCAGTTGAAACAATACAAAATAGGCTGGGGCCATGGCACAGCCCTTGTTCAAAAGCATAGTCATACCATTATACAATGTGGGGTAGCTGGGATAGGCCCTGAGGCAAGCAATCATTCACTGTGCTAGTAACTGACATACATGGTGTATAACAGTTTAAAATAAGAATTTGTCTAAGCAGAGACTACAAAATTACTTCAAAATTGATGTGAATACCTTTGACAGATAACTAATAAAACATTACCTTAAAAACAGTGACCCAAAGCTTATTTCCAGCACAATTATTTTAACCAAAGTCTTTATTCACTAATTCATTCAAAAATCATTATCTGTTACTTGTTAGGCTGTGGGAAAGAGACAAAGATAACTACTATCCCTGTCCTCAAGGACTTTAAATTTAATGGGCAGGGCCTCATGGAAAATTGATAGAATCAGAGACTTAAAGTTAAAAAGGTTCTTGAAGGATATCTATTCCAGTCTCCTCATTTGACAGAAAATGGTATGAAATCCAAAGAGAGAAAATGGCTTCACCAGGGTTAGAGAAATAGCAAGGAGAAGTCAGGACTTAAACCCAGGTCCTCTGACTCCTAATCCAGTTCTTGGCATTACATTACATTGTCTCCATGTGAAACTTACAGGAAAAGGGCCAAAAACTCTGATTCATTGGTTTAGCAAATGGATAAAACTCTCTCTACCATTGCGGGTCAACACCTCTTCAATTTATACTCTTACAGAGTTGCCTATGCCAATGAGAAGCTAAATAATTTGTCAAAGTTCATATAGCTAGTGTAAGTCAGAGGTGGGACTAGAACCCAAGTGTTCCAAGGTCTGTGGTCAGTTCTCTATTTGATATACGTGATTACATTCTTAATATGAAATACACAGGAAAGTAAAACACATTTTAAAGTTTGACAAATTTCTAAAACTGTATAGGTCTCTGAGATCAAATTGGAGAGTAATCCCATCATTTAGAACAACTAATGCTAATCCTAAATCCCATGAAAATATGTAGACAATGTATGGCCAAAAAATAAGCCTGATTTTTGTGTTGTGTCTTGTAGAATAATTTCAGAAGTAGACAACTCACATATCATAATTCATGTTAATTTTTCAAAAACCTGTGATTTCATTGGCCTGGGAATGCAACCTTCCAAGAATGTTACAATCTGTGCAGATTAATTTCATATCGTTTCCCCATACGAACAAGTTACTCTAACCAAATTGGTCTTTTTTCTTCTTTCTGTGAGACGTTCCATCTCCCTCTTTCATGTCTTTGTACATATTGCTCCTTTATGTTTTCCTTCTTCACTACTGCCTGTTAGAAGCCTATCTTCTTTTTCCAGGCTCAACTACAATTCCATCCAGTTTGAGATGTCATTTTCTGATGCCCCAATTTGTTAACGCCTTCTTATCATAGAGATTGCTTTTAAAGATTTTGTATGTATGCCATTTGGAAGACAGATCTGTATGTGCTGTTTCTTCCCAGTATAATCACAGGCAACATACATAGAGAGAAGAGTCAGTTTCAGACTCGAGAAAACCTGTGTTCAAATCCTGCCTTCGAAATGGTTATATGTGTGACATTGTACAAGCCATCTGATCTTTCAGTGGCCCTAGGCAACTCTCTGAAACCACAAATTGCAGAGTAATTATCAGTCTGTATTGGTAAAGGGAAATTAAGCATCTGGACTTCCCTATGCCAATAAAATCACAGATCTAGTTCCAAAAATAACAACTGGCATTTATATAGATCTTTAAAACTTGTGCAACACTTTGTATACATTATCAGGCAGCTAGTGGATAGAGTGCTGGACCTGGAGACACTATCTACGTGGCCTTGGGCTAGGGGACTGGAATAGGCATTTAGATAAGGACTACTATGTACCAGGCACTGTAATAAGTGCTTTAACAAATATTATCTCATTTGATCCTGACAACAAACCTGAGAGGGAGGTCGTATTATCCAATTCGAAAAAATTGAGGCAAACAGAGGTTGTAACTTGCTCGGAGTTATAAGTGTTTGAGACCAGATTTAAACTCAAGTTTTCCAATGAGGATCAAATGAAATAATATTTGCAAAAAGCAAATAAACAACAACAACAACAAAAACACCACTTAGCATGGTGCCTGGCACATGGCTGGTGCTATATCAGTGATTATTTCCTTCCCCCTTTCCTTTATCACAGTTACATATTTGATCCACCCTAGGTATTATTAGTATCCTGATTATGAAGATAATAAAGCTAAGGTTTGGAGAAGTCAAATGATTTGGTCAAGGTCACAGAACTAGTCAATAACAGAGGAAGGATTGGAATACAGGCTTTACTCCATTCAGCACACAAATAATGACATTTAGCAGGGTGCTCCTTGAGAACAAGATAGTACTATTTTTCACTTTGTATCCGTTGTGCTTGTATAGTGCTTGGGCCATAGTGGTCCATAAATGAATAAATATTATACTGAATGTGAAAGGAAGGAAGGAAGGAAGGAAGGAAGGAAGGAAGGAAGGAAGGAAGGAAGGAAGGAAGGAAGGAAGAAAGGAAGAAGGAAGGAAGGAAGGAAACAAAGAAGGAAGGAAGGAAGGAAAGAAGGAAGGAAGGCCAGAGAATTTCCTGAGCCTCAGAGAGGTTAAGTTATTTTCCTCTAGTCAGAGAGTTAATAAATATAAGAAATAAAATTTGAACATGAGTCAACTCTGGCTCTAGATCCAGCATACAATCCACTATGTCATGCTCAATCCCTCTCCAAAGAGACATTTTTCCTCTTTTTTCCCCCATTACTATTACTCTCAAACATTAAAGGGGGTGCCCATGGTGAGATAGGGGAAGGGCTAGAATAATGAACCTTAAGAAATCACAGCCTGAAAAGAATATTTATAATAGTTCTTATAGTTCTATTTGTGGTAGCCCAAAATTGGGAATTAAAGGACTAATTCTTCTGTTGGGGAATGCTAAATTGTAGTATATAAGATATAATATAATATTACTGTGCCATAAGAAATGCTAAAATTGAAAATCTCAGAAAAAGACCTTTTTAAACTGATTCAAAATAAAGGGGGCAGAAATAAAAACAATTTATACAATGATAACAGGATACAGAAAAACATCTTTGAAAGGGAGGGTAATATTTCTTCAGAATTGGAGGCAAGTTGATAATCACATTCCTCACTGAGGGAGGCCTTGACCTCATTGCTAAACAGTGGTAAAGCCCTACAACAGGTCTGAACAATAGATAGACCCTGCCCCTAGGACCCGCCAGCAGAGAAACCACTTTCATAGCATCACAGAAGCAGAGACCCATTCCTGCGGCAGATCAGCAACAAGATTACTCCTTCAGGGTATGTTAGCAGAGAGACTGTTCATCCATAGCAACCCAGCAACAGGGCTGAATCCCTGAGGCAGGCAGAAAGTTAAATCACACACCCAGAAGAGGCCAACAGGGAGTCCTCACCCCCAGTACAAGCCAGAAGGAAAACTTAACATCCAGGTGAAGGTAAGCAGCTATGCCCTAAAGTCCAGTGAAAGTCCGCAGTCGGGCCCTGAGCCCTACCACAAAAAGCTTGGGACAAGGCCATACCAGAGCTCAATTCTCATATAAAAACACCAAGTCACACAAAAGAGAAAAAAATGAACAACAAAAAAGAAAGAAAAAAAATTCAACTATAGAAAGTTACTCTGGTGACAGGGAAGATCAAAGCATAAGTTTAGAGGACAATACTAGTGTCAAAACGGCTACATATGAAGCCACAAAGAAAAATGTAATTTGGTCTAAGGCCCAAAAAGAATTCCTGGGAGAGCTTAAAAGGATTTTTAAAAGTCACTTAGAAAAGTAGAAGAAAAATTGAAGGAAAATGAAAGTAATGTAAGAGAATCATGGGAAAATGGTTAATAGCTTGGGAAAAGATATACAAAAATTTACAATGGAAAATAACTCCTTAAAAAATGGAATTTACCAAATGCAAAAGGAAGTACAAAAGCTCACTG
This sequence comes from Pseudochirops corinnae, assembly GCA_028646515.1. NCBI lineage: Eukaryota > Metazoa > Chordata > Mammalia > Diprotodontia > Pseudocheiridae > Pseudochirops > Pseudochirops corinnae. Next base: position 254,125,037 of record CM053587.1, read on the forward strand.
AAGTGATTTTTTTTTCCTTTTTGGGAGGGGCATTAGGGGAAGCAAGGCAATTCAGGTTAAATGACTTGTTGAAGGTCACACAGGTAGTTTAGCATCAAGAGTCTGAGGCCAAATTTGAACTCAGATCTTCCTGACTCCAGGGCCAGTGTTCTATTCACTGCACCACCTACCTGTCCCAGTAAACAATTTTTTAATAATTAGAATTGAGCAAATGAAAGCCAATGACTCTATGACACATTAAGATATGGTCAAAGGAAATAAAAGAAGTTTTAAAAAATTGAAGAAAATGTGAAATTTCTCATTGGAAAACTAACTGCTTTAATCTTCCAGGAGTCAACATGGCAGAGTAAGCAGTACATTGTTGTCACTCTCCCATACTGACCTCTGAAAAAAAAAATAGAAAATAGTGCAAGACAATCCTAGAACAGCTGGGTCATCTAAAGACAGGGTGGAGCAGGCTTTAACAAAGGAAACTTGAAGGATCGGCAAGAAAGGTCACTGTCACTCAAGGAAATGGATAGTACACTCCAGCACAGGAAGTGACCCAGCAAGCCAACAATAAGCCCCACTTCAGTAAACCAGTGGGTGATCCTGAGCCCCAGGGTGGTAGAACAAATACAAACACCAGGACCCTCCACATGCTTACCATGAAAGGAGAACTTGCAGTCTCAAGCTGAGAGAACCACCACATGTCCCAGCACAGCCCCAGACAGGCAGGTATCCTCCAACAGCCAGACTTGCACATGCTTCTGAAAAATACAAGTCAAACAGGCATCCTCTCATAGCTAGACCCTCACTTGCATAAGTGGAGTGGCAGGGAAGCACACAAAAACCACACCCAAACTCAGCACAAGGCAGACACCACCCCTAGGACCCCAGTTCAGCACAAGGTAAGCAGCCAGACTCCTACAACCTCCATTTGCCAACAGCTGAGGATCCAGGGCACAAAGCTAGTGACCAGGTCCCTGATCCCCCAGAATAACAAGTTTGGAACACTGCTCCCTGTGCTCCAGTAGGAAGAGCTTGGCTTTAAAAGTCAGAAAATTAGCAACCAAGAGGAGCACAAGGCAAAAAAAAAGGACCTTGACCATAGAGAATTTTTTTATCATGTCAGGGAAGATCAAAACACAAACTCAGAAGAGGACAACATCGTTAGTACACCTACATCTGAAACCCAAAGAAGAACATGAAATTATCTCAAGCCCAAAAAGCCTTCTTGGAAGAGCTCAATAAGGATTTTAAAATCCAAATAAGAGAGGTGGAAGAAAAATTGGGAAAGGAAATTAGAGTTATGCAAGTGAGAGTCAAGAGCTTGGAAAAAAAAGGACAAAAATTGATTGAACCAATTCCTTTAAAAAGTATAATTAGCCAAATGGTAAACAAAATCTACTGAAGAAAACATCTCCTTAAAAAGTAGAATTGGCCAAATTGAAAAGAAGGTAAAAAATTTGCTGAAACAAACAATTCCTTAAAAATTAAAATTGGGGAAGTAGAAGCTAATGGCTTTATGAGACATCAAGAATAAAAAAAATAGAAGAAAATGTAAAATATCTCACTGGACAAACAACTGACCTGGAAAATAGACCTAGGAGAAAAAATATAGGAATTATTGTTCTAACTGTAAGCCATGATCAAAAAAAAATAAACGGACCTGGACAATATCTTACAAGAAATTATCAAGGAAAACTGCCATTTTATCCTAGACCTACAGGGTAAAATAGGCATTGAAAGAATCTACTGGCAGAGGCAAGATGGCAGTGTAAAAGCAGGAAAACTCCACAGCTCCCACATAGCCACCTCAAATACCCATAAAATATGACTCTAAACAAATTTCAGGGCACCAGAACTCATAAAAGTACAGAAAAACACATCTCCTGCTGAAGGCAGCTCAGCAGGTGGGACAGGAAGGGCTCATCACAGCGGGATGGGACCTGAAACCAGCCCAGACTGAAAACATGGCTTAGCCTGGTGGTAGCCAGTACAAGCTGCAGCTGCAGCCTTCAGGAGAGAGGATCAGCAGCAGCTGTGGTGATTCCAGAATTATCAAGCCATAAAAAATTAGGACTAAGTGAAAGGTTAGTGGAACTCGGCTAAATTAAGGGGAGAGGGTCCAGCTGAACTCCCCCCAGAGCAAGGAAGCAGCAGAAGCAGCACAGCCACCTCCACCTGGTTACTTCAGAGCTCATGGCCTGCAGATCGCAGGGAGGCAAAGCAATCATTCAGTGCTAAGTGCTAAGTGTTCTTGCCTTAACCAGACTGGATCAGGATTGTGGTCTTGGATGGTGGTCCTGAGATGTGTTTTCAGTGAGCCAAACCTGGTGGGGGCTGCAGCGGCCTCCTAATAGCTCCAGGCAGCTGTGAAAATCCCAGCAATTTGGGAAAGAGCTTTCCCCTCTGGAAGTAGAGTTCCACAGAGCTAAAAAGTCAAGTAATTGACTCGCAACATGAGTATGCAAAGGCAGCAAAGTAAGAACAGCAATCCAACTTTAGAATCCTTTTTTGGGGG
>CM053587.1:254128042-254162028 GCA_028646515.1 Pseudochirops corinnae
TGCCTACTTGTATTTAGTGATAGCCATCTCAAAGGCAGGGGTAGGGGAAGGGAAAATTTTTACACGATCATTTTGTTTTATATTTGAAAGAAATAGCAAGTTGTTCATAGTAGATTTGCAGTTTCATGTGCAATCATTCTTTCTTATTTTATTATTTTATGGAAATTCTTCTTTTATTCCACAAATTAAAATTTTAAAAATAGAAAAAAGGAAAAAATCAACTTAAAAACTATATGTCTATTTAGAATGTACTGCAGAATATGGTATAAAATGTTTCTCTAAGACTGCTTTCTGCCAGACTACTTTCCATTTTTTTCTGCTGATTTTATTTTATCATAAATGGAGTTCTTTCCTAAGTAATTTATATTCTATGTTTTTCTGGAGTTCCATTTTCCCCCCCCTCAGATTCCCCTTGTCTCTTCTTTTCTGACTTCACTATTTTTAAGCTAATACCAGATGCTGTTGAGGATCACTGGTTTTATATTATGGTTGAATTCTGAAAATGCAATTTTCCTGTTAATTTTTACCTCTTTTCATAATTTCCCTTGATATTTTGGATTTTTTAATTTTGTAAATTTTGTTATTTTCTCAAGTTCTATAAAATATTTGTTTGATAATTGCATAGAATAGCATTAAGACTATAAATTAAATTTGATGGTGAGGATCATTAAATTTAATGATATATCATTTGATTATGAATATTAATTTGTAATAGTCCCTTCCCTGTTCAAAAGGTCATTTTTTATGCTAGCTTACAGGGAAAATCCTCTTGACCAATTCTATCTGAGAAATGCAGCCTCATTGTTGTCATTCCTGTGGTCTGGACTGGGCCTTACTTTACCCTGTAAACAGAAACTACTCTGAGTTGGTCAAGACCTACCAAGAACTACTGGTGTGACATCACTGCTTTCACTAGAGAATGATGAGGCTTAGCTCATGAAGGAGAAATAGTCTGGATCCTGATACCTCCCCTTTTCAGAACTGTTGAAGGCTGATGAATCTTATGACCATGCCTCACTCCTCACATAGCTCCCCTTTCCCCAGTGATGAAGTAACAGGGAGGGATTGAGCACTTGTGGCCTATCCTTTCATTAAATATCCACCAATCAGGGCTACCATTAGCTTGTCAGGTGAGGTCTAAGAAGAGAAACATGGAGATTTAAGTGGATGCTAGATGCTGTCTTTTTATATTTAACCACTGAGAGAGATCACTGACCATTATTTTATTGATTGGCCTAATTAATAAGTTTATTTATTAATTTAATTTTACTTTTTCTTTTTGAGGGGGGAAGGCAGGGCAATTGGGGTTAAGTGACTTGCCCAAGGTCATATGGTTAGTAAGTGTTAAGTGTGTGAGGCCAGATTTTAACTCAGGTCCTCCTGACTCCAGAGCCAGTGCTCTATTCACTGTACCACCTAGCTACCCCCAATAAATTTATTTTTAATACTCAGAACTTTGTCTCTTGGAATTTCATGCACCACAATAGTATTATTTTTAATATGTTTATGTGGTTAATGAGCATGGAATAGTCCTCCAGTTCTTTAAGTTTTTATTTATTTTTTAAAGAATACTTTTCCAATGAAATTATGCAAATCTTCCATATGTTTTGGTAGTGAGATCCCCAGATACTGTATGTGTTTGTGGTCATTTGGCATGCAATTTCCCTTTCTATTATTACCTCTTGGATTAAACAAAACGACTATTTATAAAGAAATATAGTTGATTTTTTTTTTTTGTGAGGGAGGGTTATTTTCCAATCTGCAACTTTCCTGAAGCTTTTAATTGCCTTCACTAGCATCTTTTCTGATTTTCTAGGATTTATTAGGCATTTCATTATATTATCACAAATAAGAATAGTATTATCTCCTTTTTACCTTTCCGTTTTACCTTCTTTTGTTTCATATAGATACATTTTAGGATATTAAAAAGATCTCTCTCCCTAGATACTTTTTAGGGTTTTTAACTTAAATGATTATTATATTTTGTCAAACACTTTTTCTGCAACCATTAAGATAATAATGTAGTTTAAGATGTTTTTTGCTTGTAATGTGATTGTTATTTTCCTCATACTGAACCATTTCTTAATATTGAACATTGGTATAAATCCAACTTGATCATGAGGAGTGATCATAATAAGTGAACTCTTAGATAGTTTTAGTCTATTTGATAGGATTTTGTTCAAAATTTGTGAATAATTATCAATGGTATTAGTCTATAGTTCTCTTTTGTTCTATCCTTTACTGGTTTGGGTATAAGGACTATATTTAGATCATAATCTGATTCTCTTAGGGTGCTTTCTTTCGTAACATATAAGTAATGTTTCCAAGGTCACATAGATAATTAAAATGACCACGGAATCACAGGAGCCTGGATCTAAGTCTAGACCTATGGGAAACATCAGATGACATCTAGGCATATTAACTTTCCCCAAACCAAGCAAAATAAGTTACTTGATCGATATTATATAGCTATTAAGTGTCATAGCTAAATCAGATCCTCTGGCTCCACAGGTAAGACTCTGTCTGTTACATAACAATGGTAACTCCATGATTAGAACTCAGGTACACTGATTTCTAAGCCAGTTTTCTCCAAACTACACTACCTTTCATCCCATGAATTTTTGTTAAATTAATTTTTAAATTTGGTTCCATTAATCATTTAATTACTTCTCTTGGAAAACGATTGATGACTATGAATTATTATTTATATTAAAAGAAAGATCAAGCATTTGCTCTTACCTGTTAACATCATCCGATAACCACCATTCTAAAAAGAAATCACCTTATATGTGAACAATTAAAAAAAATAACAAAAGATCAAATACTTAATCTTTTTGGTTACCATCACTTTATAGTCATCACTCTAAAAAAAAAAATCCATTCTTAGATGGAGGCTTGGTTTACTTGCATTCCAGTTAATTTTGACTTTGCTGTAGATGTTTTGAATATGACAAAAATATTTCATAACTATCACACCAAATTGAGAAATTTCTTTAATTTTATTCATAAATCCTATTTAACAAGAGATGGGTAAAACTTGATAGATAAGAATAATCACTGTCAATCACTTAGCCTGACTTGCCAGAAAGCAGCTTTTTAGAGCCTGATGTGTAAAAAGTGTAGCTACAAGAAAAATATGTAGACAAAGTGAATGGAAAGATCTTACAATTAAGGAAACAAGCATGGTTTGCAGAAATGACTAGTTGTCATTGAACTTTATTAAGTAGGCATGACCAACATGCTCTTGTTGACTCTAAAAGAAACATCTATCAACCAACTAGATATGGGTGACACATTATTAAAGACATTCTACAATGAAGTACTGCTTTATTCTCTGTTTCCTGATCCCTCACAGTCCATTCTCCTCCCAATTTTCTATCACCCTTAATATTTATAATGCAGTTTATACTTTAATATTTGAATTGTCAATAAGTATCTATATTCTTAACTAAATCTTTACATAAGATTTGTCTTTCAGAATCAGAATTGAATATGATTAAAGTATAAACTGCATTCTGATTCTGAAAGACAAATCTTATGTAAAGATTCAGTTAAGAATATAGATACTTATTGACAATTCAAATATTAAACATCTCTCAAATTAGTACATAAGATTTTTACCTCATATAAAGGTATTCTACAATTTTATCTTGATATGGTAGTAATTCCATTATATTTGGGAAGTGGTTGTCTTTATTTTTTGGTTTGAGGTGGAAGAGGTTTGCAAAACCCTCACGTTTTCCCTTCTTGCTTATCATTTCATTCTGTCCCCAGATTTTTGATGACAGATAGCTGCTCCATTCCCAATTCACAATCCTGGTCTCTCTAGTGCTATTGCTTTCCAGTTGTGCATAACTATGTCATATATTATGAAACAATGTGTCATATCTGGTTTCCTGAGTGTGTATGTCTGTCAAGATGAGCAGGCGGGGAGGGAATTTGCAAAATTTAAGTTTGATTCATCCTGGCAGAAGTGACTGGACATGGTCCTGAGAAGATGGGGGAAAAGGAGTCAGTATCAAAATTACTAGTAAGCTAGTGGGAAACTTTCTTTTAACAGAAAACAGCTCAAACAAGAAAATCAGAAAGGGAAAGGTGAGAGGCCACAGAGTGAGAAACATGAATGAAAGGGAGGGAAAGAGAAACCAGGGAGGAGAAAGCAAGAGACAGAGACAGGAGAGATAGAAAAATAGAGACAGAATCTACAAAGAGACCCACATAGAGTCACTAATCTAAGGAATAATATGATTTTGAAATAAACTAATTAGATATGTATGCATATGAGTCTCCTTAAGTACATATGCTAACTACTCCTGGAATATTTAATGATAAAAAGAGTTTTAAACCATAGTAGTTTCTTTTCAGCACTCATAGTTTTCCTTTATAAATTTGCTTTATGATTAACTTAAATTCATTGCCAAGTATATTTTGCAAGATTAAAGAGAAAAAAATGAGCCTGCTGTTCAGTTTTGGAGCATTAACTAATGTTTCCCAATTTACATAGATTGACATTTTGACTCTAATTCAGTTGAATGAAATATGAGATTTGGGGAGAAAAGTCCAATTAGCTTTAACATTTATGCATTGGTGAGTTCTTAAATTTAAAAATATTTTGAGGATACTCAAAGGAATAATTTACTTTTTTATTTACCAAAAATGGGCAATAAAAACTTTTAAAAGAAAAATCATTTCAGATAAATTATATCTGATTCTCACTTGAGATATTATTCATGAAGTTCTATGATCTGTTTCTCACTCAGGTATTGTGTGTGTGTGTGTGTGTGTGTGTGTGTGTGTGTGTGTTTCCCTTCAAACTATTGCAGACATTGTTATCTCATTTCATTCTATTAACACATGAAGTTGTCACTAGGTGGCTCCCTCTAGCCTTTCCAATTATATTCTCTGTAAATCTGTTTCTCTTGCTCACTTTATCAAGTCATTTTTGTTTCTCTTCTGGAAGGCTTATCTATATTTTGATCCAATGTACTTTGTTTCTTTGTTTAACTGTTTATAATTTGACTTCAAATCATCAGCTGTTCCTTCCTATATGCTGTGCTCTGCCAACTTCACAGTCTATTCAACCAAGGAAGAAATGGTGACAAACAAGAATTCTAGCCTCTCCAAAACCAGTTGCAAATTATGTTGCTGCATATCTGGTCTTTCTGCTTATCATTGACTTGTATGATTCCTTATTGTAGTGATTTCCCAGAAATTTTTAAAAATAGCCTTAGTGGGTATCATAAATATAACTTAGCTTAGGTAGAGGAGATACTTTGTATATAGGTTGCTGTTTTAGGGACCCCTTAAGTTTCTGCCTCCTCAAAATATCTTCCTTAGTCTATTAGGACCACAATACCTACTTAATTTCAAATGCTCATAGAATTAGAGCTAAAAGGGATCTCAGAAGCTCAATATCTTCATATTACAAATGAGAAAACTGAGAAGGAACGACTTGTCCAGGATCACACACATAATAATCAATGTCATTATTTATCCTCAAGTCCCCAAGTTCCAAATTTCCCACTCATTTCACTATAAATGGCAAATTGCAGGGCGTTGTATTTAGATAGCCATGGTTGTGAGTTCCATATGGGCTTGAGCAAGGCCTATAGGGTCCTCCCATTACAAAAGACTAGTTTGTCAGTTTCTGATCATTTTGGAGTTGGAAGCCAATCAATTTATTGGAAAGTGACATATTCCAAAAGTGGGGAGCATGGTAGTTCCAAATCCTGTGTGGCTTGGAAACAGTATGGCTCATATAGGACTGTGTTGGGCACCTAAATGGAGTCACTGGAAAATTAGGTGCAATATTATGGACATGGAAGAAAACTGTAGCTTAAAAATATAAGAAAGTGTTGTTAAGCTAGTCAGAAGTGCTTAGTGTATTTTTTAAAGGAAAGATATCAGTTCTTGATAACTGTAGTACATTAAAACAAAGATATTATTATCAAAGTTTTTTTTTCCCAAGTCTACAAGCATTTATTAAGTACTTGTTGTGTGCCAGGCACAATGCTGAGCACTGGGGATCTGAGGCAGGGGAGAGACAGTCCCTACTATGTTCCAGACATGGTGCTGAGTGCTGGGGATCTATATTATCAAAGTTTTAACAGGGTATTAGGAAGCATGAATCTGAGGTGCTTCTCTATTCTTCAGTACTTTATTAGTTCTAGTTCTTCTTTACTAGTTCTATTTTTGTTGCCTACAAATTCACCTAGGTCTTAAAAATCCTTCTTTTGACCCTATGGTTGCCTCAAGCTATCATCCTATATCTCCTCTTCCTTTCACAATCTCTTTTTAGAAAAACTGTCCTGGGGACAGAGTTGAGATCTTGGAGAACAGACAGGAACTCACTTGAGCACTCCCAAATTATCCTCCTAACAACTTTAAATATTCTTTCAAAGCAAGCAGTGGCAGAGCCCACAAGAGGATGGGGCAAAACAATTTTCTAGCCCAAGACAATTTAGAAGGTTGGCAGGAAAGGTCTGTTGAACTGAGGTGAGAGTGACATAGACTCCAGCACAGGCTGTACCAGTGAAAGTGGCATCCTAGCCGACCTGGAGCAGTCCTTAGTGGTTACTATATCAACAGTGGCAGTTGCTAGTTCTTGAGCTCTCAGCCCACAGACAGTAAGGAGGTGGGAGAAACAGGAGTCCCTTTGCTGGCAGTGGGTACAAGCTTCTGTTGCAGTGTCCATAATTAGAGCTGGATATCAATTCTAGGTTGAAGAGAAGCATCCACATGCCAGGACTTGTGACTGCAAGGGAGTGGGGACCCTGGTGATAATTCTAGGGCAGAAAAAAGTACTTCTGATAATTAATAAACCAGAGAACATGCCAGGAGAATATGGAAGTCAAGCCACCTTAGAAGAACTGAAAGCTTACAGGCCTTTAAAACTGGCTCCGAAAACAACCACACAAAAAAACTTGAAATTTGGTTCAGTACCCCCTTTACCTGGGGAGTAGAATCCAATTTTAAAATAAAGTTAAAAGTCAAGAAATAGGTTAGAAAAGAGAGTAAGCAATATAAAAGGATGTTGACCATAGAAAGTTATTATGGTAACAGGGAAAATTAAAAGACAAATTCAGAAGAAGACAGCAGCAAAAAAAAATGCTACATCCAAAGCTTCAAAGAAAAATGTGAATTGGTCACAGGCCATTGAAGATCTCAGAAAGGATTTTTAAAATGAAATAAGAGTGGTAGAGGAAAAACTGGGAAAAGAAGTGATAGTGATATAAGAAATTAAGGAAAAAAGAGTTAACAGCTTGGTAAAAGAGACACAAAAATACTGAAGAAAATAACACCACAGAAAACAGAATAGTCCAAATGGTAAAAGAGGCAAAAAATCCACTGAAGAGAAGGACTCCTGAAATGACAGAACTGGCAAATGGAAAAAGCTGTACAAAAAGCTCAATGAAGAGAAAAATAATTCCTTAAAAATTAAAATTGGGTAAGTGGAATCTGATGACTCCATGGGGCATCATGAAGCAATAAACAGAATCAAAAGAATTAAAAAAAAAAACTGACTTGGAAAATAGATTCAGGAGATATGATTTAAGGATTTTTGGGCAACCTGAAAGCCATGTTCAGAAAAAGAGCCAGACATCGTCTTTCAAAAAAAATTATCAAGGAAAACTGTCTTGATATCCTAGGACCAGAAGGAAAAATAGAAATGAAAAGAATCCACTGATCACCTCCTGAAAGATATCCCAAAATGAAAACTCCCAGGAATGTTATAGCCAAATTTCAGAGCACCCAGATCAAGGAAAAATATTGCAATCAGTTAGAAAGAAAGAATTCAAATGTTGAGGAGTTATAGTCAGGATGACACAAGATTTAGCAGCTTCTGCATTAAAGAACCAGAGGCTTTGGAATGTGATACTTTGGAGAACAAAGGAGCTAGGATTACAACCAAAAATTACTTACCTCGCAAAACTGAGTATAATCCTTCAGGAGGGAAATGGATATTCTTTGAAACAGAGGACTTTCAAGCATTCTTGATGAAAAGAACAGAGCTGATTAGAAAATTTGAATTTAAAATACAAGACTCAAAGAAAGCATAAAAAAGGAAAGAGAAATCATAAGGAACTCAAAAAGGTTAAAATGTTTATATTCCTACATGTGAAGATGATACTTATAACTGCAAAGAACTTTCTCATTATTAGGCCATTTAGAAGGAGGGTACAAAAAGAGAGGCCATGAATGTGGGTTGAATATGATGGAATATCTAAAAAAATAATAATGTAAGGGTAAGAAAGAGGAATACACTGGGATAAAGGGAAAGAGAGAGTAGAATGGGACAAATTACCTCACATAAAAGAGGCACAAAATAGATTTTACAGTGGAAGGGGAAATGAGGAGATGGGATGGGGGACACTTGAACCCTACTCTCATTGGATTTGGCTCAAGGACAGAATAACAGGCACTCTTGGTTAGGTATAAAAATATATCTTATCCTGCCGGAAAATAGGAGGGAAAGGGCATAAAAGAGTACTTCTAGAAGGTTGAGCATATTGTGGGAAATGGTAGTCAGAAGCACAACCCTTTCAAATATGGACAGGGTGAAAGGAGACAGAGAATAGTATAAATAGGGTGTAAACAGGATGGAGAGAAATACAGTCATCATAACTGTGAAAAAATATTTAAAGCAAATATCTCTGATAAAGCTTCATTTCTCAAATATAAAGAGAACTTAGGCAAATTTATAAAAAAAAAATTAGAGCCATTTCCTAATTGAGAAATGGTCAAAGGACATAAATGCTTTCAAAGTAAAAAAAAAAGAAAAGCTGTTTATAGTCATATAAAAATACTCTATTATTGATTAGAGAAGTATAAATTAAAAGTATAAAGTATATAGAGAAGTATAAATTAAAAGAACTCTGAGCTACCATCACATAACTATTAGATTGGCTAATGTGACAGAAAAGGAAAGTGACGAATGTTGGAGGGGAAGTGGGAAAATTGAGACTCTAAGGCACTGTTATAGTTGTGAACTGATTCAACCATCCTTGAGAACAATTTGGAACTATATACAAAGGGCTATAAAACCATGTATACCCTTTGATCCAGCAATATTACTACTAGGTCTGTATCCCAAAGAAATTTTAAAAAAAGGGAAAAGGACCTATATGTATAAAAAAAATGTATAGCGGTGGTGGCAAAGAACTGGAAATTGAAGGAATGCCCATCAATTGGGGAACGGCTGAATAAGTTGTGCTATGTTATTGTGATGGAATACTTTGGTGCCATAAGAAATGACAAGCAGGATCCTTTCAGAAAAACCTGGAAAAACTTACATGAACTGATGCAAAGTGAAATGAGCAGAATCAGAAGAACATTGTACACAGTAACATCAATATTGTATAAAGATCAAATGTAAATAGCTTAGCTATTCTCAGCAATACAACGATCATTGTATATACACATCATACATTGTACATAGAACATTTCTGAAGACCTTATGATGAAAAATGTTATTCCATTCCCAGAGAAAGACTGAAGGAGTCTAAATGCAGATCAAGACATACTTTTTTAACTTTATTTTTTTTTTAATTCCTATTTTCTTTCACAACATAATTGCTATAGAAATATGTTTGGCATGACTGTGTATGTATATCCTTTGTTAAATTGCTTGCTTTTTCAATGAGATGGAAGAAGAAAGGAGGGAATTTGGAACTGAAAACTTAAAAAATATTAAAAATTCTTTTTACATTTAATTTGAGAAAAATAAATACTAAATAAGTAAAAAAGAAAAGCTTTCCTTGTTTCCACTTCCCTACTCCACTTCTTAACCCTTTGTAACAATCAATTTTCTAACCTCATCTCTCAAATGAAATTGCTTTCTCTAAAGTTAAAATGATCTCTTAATTGTCAAATCTGGTAACTTTTTCTCAGCCCTCACTCTCTTGACTTCTTGGAAGGATTTGACACTTTTGACTACTTTCTCCTTTTGGATATTTACATCTTTCTGAGCTGTTGTGAAGCTCCTCTCTCTTAGTTTTTTCTCTTACCTAATTTCTCCTTCTTAGTCTTCTTTGTTTGATCATAATCTGGGGAAAAAACTAGTAGAACAGTTCGATTGTAATGTAGATCAGGTAAAGGGAGTAATGTGTTCCACACTAAAGTGTGGAAGACTGGAAATACTAGTCTAAGGAGTATATATTTTAATCTAGAGGCAATAGGGAGTCAATGTAATTTTTGAGTTGGAGGATGACATGTTTGAATTACTAATGAATAAGTGAGTGAAAGAGTGAGTGAGTGAATGAATGAAAAAGAATTGACTACTGTGCTAAGTGCTGGGGATAAAATGTGAAATATCAGTTTGTTAACTATGTAAGCAATAGAAAGGGAAGAGAATTGAGGCAGGGGGAATAATTAAGAGATTCTTGCAATAGTACAGGCAAAAAGCGATCTAGGATAAAGGCTGTGTGAGTAGAGAGAAGGTGAGGAATATGAGAGATATTGTGGAGGTGAAACAATAAGACTTGGTAACTAACTGCATATGGAAGTTGAGGGAGATAGAAAAGTTAAAACTGACTGCAAGGTTTTGAAGCATAGTGATGCCATCAAGTTAAATGAGGGAGTTTGGAGAAGAGATATGTCTGAGTGGAATTATAAGTTCTGTTTCAGACATGGTAAGTATAAGACGCCAATAGAAATCCAGGTAGAGATGTCCAGCAGAGAATTGGTAATGGGACTGGAGAAAGATTAATACAGACATTTGAAGACTATATACAAAAAGATGGTAATTAAAGCTATGTGAGCTCATGAAATCATCAAGGGAAATCATGTAGAAGGAGAAGAAACCTTGCAAGACAAAATATTAGGGAACACCTACACTTAGTGGATGAGAGGAAGATGATCCATCAGAGGAGACTATTAACAAAGGGAGAATACTTTACCCTGATATAGCAAGGATATAAAATAAGATTGCAATAGTTCTTAGCTTTTCTGGATGTGGCCTCCTTTTCTCAATATGGAAATTTATCAGGTCATCATTTCAGGATGTGGAGAAAGACATGGTGGTTTGTATGATTATATTGCCTATGCAATACCCACAGCGACTGCTATCAACATGTAGACATATTTACAGGTTTGAATCACACACAGATTCTCTTCTTCAAACACAAAACCAAGATATTTATTCATATACCAAAAAGTCAAATCCACCACGGTAATAAAGAAGTTGGTACACATTACCTATGCAGAAAGCACTGCCATCCCCAAATCTTCCCTCTGTCAGGCCTCTCCACAAATCAGCTCCCTCAAGCAAAATGTGCCTCTCTCACCCTCTCTAGCTTCTCTGTCTCTCTCTACCTCCTCTCTCTCTCAGCTCCACCTCACTCTCCTGCTTCTTGCTCCACCTTTCATGCTCTTTGTTCATGCTCTGCTGGGTAAACTCTTCTGACACTAAGCTCCACGTGACTCAAGCTGTAGGCTGGGCCAAAGCTCAAAGCAGGTTACACTGGCCTATTAAGGGCCAGGGAAGATCTTCAAATTCCCTTAACATTACAATGGTTTTTAGAAATCTACAAAATCTGAGATATCTAGACTCTAGAAAACTAGAACTTTTAATGCCCTTAGATGACCAAGAAGTTGTGTCATAGGAAAGTTAATCTGGTCCCCAGGATAGCTTTGGTCTTTTTTCAAGAAAAGCTAACCCTTATCAAAGTAAAAAACAAAAAGACAAAACAGCAAAACAGATCTGAGCATAACTCATGTTGGATTTAGCAGAAAGAAATTGTGTCAAGAGAAGATGGGACTAATTAGGTCACAAGGACAGCTTTTCTCCTTTTAGGGAAAGCGAATACCTATGGGATAGGGAAGGAAGAGGAATTTGGACCTCTCCATAGTCTGGGAGGTGAGAGAGAGAAATTTTATTAGGCATTGACTTTTCCCTCTGTGATCATTCTATGAGAGATGGAATGATTAAAGGGGTAAACTTCTGGAGATCAGAGGGGATAGTTTCAATAGCTTGGGTGGAAGTGTTATCCTTGGCAAGAAGCCTCTTCTTTAAAGAATTTTTGGGTAGATTGATTGGTATAGCACTAAATAAATAATTTAACTTCGGTAAAATTGTCATTTTTATTATATTAGCTCACCCCAGCCAGGAGCAGTTAATGTTAAAATGTAATATTTTCTATGTTGAGTTGTATTTTTATTTATTTTGTTAAATATTTTCCAATTACATTTTATTCTGGTTTCTGCTGCACTGGGGAGTGTTGCAAATCCTGAGTTTGACACTTCTGCTTTCAAATTTGACAAGCATTTTACATGTTACTTCCTTTAAGCTATATAATTACCTAGTGATGTAGGGACTGTAAGTATTTTTGTCCCCACTTTTAAGATGAAGAAACTGAGGCTTAAAGAGATTAAATGGTTTGTCCATAGTCACACAGAAGTGGGAACTGAACTAGTCTGATTCTAAGTCTAGCATTTTAGCCACTATATCAGCCCACTCCTCCAAGGATGGTAGTGAGTTCCAGGAGAGATACACAGCTTTAAGACAGTATCTAACGAAAAATTCAGTATAGTTTTAAACAATGACCAAATATTAAGGAAATATATTATTTTTGTCACTGATATAGACAAATCAAATTTCTTTGACTAGTAACATGTTTTAGTGAAAGGCATTTTTCTTCCTTTAATGTTGTATATTGCTAATAAAACAACTTGACATGTGTCCTACAAGCACTAAAGAGAATTCTGAATGGGAGGAATAGGTAGAGATCCAAAATACTCTGGCTCCAGATATACATAAGTTAAATTCTATGTTAAATATATACAAATTAAATTCTATGTTAACTTGTGAGTAAAAAGTGAATATTTTCACACAAAATAACTTGACTTTTATGAATGTGAAAATATGTATTATGAATATTTTAAAAATCTGACTGATTTGAAGGCCGATGTGGGGCATTTGCCACACCTATGATTGACAGACATTGCATGTACATTTTAAGGAAGGCATTGATGTCAGAGTCTGCTTTTAAGAAGGAACTTTTTTTTAATCTCCAAATAAGAATGAGTTTTCAAGGTAATTTTAACTAAAAATCTGTGCAGGTTTTTTTGGTAGTGCTTAGTATTGTGAATCCTGAAAATGATGGCCACAACCCAGTTTTCTTTCCTTTACATCTAGCCCAGGGATACTCCTCTTCTTCTTTACCAAAAAGGGACAAACTATATTTTATTTTTCATTAGGATTCATATGAAACCTTAAGTTCTAGAAAATAAATGAAACAGAAGACTTTGGAGACCAGAGGAGGAGGGTACTTTTCAACTCTGTGTGTGGTTCTTTGCTCTGGATAGAGATGCATGATTTACTAGAGTTGTACGGAATAAAGAAATATTTCCTTTTGAAACTCTGACTCAGTCTCTCTGGTTGAATAGCAAAGAGAAAATCCTTTCATTTCACCAGTTTCTTGATTTCCTAACTTGGTATGGGAAAGATTCTTTAATACCCTCTCTTCCATACAAATTACCGGCATACATTAGACAACGGTCTAACTAAGATCTTTGTCAGCATTGGGCTTTTTGCCAAAGGCAAAGAGATCACAAAGCAGAGAGCATTTTACATTCTAGTAAATCACTGAGTGCAACGACATTCTCTATCTAATGCTGTTGTAAGTAGGAGGAATTACTGCTGAAACTGATGTGGCAGGAAGTAGGTCTATTTATTTATTTATTTTTTATTTTTTTATTTTAAAATTGATTTGTTTATTTACTTTTAGTTTACAAGATTCAGTTCCACAATCCCTTAAGTTTCAAATTTTCTCCCCTCCCTCTCCTCACCCTCCATGGTAGCTTGCAATCAAGTATAGGATCTGCAAATACTTTCACACTGGACATTAGTGTGGTTGTACAGAAGGTTGTAACTGATGGAATGAACAATGGGAAAGGAGAAACACAACCAAACATGGAAAAGAAAGAGAGCATGTAGTTTGCTTCAGTCTCCATTTAAACTCTGTTCTTTCTGGATCTTTCTCTGAATGTAGACATCTCCTTCCATCCTGAGGCTTTTAGAATTGTCCTATAACCTTGCATTGCTGAGAAGAGTCCAGTTTATCAAAGTTGGTTGTCACATATATGTCATGTCTGTCATCGTGTACAAAT
Source organism: Pseudochirops corinnae (assembly GCA_028646515.1). Classification (NCBI taxonomy): domain Eukaryota; kingdom Metazoa; phylum Chordata; class Mammalia; order Diprotodontia; family Pseudocheiridae; genus Pseudochirops; species Pseudochirops corinnae. Next base: position 254,142,152 of record CM053587.1, read on the forward strand.
TCCTTGTGGTTCTGCTCCTCTCACTTAGCATCAGTTTGGATAGGCCTTTCCAGGTGAATATGAAGACCGTCTCCTCTCCTTTTCTTATAGCACAATAGTATTCCACTACATTCATATACCACAACTTGTTTAGTCATTCCCCAATTGATGGGCATCCCCTTAATTTCCAGTTTTTTGCCACCACAAAGAAAGCTGCAGTAAATATTTTTGTACATATGGGTCTAGGAAGAAGGTCTAAAATTCTGATAATATAAGGTGACCCAAAGAAACTTTTCAAGAAGGAAATCCTGAAAATTAAAATTAAAATTAATCTTATGAGGCAGAAAAGAGAAAATCTGTCTAAAGAGGTAACAGGTTTGCAAAAGGAACTTGATGACCAACTTGGATTAACAAAAGGCACATGACAATAATGGGAGGAAGAGTGAGTAACAGAATAAATACTATATACTAATAAAGATTTCTAATACAGATAAAGAATATAAGAAAAGCATCAGAATGAGCATAAGTTATATTGGGAACAAAAGGAGAATCATGGAAGAGAAAGGGAAACTTCAGAAAGGATAATGATGAATGATGGAAAGACACCATGGTATCTATACAGCATGATAGACAGCATTACTAGACAGGCACGATTGGACATGAGCCAGGCAGATTCTGTTATAGCAGCTCCCATTTATTGATCAGAGAGCAGGGTTTATATAATTAATGTAAAGCAACTATCTCTTAGGTTCCCATGAGAGAATGTTTAATGTCCTTGTTCATTTATGTACATCCATATGTTTTAATGTCCTTGTTCCCTTGCGTGCATCTATGTCTAGGTCACTGCTCAGTTATCATGTCCTAAACTCCTGCAAGTCAGGAAGAGATGGTGAGCCAAATCTTAAAACATAATAATAAATATAGCCTTCATGGGGGGCTGGCTTGGGGGAAATCCTGGACCAGACTCTTCCCATATATGGACCAGGTCAGAAACTGGCCCTCAGCATTTACTCTTTTCAATTCTATGCTCAGTGATTGGTGTCTCTAGCAATGTGAGAGTGAGACACAGAAATCTAAGAGCTAGAATCCAGGGCAATCCTTGCAACCAACCCCAGGGAACTAGTGGAATCTTCTGTAACCATTTCTGGACTTATTCCAGTGAAAGCTGAAATGAAGATTCCTTTGGCAATGATGCCACCTTTGAAAGAGAATGGGACCAGTGTTATTTAGGATCAGAGCTACATTTTTAGCCTACATCCCCAGAGTCTGAAGTAGTCCTAGAGAGATTGGGAAAATATCTGTATATGTGTTCTTGCTTTATCTTTGAATTTAAAAAAATTACCTTTGTAAAAACTTCTCTTTATCTTTGTATATACATAGATATCTACATGGATATATGTATATATATATATATATATATATATACATACATATGTACACACATACATATATGTATGCACATATTTGTCATTATATTTAAATATGTATATTATAAATGAATATATCACAAATTAGTATTATCTAAGAAGTAAAGCTAAAATTCCAATTCCTGGCATTCAAGGTTCTCTATAATCAATCTTCACTTTGCCTTTATTATTATTCCTCTTACATTTTATATTCATACCAAGCTACTTTCTCTTCCTTTGACATCTCCTGTTCTCACGTATCTCTGGGTGTTTGTTGACAATATTCTTCTATTCTCTAAGTGACCTCCCTCTATCCATTTATTTGTTAAATTCATTGTATTTCTCCAGATGCACACACATATATGTATACATATAATTGGAAATATGTGTGTATAAGCACACATTTAGATAGATGGATAGGTAGGTAGACAGATAGATAAATAGATAGACAGATAGATAGATGATAGATAGATAGATAGATCAAAGATTTAGTGTGACAAAGAAGAAACTGAGGCCCAGAGTGGTAAAGTGATTTACTCAAAATCTTTCAAAGTTTCAAAATAGGCGTTTAAGTCTAAGTCTTCTGTTTTGGCTATAGCACTTGAAAGTAAGTCCTGGAAAAACAGTAAGTAGAAAATAAAGGTTTCCTTCAGAAATAGGCTGGCATGTTGGAAAGTGTGGCATGCTATGAAAGAGAAAATAATAACTTAGAACCTTGGCAAGCTGAAAAAAAAGCGGCAGAAGTGAGCAAAATTAAGCTCGATTAATGACAAGACTCTTCAACAGTGTTTATACACGTCCGCTTGATTATTTATTCACCTTTCCCCCCTCATCTATTGGGAACTAGGGAGTAAGCTAAAGTGTAAATCTGAGACAATAAAGAGGGGGTGGCTCTAGATTTTTCTGAAATGGCACATATAAAAATTGGTATTTTTTAACTCCCTAAAGTGGATTTCATTTTTGCGTTTTCACTGCATTTGTCACCTTATTTGGGAAACATTTATAGTCAATTAGTCACAGGGTATTTTTTTTTTACAGTGTTCAGAAGTTTCAATTAAAGGTTTTGAATGATTGGATTCCTACTTTGAAAAACTAATACTCCATGCATATGTACCAGGTAATTTTCCTCTTCAATATTTATCTATCTTTAGATTTGATTTTAGATAAGAAAAAGAAATTTCATGGACATAAAATTTGGAAATATTGGTCCTATTCTAAATTCTCTCTCTCTCTCTCTCTTTCTCTCTCTCTCTCTTTCTCTCTCATACACACACACACACACACACACACACACACACATCAAAGGAAATGTCTTAAACTGGACTTGTTATTGTTCCTTCTATACTTATTTGCTCCTCTTTCTAATTTTCCTATTTCTGTCTGTGGCACAGTCATCCACCAAGACTCCCTGGTTGAGGGCATGGCTTTTCTTTTAGTCTCATTCTTCTATACTCTTCCATTCTCATTCCCATTTACTGAAGCCTATTTTACCTGCTGCCACAGCATTATCTCTATTGTCCATTGGAGAATGAAGAATTGCATATACTGGTAGAATTTAAGATAAAGATTAGGATGGATAAATTCTACTTGGAGAAGATTAAGTGGAGTTCTAAGTAAAAGAAAAAGAATGTAAAATATAGAACCAGTAGTAATAAATACAAATGAGTTTTTATTTATTATTCTAACCTTTAGTGCATCAGCTGATAATGAAATAATTGCCTTGTGTTGCTAATTTCTGATAAGAAAAAAAATGAGAAAAATTTAATAAAACAAATCATTTTCAGTTATCAAAAATTTAATAATAGTAAATGAATTTCACCCCAAGTGTACTAGAAGAAGGCAACAGAATAGGTATTCATTGGGTTTCTAAAATGTGTCAGAGATATTGTGCTTAGCACTTTGCAAATATCATTTTATTTAATCTACTTCCTAAACAGAAATATTGGAGGAAAAAAACATTTCCCCCAAAAAGATAGTCATAAGGTTTACATTCAACTGCATCAGACTGCATCAAAACCTTAGGGAATACTGAAGGTTGTCTTGACAATTAAGAATTCAAGGAAATATTTGAGATTTTGACCAGAAAATATTTTGGCCAAGTAGTGTATGCTATAGTATAGAATAGGGGGATAATTTTTGCTAAAGCAATGCAATGGTAAAAAGTGAGTTATGTTTTCTCAGTGATACAGAAATCTTCACATCCAATGATTCCTGGATTTTTGGGCATCCGTCATTACAAGCTTCATCAAAATTTATCTTTTTTTCCCTCATATTTACTTATCTCTAGACCCAGTAAGAGGTCTCTGAAAACTTTCAATTAAGGCAGGATAGTCACAAAGAAATGAAGAAAATGTATTGATATTAGAGAAGACTACATGTCATTGTTTAGATGACAGTATTGTATAGCAGAAAGAGCCCCAGATTTGGAGTATAACTTGTTTTGAAGTCCCACCTCTGCAGCTGCTACTTTTGTGACCTTGGGCAACTTAGCATATCTCTAGGCCTCAATTTCCTCTGTTATAAAATGAGAAAGTTGGTTATTTGACTTCTGAGGTTCCTTCTAGCTTTAAATTTGTGATTAGTCAGGTGGTACAATGGATGGTAGTGCTGGACCTGCCATCAGAAAGACCTAAATTCAAATCCAGCCTCTGACACTTATGAGCTGTGTGACCCTGGCCAACTAATGTAGCTTCTATTTGCTTCAGTTTCCTCATCTATAAAATGCAAATAATAGTATTTAACAGCACTTAACTATCCAGGTGAAGATCAAATAAGATACCTGTGAACTGTTTAGAATAATGCTTGACACATAATAGATTCTTAGGAAATGCTTTTTTTCTTCCTTCTTTTCTCAATGACATCAATTATAAGACATACGCATCTGCCTATCCATTGTGACTCTTGTCCATTTTACCCAATTATTTTACCTTTGAGTATCTACCCACATGTGATGTGAAAATACAGCTGTTACAATGGTTATACTAGTTCACAGTCTTATAGTGCTTTAAGGTTTTAAAGCCCAGGCCTCACAACAACCATGTGCGGTAGGTAATACATGTCCCATTCCCATTTTAAAGAAAATGAACCTAAGACTCAGTGAGCTTAAGGGACTTGTGATAAAGTAAGTGAAGGGACTCTTCAGTGCTATATTTTGTTCTATTAAATCATACATCTTAAAATCAATAGAGTAGTATTTTATTTTCTCTATAGCTCTAAGGCAATTATATGACTATTATTATAATATATTCTGCTATTGAAAATTATATGCAAAAGGATAACCTTAATGTAAACTTAGTCATTCTCATAAAGATTTTATGGAGATAAGAAAGCTAGTATATGAGTCCCTTGTTGCTGATGTCTTCTTAGTTGCTTTTTGTTGCTGTTGTTAATAGGATCTTCTGTGATATTTTCCATTCTTTAGGAATATCATCCTCTTTAAGATATCTTGAAAATCAATCCCCAAGTGAGTTTAAATCTATGCTATTTCCAGCAAAGATTTCTGAGTCTGGTATAGTTGCTCTTCTATATTCCTTAAGTGCCACTATCATTACACATGTGGCACATCATGGAGCCATAGAGATCATGTAGTACAAATATGGTGTTTCCCCAAGTATTGGTGGTGAGAACATATCACCATCGAAATGCTTGCTGACCTGTTCCCTGTTAAATCCATTTTTTTTTTTTGTCCTTTCACGTTCATCTCTGAACATTCTCTGAATGATTTGACCTAAGCTGTCTGGGTCTCACAGTCAGGATTTTTAAGGATTGTTTTACCTTCAACTCCTTTTATTTTTTGGCCTATTTGTTTTCTGAGAAATTGCTTATAATCTTCCATTATCCTACTCTGTAATGATTTGCAAATAACAGAATCTTAGAGTTGGAAAGGACCTCAGAGGACAGCTCCTCCAGTCTGTTCCTGAACGAGAATTTGCCTGCATCATACCCAATTATGGTCATCTGCCTTTTGTTTGAAGACTTCTTATCAGGGATCTTACACTGTCATGTTTCTCTGTTTGACAAGGAGTTCAAGGATTTGCTCACAGGTTGATTCTAGGTTCTTTTGACCTGTTCTTTGTAATATTTGTTTTCATGATTTAAACTTCTCTAAGCAATGGTGATTGTCTGTGTCTTCATTCTTTGTCCTTTTTGCAGTTAAAACTCTGAAAATTCATTTAAACAGATTGAGTCAGAACTGCTATAATCACACCCAGTGTATTCTAATTTGATATTGACTCTGAGCTTTACTCTAACCAACTGATGATTTGATTGCACATAGCTGTATATGAAAAGACTCCCACATGGGTAACTAGTCATTTCCCTTTTCATTGACTCTCTAACTTCACAACACCAATCTTCATTATTTATTCTACAAAACAGAATTTTGGCTGTTTTAAAGACTGGTTATAATGTCTTTGGTTTTTTCTGGAACTCAATCCATCACAACAGGCTTTACTTAAGTGGACCAACAAACAATTGAAATTAAAGTATTGGGTGTATACCAACAAAGACCAGATCAAAAGTTGTTTGAGAGTAGCGCAGATGATAGTGCATCAATTTACAACAATTCAATTCAACTTCAGAAGCACTTAATAAATACAGGCAGTGTGCTAGGACTTGGGCTACAAAGACCAAACAAACAAACATAGTCAAATAATGAAAAATACCCGGCCTTTGAGGACCTTAACATTCTTAGAGTGTGTTCAGGGGCACAGAGCCACTTCTGTACAGATAAGTTAATGCAATATATGCAAAATAAATGCAAATAAATTCAAGGAAGGGGAACACTAGAAACTTAAGGAATTGGGAAAATCTTCTTTTAGAATGTGGTGAGCTGAACCTTGAAGAAAACTAGGGACTGAAAGACATAGAAGTGAGAAAGGGTGAGCATTTTGGATATGGAGGACTGACTGCTTGTCCAAAGAAAATGAGTCAGGAGATAGAGCATTGTGTATAGGCAATGGTGATTATGCCAGGTTGACTGGAAAAGAGTACTTATGGGAAAGTAATTTGTAGATGGTTGGTTGTATGTTTGTTTTCTCTCCCTTTAGACTGCAAGATCCTAGAGAGCAGAGACTATTTCTTCTTTTCCTTCTTTCCTTCTTTCCTTCCTTCCTTCTTTCCTTCCTTCCTTGCTTCCTTCCTTTCTTCCTTCCTTCCTTTCTTCCTTCCTTCCTTCCTTCCTTCCTTCCTTCCTTCCTTCTTTCTTTCTTTCTATTCTTGGCCCTTTGCTCAACACTTAGCATATTAAAGGAAGAGGAGAATAAGCATTCATATACTGTCTATTATGTACTAGAAATTGATAATTGCTTTATTGTTATTTCCTTTGATCCTAACGACAATCCTGAAAGGTAGGTGCTGTGATTACTCTCTTACAGCTGAGGACATTGAGGGAAATAGAGGTTAAGTGACTAGCCTGGGGTCACACAGCTAATAAATGTCTGAGTCTGGGTTTGAAACTCAAGTCCTCCAGATTCCAGACCTAATTCTCTATCTTCTGGGCTGCATAGCTGCCACCTAAGTAGGTGCTTAATAAATGTTTATTAACTGACTTACTAATCAGTCCAGAAAGATGGAATAGGTTGGAGTCAAATAATGAAGGTCCTTAAAGACAAAATACAAAGTTTTGTATTTTATCAGCAATAGGGAGCTACTGAAACTTCTTGAGCAGGAGAGAGACATGTTCAAACATGCTATAGGACTATCAACTTGGCCACTGTATGGAGGATCGATTGGAAAAGGAAGTGGCTGAATACAGAGAAACCAATTGAGAAATTATTTAAAATAATACATAAAAAGAGGTGAGGGAGGTCTCAGCTAAGAATCATAGATTTAGAACTAGACACCTCAGAGGCCATCATGTCCCATCCCTTTATTTTATAAATGAGGTAACTGAGGATAAGAGGTTGAGTGATTTGTCTGTAACTAATAGTGGTAAGAGATGGAATTTGGACCCAGGTCTCCCTGACTCCAACCCCAGCACTCTATCAACTATGGTACCCTACCTCTTAAAGGATTTGTTCTCCATGGATACTTTGGGAAATGCATGATTTCATCAGTGTACATATTCTTTCCACCAATGTAGATTATAACCTTTCCCTACTTTTTTCTCCTTTATTATTTCCTTCAAAGATAAGATATGGTGGATGCAAAATGCAATTGAATTGGATACTAATGATCAATTTATTTAAAATAGTAATATTTTTATTGAATACTATTTATTTTAAAAATCTGGTGGGGAGATTTGTGAGTCAATTAGAATTCATGTAGGGGGCCTATATTATTTGAAGCATGCTAAAACTGGTTATATCTATTTCTTTCCCTAAACTTGAGATCCAAAAAGCTGAGAGATATATTGTTCAACTTGCCAATTTATCAGGCTTCCTTTTCTGTATCATTGCATTACTGTCATGGAAGATGATGCAGGGTGCTTTGGATTTGGTTAATGTGTTATATAAACAAAAAAGAATAGCAATGAATATAATTTTTCTATTGGTCACTGCAGAAAAGTAGCTTAACAGAAAGAAGAAATCAGTTTTTATTGTGAGGTTAGTTAAAATATTTATCAATAGGTCAGGGATAAGACAGAAAAGTTGCTTCTGGTTTTACCATCTTTTCTACTACAGAGATAAAATCATTCTAATAGAAAAGGGAATGGAATATCTGCCTTCTCTGAATTTCAGTGATTCTTTCAGACTACATTTTTTTCTAGTCAGACAGATGACTTTCCTGTTGCTGCCTCTATCTTTAGCAAATGCATTCTTAAACATAATGAAAGAGAGAGAAACTCAACTAAATTTGTGAGCAATGAAATTTTAACATAGTCATGGTTAACCTCAAATTGTCCAAGTCATAGAATGTGTCAAGGCAGTTGTAACTGAAACAGAGAACAGTAGGAGAAGATTTCTTTTGGAGTAGAATGTAAAAAGGAAGTTCTTAACTAGACAGAATTAACAAGAAAAAAAATGCTGGTCTGTTAGTGGCACCAACATTCTTCCCATCTTCTAGGCTTGAAACTTTCCATTTGCTTGGCACTCTTATCTCTCCTTAATTCCTGTGCTATTCCCAAATAGTACTTTTTCTGTTGATTCTTCCTTCATGATATCTCTTACACTTATTCTTTCCTTTTCTTTCCCACAGCTACTACCCTAAATCAAGACCTTATCAATGTTGATTGGTGAAAAAGACCTTTGGCTTTCTCCATTCCAATCCATCAAGTACACTACACCCAGATCAATCTACTTAAAACATTCCTTTCATAATTTCAGCCCTATATTTAAAATATGTCAAATAGGTTTTTTTTTTTTTTTTTTTTTTTTTTTTTTTTTGCTTTTTGGAGGGCAATTGGGGTTAAGTCACTTGCCCAAAGTCACACAGCTAGTAAATATGTCAAGTGTCTGAGGCTGTATTTGAACTCAGGTCCTCCTGGAGTCAGATGCTCTATTTACTGTGCTGCCTAGCTGCCCCTGTCAAATAGTTCTTTGTTGTCCTTCTGATAAAGTCCAAATTCCTAAACCTATCATTCTATGCTCTCCAAAATCTTATTTCAACCTAATTTCCAAAGTTATCTCTCACTTCTCTTCTATGTGAAACTTCCATTGAAACCAGAACTCAATGTCCCCTCAAGAAGTCTTGGCTATTCTTGCTTCTTTGCCGTTGTTCTGTCTACTTGAATCACCTTTCCTTTTTTCTCTTCTTTGCCTATCCAGATCCATACAATTTTCCAAGGTGCAGTTAATTTAATAAAAAGATTCAAGATATACTTAGTAAATACCTATGTTTAAGGCACCATGATAAACACTGAGGATTCATGCTCAAATTCTATTTGCTTTTTGAAGTTTCTCTAAAACAATCATAAGCACATTCCTGCCTCTCAACTCCTGTTGTACTTAGAATCTCTACCATTGCTTGCAAATTAGCATATCGGCCTGTGATATCTTTAATACTCTTGTTTAATTTTTCTTATCTTTATATCTTAATTCCCTTTAAACTTTTAGAGTGGGGAACATATCTTAAATCTCTTCTAACAAAGTATAGAACTGAATTGTTTTAATTGATTGGTAGATAGCATCCCAATAACCATGCTAGAGATGAATGATCATAGAAAATCCAGTTGCAGTAAATATATTCTAAATAATTACTATAACTAATCATTAAAGTTACCACTTTAGATTTTAACGTATTAAAGCTTGAACTGCTGAGAACTGAGGTTGTTGTTTATTGTTTCTCAAAGGTCATTTTCTCCATCATATCACATATTCCTATCACTCTTTTCATAGAAGCATATATTGAGAATTACCTGATCAAGGTATCCACCAATTTAGAAGAATAGTCTTAGTGTAATGGGGGATAATTCCCTATGAACTAGTGCTCCCTAGACTCTGACATGAAATTTTAATCACTGTAGTCTGTATCAATGTGATTTTAATCATAATATTCAAGTTAGCATTTATAAGATGCTCTAATTATTGTTATAGTTCATTTCAAATCTTACCCATATACACAAATAGATGTATGTATTTATACATATATGTATATACATGTATATTACATAATTACATTCACTTTATATATAAAAAGCTTAATACTCCCTCTGGGTTTATTTTTCCAACTTACTCTTGCCTTGACAGCAGAATGCCAAAAACCCAAATGCTCGGGTTCTAGAAGTAGCAATTTGCAGTAGCAATCTACCTGAGTCTAATTCATGAGCATTTACTGGTATGATTTTCATTAATAATCAAGTAGTAGATACAATCAGATCTTAACAAAGTCATTCGTTCAAATAGCATAGAAAGAATATATTGTTAGAAAGTGTTCCCAAACCAAAACCTCTGGTGCACTCTCTGAAAAATATGCGCAGAGTCTGTGGTGGTGGTGGTGGGAGCCGGGGTTGTGTATGGGAGGAGACACAAACTTAAAGCACAGTGGTAATGAGGTATTTGTCTAGGTTAATATTCTGCATCTGTTGGAGTGGATCACTCAGAGCCTGAGAACTCAAAGATGTATTTAATGAAAATACATTCAAATACCCTCTTGCAAAAGCAATTCAAGGTCATTAATAAAATCCAGGAATATAAAAACAGATAAATTCTGCTGGCAAGGAGGTTAAAAGAAGTTAAGAAGGAGGTTTGCCTCAGGGAGAAACTTAGGGATCAATGTTAACTCTGACTGCCCAACTGCTTCCTTCTTCATAAGAGGCCCAGCTGATACTGTGGGCTTGTGGAGGTTAACTCATGCATTCCCAGTTCCACCAATATCCTACCCACAACAGATAGACGTGTAGGGAATACATGTGGTCAAGACAATTTACAATTCTAGAATGTCAGGGCTTTAATGTTCTTCCTCTCTGTAGAAACCTCATGAATTTCACTGTCAGGTATGGCACTGAGCATGGTAGTGAATGGGTTGTTATGCTGCTAGGCCGATTCCCTTAGAGCAGTGGTTCTCAACCTTCCTAATGTCACAACCCTTTAGCACTCATATGTGGGCGTATCTACATGTGGGTGGACCCACCTGGAGATGGATAGAGGAGCGGTGTCTCAGTTCCTAAGACTATTGGAAATATGTGTTTTCCAATGGTCTTAAGCAACCCTGTTCAACCCCCAAAGGAGTCGCGACCCACAGGTTGAGAACCACTGCCTTTGAGCATAGTGTTACACCTGGATTAGTTGATCTACTGTCCTAACTTCTGGTTGATAGAAGGTCATAACATCACTTCTATCCAGGTTAGGAAAGATAGCTTACTTGTCTCCTGAATTGGTTTCTCATGAGTTGAAATATCTATTCTAAACTGGTTGATCTGCAGTATTCTCTGGCTTTAGTATTTGTTGGGCTACTGTAGTTTCTCTCACAAGTCCAGCCTCAGGATCAGTTAAGTTCTTCCATACCTTTTCATCTAGAGTGCTACTCTGTTCTTTCAGAAAAGCAGAGATCCTTAACCTAGGATTGAGAGAAACCTCTCTAGTTTTGTTTCCTGAGTTTGTCATCTCTCAGGCAAGAAGTAGAAGAGGTATCACCTCTCATATTCAAAAATTCTTACTAATTGAGAACTGAGTTCCCTCAGTGAAGACCTCAACCTAACTTAAGGTGAGTATCTAATTATAATTTCCATGTTGGTTCCTGCTGGTCGATACAAATGAGAGACTGAGGGATAAAAGGTATTGAAGCATTCTGGAGCAAGTTTGTTCTCTGCTGGCCTTGTCTTACAGAATTGCTCTATTCAGTGCTAGATCACTCGTACAGTGTATAATGCTTCATTTACACCTAAAAGTGCCTCACTCTTATATTACATTATTTCTGTGTTTGCCTCTATGATCTTCAATTTTATTGAAGTCTAAAAGGGGTAAATGGGGCAGCTAGGTGGTAAGCTGGAGAGAGCACCAGGCCTAGAGTCAGGAAGACCTCAGTTCAAATCTTACTAGCTATGTGAACCTGGGCAAGTCACTTAACTTTGTTTGCCCCAGTAAAATGAGCTGGATAAGGAAATAGCAGACCACTCTAGTATCTTTGCCAAGAAAACCCCAAATGGGGTCATGAAAAGTCAGATGCAACTGGAACAACTAAACAATGAAAGTACTAAACACAGCAGCAGCTCTGTCTTTCAGTTTCTGACCTTAGAGAGGGTACCTTAGACTTATATTGAGAGTGTAGTAGTAGGCTGTAACATTGTTGCTTTGACGCTAGAACAAGATGGAGCTTTCAGCACAGGGACTCAGAGCTATCCTTCTGGTACAGAAAGGGAATCTAGCTTCTAGGTGAAGAATAAGGTAGCACTATCCTTTTGAACCTTCAGATCCTTTTAGCTAGCTAACAGAGGTTGTATCCAGAAACTGGCACATCAGTCAGGGCCAAAAGTACATCTATATTTCCTACCCCAAACCAGAGTTGGGAGCTTGAAAACCTCAGGCGGACAGCAATCATATTGTACTCTTGATAAAACCTCACAGGTCCTGACCAAAGTTTGCAGAAACTTGACCTCATCTGGACCCCTGTGATCCTTGAAGAACAAGCCCTATACGAACCACAGTGAAATTAAAATTATAGTGAATAAAGGGCCATTGAGAAAGGATTAAAAATTAACTAGAGACAAATAATTTAATCCTAAAAAACAGGAGTCAAAGAACAAAACATAGAAACAATAGGTAATTTCATTAATGATAATGACAACAATAAAACAAAATACCAATATTTGTGGGATGCTTTGAAAGTAATCATCAGAAGAAAATTTATATCTCTAAACACCTTCAACAAAAGGAAAAAAATGAACTGGACATGCAATTAAAATACACATAAGCACACAAAACAACTAGAAAAGCAACAACTTTAAAAAAATAAGCACCAAAATATAAATCCTGAAAAATCAATGAAAAAAAATTAGTAAAATTTAAAGCAAAAAAAAAAAAACTAACCCAACTCACTCACATAAACAACTAGAAAACCAACATTTTATAGAACATCAAAATATAAAACCTGAAAAAAATCAAACTAATGAAAAAAGTGAAAAAAATGAATTGACAAATAAAACTAACAACTTTTTAAAATATAGTACATAAACCAGTAGCTAACTTTTTTTTAAAAAGGAAAGCCAACTTAGTAGTATTAGAAATTAAAAAATCAAGAAATAGAGATATTATTAGAATCTTTTTTTGTCCAAGTATTTGCCCATAAAATCATTAATTTCAATGGAAAGACAGACATACTTACCAAAAAAAAAAAATACACAGGTAAACAGAACACTAATTAGAGTATTTATACAACTCAACATCAGATAATAAAAAGTAGTTAATTCATAAATAAGCTCCTGGAACCAAATAGAAAACCTGGACCAGGTGGATTTACAAACAAATTTTATCTCCCATTCAAAGAACAAATAACTCTCTAATACTGAACAAAAAAAAACACGTCCAAAATAGCAAAAGGTGGGATTTTTACCAAATTCCTTCTATGATAAAAATATGGTCTTGATACCTAAAAAAGTGAGAATCAAAACATAGAAATAGAACAATGGACAAATATTCCTAATGAAGAATGAGACAGAAAATTTTAAACTGTCAGCAAAGAGAATATAGCAATATATTCCAAAGATTATAGATAATGACCGGGCTGGATTTATACAAGGAATTCAGGATTTGTTTAATATTAGGAAAATGAAAAAATAATTTAAAACATTAATAATAAAAATAAAGCAATCTGATTAATTCTTAGATGCAGGGAAAATTTTTTTTTGACAAAACACAATACCCTTTTGCGTTAAATTCATAAAGAAACAGGAATAAAGAGACATTTAAAAATGTTAAATAGAATACATCTCAAAGCAAGAGCCAGCATTATAAGTAATGGGGAAAAACTAGAGTACTTTCCAATGAGATCAGGATAAAGCAAGGATAGATATTATTTTATCATGATTTGATATGGTGCTAATAGTGTTAACTACAGCAACAAGGTAAGAAAAATAAATTGAAGGAATAAACATAAGTAAAGAAGAAAAACCACCACCTTTTGCTGATATGATGATTTACTTATAGAACCTTAGAATCAACAACTTAACTGACATAATTATAATTCAAGCAAAGTTTCAGAATATAAAATAAATACACGTAAACCATGAGCCTTTCCATGCTCAAAAAAAATCCCCTCAACATGAAGAGATAAAATGAGAAATGTTATTTTAACTAACTATAGAATGCACAAAATATTTGGGAGACTACCTACCAAACTACATATAGGAACTATAGGAATATTATTACAGAGCACTTTTTCTTTTTATAGAAATATAATCCTAAATAATTGAAGAAATATTAATTGTTCATACTTGAGACAATTCAATATAATAAAGTCACAAGCTATCAAAAATAACTTACTTATTCAGCATCATATGAAACTACTAAATAATTTCTTTATAGAGCTAGAAAAGCTAATAATGCAATTCATCTGGAGATGGATCTCATGATAAATAATGGAAAAAGCGAGAAGGGAAGAAATGTAGTATTATCAGATCTCAAATTGTACTACAAAGAATTATAAAAACATTTTAGTACTGGTTAAAAATAGAAATCAGTCAGAGGAATAGATTAATCACATAACATGCCAAAGCAAATGAATGCAGTAGCATATTGTTAAATAAAAACAAAGACCTTATCTACTAGGATAAAGACAAAAATTCCTGGGAAAACAAGTCTGGTAAGAATTAAGGTTTAGACTAATACCTTGCATCATATATCAAGATAAGCTCCAAATAAATGCACGATCATATCATTAAAAAATAGAGGAAAAAAGAAGAAATTATCTTTTATATCTGTGGATAGGGGAGAGGATCACAAAAAAGACAAAATAAACATCTTTTGTTTACATTTTAAAAAATTACGTAAGCAAATTCAATATAATTAAGATTAGAAGGGAAAAATCTTTCCAGTAATTTTCTCTGAAAAAATTCCATTTCCAAAACATATAAGTAATTCAAATTAAATTTGCAAGAGTAAGAGCCAGTCAACACCTGAAAAATGGTTAAAAGACATGAATACTCAGTTTTCACAGGAAGAAATCCAAGTTATACATAGCCATATTTCAAAACAAATGCTCCAAAAATCACTAACAATTAGAAAAATATCCATCAAATTAATTCTGAGATTCTACCTCTGACCCATGAGACTGACAAAATTGACAGAAAAGACAGATGAAAAAAGTTGGAAGGGCTATGGAGTGTATAGTCCTACTGACATTGTGGAGCTGTGAATTGAACCAGCCAATCCAGAAAGTAATTTGGAACTAGGCAAAAAAAATGTTATTAAATTGTGAGTTCTATGACTAGTCTTATATCCCATAGAGATTAAAGAGGAAAAAAAAAATCTATTTTGTTGTTACTGCTCTTCAGTAGGTCATTTGTGTCTGACTCTTTGTGACCCCATAGATCCATAGATCATAGCATGCCAGACCCTTCTATCCTCCACCATCTCTCAAAATCTGTCGAAGTTCATATTCATTGTTTCCATGATACTGTCTATCCATCTCATCTTCTGCTATCTACTTTTCCTTTTGCCTTCAATATTTCCCAACATCAGGGTCTTTTCCAATGACTCCTGTCTTCTTATTATGTGACCACAGTATTTAAACTTCAGTTTCAAAATTTGACTTTCCAGTGAATAGTTTGAATTAATTTCTTTGTATTGAGTATTTACTGATTGGACATCCTTGCTTTCCAAGGGACTCTCAAAAGTTTTCTCCCGCACCCCAATTTGAAAACATCAATTTGGTGGTGCTCAGCTTTCCTTATAGTCCAAATCTTACAGCCATACATTGCTACTGGAAAAAATCATAGCTTTGTCAGCAAGGTGCTATCTCAGCTTTTTACTGTGCTGTCTACCTTTGCCATAGCTTTCCTTCTAAGTAGCAAATGTCTTTTAATTTCATGTGAGCCCAAGAATATAACATCTCACAATTTCCATTTCTTCTATCCCTGTTTGCCAGGAGTTGATGGATCCAGTTGCCAAGATATTAGTTGTTTTTATTTTTAATTCTATACATACAATTGTATTTACAGCAGCTATTTTTGTAGTGGCACAGAACTCCAAATTAAAGGGATGCTCATCAATTGGGAAATGGCTGAACAAATTGTAGTATATACATATGTTGCACATAACACTCATGCAAGTAGCCTCTACATATAGGCATACAATGCAGTCACATATGTATATACACATGCACACATGTATGTCCACTATTGAACTGTGAAAATGTTAAAAGTCATTATTTCAGAGAAAACTGGGAAGGTATCCATGAATTGAAAAATAGTACAGTGGGCAGGACCAGGTAAATGATTTACAGTGTAATAACATTTTAAAAAATAAGTAACTTTGTTAGACTCAAGACCTCTCAACAGTGCAGTGATCAATCATGATTTTAGATGGCTCAAAATGAAGACTGCTATCTCTTGACAAAATCTTGATGGACTTTCTCCCTCTCCAAGTACACTCACACACAGATTTGGGACATCACAATATGGGAATCTGTTTTACTTGACACAGAATGTTGATTAAAATGGTTTTGCATCTTTTTGTCATTAGGGATGAGGAGGGGTATTAAGATAGAAAAATAAATGCTTGACAGTTGAAAAAATTCATTTAAAAAGTTAGTATAGAAAATTTAGTAGTTTGTCTTCCTTAGTATATTACTGTTGAAAAAGCCCTGGATTTGGAGTTAGAAGAACATATTTGTACCTATATGACTTTGGATTTAATAATTTAACTCTAAAATTTCATTAAGTAATTGCCTTATACCCTAATAATATAAGGGTTATGCCATGAAGAAAACTTATTCCATATCAGATAAGTGATTCAACAGCACTGGAAAAAAGCATAAGACAGACTAGCCTATAAGATCAGCAGAAGATGTCTTAGCAGATATAGGATGTTGTTGCTTTGAAAGGAAGAAAATACAAAAAAGTATGATTGCTACATAGAACATCTTATTCTAAAATGGCCCTTCTCAACTTGTAAACAATATTGTTTTCAGCATCATTAGTCCATGCATCTTTTGGTGCTGTTGTGTAGTTGCTTGGGATACTGAATTCCAAGAATACACTGGACTGAATTTTCTTGCTAATGTCGTGCTTTTGAGTTTTATCAAACAATTAGCAGAACTATGCCTGGGGCACATACAACATGTTGTCATGGCTTTTAGCTCTTTAGCAGACTGAGGACTCCTGTAAGATTGATTTTCCAATGAAACCATTTCACAAAAAGTAGTCATTGTCACTCTCCATCTTTTTTGTTATGCCAGTCATGTGCTTTAATCAATCTTTTGCCCAAAATATTGTCTGAGTCCAAAGAATTACTATCAGTGAAATAAATTAACAGATCCATACACTACCTTGATTTAGCTACATTTACTTGTCACTAACTTCCCACCTCACCTGCTAAGTAGCATCAAATTTATTAGCATATTTTGAAAGAATTTTTTTTCCTAGCTGAGAGAGATAAAGAATGCTTATTGACTCTTATTGGGTTAGTGTTTTGAAGAACTCTGTGATATTTTAAGCATAAGCTCCTTGAAGGCAGGAATGATGTAATTTTTATCTGTGTGTCCCTAGTACCTAGAGTAGTACCTGGCACACAGTGGGTACTTTAAAACATGCTTCTTTCCTTGTCATTCTGCATAATACAATCATGGTGAGTAGAGGGTCAACAACTCCTCTCTTTGGGGCATATAAAACTATGCATGAATTAAGAATATTTGCAATACAAATTTAATATGATGCATCATAAATGCTAAGTAAATGGTTTTTCCATCCATTCATTTAGTCATTATTATTTCTTAAAGAAATAATTAAACCATAATTAAATGGCCAAAGCAGAATCAGACAAGGCTTCAAAGATTCAGTCAATTATGTGTCTCTTTACCAACCTCTCTCTATATGGGCCTTAGAGTGGTTAGCATACTCAAATATCAACTCTGCAATTCCTGATGTGTGTCTGATGATATATGGTAATTTATATCAATTGAATCTTTCAGTCATGTCTAATTCTTACCTAATTATAGTGGCCTTTGAAAAACATTCTTCATGCTTATATTCAATGACACTCTGAAGATATTATAAAGAATTTAGACACTTACTGTTTGAAAAAATCACTAGCTGTCATCAGACAAAAAAGGACCAAAGGAAGCACAGAGAAGTCTGTTTTGCTATCTAGGTGTGGAGTGCTATGATTCTTGTCAAAGGCTTGCCTTCAGAAATAAAAGGCTCCTTCAAGCCTGGCAACCCATAGAATCTTTCTTTCTCCACAGGACTTACCAAAAGCAAAAATTCTAGCCTATTATTGAGACTGTGTGAAGGTCAAGATTCTTTCTTGAAAAACCAGTGACCCAAGTCAAAGACCAAGGTCAGCCAATAACGTTTAAGTGTTAATGACCTCATATTTAATAATGTCCTGGATACAGCTCTAAATCTGTGATTCTGTGATCTTATGCAAGAATACAGTGCCCTGTGACTAGCATCCTAGTTCTATTTAATCACTTAATAGCTGATTGTTTTTCTTAGGGATATTTGCTCCAAAAATATATTAAGAACAAATATGCAAACATTTCCCCTAATATTTTGAGGGCATAATGCCTCTCTATACCATCAAATCCCTGGGGAAAGGTAGAAGATTTGGTTTACAGCCTACTTCAGTTTCTGTTAGTCCTACCAAGTTTCAACCCACTGCTTAGCTGGGCTAGCAGTCCTGAATCCTTGCTTCTCAGGGCTTCGCTGCTGGCTGGCTATAACCTTATGTTTGGTTTCTCAAACTCTTGGATTCTCATGTCTCAGGCTCCAGGACCATTTTAGATATTCTAATCTTTGCACCTAGAACAAAAAGGAATGGAAGGAAAGGCTAAATACTAAGGGCTGTTTTTCAGGCATATGCTCTAATGAAGAGATCAAGGGTACTATAGGGTAAGGAGGTAAGGTAGTAAGGGAAGAGATGAGTCTCAATTCCTCCTTTACCATACGATGTTAATGAAGAGTTCATAGAGGATGGAACCAAAATCCTTGAAGGTGCTTAAAAAGTTTAAAAGATGTCTGTATTTCTCACTATGTAGCCAATAAAAAAGGCTGCTCCCAATCATGTGGTGGGCCAACACAATGTCCATGAATGTCCCAGTTCTCCAGTCTCCCAGAAAAGGGCCCCCCCAGCTTCTTCCAAATGAATGTCACCCTCTAGAGTGATCTAGGTATGTAGCCAACCTCCGTCACACTGTAATTTTTGTGGAATGTGATATCTTCAGCATGCCTTTGGTTATCCCATGTATAATTTTGAAGACTAGTAATGGTCAAGTGTAAACCTTGTGTTTGTTTTCCTTGAAAAGAATGCGTTTGGACTGCTTGTATACAGGTCCACATGACACAAAATGAAGAATAGAGAATGACCAGGTTAAGAAGAGAACCTGAGCAAATTTTTGTACAAGTCTCTCCATATTGCTACCGCTAGCTCATTTTTCTTATTGAAAATCTATCCTAAAATTCCCCTTTAGTCAGATAAATTTTTAAAAATACGGTATTTAGATTAATGGTTCTGGCTTTATAAGGGGTTGTTAATTCTGTGTAGACTAGAATGAATTTAGCTGAATTTATTCTTCACTCTTATTAGTAAAAAAATCATTATTAACTTGAATAATGTTACATTTCTCTAAATATAACTATCACTAAATTCAGGACAAATATAATGTCAGACATACAAGTATATATATATATATATATATATATATATATATATATATATATATATATATATATGCATATATGTAATGATTTGTACATGCATGGAAATGAGCATTTATTAGTCACTTACTATGTGCCTGTTACTGTGCTAAGAGGATTGAAGATATAAAAACAAACCTGAAGCAAGATATACACACACATATGTATATATATATTCATATACATGGATATATACATATATACAGAAAAATATACATATGTGTATTTACATATACACATAGGTAACTTGTTTTATTTTTGGA
>CM053587.1:254162128-254183891 GCA_028646515.1 Pseudochirops corinnae
ATAACTGGCACAGAAGTCAAGTAACTTGCCCAGGATTATCTAGCTAGTATTTTGGATATCTATATATAGGAATTAGTTTTGTGATTTAATTGGAATAGAAAGCTCTTTGTCTGTTTCTGTTCTGCCTCTGTCTTTTTGATTCTTTCCTCTTCCACCTTTTTATCTCTTACTTCCTCTTCTTCTTCTTCTTCTTCTTCTTCTTCTTCTTCTTCTTCTTCTTCTTCTTCTTCACTCTGTCTCTCTTTCCCTTTCTTCCTCCCTCTCTCCCTCTCTCAACAGATTCCAGGAATTGTCATTTTTTCTATATTGAAGTTTTTTTCTTGTCTAAAAAAGAATCTAGAACTGTCACTTCATATAATACAATAAAATGAGTAATTCAAAGTTTCTCGTACAAACTCTTCTTTACTGCCCCTTATCTTTGAAAGAGAAGTTAGAATTGGAAAGGACCCTAAAGGCCATCTCCTTCAAAATCTTGCTCTACAAGAAGCATCCCTGATGGATAACTATCCAGCCTGTGTTAAAATACCTCTGATAAATGGAAGCTTACTATCTTGTGGGCTAACCTTTTCTAATGTTAAGTTTTTTTCTATTTATTTATTCAGCAGAAACCTACCCCTGTAGGTTTGCCCTACTGGCTATCTTTTAAGCAACAAACAAGTCTGTTTTTTCTTCTAAATGACATCTCTTCAGTGTTTTGAAGAAGACAATCATCAGTCATATCTCCCTCCCTTAGTCTTCTCCTCAGGCTAAACATACTTAATTGCTTCATTCATTCTTGACAGGATTTGCTTTTCAAAAACCTCATAACCCTGGTCATTCTACTCTGGTTGCAGTTAATGTCCGCTAATATTTTCCCTCTCAAAACTCCAGTTCTGAGCTGTTTGTCCTAAAATGTAACTAATATTCCCACGGTCTAGAAATTATTCTTTCATTATTATGACGTAAAATTATAGGCCTTTCCCCCTTCCTCCCTTTTTAGAAACTTCAGCATATATGATGTTATGATTTTTATCAATGGATGCAAAGCCATGTCTCCTATTCCTATGCTTGACATAAATCTTTTTAAAAAAAACCTAAGAGCAAGATTTGATATTTAGTCCCATTGAACTTCATCTTCTCAATTTTCTCCTGGGTTTTAGCCTGTCAAACAGCATTCTGATTCTGACTTCAGCTATCCCTTGCAGTTTTATTTAGAAACAATTCATAAACATCTTCTTTTTAATCTTTTTAAAAATCTTCAATAGCAGAAAGCTAAGGAAAAAAGTTTAGTTTATGTCACTAAAGCCATTTTACCAGTCAGTGCAGAGCCTTTATCAGTGGTGTTTGGGTATGCATTGTTTAACCTAATTCTGATCATCTTGCTACATTTCAAAATTTCACATACAAGGATATCATCAGAGACTCTGAAGTACTTTGCTCAAAGAAGATATCTATCTTATTACTCTGACAATTCCCTTGATCTACTAACTTAATGATAGTAGTAAAACAAAATGTTTGGCTTGATTTGGTCTTAGAAAATCCATACTGACTCCTAATGATTGCTGTATCCTCCTTTAAATACTCATCAAAGATGACATAAGTATTTTTTAAAGCACCTATTATGTGTCAGGTACTGTGATAAAAGCTTTTTACAAATATTATTTCATTTGATTCTCAAAACAACTCTGCAAGGTAGGCTCTATTATCATTCTCATTTTACAGTTGAGGAGACCAAGACAAACAAATGTTAAATGACTTTCCCAGGGCCACATAGATTATAAAGATCTGAGGCCATATTTTAACTCAGGTCTTCATGGCTCCAGGCCCAGTACTATATTCCCTGACAAACCACCTGTTTAAAAATTATTAAAAATTTTAGTTCAATCATAAAATCATTTTTAGTATTATCCCAAATTTCTCCAAAGCCCTCAAGACAGATCACCAGAAGGTAGTTACTACACCTTCCATTCCCGGTTCTTAGAGTTTGAAGAGGTGATTTCCTAACTCTATAACACATGAGTCCTCATCAGTGTTCCTCCCTCCACTGCCCCATGATTCTCAGTTGATATGTTAGCCAGACAAACATATTTAGCTATTAGAAACTAGTATTTACTATGATAGTGTAGTTGGCAGAGTTAATATGAAACATCACCTTAAAAGTAGTTAACATTCTCTAACCAATAGATACAGAGTCCAGGGGAGAGTAGGCTCAAGTGTAAATCACTTGTAGGTAACATAGCTCTTGGAAGACCTTTTACTGGAGTCCTCTAGATGGTCTTCTTAGTTATAGGGTAACTTTTCTTCTAGGTTTCTAGTAAAGTGTTGAAGCAGCCTTGATTTAGTTTGTCTAATTCTCCAATGTTTGCTCATTTTCCCAGCCAATTATTTGACTTTTTAGCTCTTTGTTAAAGTAGGAGGACTCTGCTTCCGGTGTGGAGGGTATGCTGTCCAAAGCTTCAGGGGTTTTGTGCAGGTGTTTTCAGAGATATTTCTAGGCACCTGTAAACTTTCAGTTCTTCCAAGGTTGTATGATCAAAGGGAGGTGTTTACTCTTCTCCTGGTGTGTAAGTAACCACAAATACTCTTTTCTGCCTTGGAATTCTGAGGACAATTCCCTCTCTACTGCCACTACAAGCTCTGCATTGCCATTGCTCCTTCTCACCCCAGGACCACAACCTAGATCGAAGCACAGGCAAAGCAAGAGAATCCTACTATCAGCACCAAAAAAAAAAAAAAAAAAGATCTCTCCATCTCTTTGACCAGTCACTTGATCTCACATCATCTGTGGCCTGAGAACTCCAAAACAACCACTGCCACTACCACCATCGCCACCACCCTGGGTCTAGGGCCAGACATGGTCCTCTTTCACACAGGTCCCACAGACCTTTCCTACTGACATTCCAAGTTGTCTTTGGTGTTTGTTGGTTGAAAAGTCTGAAAACTGCCATAGCTGCCAGTGATTCAGTCCCTTGAGGCCCGTTCTAGGTTTGCTAGGGTTCAGTATATGCTGTCATGGCCTATGCTCTTCTCTCAGACTGGTACAACAGACCTTTCCTGTGGACTGTCCATTTCACTCTGTCATTTTGTGGGTTCTGCTGCTCTAGAATTTGAGAGTCATTTTTTACAGGTATTTGGAGGGATTTGGGGGGAGAGCTCAAGCAAATCCCTGCTTTTATTCTGCCATCTTGGCTCTGCTCTCTCTAATTCTGTTCTTGGCTCCCTATGTAAATATTTTTTGCCAGCTGCTATGGTCTGAGAATGCTATGATGGCCTTGATGAGAAGCACAATTCTTATGACATTCTGAAGGCTATGAGGTTTACAGTCTTGTTTACAGTCAAGGGGGTCAGGGAGGAGATTGGAGCCAGTGCTGAGACTGGGACTCTTCTCACTGTCCTCCTCCACCAAGGAGCTTGACTTGAAGGTGAGCAATTTTAATATATGATACCCTCAGTAAAACTACCGAAGTGTGTTTGGCAAAGTCCAAAGTCACAAATTGCTCTTTAATGACTTGATCTGCTGCTAGGTTTTCCTTTCTGAATGCCTTTGCCAGTGCCTTGTACTAAAAAATCTCAGAAAAGTCTTAGAAAAAAATCTGTATGTCACAGTTCATTAATCACATTTGTTGATCAGCATTCTTCTATACTTTGAAATACATAGTCATACAATTTAAGAAAAATAGCATTTTGTAAAAGTTACTGCCTTTTCTGGTGCTTGTGAAAAGTCTTTCTCAGCCCTAAACAAAGAAAAGAAAGTCAGGCCTCTGTCTTTTGGAAGAAATAATGGTACCTTACACAGTTCTCTGAGTATATGGGCCTCCCATATGCTCCCATTCATAATAGGAATCTGGAATTGATTAGAAATCAAGTCAATCCTTTTCCCTTTAAGAGAGAAACCAAGCTAATTTGGCATGGTACTTATCTTACAATTCTGATCCACTGGCTCCAGAGGTAGAGGACGAGGATCCTTTCCCTCTTCCTTTTCCAAAAATAAACCCCTTTACTTCATTCCTCCCCAAAGACACACACACACACACACACACACACACACACACACACACACACACACACACACATGATTTGATCATTTACTTTGTAAAAGGGACAAATAAATAAGATTTGTATCTTAGCAGGAAATATCAGTTCTATAGAGATCTCAGAGTTCCATAAAGTTTAGGGACATGGGAGCTACTAGAAGTTATCACATCACCCTTGAGAAATCAAATTTTCCTGTTTGAAAACTCATCTATTATTTCCTCAGTTCATAAAGCCAGTAAGCTGAGGTGTGAAAAGGTACACCAAAATTTATCCAGGAGTGACCATACCATACTGTACCCTTGGAGGCCCAGTCATATTTATTCTGTGTCCTCATACCAAAGAGGACCCAAATTTCCCCTAATGCAAGAAAAATTCCAACAGACTTTAGAACATACCCCTCCACAGAATAAGCAAGTTAATTTGAAAAACAAACTCAGAAAAGTTCTTAAAGAGGCATAGGGCTCCCAAAAAGTGACTAAATATTTAGGCTTGGTTATTCAAGATTTCTAAGATTAGCTGATCAACATTATCATATGGACCTGAAGTTCACAAGGCTCTCAGACAAACTATCTAGATTTACGGAACAAATAAGGCAAGCTTTCTAGGATTGTTTACTACCACCACCACCACCAACAGCAACAAGAATGAGAATAAGAACAAGAACTCTGTTAGGAATATTTTGGCATGTACGGGACCTTTCTTTTCATCTTTGACTTCCTTATGCCCAAGAGTGAAATAGATGGTTTAAGAGGGGCATAACCAGTTTAGAGGGCTCCTTTTCCCATTTCCATTTTTAACCACAATTACTGAAGCAATTCAAAATTAAAAAAAAAAATAGTGTGCCTTTATCTCTACAGCTTCTCAGCCAATGGGTTAGAAATTGTGGGTTAGTGGCTCTACTGACCCCCTTTAGACTATTGCTAACTGACAATGAAAAGTAAGACCAACCATAGTTGAGCTAATTCAAATTTGTTTCTCCTTTTCTAGAAAGCATGATTATACTCATGTCTCAATTACTAGACTTGTATTATTTGTCTCAGGAGCTTAAACCTCATCTATTTTCTTTTTCAGAAAAAAAATTACCTAATTTTGTCTGAAATTGCAATTTTCCCACTGAAAAGTCAGCCATTATTTAAGTTAATGTAAGAGTTAAGTGCGAATGGGAAGATAAAAAGGGATGTACTCAGGGGAATCAAATAGAGCAATATTCATCTTAAAGCAATGTTTAAAAATGTGCCATCTCACATGTCCTGGATAGAATTATTACACTTACAACTTTTCACACAGGTTCCTTGGTACAAATTGTGCAAATGGAACATCCATTTCTTACATTGGCAATAATTTCTGCATCATTCCAGACAGAATAATGCTATAAAAAAAGCTTTGTTGAAATGCTGGAAAGTGTTAGCTAGTTGAAAATTCAAGTGTCGTATTCTCCATTGTCTCTCACATCCCATCAATCACCACAATTAACCCTCAATCATTCTTTTTGAATTTCTGAAACTTCTCCCATATAAAAGCAGTCTTTTCTTTTTCACTGCCACCATCCATGTTTAGTCTCTTGTCACTTTAGGTCTGAAATATCATATTGGCCTCCTCAATTGTCTGCCTGCCTTGAATCTTTTCCATTCTCTATCCTTGTTAATGCTAGTGCTTTCCCTCTGTTGATTATCTCCAATTTATATGAGATTATCTCCAATCCTGTATATATTTTGTTTGTACATGGCTGTTTGCCTGTTGTTTTCCCCATTAGACTGTGAGCTCTTTGAGAGAAAGGACTTTTTTATTGGCCTCTCTGTGTTTCTTCAGTGCTTATCACTCATTAGGTACTTAGTAAATGTTTGTTAACTTGACTCTCATTTTTCCTATTTCTTGTTTACTTATAATACAAAAGATATGAATCTCTCCTTCTAAAGGGAAATTTTGGACCATGTAGAGAAAGCAGTTTGCTTTATTCTTAGATATGATAACAATATTAAAAATAACAGTAACTGGAGTTCTTGTAATGCATTAAATGTGCATGGTCTCACTTTATGCTCATGATAAGCCTGTGAAGTAAATGCTACACTTTTTTTTTTCCTATTTAATTGATTTACACATTTTACTACTTTTTTTTTCTGGACTGCAAGATAAAGATGAGCATGGCATGAATTCCAAAAAAACCCCCTGATGTTAACTTAAGCTTTGTAAAGGGAGATAGTGTCCAGAACAAGGGTGGTTAATGAATAGTTCTGTTGTACTTTGTCCTGGTCAGACCATATCTGAAGTATTCTTTTCAATTTTAGGTACCAAATTTTAGGAAAGACATATATAATCTGGGGTGCATATGGTGTCTGGAGAAGCGAGATGGCACAGTGGATAGAAAGCTGTGCCTGGAACAAGGAAAACTTACCTTCCTGCTTTCAAATTTGGTATTACACACTTACTAGCTGTATGACCTTGGGCAAGTCACTTAACCTCCTTTGCCTCAGTTTTCTTAACTGTAAAATGAGCTGGAGAAGGAAATGGCAAACTAGTCCAGTATCTTTGCCAAGAAAACTCCAAATTGGGTAACAAAGAGTTGGACATAACTTAAAATGACTGAATAACAACAACATCCAGTGTCCAAGATGGTGAGAGTATTATAGAACATTTTCTTACAGAAGAATTTGAAGGAACTGAGGTTGTGCCTCTTGAAGTGGTAGAGAAATGATAAATGACTTGAATGATATGAAGCTATGTCTGTCATGGGATTAGTCTTGGTCTCAGAAAGGAGTACTAGAAACAAGAGATGGAAAATTGTGGAGATGCAGTGGTTTTAAGTAGAATGTCAGAACTTTTGGGGTGTGTTGTAGAGGAGAATTGTCACAAATGGGGCCCCTCCAAAGCAATTGAACCAGATTGATATGTAATTGGTAAATATTTAACAAAATAAATACAAATTCAATAAAACACATATAAACACAGATATCCCCTACAGGGATCCTTTTTATGGTCTAGTAGTCCCTGTTTCTTTTTGAGTCTGACAGGACTGTTAGAGAGGACACTCAGACTTTTAAGAATATGTTAGAAGAGGTGTTTTCTAAGGTCTCTTTCTACTCTAAGATCCCATGATTATAACTAATGCTTAACAAATATTTGTTGAAGGGATAAATGAGTAAATGATAATACACTTTATGCTGTCACAGAGCTTTCAGCCCAAATGGGGAAGGATTAATAGCGCTTGCTTGAAGTGCTAAGATGAATATCATTTCCCATTAACAATTCACCCTGTGAGTGTTTTTCCCTCCTATGTTTGTATGCTGTTGATATTTGGGATTAAATTTAAGGTAGAAAGAACAAGATAATCCCTACTTCCACTGCCCCTCCCTTCCACCACTGGACCCTCACCTCTCCCTGTAATAGTAATGGAATTTGAAGATCCCCTTGTATTTGCAATCAAACAGGTACTTAGCACTTAGTTCCAAGTTCATGATTGTATTAAGTATTAAGACCCAGAACTTGTGAATCCCATAGTGGGATGGACTTATTGATGTAACAGGAAGGGGCAGAACAGGAGGAGCTAATACTGTATATAAAGAAAATCCCAAGCTGAGAGAGACCAGAACTGCTTGGAGCAAGCTTCTGGAGGCTGGGCTGCTACTGCTGGAGAGAGAGAAAAGAACTAAGGATTTAACTGAGAACTGAGAAGAACTGAGAAATGAAAAGAGAAGAGAACCGGGAGGAGGCATGGCTGTTGTGTTGCCACTTTGTCTGTCTGTTTTGATGTTACTTTGTCAGACTCATCTGCTATTAGAGGGTAGTGCTGTTGTTACAGAAGCCCTGGGACCTTGCTGCTAGTTCAGAAGCCCTGAAAGAGGATTTTCTTGTTGTATATTTACAAAAATCCTGGAAGAGGATCTTACTGATGATTTCAGAGGTCCTGGGACTACACAGATGATTTATGTTGACTTCTCAGACCTTGTTGGTGGGTTTGAGTTGATTTCATAGGCAGAAAGTGAATTGATGAGGATGCTGGCCACGTGAATGAATATTATTGTGGCTTTATTAAGGTTTATCTTTCCAAGAACAGAAACTGTGAAGGACTCAAGGTGGACCAGACACTGAACTTCAGTGTGGAACAGGAACTGGATGAGAAACTACACAAGAAGCTGTACTGGAGAGCTGCCTTTGAACTTAGGTGACAGTGAGATAGATTCAGGCAGGAGCTAGGACCATGGAAGAGGAACCATGGAAGCTGAGAGCCTGACTTCAGTCAAGATGAAAAGACCTCTCCTTAGGTATTTAATGCAAACTGAGAAGATCATAATTTATTAGGGGTGCAGAAATTTGACCTTTATATTAGACGATTGAGTTAAGGACTTACTAATTAAGGATGATTGGAAACTAACCTTCAATTAAGAAGAAAGAAGACTTTTTGATTGAAGAGATTAAGACAATGTGACTGTGGTCAAGGATTTGACCTTTGTACTTTGTGTCAATTAAGGAGGCTTGCCTGCTTAAGGGTGATTGAATTAAGAACTTACTAAATGAAGGACTTACTAAATGAATGTTATCCTTTGCTTAAAACTATGTGACCATTTTGTGAAAACTATGTGGCCATTTTAGTGATAAGTTATTATGCCATAACATTGTGAATGCTATACTTTGATTTCTGTGAATATTTTGTCTTATTTTAATGCTGAATAAATAGAGAGTTCACTATACTATGTAATCAGAACATCAAAGCTTTTCACAGCAGCAGTCCTCTGGAAAGTTTCTTGTGCTTGGCTTTATACTGCCCTATTCCTTTCCCTTTCCCACATCTCCAGTCCTGCAGACCAGTACTGTACAATACAAGGCAATGTCTGCTTCTCCCCAGTGAAAGGTTTTTCAGCCACCCCAGGAAAAACTGTATGGCTGCCACTGAGAACTCTCCTGCTTTTCACACCACCCATGGCAACCAACCATCCTTAGCCTGTCTCTAGTCTAACCTCCCTGAAGAAGTTTATAAGTTGTTTATGTCTGTCCTAGACCTTCCGCCCAGTTTCAGTTGGGAGCAGGACCTTCTTCACTGTGCCAGGTTGAGGAGCCTCTATGAGGTGACTTTGTCAAAGAGCCTTTTACTGGTACCCAGTGCCCTTTCTAGTTTGTTGACACTTCTCTTTCAACATTATCAGAATTTATTTGGATATAATCTGCAAGCTATAAAGAATGACTTGAATATCTAAAGGGTGATATGTGGAATAATAATTTGCCAGGATTTGAAGGTTACATTTTGTAGTAGCCTGCTCATATATAACTTTAGTATATCTGAAAGCAAGAAATTTACATTCTTTTTTTTTTTTTTTTTGAGTTCCTGGATTTTGTCAACTTTGTTCAACTTGATCCTTGTGGAAGCTATGCAGTACTCATTTGGTATCACAGCCAGTAATTTGCTTTCTGGTTTTCTCAGGCCTATATTTGCTCTGTTTGTACCATTTTACTGCTCCCTTCTAAGAGTTCAAGTGATACAAATTCTGGACCAGTTTTCCATCACAAACAAGACATTGATTATTGAGGCTACAACTTTTAATTTCTGGTGCCTACATTTGGTTTGCAGTTGCAAGTGGTCTAATTGTTGGCATGTTATACCAATAGCATGCGAAAAGTTTGTCAGGTTCTTTGCATAGTCCACTGGATGGTAAAGTTGTTTTCTTGGACAATTGAACTCTTCTTCCAGAATCAATCAATGAAGTCAGAATTGGAACGGGATCAACAGTAGATGTTCAGAGACAGCAAAGAATGGAATTGCTCAATCATCAGCTTATGTTAGCTCAGTTTGCACACATGAGGTAACAAAGACAGCAGCACAGTGGAGGATTAATTGGAATAAATTTTTTCCTCATATACATCAGAGACAGAATGGAAATGATTGAGGTATTTGACAGTCTGAACAAGAAGTTGCAACATGTTCTCTTGAGGTTTCTGAGGAGCAGGTTGTCCAACTCATGGAAATAGAATTTTTTTAGAGTGGATGCTTTGGAGGTCTTGAGAACTTCAAATAATGACATTAATGTAGCTACCAATTTTCTATTGCAGCATTGACAAGTCTGAGGAATTCAGTTGACATGGTTGCTTGCCATCTGAGGCAAAGATAGCATCTGCTTCCTGGATAATATTGAAAAGTCATTATGAAATGAATTCGAGGTAACAAAGCCATGACTACAAAAACTAAGTTAAAATGTTGGATAAAGAGTAGCTATGCCCTGCTGCTCCCATGCTCTTAAACCCCAAGACTGTTCATATTATATTGTCTCAAAATAATTTTGCCATTGAATTAACTAGCATGTTCTTTTTTTAAAAAGCAATTGCAATATTATTTTAAGAACAAATCTGATTGACTAAGTAATTTAATTATTGTAAATATTCAAATTAACTATAAAGGGCACATGAAGGAAAATGCCATCCGTATCCAGAGAAAGAACTGATAAATGGAAGTATGTATAGAATGGTTTTACATTTATATACTTATTTGTGTCTAATGGTAACAATCTCCAAGATGAGGTGGAGGGGGAGGGAAGAAATGAAAAGAAAAAAAAGTTTCATGATAAGTTTATTATATATTTAAAAGGAATAGAAATTGCATATAATAGATTTGCTGTTTCATGTACAATCATCTTTTTTTTATGTTCTATTATGTCATAGCATGTTTTTTTTTCAATCTTCATTTTGAAAAATTGGGTCTTTTTATTAGTTTTGGGAATAAATAGTAAAAAATTTGTTATAGGTATAAAGTGCTGAGCAAAATGCCACTTAAGCAGCAGCTCAATGACACTCCAGAAGGGAAATGGAGGCTGTAAGCAAGTCATACTATTTTATTACAGTACATTATCCCATATAATGTTTTGATTGCAATAGTAATCTTAAACGAGAAAGGGACCAGTGTGATTTTAATAAGGGCATATCAGATCATTCTTTGTAAAAGTTTTTTTAATTGTATTATTTTTTCTCAAATTTATTTTTGTATTTAAAGAGCTATTCAGGTCATGCTATATACTACCTGAACACCAGAAGTATGATATAAATATCTATTACAAATTATATTATCTAAGTAGTAACTAGGAAAAGAGTAGAAACACTGAGTCATACATCCCTCATTATTAACAACCCAGGGCAAATTTTCTAGGCCTTTCTCCCCATGTCTTCCAGAAAATTTTGCTAATTAAAAGAGCCTAGAAGAGTCTCTGAAACAATGAAAATGCTCTGAAACAAAAGGAGCTAATGTTAACTCTCCTTTGAAAATCCAAAGTAGACCCATAGTGGAGATTCAGACAGCAAAAGAATGAAAATGGAGCCAAAAAGAAACCCCAAGCCTGACAGTATCCAGCTAGGTTTAGCAGGATCAGAATGACCTGCTAGAACATCACAATGGTCTAAGTACAATACTTTATAACTGGCATGTGTTGGATTTGTGAATAGAATATCCATCATTTTCAGGAAGTAGAGATGAGGCACTCTAGCCCACTTTTTTTGTTTGATTCTTGGGCTAAGAATTTACCTGTTGAAAACCTAGACTGTTTGTCCCTGGCTGCACCACCAGCATTTGCCTCTCTAGAAATGGCACTTCCTGGCAGCATTACATCCCAAAGTGTCAACCCAGGGCAATGGAGAGGATATGGATAACATCTCAGAATAGTCACCACAAGCAGAGAAAACAGAAATCAGGGTTGGAAAAGAATAGGAAATGGGAGGGGAGATAGAAAGCTGAAAGTGCTTTTTACCATATACAAAAAAGTGAAAGTAAGGGGGAAATGCAACTCCACTTATCATCTGCAAAGTGAGCAGAAGTATATCAAATTGATGCAAGTTTAGGTACCTGATGCTCATCACAAAAAAGTTTAAAATGTGTGTGTGTGTGTGTGTGTGTGTGTGTGTGTTTAAAGGAAGAACAAGGAAGAGATTGTGCTTTTTTGGAGGGCTCAACTGCTGGAGGACACTGATTGAAATAATTTTTTTTTTCTCTAAAGAGATGTTTTAGTTCTTGTAGTAAAAAGTACCAAATATTAGAGTCATCTCTTCACATGTCCACCTTCAAGATATATAGTTGAACACTTGGTGTCATTTATAAACAAAGTTAGACATCTGATCGTAATTTTGCTACTACATTTAAGGCAGGATCTAACTCCTTTCAAAAGGGGAATGTCCCAGACTTTAAAAACAAAAACAAACAAACAGAAACAAACTTATCATATTTAGAGAAATCATGTAGCTAAAAGTCTGTTAAATAAATAATAGTAAAGAATACCCTTACTTTCTAGCAATTCTTGTTCAAAGAATTCTTTTCCTTATGAGCAGAGCATGTTTAACTATTTTCAAATCTCTAAGGAATAGGCAAGAAACAAGATTCACTGATAGACAAAATAAATTATAGAAAAGTTGGATGACTAGCTCCAGGCCACTCACTGAAATAAAGCTGGGCCACAGAAAGATTACAGATTTTATGGATCTCTCTCATCCCAGTGTCTGATCTTCACATTTTTTTTTGAAGCTGTGAGTCATTTACCAGAGCCCTCTGAGCTAAGCTTCTGTTTGATTTGATCACGGAAAATTATAGCTGCTGCTTCATTGTCTCTCCAACTGAATGTTCATATGAAAATGAACTGGAATTACTATATGACCAGGTGTCTCTATTTCTATAATTTCATTCTGATTATTATTTCCTGAAAGCATATAAACAAATGGCAATGGAGAATTTATTTTAAATCCAAGCTAATTCTATTTGAATTTTGATTGACTTCCAGGAGAAAGGTCAGAAATATTCTTATTTCATCAATTCCGTATACTCATACTAATTGGCATGGACCAAGAGATAAAAAAAATTATATGATACCTATTTTGAAGAAACCTTAAAAATTATCTAGCTTCTCTGTTCTCTACGTTATATAAGTAAGGCTCAAAGTACTGAAGTGCCTTGTGCAAGGTTATAAAGGTATTAAGAAATGCAGTCAGAATTCAAACCCAGATCTAAGGTCAAAATATCCTGTCATGTGGTCTTTTTTAATTCTAGAAAAATATAACTACTGTTTCTCATTTTACTTTTCCTTGGAAAGTTAAACTGAAATGAATATCCATTAATTTTCAAGTTATAGAGCAGGAAAAAATAATAAACTTATAATTCACCCTGTTGAAATACATTTTATTTACTTTTGAATTTCCAGCATGGAAGATGATCAGTGTTCAGGAATGGCTGTAAAGCACTGAGCTCTACAGGAATATGAAGCCTAGAAGTTGTTATTAATAGAAAGAATTAATAAGGAATATGAACAAAAATGGTAAAAATCCAAACACTTTGTTTCTCTCCTGCAATTTTAGTTGCAAATTGTCCTATGTATAAATGTATGTATGTGTATATGTGTGTATATATGTACTCATTATGTACGTGTGTATATGCATCTACCTATATACATATACATACATAAATATACACCAAGCAACAGAGAACAGAGAATGAATTCCATACAGTGTTTTTGCCCAGTTATTAAAAATAAAAGGCATCTACTAAAATAATTATGTCCCTATAAAAATATTCCATTTGTCTGACAATGTTTTGAGTTTGATAATCACAATAAATTTGATGAATCTTTTTCTTTGTCACCTCAATTTCACCACGAGGCTCTATTCCTTTTTCATGGGATTATAAGAGATGGATTATGTCTGTCAACTAGAAACAATAAAAAATTTCAACTTGTGAAGCATTTCCAAGAGTTTTTCCCTACAAAGTCTGAGTTTGTATAGAAGGTTTGAGAGGTTGTTATTTTTTTCCTAAGCCAGTCAACCAAATTGTATCACACACACACGCACACACACAGAGTCTAAAAAACTTATACTTTATACCAGTATTCCACCTTTTGAAAATGAACATTTATCAATATGATACCAAAACCAGATGAGCCCTAGTCGTTTTATTGAGGATGTTGGTGTAAAACCAAGCAAGAGCAGATTTCCAGAAGAATGCTACTGTGAACAGCTTTTCAAAGTTCTGATTAAACAGTATAGTGAACACTCTATTTATTCAATAACAAATCAGAGCAAAACATTCACAGCTAATCAAGGTACAGCATTCACATTGTTACAACTTATCACAGAAATTTAAAATATAGCATTCACAACAACTTATCACTAAAATGGTCACATAGTTTGCACCACAGTGGTCACCAAGTCTTGAGCAAAGAACAATCATTTAGTAACTCAATCATTCAATCATCTCAATCATTCAATCATCCTTAAGGAAGTTTGCCTCCTTAAGGGACACAAAGTACAATAGTTAAAATTCTCCACTCATGGGGCACACCAAGTTACAAATCAATTGCTGTTCAGTCATTATTCACTATTCAATCATCAGAAAATACATAAGCCATCCACTCCTAGTTCACTAGTAAATTACAATTTCTCAGTCAGTACGTAGTATCCAAGTAAAGTCTTTCACCTTGACTTGGGGTGGTGTCTCAGATTCCCTGGATCCCCTTCCATGGCCCCAGATCCTACCTGGATTCACAAAACTGTCACCTGGGTTCAAAGGCAGACAGCTCCCAGGTCCCTGTCCAGCTCTCCATACTCTTCCTGTTTCATGATGAAGCTCAGAGCATCCAGTCCACCTTAAATCTTTCACAGTCTCTGTTCCCAAGCAGTTGTGAGCCACAAAAAAGTTCATGCAAAGTACCAGAATCACAGTCATGCTTCCTAAGTCTGTGGCAGCTCTAGCTGGCCCTTAGACATCTTTGGCACCCCCTGAAGCCCTGGCTGGCCCTTGAACTCAGCAGCTCCTCAGCAGAAGCTCCAGCTTGTTCCCAAAATCAAAATCATTCTCTTCAGCCTGGGGGGGGCCTTTCTTCTTCAGCTTTCTAACAGCAGCAGCTTCTGCCTTCACAGAGCTTGCTCCAAGAAGATCTGTGTGACCCAGCAGGGGCTTCTCCTTATACACATTAGCTCCTTCCTGCTTCAGCCATTTCCTGTTTCAACCTTTTCCTGTTATGTCACCAACAGGGGTTCATACCTTCAGTTTCTTTAACAGAGGCTTGATTAATTACTAAGTGCTAAGTACCTGTTAGTTTTGACAATACAAAGGGATCAAATTACATCACTATTACAAATTTTCACTGCAATGGTCACATAGTTTTGAACAAAGTACAATCATTTAGTCAATCAATAACTTAGTAACTCAATCATTCAATCAACTCAATCATTCAATCATCCTTAAGGAGGTTGCCTCCTTAAGAGTCACAAGATACAAAAGTCAAAATTCTCCACCCCTGGGTAGTTACATTCATTTAGTCAATCACAGAGTCCTTAATTCAATCACAAAGTACAACCACAAAAAATTACAATACCATCAGTAACTGATCAACAGAAAATAACACAATTCAGCAGACAGGGCTTCCAGACATCTGACCTAATTTACATCCATACCTAGTTAGTTACCAGAGAGGGAAGTACCCACATCTGGGAAAGCCACGGGGCTCAATGGCTGCCCAGAGTCTCATCTGGCCAAATCACACAACTCTTCCCAAAGTGAGCCCCAAAGCAAAACTTCACATCAAGGTCAGTCACTACTCAGTATTCACAGAGAGATCTTTTCATCTTGACCTGAGGTAGGCTTTAAGATTCCCTGGATCTCTTTCCATGATCCCAGCTCTTACCTGGATTCACCAAACTGTCACCTGGGTTCAATGGCAGACAGTTCCCAGTTCCTTGTCCAGCTCTTCATGCAGTTACTGTTCCATACTGAAGCTCACAGTGTCCAGTCCACCTTAAATCCTTCACAGTCTCTATTCCTGGGAAGTCAAGGCTTAACAAAGCCACAAAAAGACAAAATACTGACACTGCAGTCATGCTTCCTCAGTCTTCTGCAGCTCCATCTGGTCCTTGGAAATCCTCAGCAGCATGGCTGGCCCTTGGACTCAGCAGCTCCTCAGCAGCTTCTCAGCAGCTTGTCTAGCCATGGGACTCAGTAGAAGTTTCAGCTGGTTCCCAGAATGAAAATCTCTTTATCAAGGTTCTCAAAATAAAAATCATTCTCTCCAGCCTAGGGCTCTCTTCTTCAGCCTCCAGAACCCTGGCTCCAACAAGATCTGAAATTCCAGCTAGGGCTTCTCCTTATATGCAGTATTGCTCCTCCCTATTCAGCCCCTTCCTGTCATGTCAGCAACAGGAGTTTCCTGTTCAGCCTTTTCCTGTTACATCAGCAACAGGGATTCACATCTTAGGTTAGCAATACCAAAGCATCTTCAAAGTTCATTGTTTTTATAGTTGGGTAGGATCTTACGCAAATACTTGAGAATTTGCTGAATTGTCTTTCCTCTTTTTGTTGTTTTCTTAATGCTTTTCAATGCATTTAATGCATGTATCTTGGGTGTATAATCTGATAAAACTCAGTTAAAGAGTTTGCTTCAAGAAGGTGCTGAGGTTGTAGAGCTACACAAGGACCTTCCAAAGTCTTGATTTAATACATTTCATCCCAGACATCATAATACAGTAAAGAAGAGCTTCTTATTTTTATTTTATTATAGTGTAAACTCTGTTCAGTGGTTACATACTATTATATTTGACATTTTGAGAATGTGAAGAGAATAAGATGTAAATACCTTAAATGATCATGGGGTGGAACACCTCATTTATTCATTCAAACTCCAAAATATTGCCCTTCTTAAACTAAAGCAACATTTTCTGAATCTTAGAAACAAGAAATGACTGCTAGGATTCCAGAACCTAGAGTAGTATCTGTAGCAGGCACTTAGTAAACGCTTATTGAATTGAATTATTCTTTCCAACCCAAAATATACTGTTCAGTTTTGCTTTCCTTTTCCCACCATCAGGAAAAGGAATCAAGTCTAAAATTATATAAGAAGATTGTTCTAAAAGTGACCAATCAGTAAAATAAACACCATCAGTATTAAATAGCCCTTACTTAGTCTCTTTTTCTATCACTGCCTTCTGCTTACCCTGACAGAATTATAATTTCCAATCATTTCTTTACATATATGTCTTCTTCTGACTCTAAAGCCACCCTCCACACTTTCTTTTAATCACATGCATAAACTGAGCCCAAGATACCACTTATGTCTAAGATCTCTTATTTCACAGTTACATTTCTTTGCTTTTGATCATTCCAGTGTGAATGTCACCAGCTCAAAGAAAAGGGAGAAAAAAGTTGGTTTGAGTCTGATATTCTATAGGCCAGCAACCACTGACGGGATGAATGAATGAATTAAAAAAGCAATATGCCAAATGCTGAAGACACAGAAAACTGAAGACAGTTCTTAAGAGTTTGCATTCTTGTATAGGAATTATTGACTTTTATCATGTCATAGATGCCTTTGACAGTGGTGAAATCTAGAATAATAATTGTTCTCACAATAATATTTTTAAATATATAAAATAAAATTTATGTACTTAGAAAAGAATTCAATTATATTGAAATATAATTGTCACTTATACACATGTAAAGCAATTTCACAGACTCCTGGTTAAGAACTTCTATTCTATTTGGAGACAAAGCCCGGAGGGTGGTCTTTAGGTTGCCAACAGCAATGCAATGGTTATTATTTTTTATTGTCATTTCCACTGATAAAATCACATGTATTTTGAATGCTATTTGACTATGCCGAGGAACTGGGTTGCAAGAACTTTCTTTTTTCAATCTTCAGTAGGCCTAGATTGTTGAAGCTCCCATAAAGGCAAAGGTTGGCTTGTATTCCCTGTGCTATAAATAAAAAGACAAATTAAAAAAAAAGTCGGTAAAACTTTTCCAAAATTACATATTTGAGAGATTTTTTTCCTTAGAGTAAGAAAATTGAAGTGGATATAGCATTTTTAGTGAAAAAAATTTATGTCACTGATAACAAATATTAACTTTCATAGATCTCTCTGGTAAGCAATTGAAATTTCTCTCAATGTTTTTATTGCTTTCTGGTTACACAATATGTGATTGGGGTCTGTAGAACTGGGAGCAGACACTAACATGCAGTGTTGAAGTAGTCTCTTGTTTCTGTGACTGATTAGACATGAGTTATTACTTTTTATTATTTTGTTAAAATGGTTCACTTTAGTATTTTTAGATGAGATCATTTATACAATCCCAGACACATTTGAAAATGTTCCCTATCAACAAGGATACAGCTAACTTGTTCATGTGTTACTGAGCCATTAGCTTCCAAGGTTGAATTCTTTTGCAAAATGATCCCTTTGTTTGAATAATAAGGCATTTTTCATAGACTGCAATATTTCCATTTTGAATTGTTAATAGATATATTAAAACACTATCATAAGATATGACTGACAGAAATGAATACTTGATGAAAGAATCTTCATGTTATTGATTACATGTACCTGCATAATTATTTGCCAGATAGATGATTAGTTGTTTCTTATATTTGGAAAAGACTTTCCCCCCTAACAAATAATTACATGAAATAAATGCTAATTATTTGAATAGTCATTGTTTACTATAATGATTTAAAATATTTGGATCAAAATGCAAATTGCAAATGTGTTAGATACAATCTCAAGTGTAATTTATCTGGTTTAAATTGGAGACCATACCTTTTGCCAGAAGACAGCAATGCTTTGGTGATAGCTTGCCTAGAGTGAAGAGCCACTGATCTCTGCATGCTAGGGAAGAATCTGTTTCTGAGCCATCTTCAGTTTTCATTTTCAGATATTCAATGCTACTATTGTCAGGGTTTGGAATTATATTGCACCTAAAGTTAAATCTTGATTTTTGATGTGAGAAAGGCAATAATGAAGGGTGAGAAGGCCTATGCTTCAATTTTACGTTTAGTGCCCTGGTCCTAGAAGTGCCAATAATATTTGGTGGAAACTTAACATTTCTATTTGTATAAAATGTTTCTTGTTTGTGAATCACTTAATAATATCTCACATTTCACTATACTCTTAAAGTTTGTGAAACGCTTTACATCCATGATTTTATTTACTTTTCATAAGAATTCTGTGAGGTAGTTGTTCCTGCTATGTGCACTGTGCATTTTACAGTGGAAAGTAAAACTCAGAGAGGTTAGGCAACTTGACCATGGCTACTCAGGCAATAAATATCAGGGGTAGGATTGGAGCTCAGATTATCCTGATTCCAAGCTCAGTGTTCTGTCCATTACTTCTCTTGGGGAAAATAAGCACTTAGTCATAGACCATTTGCCAGCCCACTGTATTTTCTAACTTATTACCCTTTGTCCAGGAGAACCTTTGGGGGAATATAATAAATTAAAACTATATTTTCCTAAAGGTCCCTTATCAGAAATGATTTTCCCTAGTTTAGGGTAAATATTTATGGGCAAGATTGGCATGAATACTATATGAGCAGTATCAATAACAGAGTTAAAATTTTTTACCTTGGTTTTGGTTTTAACCACAAAGAACTGAGCTGTTAAGAGGGACTTTACATTTAATCATCCATTCATTTAAATAATTTTAAAGATCATGGATGATCAAGAATTATAAGGGACTCAACATCATCTAATCTAAACCCTTCATTTTATAGATGAAGCAACTGAGGCCTAGGAAAGTTAAGTGACTTGCCAAAGGTCATATTAAATAACAGACAGGATTTAAATCTGTTTCCTCTCACCCCAGAGTTAATTGTTTTTTCACTGTACTATATTAGATGGGAAATTGATTTTGATACAGCATAATAGTAATGATTCATTTTCAATACTGAGTTTTAGATCTCTATGGGAAACCTCTAAGTATTAAGGTAATATTGGCTCCTTAGCTCAATACTTTAAGGATCTATAACTTTGATAGTGTGGCAGCTCTCAAAACCTCTAATCCTTAGTAGATTATCCTTGAGACTCTTTGTGGTCAAAA
Source organism: Pseudochirops corinnae (assembly GCA_028646515.1). NCBI lineage: Eukaryota > Metazoa > Chordata > Mammalia > Diprotodontia > Pseudocheiridae > Pseudochirops > Pseudochirops corinnae. Next base: position 254,181,959 of record CM053587.1, read on the forward strand.
ATCATTGTCCTGTGGCTGAAATGATCATGAGCATCTCTTAACTTAGGTTATTACTCCTACAACAAATATGTGTTCTTTGACCAAGTTTCTCCCTAAAACCTTTCCAGCAGCTTGTTTAAACCTACCAGATATCATACTACACTGCCATATAGCCTTTTTATACCCAATGTCATAGTCATATGATAATCGTTGGAGTTTTAATGAAGGAAGCATGGTATTATATAAATAAGAAATCTCAAAAATATAAGGTGACATTTGTGATTTGACCACTAGTTTACTTTATCACGTTAGTTGGCATTTTGCTAGAGCATTAGTAAAACATATTTCTTTTGCATTGTGGCTCTATTTTCTCATAGAATGCAGCAAAAATATTTTAATGGCAAACCTACTGTTTTTTTTTTTCTCTCTGGAGTTGAAGTTGTTTCAAAGAATTGCAAAATCAGTCATATAAGAGGTAAGACATTCTTGCCAGATCTGTTTCCATTATTCATTTAATCATATCACCATTATTCTTCCATTAATTTTCATTTATGAAACTTCAGTTTTGGAACTTGAACAGCTCTAACTAAGGTGTTCATCAATTTAAGAAATTTGTGTGGTGCTTAAAGGAGAGTTATATAAGATCTTAATGGTTTAAATCACATTAGCCATCCTGCCTTATAATTTCTCTGTTATTAACTGCTCAGATTCCATTTTCATAAAGAAAATGGTTAGATTTGAGATCTGGCCATATCATATTAAAGGCCTACCTACATCTTGTATTCAATATGACTGTATCAGTTTAACATCATTAGAACTACACCACTCAATTTGGTTTAAAACATTAAGACATATCATTTACATATATGTTTACATAATATGCAAATGACATATACTCTCACCAAATTGATTGTATTTTTGTTTGTATACATGCATGTCTATGCATACACACATATAGACATGCATGTAATATATGTGTTGTTTACATATATTTTAATATAGGCATGTCTGTGTTCCTGTGCATCTGCACACTATGCATAATATATACACATATGCATAATGCACACATGTATGGATAGAGTACCTCAGTTAAAGATATCTTTTAAAATACTCACCAGCTGATTGACTCTGGCCAAATCCCTTAACTTCTCAGTCTCACTTTTTTCATGTATAAAATAGTATGATTGGACTCAATGATCTCTAAGGTCCATTCTGGCTATAAAAGTTTGCTGCAATGGTCCCATATTTTGTAAACCGTAGAATCTTGTTTATCTTAACCTTAATGTCACTTATCACCGTTGCCATCACCATCACCACCATCATCACTGTTGTCATCATCATTATCACAATCATCATCATCCTACTGAATGAATTTTTCACTAGTCAAACAATTATTTTTTCATGATTCAGTTATATCCTTTTAGAAAGAAAATATATCTCTGTTTTGAGATGATGCTGTCGAAAGGTGTACTTAAAAATATTAAAAGTGCTTCATACTTTTCTCATTGCACTTATATTTAAAAATGCCATTTACTTTTGTGGCTGCAGCTATTATCTGAAAATAACATAAAACAAACAAGAATTAGATAGCTTTTGAAATAAAGGAGAAATATTATCTGAATTTTTAATGATATTAGTATTTGAAGAACCTGTATTTCCATTTATTTGTTCATTCAATATTTTAAAATCATCTACTATGATGCAGTCTAGTAGATATTTGGGGAGATATAATGACAAATATGACCTAGTCTCTACTTCCAAGCAGCTTACAAAATAATAGAAGACATGTGTATGCATATGTATATATATGTATAAATATATACACAAAAGTTTATATACATATATACACATACATATGTATGTGGGATTCAGGTAAATATAATAAAAATCATGACATTATTGCTTAATATAAAGTACCATGAGATCAGATGAGTGGCTTTTCTCCCTAATAAAT
>CM053587.1:254184391-254216063 GCA_028646515.1 Pseudochirops corinnae
TATATATATATATACACACACACACACATTTGTATTCCCTTGCCCTATCCTCATACTGAGATCAATATGCTTAATTTCCTTATAACAACGTCAAAAAGACAGAATGAAATAGTACACCAAAAACAATGCAGAATAAAACACGCAGAATTTCTAAGAGTTTTCATAATCATCTCTAAGTTTTGTTTCAATTCTAGATCTTAATTTACTTCATGGGGTTTCCCTCTTTATTTGGGGTAATTTTCCTCACAAGAAGTATAGTATAATTTTATAGATTTTTTCAATTTATTTTAAAATATTTCAGAAGTTCTTCAGTGCATCCATGTGTTATTAAACTTTCTGCCTTAGAATGTCCTGGTCATTTCCTAAATTTCATCTAAAAATTTCTTCAAATGTGAGAAACTCTCATTAATAACTCACCTAATTTATGGCAAACAGGCATTAAAATATACTTCTTTAGCACCATGTACATCTTTAGCCACAAACTTGACCCTATTCACTAAAAGGACCTGATTCTGAGAATTCCATGATCATCCTAGTAGTGACATACTTAGTGCACCCTAGAGGGCTGCCTGGGAAATACCAACCTCTCTCTGGTTTCTCAGAAAATGGACATTTTATCCTCCAAACCCAGCTCTCCTTGGGTAGTCATGCTTGTTTTATTAGTCTAATTCAAGGATTTACAACGTAGGTGTTACAGCTTTCATATGTTCTGATCTTAAGTGCTTCATTTTGCAACCCACCTTAAATAGTTTGTGAGATTAATTGATTAGAAGATGGAAAGCTCCTTTCTTCCCACAAAGAAGGGACTTGTTTCCAAAACAACCATATCTACTTTTTATCCATTTTCCAACACTCCACCATTCTGTCCCATTTTAGAGTTTTTAAAGCTTCTCTACAGGTCAATGGCCTTGCCTTTGGGGAGGTTATAACCTATCTTCCACTATGGGCATCGTAGAAGCATCTATCTGCCCATTAAGAAAACCCCTCTTCTTCTCCTGAACCTTCCTCAATATACTCATAATACCTACACTCATATCACCTCTGTTGTGGCAGAGACACATTGGAAAGTAAGATCTGTATTCCAGGGCATTGATTGGTAAGTCAAATCCCCACCAAATCAATCTCATTTTCATTTTGTGTGGGACACAGTGAGTTGCACAGGATGATTGGGTATGGATGGGCTATGATTTGCAACACAGATTTCATTAAATTATCTTTGTCCCCAAATCCACTTCTTTCACATGTTTCTCTACTATTTTTAAAATTTTATTTATTTTTTAGTTTTCCACATTCATTTTTATAAGATTCCAAGTTCCAAATTTTAGTCCCTCCCTTCCTCCACCCCCTCCCAAAGACAGCAAGCAATCTAATATAGGTTGTACATGTACAATCTTATTAAACATATTTCCACATTAGTCATGTTGTGAAAGAAGAATCAGAAAAAAAAGAGAAAACCATGAGAAAGAAAAAAAAAACAAAAACAAAAAGGGAAAATAGTATGCTTTAATCTGCATTCAGATTATATAGCTCTTTCTCTAGATTTGAATAGAATTTTCTATCATGAGTTTTTTGTAGTTGTCTTGGATCAATATATTGCTGAGAACAACTAAATCTATGATAGTTGATCATCACACAATGCTGCTGCTACTGATGTACAATGCTCTATTAATTCTGCTCACTTCATTCAGCATGAGTTCATATCAGTCCAGTTTTTTTCTGGTCTGCCTGCTCAGCATTTCATATAGCACAATAATATTTCACTATATTAATATACCACAACTTATTCAACCTTTCTCCAATTGATGAGCACCCCCTCAATTTACAATTCTTTGCTGTTACTATAAAAGAGCTGCTATAAATATTTTCGTACACATGGCTCCTTTTTCCTGTTTTTATGATCTCTTTGGGATGCAGACCTAGAAATGGTATTGCTGGGTCAAATAATATGCACAGTTTTAAAGTCCTTTGAGTATAGTTCCAAATTGCTCTCCAGAACAATTGGATAAGTTTACAACCTCACCAACAATGCATTAATGTTCCAGTTTTCACACATCTTCTCCAACATTTATCATTTTCCTTTTTGTAATATTAGTCAATCTGAAAGGTGTGAGGTGATACTTCAGAGTTGTTTTAATTTGCATTTCTCTAATCAATAGTGATTTAGAGAATTTTTTCATATTAGTATAGATAGCTTTAATTTCTTCATCTGAAAACTTCCTGTTCATATCCATTGACCATTTGTAATGGTAATGGGGATTTGAAGATCTTCCCTGCCCCTTGTAATAGCAAGCAAACAAGTACTTAGCACGTTGTTTCAAGTTGAGCTTTCCTGATTCTATCAATCCTTCCTTAAAAAAACAGAACTTGTGAATTCCATAGTGGAAGGAACTTGCTGATGCAACAGGAAGAGGTGGGGCAGGGAGGAGCTAATGATCATATATAAGGAGAGGCCCAGGCTGGAGAGAGGAGAATTGAGAACAGAACTCATGGTGGCAGAACTGAGAACTGAGAACTGAGAAGAACTGAGAACAGAATTGAGAAGAACTGAGAAATGATAAGAGAGGAAAACTGGGAAGAAGCATGGCTGTGGTGCCAGTACTTTGTCTGTTTTTATGTTACTTTGTCAGATTTATCTGCTGTTAGAGGACAATGCTATTGTTACAGAAGCCCTAGGACCTTACTGCTGGTTCAGAAGCCCTGATAGAAGACTTTCTTGTTGTCTGTTTACAGAAATCCTGGAGGAGGGTCTTACTGATGTTTTTGGAGGTCCTGGCACTATATGGATGATTTGTGTTGATTCCGTCAGACCTTGTTGGTGAGTCTGTGTTGATTTCACAGGTAGATAGTGAGTTGATGATGGTGTTGGCAATATGTATGAAGGTTATTGTGGCTTTATTAAGCTTTGCCTTCCCAGGGACAGAAACTGTGAAGGACTTGAGGTAGACTAGATACTGTGAGCTTCAATATGGAACAAGAACTGGACAAGGAACTGGATAAGGAACTGAGAGCAGCCTGCCTTTGAACCCAGGTAACAGTTGGGTGGATTCAGGTAGGAGATGGAACCATGGAAGAGGAATCATGGAAGCTGAGCTGAGAGCCTTCCTGGAGTCAAGATGAAAAGATCTCTCCTTGGGTATTTAATGCAAATTGAGAAGATCATGATTTACTGGGGCCTAGGGGTGGGAGGACCTTATTCTCTGTATACTGTACTCTTCAGCATGATTGAATTAAGGATGATTGAAAACTAATCCCCAATTAAGAAGAAAGAAGACTTTTTGATGGAGAGATTAAGACAATGTGACCTAGGGGTGGAGAACTCTGACCTTTGTACTTTGTGTCCCTTAGGAAGGCTTGCCTCCTTAAGGTTGATTGAGTTAAGTTTGTACTGAATGACATCTTTTGCTTAAAACTATGTGACCACTTCGGTGGCCATTTTTGTGATAAATTTTTGGCCATTTTAGTGATAAGTTTTCATATAACACATTGTGAATGTTGTACTTTGATTTCTGTCTCAGCTTGTTACTGAATAAATAGAGTTCACTACACTATGTAATCAGAACCTTGAAGCTGTTCACAGCAGCAGTCCTCTGGAAAGCTGCTTGTGCTTGGCTTTACACCATTTATCAATTGGGGAATGACTTATACTATAAATTTGACTCACTTCTCTATATATTTGAGAAATACAGTCTTTATCAAAACATTGGCTGTAAAAATTGTTTCCCAGCTTTCATTTTCCTTCAAATAATGGTTAAATTAGTTTTGTGAAAAAACCTTTTAATATAAGGTTATCAAAATTATTCAAGATGCATTTCATAATGTTCTTGATCTCTTGCTTCCTCATAAATTCTTCCCTTTTCCAAAGATCTGACAGGTAAATTACTTATTGTTCTCCTAATTTGCATATGCTATCACCCTTTATTTCTGTCTCAATCATGTACCAATTTTGCCCTTACCTTGGTATATGGTGTGGGATCTTGGTCTAGGCCTAGTTTTTGCCATACTATTTTCTACCTTTCCTAGCGGTTGATACAAAATAGTGAGTTCTTATCCCAGAAGCTGTAGTTTTTAGGTTTTTCAAATAGTAAATTGCCATAGTCTTGTGTACCCAATCTATTCCACTGGTCCACCACTATATTTCTTAGTCAGTACCAAATAGTTTTGATTTTTGCCTCTTCGTAATATAGCTTTAGACCTGGGATGGTCAGGCCACCTTTGAATTTCTTGATTAATTCCCCTGATAATCTTGACATTTTGTTCTTCCAGATGAATTTTGTTATTATTTTTTCTACCTCTATAAAATATTTTTTTGTAGTTTGATTGCTATGGCATGGAATAAGTACATTGATTTACATAGAATTATCATTTTTTAAAATCATATTAGCTTAGCCTACCCATCAACAGTTGATTTTTTTCCCTTTGTTTAGATCTGACATATTTGTGTGAAAATTTTTTTGTAATTATGTTCCTGAGTTTTTCTTGACAGATAGACTCCCAAATATTTCATATCATCTAGAGTTATTTTAAGTGGAAATATCACTTTCTATCGCTTGCTGCTGGACTTTGTTGGTAATATACAGAAATGCTGATGATTTATGTGAGTTTACTTTATATCCTGCAGCTTTGCTGAAGTTGTCAATTATTTCAAGTAGTTTTTTAGTTGATTCTCTATGATTCTCTAAGTATGCTATCATATCATCTGCAGAGAGTGATAGTTTTATTTCCTCATTGCCTATTCTAATTGCTTTAATTTCTTTTTCTTCTCTTATTGCCAAAGCTAACATTTATAGTACATAATATTGAATAATAATGGGTATAATGGGCTTTCTTTTTTCACCCTTGCTCTAACTGGGAAAGCTTTTAGTTTTCTCCTTTACATATAATGATGCTGATAGTTTTAGATTTATGCTACTTATCATTTTAAGGAAAAAAATCAATTTATTCCAGTACTCTTTAGTGTTTTTGAGAGGAATGGGTGCTACATTTTGTCAAAAGCTTTTTCTGCATCTATTGAGATAATTATATGATTTCTATTAGTTTTGTTACTGATATGATCAATTATGCTGACAGTTTTCCTAATATTGAATCAGTCCTGCATTTCTGGTATAAATATCATCTGGTCATAGTGTATTATCCTGGTGATAAATCACTGTAATCTCTTTGCTAGTATTTTATTTAAAATTTTTACATCAATATTCATTGGGGAAATTGGTCTATAATTTTTCTTCTTTGTTTAGGTTCTTACTGGTTTAGGTGTCAGTACAATATTTGTGTCAGAAAAAGAATTTGGTAGGACTCTGTCTTTACCTATTTTCCCAAATGGTTTATATAGTATGTGAATTAATTGTTCTTTAAAGGTTTCATAGAATTCACTTGTAAATCCATCTGATCCTGCAAATTTTTTATTAAGGAGGTAATTGATGGTTTGTTCAATTTATTTTTCTGAAATGATGTTATTTAAGTTTTTTATTTCTTCTCCTGTTAATCTGGGCAATTTATATTTTTGTGAATATTCGTCCATTTCTCTTAGATTGTTAGATTTATTAGCATACAGTTGAGCAAAATAACTCCTACGTATTGCTTAAATTTCTTCTTAACTGGTGTTTAATTAATGACTTTTTTCATATTGGTAATTTGGTTTTCTTCTTCCTTTTTTTAAAAATAAAATTAACCAAAAGTTTATCCTTTTTGTCTCATAAAAAAACTAGCCCTCATCTTTATTAGATAAATAGTTTCCTTACTTTCAGTTTTATTAATCTCTCCTTTGATTTTCTGATTGTCTAATTTAGCATTTAACTAGGGATTTTTAATTTGTTCTTTTTCTAGCTTTTTAAATTGCATCCCCAATACATCAATCTCCTCCTTCTCTATTTTATTCATGTAAGAATTTAGAGATATAATATTTCCCCTAAGAATTGCTTTGTCTGCATCCCTTGCATTTTGGTACATTGTCTCATTTATTGTCATTCTCTTTGGTGAAATTGTTGATTGTTTCTATATTATGTTGTTTGATTCACTCATTCTTTAGGATTAGATTATTTAGTGTCCAATTTTTTTTTAGCCTATCTTTACATGGCCCTTTATTACATGCATTTTTTTTTTGCATCATGATTTGAAAAGGATGCATTGAATATTTCTGCCTTTCTGTATTTGATTGTTAGGTTTTTAATACCCTGATACATGGTCAGTTATTTTGTAGTTGTTATATACTGCTCAGAAATAGGTATATCCCTTTTTATCCCCATTAAATTTTCTCCAGAGGTCTATCATATTTAACTTTTCTGAAATTCTATTCACCTCCTTAGCTTCTTTTTTGTTTATTTGGTGGTTAGATTCACCTAGTTCTGGGGGCGGGGGGGGGGGGAGGTTGAGATCATCTACTAGTCTAGTTTTGCTGTTTATCTTTTCCTGTAACTCACTTCTTCCTGTGACTCACTTCCTGTAACATCTTTTTTTTAAGAATTTGAGTACTATACCACTTGGCCCATCAATGTCTACTATTGATATCACTTCATTGCTTATGGTACCTTTTAGCAAGATGTAGTTTCTTTCCTTATCCATTTAAATTAGATCTATGTTTTGCTTTTGCTTTGTCTGAGACCAGGAATGCTACCTCTGGTTTTTTTTTTTTACTTCAGCTGCAGGATATCATATTCAGCTCTAGCTTTTTAACCTTTATTCAGTGTCCATCTCTCTCCTTCAAATGTGTTTCTTGTAGGAAACATATTGAAGGATTCTGGTTTTTAATGCACTCTGCTATCCACTTACTTTTTATTGGAGAGTTCATCCCATTCACATTCACAGATTGTTACAAATTGTGTATTTCCCTCTATACTATTCCCCACCTCTCCGGAATATACTTTTTGCTCTTCTTTCACCCTGACCCTCCTCACTAGTGTTCTCCTTCTGACCACCACCTCCCTTGATTGGCCCTCCCTTCTGTCAGCATCCTCTTTCATTCCCTTTCCCATCTTAATTCTGCCCACTCTTCTGATATCCCTTCTATTTAGCTTCCTCCCTTTCCTTTTTCTTTCCCCTTCCCCATCCTACTTCCTTGTACGGTATGACAAATTTCTATACCCAACTGAGTGTGTAAGTTTTGTTCCTTTTTTGAACCAAATCCAATGAGAGTAAGGTTCAAATGATGCTCACTCCCCTCCCTTCTTTCTCTCTACTGTAACAGAGCTTTTATTCCTCTTCATGGGATGTATTTTACTCTATTTTGCCTCTTCCTTTTTTCTTCTCTCATTACAATCCTTTTTTTTTTTAATATCATCACATCAGAGTCAATTATTATACCCATTGTTTTTATGTATACTCCTTTTAATTGCTCTAATAGATATGCAGTTCTCAAGAGTTACAAGTATCATCTTTCCATGTAGGGAAAACAGTTTAAATCTTCTTGAATGACATGCTTTTATTTCTTTCCTGTTTACCTTTTTATGCTTCTCTTGAGATTTATATTTGATGATTGAATTTTCTGTTCAGTTCTAATCTTTTCATCAGGAAAGTTTGAAAGTCATCTATTTTATTGAATATCCATCATTTTCTGTGAAAGAATACACTCAGTTTTTTTGAGTAATTGATTCTTGGTTGTAATCCAAGCTCCTTTGCCTTCCAGAATATCATATTTCAGGACCTACTATTCTTTCACGTAGCAGTTGCTAAATCCTGTGTCATCCTGACTGTGACTCCTTGATATTTGAAGTATTGCTTTCTGAATGCTTGCAGTATTTTTCCTTAACCTTATGGTTCTGGAATTTGACTACAATATTCCTTGTAGTTTTCATTTTGGGATTTCTTTCAGGAGGTGAATAGTGGATTCTTTCAATGATAATTTTATTCACTGGTTGTAGGATATCAGGATATATTTTCCTTGATAATTTCTTGAAAGACGCTGTCTGGCTTTTTTTTTTTTTTTTGATCATGGCTTTTAGGTAGTCCAGTAATTTTTAAATGAACTCTCCTGGATCTATTTTCCATTTGAGTTGTTTTTCTAATGAGATATTTTAATTTTCTTTCATTTTTTTCCATTCTTTTGATTTTGTTTAACAAATTCTTGATGCATAATAGAGTCATTAACTTCCACATGCCCAATTCCAGTTTTTGAGGATTTTATTTAGGTATCTTTTGGCCATTTGGCCAAATCTAATTTTTAAGAAGTTGTTTTCTTCAGTGGACTTTTTTACCTTTTGGCCAATTGTATTTTTTAAGGAACTGATTTCTTCAGGAAATTTTTTGTCCTTCCTTTTCCAAACTATTGACTCTCTCTTGCATAACTCTCATTTCTTTTACCTATTTTTCTTCTGCCTCTCTTATTTGATTTTTAAAATCCTTTTTGACTTCTTCCAAGTAGGCTTTTTGTCCTAGAGACCAATTCATATTCTTTGAAGCTTTGTATGTACTAATTTTAGCATTGTTGTCCTCTTCTTAGTTTGTATTTTGATCTTCCCAGTTGCCTTAGTAACTTTCTATGGTCTGGCCTCCTTTTTGTGTTTTTTTTTTTTTAGCTCATTTAAAACATTTTTTTTAATTTTAATTTTTAAAAATTTTTAAAAATTTAAAAATTAATCTTTTATTTATTTAGTTTTAGTTTTCAACATTCATTTCCACAAGATTTCAAGTTACAAATTTTTCTGTGTATTTCCCCTAATCCCCACCCCAAGATGGCAAGCCTACTGAATACCCCTTCTCCCAATCTGCTCTCTCTTATATCCTCCTCCATCCCTCCCCCCAACTTTCTAGTAGGGCAAGATGGATTTCTATATCCCAGTGCCTGTGTTTCTTATTTCTCAATTACATGTAAAAAACATTTTTAACATTTGTTTTTAAAACTTTGATTTCCAGATTCTTTCCTTTCTTCCTTCCTCCCTCACCCCCACTGGGAAGACAAGCAATTCAATACAGGTTGTGCATGTGTAGTTACACAAAATGTTTCCATAGTAGTTATATTGTGAAAGACTAACTATATTTCCCTCCATCCTATCACAACCCCCACTTATTCTGTTTTCTCCTTTGACTTTCTCCCTTTTTAAAAGTGTTTGCTTCTAACTATCCTCTCCCCCAATATGTCCTCTTTTCTATCATCCCAGCTCTTATCCCCTTTCCCACTACTTTCCTGTAGAGTAAGATACCCAATTTAGTGTGTGTTATTCCCTCCTTCAGCCAAATTCAATGAGAGTAAAGTTGACCCATTCCCTTTCACCTTCCTACTCTTCCCCTCCATTGTAACAGTTTTCCCTTGCCTCTTTTATATGAGATAATTTACCCTATTCTATCTCGCTCCTTCTCCTCCCCCTCCCATTATATTCCTCTCTCACCTGTTAATTTTATTTTTAGATATCATCCCTTCTTATTCAACTGATCCTGTGCCCTCTGTCTTGGTATACATGTACACACATATACATACACTCACATATATATTTATACACACATACACCCTCCTATACATACATATATGTATGAAAGTGTGTATGTTTATATATATATATATATACATACATACACACACATATGTATATATTCCCTTCAACTACCCTCATACTGAGAAAAGTCTCATGAGTTACAATTATCATTTTTCCATGTAGGAATATAAGTAGTTCAACTTTAAAAAGTTCCTTATGATTTCTTTTTCCTGTTTACCTTCTGTAATAGTAATGCAATTTGAAGATCTATTTGTATTGACAAGCTAACAGGTACTTAGCACTTAGTGTCAAGCTAATTATATCAATCCTCTGTTAAAGAAACAGAAGTTATGAACCCCTGTTGCTGATGTAACAGGAAGGGGCTGAACAGGGAGCAGCTAATACCATATATAAGGAAAAGCCACAGCTTGGAGAGAAAGAATTTCTTAAGGTAAGCATTGTTGAGGCAGAATAGCTGCTGCCAGGAAGAGAGAGAGAGAGAGAAAGAGAGAGAGAGAGAGAGGAAGAGAGAGAGAGAAAGAGAGAAAGAAAAAGAAAGAATTTCTCTCGGTGAGCATCTGGAGGCTGGGCTGCTACTGCTGGACTGAAGACTGAACTGAGAATTGGGAAGAACTGAGAAGAGAAATGAGAATTGAGAACTGAGACAGAATTTCTTGGAGCAAGCTGCGTGGAGACTGGATAAAGTGATTTTGATTTTGAGAACAGAACTTGTGCTGCCAGAGCTTCTTCTGAGAGCCAACTAAACTCCTGCTGAGAGCTTCTGAGGGCCATCCAGAGCTGCCGAAGACTTCTGAGGGCCAGTTGGAGATGGTGAAGACTTCCAAGGGCCAGCTGGAGCTGCCAGAGGAAGCATTACTGTGGTGTGGATACTTTGTCTGTCTATTTTGTGTTTATGTTGATTTCACAGGCAGAAAGTGAATTGAGATGATAGTGCTGACCATGTTTGTGAATATTATAGTTCTGCTAAGCTTAATGTGTGTAGATATTGTTGTGGCTCTGTTAAGTTTTCTCTTCCCAGGAACAGAGGCTGTGAGAGATTTGAGGTGGACTGGACACTGTGAGCTTCAATAGGGAGCAGGAACCACATGGAGAGCTGCTGCTTTGGAACACAGGTGACAGATGGTGGATTCAGGTAGGAGCTGGGACCATGGAAGGAACAATGGAAGCTGAAAGCCTGCCTCAAGTCAAGACAAAATTATCTGAGTAGTAACTGATGAAATAGGGTATTGAGTAGTGACTTACTTGTGATCTAGGGGTGGATGGCTTTTGTACTTTCCCCCACCCCTTAAGATAATACTGAGTAGTGACTGTGAAGTTGTAACTTAATTGCACCCCATGGGTGTTGGACTTTGACCTTTGTACTTTGTGTCCCTTAAGCCTCCTTAAGGATGATTGAATGATTGAGTTACTAAATGACTGAGTTACTAAATGATTGTACTTTGTTTAAAACTATGTGACCACTTTGGTGAAAACTGTGGCCATTTTAGTGATAAGTTGTTGAGTTGTGATATGGTGAATGCTGTATTTTGATTTTATTGTGAATGTTTTGCTCTGATTTGTTATTGAATAAATAGAGAGTTCACTATGCTATATAATCAGAACCTTAAAAGCTGTTCACAGCAGTAGTTCTCTGGAAAACTGCTCATGCTTAGCTTTATACCTTCTCATGCTTCTCTTGCTTCTTGTATTTGAAAGTCACATTTTTTGTTCAGCTCTGGTTTTTTCATCAAGAATGCTTGATAATCCTCTATTTAATTATATGGCTATATTTTCCTCTGAAGCATTATACTCAGTTTTGCTGGGTAGGTGATTCTTGGTTTTAATCCTAGCTTCTTTGACCTTCAGAAAATCATATTCCAAGCCCTTCATTCCCTTAATGTAGAAGTTGCTAGATCTTGTGTTATCCTGAATGTGCTTCCACAGAACTCAAATTGTTTCTTCCTGACTGCTTGCAATAATTTCTCCTTGATCTGGTAACTCTAGAATTTGGCTGTAATATTTCTAGAAGTTTTTTTTGGGGGGAGGGGGATCTTTTGCAAGAGGTGTTTGGTGAATTCTTTCAGTTTCTATTTTGCCCTCTGGTTCTAGAATATCAGGACAATTTTCCTCGACAATTTCTTGAAGAATGGTTTCTAGGCTCTTATTTTTGATGATGGCTTTCAGGTAGTCCAATAATTTTTAATTTGTCTCTCCTGGATCAATTTTCCAGGTGAGTGGGTTTTCCAATGAGATATTTCACAATGCCTTCTTTTTTTCATTTGTTTGGATCTGTTTTATAGTCTCTTGATTTCTCATAAAGTCATTAGCTTCCATTTGCTCCAATCTAATTTTGAAGGATTTATTCTCTTCAGTGAGTTTTTGAAATTCCTTTTCCATCTGGCTAAATTGGCTTTTTAAGGCATTCTTCTCCTCTTTGGCTCCTCTTTTGCCATTTAAGTCAGTCTATTTTTTAAGGTGTTATTTTCTTCAGTATTTTTTTTTTTTGGTCTCCTTTAGCTGGCTGTTGACTCACTTTTTATGATTTTCTTGCATCATTCTCATTTCTCTTCCCAATTTTTCCTCCACTTCTCTTACTTGATTTTCAAACTCCTTTTTGAGCTCCTCCATGGCCTGTAACCAGTTTGTGTTTTTCTTGCAAGCTTTTGATGCAGGAGTTTTGACTGTGTTGCCTTCTTCTTTTTCCATGCTTTGATTCTTTTTCATCCCTGAAAAAGGATTCTGTGGTCTGATTGTGCTTCCCCTGCTTGCTTATCTTGACAATCAATTACTTGGCTTTGGAGCTCTTTGCCACAGTAGAACTCTGCTTCCAGTGTGGAGAGAGTTATGTCCCCAAAACCCCAAGCTGGTGTTTTTGCAAATATTGTCAGAGCTATGAGGAGGGCACCCTTGCTACAGCCCCCACAAGCTTTGACACACTGGCCACACACCCCAGGACCACCACCCAAGACTGCAACCCAGATCCAAGTAGGTCAAACCAAGAGTAATTACCCTCTGAATGATCTCTTCGTCCCCCTACAATCTGCAGGCCAAGAGCTCTGGATACAGCCACATGGCAGCAGTTGCAGCCACTGTGCCTCCACCATCTCTGTCACCCTAGGGGCAGGTACCAGATCCTGTTCTTCTGTCACTCAGTTCTGACAGAGTTCCCTACTGACCTTTTGCTTTCTTTTTGGTGTTTATGGGTTGAGATGTCTGGAAACCACCACAGCTGCTGGTGATTTCCTCCAACTTTTTTTTTTTTTTTTACTTTTAAAGTTGAGCTCTACTTCTGGAGCACCAGGGACACTTTTCCAAGCTTCTTGTGCCATGATCACTGGCTTTGTGCACTTTGGAAACTTGGTCCTCAGGTTCTGACAGATTGTCCACTTGGCTGGGGTGGCCCTACATAGTCATGCTTATTGTGCTGGGGTTCTGGGGCTGGCAGTTTGCCTTCTGGGATGTGGGTTGGGGCTTCACAACTGGCCTGCTGTGCCAGTGGCCTACTGAGATAGGACTGTGGAGTCTGGGTTGCTGATCTGTGCAGTGTCTCAGAACCTCCTGCTGGCTTGCCCAGACATTGTCTTCACTGGGCTGCTCTCCCCTTTTACCTAAGTGAGACAGACCTTTAGTGAAGTCATAAATTATCTTAAGCTGGAAAATTGTTTCACTCAGTCTTTTTGTCAGTTCTGTTGCTCTTGCATTCATTTAGAAGCTCGATTTAATGTTGTTTTCAAGTAAAATGGGGGAGAACTCAGGCAACTTCCTGACTTTTCTCTGCCATCTTGTCTCTGCCTTCTACATTATTGTTTACATATTCTCTTTCCTGTTAGAATGTGAACTTCTTGAGGTCAAGGACAAAGTCTTGTCTTTCTTTGCAAACTTATCACAGCACAGTGCCTGGAACATAGTGAGTACTTAATATATTGTTTGGCTAACTTATTTACTTATATGTAGCTCATATAAGTTTATAGAAAATTCTGCTTTAACTTAGAATTCCATTGAAAATATGAAGAAATAGTTGCCTCTTGTTCTTTGTTGTCAAAGAGGATGAAAATGAGATGATTATGTTAGAGTCAAGTTACACTATCTCTATCTTTTGCTGATCAGATCAATATGAGCTCAGAATGGTCTACTGCAGGTAAGTTACCATGTTAACATTTGGACTAGATTCTCTAAATTTGCACATCTCACTCCAATTCTACATTGCTCATAAAGCACAGCACCTTCTTTGATGAGGGCTACCCACGCTGGGTGATAATATGTGAGTCTCCCATATCACAAAATTAATTACAGTATTCTTCAGAGAAACCTCGAAAATATTCTTGTATCACTTCTTCCGACCAGCATATGAATATTTGCCTTGTGTGAGTTGTCTGTAAAATGTCTTTTAGGCAAATATATGTTTGATATGTAAACAACATGGCCAGACCATTGAAGTTGTGCTCTCTGCAGTAGAGTTTGAATGCTTGGCAGTTTAGTTCAAGAAAGGACCTCAGTGTTTGGTACCTCATCCTTCCAGGTGATCTTCAGAATATTACTAAGATAATTCAAAAGGAAATGATTCAGTTTCCTGGAATGTCACTGGTATACTGTTCAGGTTTCATAGGCAT
This sequence comes from Pseudochirops corinnae, assembly GCA_028646515.1. Taxonomy (NCBI): domain Eukaryota; kingdom Metazoa; phylum Chordata; class Mammalia; order Diprotodontia; family Pseudocheiridae; genus Pseudochirops; species Pseudochirops corinnae. Next base: position 254,198,403 of record CM053587.1, read on the forward strand.
ACAGCAATGAGGTCAGCACAACAGCTCTGCAGACCTTCAGTTTGGTAGTCAGTCTATTACCTCTTCTCTCCCACACTTTCCTTTGGAACTTCTTAAACACTGAGATAGCTCTGGCAATGCATGCATCAGCCTCATTATCAATAAGCAGATCCCTGAAAAGAATACTGCAGAATTAATTTAACTTATCCACCATATTCAAAATGTTTCTATTTTCTGTAACTGATGGTTTCGTATATAGATGGTATGGTGCTGGTTGGTGGAAAACTTGTCTTTTCCTGATGTTAATTGTTAGGCCAAAATTACAGCAAGCAGCAGAGGATTAATCCATACTTTGTTGCATTTCAGTTTCTGAGTCTGCGTTGAGTGACAATGATCTGTGAACAAAAAATCATACACCATCTCTGTCCACTTAAGTATTAGCTTATAGCTTTTTCAAGTTAAATATTTTACCATAAGTATGATAGCCAACCTTGATGCCCTGTTCATCCTCACTGAAGACATCTGACAACCTTACTGAAAATATCATGCTAAAAAGCACAGGAGCCAGTCACTCCATTGGTGACAGGAAAGCATGAGAGCATTGTCCATTATCCAGATCCTGAGCAAGTATGTCACAATGAAATTGACATACAATACTAATAAACTGGGCAACCAAATTTTGACAAAATTTTCCATAAGCTCTCATAACTGACAGTATGAAAGGACTTGGTCAGAATGCAAATATTGAGTACAGACATCTGTTCTGCTCCTGGCACTTCTCCTGGAGTTGTCAGGCAGCAAACACCGTATTGATCATTCCTTGGCCCCTTCTGAAGCCACACTGGCTCTTGGACAGATGACCATCATTTACTGTTCACTTCAGGTTGAAGGCAATCCCTCTCTAGCCAAATTTCCAACTGAAGAAGAAGTTTTGAATGTCAATAGGCTCCTCTCCTGTGGCAAAGCACCTGATGCTGATTCTATTCTTGCTGAGATTTACAAGATAGGGGCTCCATTGCTCATATAAAAGCAGGCTGGAATTCTCTGGGTTGTATTACAAGAAGAAGTTATCCCTTAGGAGTTCAAGGTTGTCTCCATTGTCAATCTCTATAAAGATAAAATAAATAGATCGTCCTGTGATGATCACAGGGTGTGTCTCTCAGTCATTGTTGTCAAAATTCTTGCCAAAGTCTTTATTTATAGGCTAATCCTTCACCTGGAAGAAGAAATATTCCATGTATAAATATGTGATACCAATTTAGGAATTTCCCTGCCATCTAAATTATCAAACTATGCTTTCCTGATAGAACTGCTGGCTGGTACTGAATTCTTTCTTATCATTAATTTTTCATCACTATCTAAGTTGCTTGAGGATAGGAGTCATGTCTTAGACTTATTTTTATCCCTTGTTGTTTAGTTATTTCAGTTGTGTTCAACTCTTTGTGACTCCATTTGGGGGTTTCTTGGCAAAGATACTGTAGTGATTTGCCATTTTCTTCTCCAATTCATTTTATAAATGAAGAACTGAAGGAAACAGGGTTAATTGATTTCTCTTAGCTAGTGTCTGAGGCTGGATTTGAACTGAGTCTTCTTGACTTTAGGCCCAGCACTCCATCCAGGGCACTGCCTAACAACCCTTTCATTCTTCAAAGTGCACATCATAAATTTTTGTTGAATAGATGAACTTCCTGAAACAAAGGAGAGGCCTTTCCAGAATCTTGTCTCTATCATTCTTTCATCTGCTCAGTTCATTGATTGTAATGTGAAGAATGGCAACTCAGGACTGAGCTGTCATAGAAGGAGCTGATAAAATTGATGAAAGATCTTTCTTTTCACACTAAGGATTAAAAAGCTATTGGTGAAGCCAAGGACATATTACTGAATCAGGTAAAATTAGTGATTTTGAAATATCCAATGAAAAATTATTTCTACATATTTTCCAACTTATTAGACACTTACCATTACTTCTTATTATTTCCACATATATTAAAAAATTTGACTCATATTATAACTGTATATACATATATACATATAATGCACAAACACTGTTCCCTCTTGGTGAACTGAGCACAATTCTCTTCATCAGTGTTAAGCATTAATTTACCAATTAAAGGACCTTCTTGTCATGCTTTCCTCCTCCCCAGTGACTTCTCCATAAAAAATATCTTATGTGATAACATATGTTCAAGAAGATTCCAAAGGTTCCCTGATTTCTAGAATCAGCTTGGTCATTCAGGTCACATTATCCTTTCTAATCAGCCAACTCTTGTAACATCACCTCCCAATCTTTTTTTGCCTGAAGCCTTTCCCTTCTGTGGTTTAAACAGATATAAGCTCCAGGTAAACTCACTTTGGGCAGTCCCTGCCTGTTCCACTGATGCTTCCTTGCTGATGAATTCAATCAACCCCAAGACAAGTTTGATATTCTGGGGTCTTGTTCTTCTTGTGCTATCCATAATGGATTATAGATATTCCTATCCCACTAGCAAAATCCCATACATTAAATGCTTTGGCGATATAAGTAAAGAGAATCCTTCTCAGTTAATTGCCATTTCTGTTTAACAAAAACCAACAATGTATTTATTAATACTAATGTGTCAGAACCAGAACATTCAAACTAGTTCTATTAGATTTAAAATATGATATATTAAATATGATATATTAAAATATATGTGAAGATATCAAAGAAATTATATGAAACTATTCAGCAAGAGAATATTCATATGATGCAAAAAGAATGAGTTTTCAAAGATTATTTCAAAGTTAGCCTGGAAAACAATAAAAAATTTATTCATTTGTCTGCTGGTAAGATGCATTTTGCATATTACTTTGGGGCATGGTAACTAACAGTTGATTTGGTTCCCATAAACATTAAAAGAATCTAAGGAAGACCTTTAGTATTGTGAGTAGATATACTGTGGAAAAAGTGAATAAGGATAGGCTAGATTGAAAAAAGAAAGATGTTTTGATGACTTAGTGGAGGGAAAGCCCCATTACTTCTAGTAACCAAATAGAATATGATGTTTTACAATTAAAGCTCTTCATAACCTCACTTTCTCTTTCATTTCCATCTCCTCTACTAAATCTGTAATCCAGCTACACTAACTTACTAGTGCTATTCCTTGAACATGGCATTTCATCTCCCGTCTCTATCATTTGAAACTGATTATCCCCATGTCTGTAATATTTTCCCTCTTCCCCCTGTTAGATTTTCTTTACTCCTCCAAGATTATGATCAAATATCATCATGTACAGGAGTCCTTTCCTGGATTCCACAGCTAATAGTGTCTTCCCATTTGAGATTACAATCTAGTTATTTTCATATTGTCTCCCCCATAAGAATGTGAGCTCTCACATACCTAGCACTTAGTACAGTACCTTAAATATGGCACTTAATAAGTGTTTTTAGTGAACTAATTGATTTACATTAATAAAATTATAGATCTATAAAAATTTTATTAAGCATAATGGTAAAGTCCTATATTTGGATTCAAGGAATCAACTTCATATATATAAGATGGTGAATGTGTTGCTACACAGCAGTTTAGCTGAAAAAAATGTAATGAGTTTACCAGGGGCTTTAATCTCAATATTAGCAGCTTCTCCAGTACTGGTATCCCCACTGTCATTCTGCTTCCAGCTCAGTCGCTCCTTCTGTGATGTACATTTTACCAATATTCTCCCAAAGATTCTACAGTGATGATGAATTTGATGTGTTGGAAACTTCTTCTAAGGTCTTTTTATACTGCATAGATATTAATAGACTCTTCAACAGTGTTTTCATTTTTTGTCATATCTGTCCTGAATGATATCCATTTTATTGCAAAGAACTGAGTAATATAGTAGCCCACAAAAGCTAATGTGAACTTAGACTTCATTAAGAGAAGAATAGTACCCTGTATGAAGAACATCATAGCCCTGGTGTACTTTGTTCTAGTTAGAACAAATCTGGTGCACTGTCTTCAGATCATAGATTCATAATTCATGTTAGGAATTACATTAAAAACTAAAAGGAGGCGAGAAAAGTGTGGCAGTTTAGTGAAGGACCTCAAGATAATGCTGAATAAAAACTGGTTGAAAGAAATGGGAATCTTTATCCTGGAAAAAAACAGGATAAGTGAAGGCTATATATTTATATATTCACATATTTCAAAAATCATCATGTAGCATTGGGAATAAAGTTGTGCTATTTGACCCCAGGCAAGATACAGTAAACAAAACAAGACAAAAACCTAAAAAACAAAAAACACCAAAAAAACTAAACCCTAAAAAAAAAAACTCTAAAAATTTGTAAAGCTACTTAAATATGAGATGGAGTCTCTTGTAAAATGGAATTTCTGTTCATACGAGGTATTCAAATTGAAACTAGATGACACCTTATTGTCGAGATTGTTGAGGGGATTTTTGGTCAGCTTTAGATTAGCCCAAATGTTCTGTGAAATTCCTTCTAAATTTGGAGTTCTGTGAAACATTGAAGGATGTAATGAAAAGTGTTGGTCTTTCCCCCTTGGGAATGCTGCCTGGGTATCATGAAAATTCACCAGTAACATCTAAGTGACAATATACTATCTGGTTTTCTTTTCCTGTTTTTTAGGGTACTGTGTTTTAGATCACAAATCATAACAGAATGATTATATTTTTAAGGAAAAATTCAATTCTGAAGGCATTTGTTGGGCACTTACTGTGGGTGTTTGAAGGAGAGAGATAAATGTGACTTTTTCTCATATAAAAATGAAAATAATAAAAGAGTTAGAACATAGGTTTAACTGGACTCAGAAACAGCGACGCATTTTAAAATTAAGTTAATTATTTTTTCGCTTTAACAAATCTACTTTGAAAATATTATGACAGTAAGAACCTTATTGGAGGAGTAGAAATAATTTATTGTAGTAAAAAATGACATGATCTATGTAGTCAGTTTTCTGAACTGATACCCAAATAGGAGAAAGGGTCAGTTCTACCAGATACCAAGCTAGATATAATTGCAGCAACTGTTGGTCCTATTTGTTAGTGTGCTACTCTGACTGCAGGCTAGTTCAACACCTGAGAGATCCCTGGGGTTATGGGCATCCTGGGAAATACATTCTATAGGAAGAGATTACAGTGACAGTGATGTGGCATATGGTTGGCAATCCGCCAAGAGGGATCCTGGGCAACATAGTCCAAAGGTAGAGGAGGGAGTCAGGATGGGTGAAAGTAGAATCCTGTAACTATTCAAGTTAGATCATATCAAAGGCTAGGGAACAGATAAGATAATTACTTAGCAAAAAGGACAAAAGAAGCCCAATGCAATTTTTAACAGTCAAATGTGTGAGCTGACCCTTACCTAAATTGTTGATGTTAGATGGAAGGTGATGAGTTGGTTCCCTCTCTCTTTTGCCATGAAACTCAATGGATCATACCGGAAGAAATTAGAAAGGCAGTTTGCTGTAAAGAATGAATGAAAAACATTTATTAAGCCCTTAATATTTGCCAAGCAACATGCCAAGTGCTGGTTTAGTAGAGTTCTGGACCTGGAATCAGAAAGACCTGGATCCAAATTTCACATTTAATGTCTATGACTATGGAAAAGTCACTTACCTTCTCTGAGTCTCATTTCCTCATGTTTAAAATGAGGGCAATCATACTGGCAATACATTTCTCACAGGTTTGTTATAAGGCTAAAATGACAGAATGTATATAAAACATCTTGCAAACTTTAAAGCATTATATAATTGATGATTATTATTAACCAAGAGGGATGCTAACCCACCCAATGAAAGAATCAAGATTCTAATATATCTAGAATATTGAGATAAATAATAAAATTTAATAGATATAAATGTAGTCTTATTCTTGGGTTAAAAGAATAAAATCCACACATCTAAGAAAAGAGAGGTAAGAGATAGATCACAGTGTTTTTAGAGCATCTCAAGCTTAGTGTGATGCAACACTGATATGACATTAGGGAAAACATGCAGGCTGATGGTAGTCAGCCTCAGGAGAGGTATAGTGTCCAGGAATAACAAGGAAACAATCCTGCTGCACTCTTCATTGGTCAGACTATAGATGAAGTACTATTTTCAGTTCTGGATCCCATATTTAGGGAAGAATATTGATAAGCTAAGAAAGTCCAGAGAAGGGCAACTAGTGTTGAGGTTTGGGGTGTTAGAGGTATGCGAGAGCCCAAAATACCAACACTTTGGGACCTGCCAAATGAATTTGATTCATCTTCTCAGCCAAAGTAAAACAAAGTTTATTAAAGATTCACATAATGGGTAGACTTTTAAGGAGCCTAAGTATTTACTTGTGATGCTTGTATTAGACAAGCGGACCAGAATAATCTGACACAGAGTGAATCTTCACTAGATTAATCTCAGCACCTTCATGGAGACAAGATGGATCTTATATACAGAAAGATTGTGGGAGGGATCTAGGAGGTTGTCTAGACATGGGGTTTGGGGTGTGTCTTGAGGAGGAGTCTCAGGAGGATCTTGACTAGGACTGAGGTGAGACTCCAGGAATGGGATTAAGGGTGGGAAATAACTGAAAGCTACCTGGAAATGACAGACAATGGAGGTCTAGGCTAGTTTACCTATAACAAATTGAGGTACAGATATTTTGATAGAATGAAGGGTGTACACCATCACTAGGACAGGAAAAAGTCTCAAAACTATGCCATATAAGGAGCAGTTAAGGAAATGCATGCATTTTACTTGGAGAAGAGATGAGAAAGGGAAATGATATCTGTCTTTAAGGTTTGAAGGACCGTCATGAAGAAGAAGGATTTGATTTTTTCTTCTAGGTCCGGACCCAACTAGAAGCAAAAGATAATAGTAGCAAAAAGGTAACCAAGTTTAATGCAAGGCATAGGGGTTCTTGACAATCAGAGCTATTCACATAACCTTGCCCCTTCCTACCTTTCTACCTTGCCAGTCTCTATTCACTTTATTCCTCTCTATGTATTCTGTGATCTAGTGACACTTGCCTATTTACTGTTCCTCCCACATGACACTCAGTCTTCTGATTCTGTGATTTTCGCTGACTCTCCACCATGCTTGGAATGCTTTTCCTCCTTGTCTCTACTTCATGGATTCCCTAGCTTTTTCCACCATTCAGCTCACAAGAAATGTCTCTCTCCATCTCCTAGTATCTCCCCCCTGATATTATTTCTCATTTACATTATATTTATATTGTGTACATTGTTTGTCTCACTCTAGAATTTGAGTTTCTTGGGAATTGCCTTTCTTTGCATTACCAGCATTTAGTACAGTTATCTGGAACATAGTACATAATAAGTACGTGCTGATTCTTTGATCTGCCTGTGAAGCTGGTGAGTTCCCCTTACTAGGGGCCTTCAAGAAAGGATCAAATATCACTTCCGGTTCTATTATGGTGAGAGAAATGATTATTAGTAACCAATTGCTGATATGGGGTGACCTAGTTTTTTTTTTTTTTGTTTCCTCATTTAGAGACTAGGTTAAAATAGCCTTCGAATGACAAGGGCTAAGGATGAGATTGGGTTAACATTCTCTTCAATCCTGGGTGAGACCCCACCCAACTGGGAACATTTATTTCTGGTTAAAGGTGCAAGGAACTGTGTGGCCCATTGTGTTCTACTCAGGTAGGACTGGGGGGGAGAATAGAACCTTTGTACAGATTACCAGGTGGGTGTGGTCTGGATAAGATGAGTCTCTTTGTCCAACAGTGACTGATTGGAGTCATGTCCCACCCACCCCCACCCCAGTCCATCATTAGAATAAGCCCACCTCTCATTATAATATTCATTTTATTTTAGGAATATAAATTTTACAGCTATGTGAAGAATGGAGTGAAGACAGATCAGTGGAAATAGAGTGACTAATTAGAAAGCTGTCAGAGTCTAGGGAAATAGGTGATGAGGGGCTGAACTAAGGCAGCTAAGGGGTACAGTGGATATAGTACTGGATCTGAAGTCAAGAAGACTTGAGTTCAGAGCGAATTTCAGATATTTACTGTGTGAGTCTTTGTAAGTTACTTAACCCCTGTTTGCTCCAGTTTTCCTCATCTATAAAATGGAATAATAATAATACCTACCTTCCAGGGTTGTTTTGAGGATTAAGAGAGATAACAATTGTAAAGAACTTAGCCCAATACCTGCCACTTGGTAAGTCCTTTATAAATGTTAGCTGTTATTATCAAGGTGATTCCGCTGTCAATGGAGTGGTTACACATGTTATCTATGTAGAATCAGCAATATTTATTCCATACCTAATTACCAGTGAAATGTATCATGTGCAACTGGAGGGAATAGGTGCCTTCTGCCACATTAAAGTCCTGAATTCACTCTCAGATGAACCAGGTTCAGCTGTGGGTGATCCTGACTGCAAAGAGAAGGGATTGTTTAGTCTTTCACTGAACCTCATTAGGCATCCACTCTAGCATAAAATCTCTTAAATAAAGCTCAAATAAGTTCCATAAATAACCTCTAGAAAAGAGATTAACTGAGTCCTTTTAAGAAAAGCAATGTATGAAATAGTCAACATAAGGTAAAAAAAAGCCCAATTACTTTATTTATTTACTTTACCACATAAAAAAATACTTAAACCATGGAAGACTCATAACTCAGTGCACAAATACTTGAAACATAACAGTAACATAGGATATTTATTCTAGGAAGTGGGAAAAGACTGAAAAAATTCACTTTTGGCTTAGTCTATATTATTTTACTAGCAATTCAGCAATCAACTCTCTTGACAATCAGGGTATGATAAACATTCTCCTGGTAGCGGTCATCTTTTCCTCTGAGAAGGAAGCATAGTGACAGAAAACACTTTTCACTGTGAATCAGTAGCCAGGAGCAACCTGACATAGTTACCAGGGCTAGCTACATTGTCCCATTTCTCAGGACTGATGTCTGGTTATAAGTGTTTAGGGAAAAATTGTTGTTTGTCCATCATTCTTGAAGAGGACCTTGACATCAGGGAGGTGATGCCATGCCATGCAAATGAATGGGGTTTAAGTGAGGGAGGGCTATGTAAAGGCACAAGCAACACTTTCCCCTCCATCTGGGTTCACTCACAAAATACAGATTAGGATGACTGGACATGGCCATGGATGCAGTGGGAGACTGTGATCTTTTTAAGCTAGGGTCTTTAGTAGGTCTCAGTTTGACTGAGGCAATGCCCATTTAGTGATGAAGATGAGGTAAGAAATGAGTCAGAAAATGCCTCTTTACCTAGTCAAACAACAACAAACAACAAAAACAAAATACGTAGCAGAAGAGACAGGCAACAAATTTTGATGGTTCTTAAGGCCATTTCAGTAATTATATACCTTTGCTGCCAGGGGCAGGTAGCTTCTGCTTAGCAGGAAGTGTGGGAATAGCAGTTTAATCAACAGAGGACACTTTTCAAAAGTGTGCTCTGTTTTCCTACCATCATAAAAGGCTCTTGGGGACTCTATAGAATTAAATCATTGCTGGATGTGCCATACATATTCTCTTCTACTCTCATTTCATCTTCTGCTCCGTTACCATGGGTACAGTAGCCCACCATCCCTTTGCTTTCTACTTATCTCTCTAGGAGTGGTACTCAAAATCAGTACCAATCAATAAACAATTACTAAACACCTACTCTGTGTCAAGCACTGTGCCAAGTAGTGGGGATAGATAGAAAAAGGAGGGAAATGATAGTCCCTACCCTCAATTACAATCTAATGGGGGAGACAATATACACACAAATATAAAACAAGTAAAGTATATACAGGATAAATAGGAATTAACGAGCGGGGGAAAGACACTGGAATTAAGAGAGGTTGTGGAAGGCTTCCTGGAGAAGGTGGGATTTTAGTTGGGACTTAACTGCCATAGGGCAGTTAATCTTCATGCCTTTTCCAGTAGCAACATGCCTGGAATGTTCCCCCTTCTCTTCTACTAACTTCCCTAGTTTCCTTTAAGTCCCTATATCTACCCTGCTTCTGGTTATTGTCTCCCCCTTTCTTTTTGGCTTTTTATCTGTTAAACTTGTTTGCTAGATTCGTTCCCTGAAGGCTTAGTACCCTCCACCTGTAGATATCTGATTGCTTAAACTGGATGTCACCTCCTGTCCATGACTGTGATGTGTCACCCCTGGACTTGGTTTCAAACAAACTCCTGATGCCAGCTAAAGAAGTGACCTCTCGAATGGGACCTCTACAGTTCTATGTCCAATTTCATCTGGAATTAGCTAATGGAAGAAGAGATCTTGGCCCCTTACCCCAAGTTTTGAGCCCATTCTTTCAAGAGGGGAATGATGGGGTGCTTGTGCTGAAGTCCCACCCTAAGATATTGTTTTATGTGCTGATTTTCTGTTATTCCTGTTGTATTGTTGTAAAGTTCTGTTGACACCAGTTACCCCTAAAGTCCCATTGACCTATGTAAGAGAAAGATCTTGGGGCTGATTATAGTGGTAAGGGAACTTGAAGATCTTCCCTGCCCCTTAATAGGCCTAAGAAAATTTAAAGATCTTTCCTGTTTTGAAGACCTTCCCTATCCCTTAACAGTTCAAGTGGAGTCTGTGGTGGGAGGAGCTTACTTAACAGGTGGAACAGGATGCTCAGAGTCAGAGCAGTTAGAACTGGAGGGAGGAGAAGACACAGGCAAGGAGACAGCTAGGTATGGTGTGGTCCCCTGCTGTATTATCATATATTAACTTCTTTGTTGCTGTAACGGATTTGGTTTTCTGGTGTTGGGATCTGGTTTTCTGGTTTGGGGATTTAGCTTTCTGGCGTCTGAATAAATGTTTTGATTCTGTGTTCTATATGGAGAATTTGTTATATTTTGCAATTCAGAACCGTGCTGGTATATTCATAGTCACAGTTGGTGCTGTGAATATTGTATTGGCACTACAACCATACACACAATTATATGCCAATGAAACTGACAATTTTTTAAAAATCAGTAAAATGTAAAAAATTCTTTTTAATAGACAGAATGTGAAATAAATATCTAAATCAAATTTCAGACAATGAAGTTGAACTATTAGTAAAAAAAGGAAAAATTTACCAAAAGGGAAAAGAAAAAAAACTCAGATAAAGATGGGTTTAAAAGTGAATGTTAGCAAACGTTTAAGGAATTTGTAATTTAATAAGAGGTGATACATATTGGGAAATGATTGGCCAGTGAAGGAAATTTGGATTTGGAAAGTCACTGGTGGAGGGTACTAAGCCTTCAGGGAACAAATCTAGCAAACAAGTTTAACAGATAAAAAGCCAAAAAGAAAGGGGGAGACAATAACCAGAAGCAGGGTAGATATAGGGTCAGCCATGCCTCTGGAGTCCATGAACACACTGTCATAGCCTCATTCACAGTAGAATATATGAGTTAAGGGTACAATTTGGTAATTATCTTCTTCTGAATTAGCAACAGTTACAGCGTTATCTTTCCTGCATGCTGTAATTTCCGCAGCCTTTGGAAAATCTTCTGGCTTCTACTTAACCAATACTTTAGCTCCCAACTTTATTCTATCAGTAGGACTAAACCCTTCAGTTCCTCTGATAGTTATTTCAGAAGGAGGATTAGTTTTTACAGGTGATATTGTTCCAGAAAGAATAATGATAGCTCGAACTATTTTATCATTTTTACAAAACTATGTAGGTTCTTCACCCAAATTTTGGAATATCACAATAATTTCTCCTTGATAATTAAAATCTATTACTCCAGTCAATACATGTATTCCTCGAGCTGCTAATTCTGATGTAGGTAATATCCATCCAAAATGATTTTTAGGGATTCTCATATATATTCCAGTGGAGATTTTTCTTATTTCTTTTCTATCCAACCAAAAGTCCTCTATACAATGTAAATTACATCCTGCCTAACCAGGTGTTCCTTGATATGGTGTTGGGACTTCTTGCTTCATGATCCAATACTCAATATTTGGGATCTTATGTGTTTGTTGTTTTCTAATTTGAAAATTTAGGGCTATCATTCTGGGTAAAAATGTACTTCCTCCCAATGGTCTAGTATTTAAATTACATGAAGCAGTGTAATGGTAATGGTAATTTGAAGATCTCCCCTGCCCCTTAATAAGCCTAAGGGAATTTGAAGACCTTCCCTGCTTTGAAGATATACCCTGTCCCCTAATAGGCTGAATATAATCACATGGAGCCTGTGGTGGAGAAGTCAATTGAAGGGTGGAGCAAAGCCCACAGGAAGCTAGGAATCAGAGCAGCTAGACATGGTGGGAGGGGAGGATGCATCTGAGGGAAACAGTTAAGCTTGTGAGTAAATGTTGGTGTTTGCCACATTCTGTGACAGCTAGGCTTGTGTGGTTTGTGGGAAGGCTAAAGGATAATGTGGCTGTCTGTGCTATTATGGCTTATTAACTTCTCTGCTACTGTGATAGAACTGGCCTACTGGTTTCAAGATTCAGTTTTCTGGTTTCTGAATAAATGTTTTGCTTCTGTCTTCTATATGGAGAGTCTGTTATATTCTGCAATTGAGCACTATGCAGTCATATTTATAGTGACTGTTGGTACTGTGAATATTGCATGGGTACTATGACAGTGAACAAATTATCCTTTCAATGTGGATACAAATTATTAGAACTTAACTTCCTTAACTGTTCTTTCAATAATCCATTCATTCTTTCAATTAACCCAGATGCTTGTGAATAATATAGAATATGGTATGTCCATTCTGTATTGTTGAATATATATCTCTTCATTTCATTACCTTTGAAATGTGACTTTGTCACTTTGAATCTGCATTGGGGTTCCATGGACTTATGATACCTCAAGATTTTTAGGTGTTTTTCTGGGTCACATTCTTACAAGGACAAGCCACTAGTACACTCAGATAGGTGTCAACACAAGTACATATAAATTTGCATCCTTTATCATGTGGGACCAATATAATCTATTTGTTAGTTTTGGACTGGAACCTTTCCCCTTCCTTGCTATCTCTCCAGTTACAACCCAAGGAACAGTTTGCTCCTTTTCTAACTGACATATATAACATTCTTCTGCTACTTGTTTTAACTATATGCCCACCAGTGCATGGCCTGAATCCCTAGATAGCCAGCCATTTGATGGACCCATTTTGCTAGTACTGGATCATCAGTTGGTGTCAGAGTACTCAACAATATGTTGAGTAGCAATCTTTGCTAGTTGCTCAGCATGTGCATTGTACTAATGTTCTGGCATGGTGAGGACCACATGAGCATCTGCATGAAAAACTGACAAAGTAGTAACCAAAGATATATATCTTCCCATAATTCCTTGCCCCAGACTTATTTACATGAATTTCCCAATTTTGATTTTTCCACATGGGCACCCATGTAAGCTAACCCATTAGCTACTACCCATGAATCATTAAATATGTGATGCTGTCCCCCTTGTTCTGTTTTAATGGCTTGATACACTGCTGTAAGTTCAGCATATTGACTACTTCCACCTGTCACAGTATTTTGCAAAGTCTGCCTAATACATGGATTATTGGCTACCACTTTCCAATGTCTTTTCTGGCTCAAATATTTTGCTGTCCCATCAGTAAACCATGCACATTTCTTTTGTTCTTTTGCTGAGGTTCCTCCCTTCCCTGCCCTTTAAGCTACTTTTTCCTTCTTTTTACAAATAGTTCAACTTCATTTTCTGAAATTTGTTTTAGATATTTATTTCACATTCTGTTTATTAAAGAATATTTTTTATATTTTACTGATTTCTCTCAAACTGTCAGTTTTGTTGGCAATAATTGTGTATGTGGTATGTTCTGATAATGATTTCATTCATTTTCTATTTTATTTTTTGTCTGGTTCATTGTTTGAGCTAGTAATTTTATTTTCACTTTTTTTTTTTTTTTTACCAAGGTAGCTTTTTAGTGATTTTGTTGGTTTTTTCAAAGGATCCATGTTTAGTTTTATCACTACAATGGTCTTTTCATTTCACATTTAAGATCATTCTCCTCTAACTTTCAATATATCTCTTTTGTGCTTGTTTTAGATTTGCTAATTTATTGATATTATATTATTATAATTTGAATATTACATTAATTCTACATTTCCCCTGTTTTGCCAAGTTACATTTTTAGAGGTTTTTTTTCCCCTTGAGGATCATTTTAGTTGAATTCCAGAAATGCTTTATTTGATTTCATTGTAATCATTCTCTTTCAAGGAGAAATTTTTTTTATTTTATGATTTTTTTCCTTTGGCTCTCTCATTGTTGATGACACTATTATTATCTCCAGTTAAATCTATATGTTTTGCTTGTGTTTCCTGAATTAATTTCTATTTTATTACATTATGATTTATAAAAGAAATGTTTAGTTTACCACATGCTTTTTCAGAAACAATTATTTACCATTTCTTTGAACCCTAGAATGTGGAACAATTTTGTAAAGCTACAAAATGGTGCTGATCCAGTTATGCAATCTTTCAAATTTCCAGTCAGTGTGTTTCAGATCTATCTTCTCCAATAGTTTATTCAGTTCTAGATTTTCCTACTTTGGAAAGAAATAGATATAAAAAACTGAATTGCTGTTTAAGTATAAAAGTTTGCATGAAAGTTGAAAACTTTATAAACTATGATAATTGAAATAGGATGTATTTCAAAATTTAAAACTTGTATTTGACTTATCAGACTTTTATTTTGGTGGAAGTGAGCTAACCTATGCCATAGTTATCCAAAATATGAGCAACAAATTGAAAATTCAAAGCTCAGAGCTATTTTTTTTCATTTTCTTTAAGGAATAAAAGAACTCTTGAAAGCTAGAGAACAAATATATAAAATGGTATACAAAAATTGACAAAACTAAAAAAGTCCTAAATATTTTCTGGAAAAACATTATCCAAATGAATAGACATTTAGCTCATCTGATCAAAAGGAAAGGGAAGAAAATTAAATTGAAGTCAATAAGGTCAAATAAAAATAGAGAAGACATAAAAACATAATCAGAATCTACTATAAATGATTATAAGCATACGCAATATATCAGATTCAACCAGTTCTTAGAGAACATCAGAAGCTTTTATATTGTTACTATCTCTTTTTACAATTCATTTTTTTTCTGTGAATTTAGATGCTATTCCATTCAGTAAATACAGTTATCCCTTCCACATCAAGACTTTCCTCATCATGGTTTTGATATATTGAGAGTCTCCATAAGAAATTAAATTTTTTTGGGGGGGGGGAAGGAGTGTATGCATGTTTATGTGTATCAGAATTTTTATATAGCTAAATTGTTAAAGTTTAATACACACACATATCTGAATGAGAGAGGAATGTGGATAATGAAGGGAAGAATTTATCTTTAATTGAACAAATTGTACAGAAGTAGGGTATAAAATTTTGCATAATTAAAAAAATTGATGAGGAAAATCCCCATCAGGGATTCTTGTCAACTCACTTGATGGTATCCAGTTATTACCTAAGTAATTTAATAAGTCTAATTTTAAAGCATTCAAATGATGATTTTTTTTCCCCTACTGCTTCCCATATGGAGTGGTGTAACACATGCTGAGAATTATTCAGACTTTTTCATCTCTAGTTCCTTCGTGTTGCAAGTCCTTTGCAACTCAACATCTATAATTAAAATAGAGTCAGGGCTTTCTTACAGCAAAGACCTCTTAGTTTCAGTATTGTGATTCTTCCTTCCTTAGAGTCCTAATACTCATCACCTGGTATGAAAGAAAGAAAGAAATTGTTCTTTCTTTTCCAGATGGGGCACCTGGCATGTAGCCCCTTTGGTATTTCAGGTACATTTTGGAATACCAAATTACACAGACACACAGGTATACAGACGCACAGACACACACAGACACACACACGTATAGCTTGATTGTGGCTGTTTCCAATGATTAGGATAGTAATATTAGCATAGTAATTTTCTCATATATATGAAAGGTCTGAATAAAGATAGATGAGTACGTAGAGAATGAAAGCTTAAGCCACAATACTGTACAATGCTGCATTTAAGAACTCAAATACAGTTACAGAGGTACCATATTCTGGTTCTAATTAGATGGAAATGAGAGTCACTGTAATTAAGGCGGCAATCTTTAAAAAAAAAAAAAAGCACAAAGCCCTATTCAGCACGATAAAAATGTTAGCCTATCAATATAAATATGTCAGCGAAGACATAAAAACCCCTCAATTTGGGATCACAGTATAAAGCCTAATTACGCTTAATAACACACTAATTTAACACAAAGTGAATAACATTTCTGACCCACATAATAGTGTCGTTTCTATATTCTTTAACTTTTTTGTTATTTTTCAAGATCTGAGCATTCATTTCCTGAAAACCTTATGCATTGAATCTGACACTCCTTCAACCTTTTCCTAAATTTCGACATATTATGAGGGTGCTTAACAGAGCAGTTTCCTCTCATCTCAAAGATGCCCTTTTAAAATGAAGATATGAGTGGACTAATTTCAGTTGGAATTTATTGTGATGCTGAACTGAGAATAGAAACCACTCTCCTCTTTGTAGTGACCTATGTTTCCCTTCTTTTCTTTCTCCCTTCCTTCTTTTCCTCCTTCCTTCTTCTCTATTTTTCTTTCTGCCTTGACCTTCTTTTCTTCTTTTCCTCATCCTCCTCCTTTCCCCTTACTTTCATGTAGGGCAAGATGAAGTTCTATACCCTATTGCCTGTAGATCTTATTTCTTGGTTGCATGTAGAAACAATTTTTAACACTTGTTTTTAAAACTTTAAGGTCCAGATTCTCTCCCTTCTTTTCCATCTTCACCCACCCCCACTGACAAGACAAGAAATTCACTATAAGTTATGCATGTATAGTTATACAAAAGATTTCCATAGTAGTCATATTTTGAAAGAATATATTTCCCTCCATCCTATCCCTCCCCTTCTATTTTCTTCTTTGACCCCCTCCCTTTTCAAAAGTGTTTGCTTCTGACTACTCCCTCCCCCAATCTGCCCTCCAGTCTATCATCGCCCCTTCTTATACCCTTTCCTTCTACTTTCCCTAAGGTAAGATGCCCAGTTGAGTGTGTATGTCATTACCTCCTTAAGCGAAATCCAATGAGAGTAAGGTTGACTCATTCCCTTTCACCTCTCAACTCTTCCCCTCCACTGTAACAGCTTTCTCTTGTCTCTTTTATGTGAGATGATTTACCCTATTCTATCTCTCCCTTTCTCCTTCTCCCAATATAATCCCCTCTCACCTCTTAATTTTATTTTTTAGATATCATCCCTTCATATTGAACTGTGGGAGAAAGACCAATATATGCACATGTATACATATATACATACACACATGCATATACATACATGTATAAATACATACATATACACACTCTTCAACTATCCTAATACTAAAAAAAAGTCTCATGACTTACAAATATCATCCTTCCATGTAAGAATGTAAACAGTTTGACCTTAATAAGTTCCTGATGACTTATCTTTCCTGTTTACCTTTTCATACTTCTCTTGCTTCTTGTATTTAAAAGTCAAATTTTCTGTTTGACTCTGGTCTTTTCATCAAGAATGCTTGAAAGTGCTCTATTTTCATTGAATGACCATATTTTCCCCTGAAGAATTTTTAATTGATTTTTTTATTTTATTTTAGTTTACATCATTTATTTCCATGAAATTTTGAGTTACAAATTTTCTCCCCATCTTTCCCCTACCCACCGCCCCAAAACAGCCATCCCAGTGTATCCCCCCATCCCCAATCTATTCTCTCCTATGTCTTACCCCCTCACCCCTCTGACTTTTCAGTAGGGCA
>CM053587.1:254221748-254238796 GCA_028646515.1 Pseudochirops corinnae
TTGTAGGTCCATGCACCACCAGCTACTGTTTTCATACAGGATCCACAATGCCAGATACCTACAGCCCACCTCTTCATTTTGGTCTTGCCACAGAAGGAGCAGGTATACTTGGCATGCTGGCTAATTTCAATTTTCTTCACCATTTTTCTGAGGGATGCACCATAACGCATTCCATATTTACCAACAATTCCAACCTTCTTGGTTTGTTTAGCCATGTTAGTTGGGCTGCACCTGGAGATTGGAGAGGCCCCATTGGTCCTCTTGAAGATAAACTCATAGCACAAAATATTATGTGTCACCAAGAATATGCTTATACTTATTAGAATGTATTCTTATCTAACCATATTGAACATATTACCTCAAGCTGAAGATTTAGATAATTCTTTTTTTTATAGTAAATTTAGGATGAAGTTTCTGTCTAGAATCTATGTGGAAAAGACATTCTTATGGCAAATCACTTTCAGAGACTGAAAATAATCATAGAGCACAATCATACAGATATTAGCAAGCTGTATTTTGTTACTTACTGTTTTCCTTCTTTTAAACATGAAACACATTCTATCTTTTCCACTATTCTTGAGGGTAAAATAGCAATGTTTTATATTTTTCCAACTGTAGGATCTAAATAGACAATATCTATAATTGTTTCATGCACCATGCTATTAAATGTATTTTTCCCCTCTGGATAAAGCTATTTGTAACTGGATGAAAACTAAGAAAATATAAAAAAAAAAATCAACAAAGTTTGCAAATGAAAAAACCTGAAATTTGGAAATGAAAGTCAAGGAAAAGGAAAAGATAACAGAATATCCAGATGAAAATGAATTGGAAATGCTAAGTGATTTCTGGATGATTTAATGGGTTGATAGACTTAGTTTCCCTTTTCCAAGTCCCCTGATTGTGTTTTAGTTTTATAATGTAACATGACTGTGACTGTCATTCTAGAACCACCAATTCCCTATCATTACAAGGAGCTAAGGTTTTAAAATACCCTAGGGAGGCAAAGGTGCAGCAAGACATCTAGTTACAGTTGGAGGAGCTAAGGGCGAAGAATGATGTGGCTTCAGAATTGCTTCCCAGCTATTGTGAAGTACATAAAATAGCTTTCAACAATCTCTTATTACAAAAGATCTGCTTGACTTCTTACCAAGTCCCCAGTGCCAGAATTCAGCAGCCTGGAATCTAACATGAGCATATGCCAGGGATTATATCAGATTGTACCCAGAGAAATCTGAAGCATGTGAACAGTGCTTTTCAGTAGCTATATATATATATATGTGTGTGTGTGTGTGTGTGTATTTATATATTGTATATGTGCATATATTATAAACACACACACATATAATATATATATATATATATATATATATATATTAATGAATGGTACAAATATAAAGGTACCAGCCTGTCTATAAGGGAATGTTCTTATAGCTTTCCTTTGCAAGGAAGGAGATAATGGAGGAGTGAAAGTATCGTGAATTGGAGGGAAGTTAAATTACACCTTTATTTTAGAGCATCAGTTAAATAAGTCTGGAATTTCCTCAAGGCACTCACAGAAGAAACAAAAGGGAATGGAAAAGGGAAAAGTCAGTGAAAAAAGAAAAAAGGAAAAAAATAAGAAGAAATAAATTTACAGTAAAAGCTGTAAATTAAAGACCAGCAGACTCCTCTCCCGACTTATTCAACCTTTGCTGTTTGTCCACCTGAGAAACGAGTATAATATGATAACAGCATGTAGGTAATTACTTGGATTAGTATGAATTTGGCAAAGAGCTTAGGAGTATGCGATTTGCATACGTTTTATCGACATTTTATTTACAAGTGACAATGAAAAAATCATTCAGTAGAAATAAAGATTTAGATAGAATGAAATTTGGACATGTTGTCATGATCAGAAAAGAAGTGCAATTGATCTTAAAGAATAAAGAAGCATTAACAGTATCTAAGAACCCTAATGTGGATGCCAGTCTTGCTCACCCTCTGTGATGGTCTTGTAGCCAGTTATTAAAAAAAAAAGTTAGCATAGACTCTGGCTAGGTTTTTCTAGGTAGAAATTTGTCTTGCAGTAGTGATTATATTGTTGGTGAGAGAGCAAGAGCTGTGTGTCCAGAAGCAGGTGACACCTCATTGTGCTAGAGCAATGAAGCTCTGGGGTGCTTGGTTACGTAAATTGCACAGTTTTAAATCTCATGCAGTGGAATGACAGTAAATGACTTTATGCTATAATATACACCAAATGAATGTGGCAGTAATGATAGTTTTAAAGTCAAGAATGGTTGTATTATTTTTTAAAAAATTATTTTTCTTTTTTATTTATTTTTCTTTTTTCTTTATTAATTTGCTCGTTTACTTTTAGTTTACAAGATTCAGTTCCACATTCCCTTGAGTTTCAAATTTTCTCCCCTTCACTCCCCTTCACCCCCCATGGCGGCATGCAGTTAAGTATAGGATCTGCAAACACTTTCACATTAGACATTAGTCAGGTTGTAAAGAAGGATTGTAACTGATGGAATAGGAAAGAGGAAACAAAACCAAAAAAGACAAAGAAAGAGAACATGTAGTTTGCTTCAATTTGCATTCAAACTCTGTTCTCTCTAGTTCTTTCTAGTTCTTTCTCTGAAGGTAGACATATTTTTCCATCATGAGTCTTTTGGAGTTGCCTTATAATCTTGCATTGCTGAGAAGAGTACAGTCTATTAAAGTTGGTTGTTACCCATATGTTGTGTCTGTAATTGTATACAAATTTCTCCTGGTTCTGTCCTTTTTCACTCAGCATCAGTTTGTATAAGTCTCTCCAGGTAAATATGGAAGTCTGTCTGTTCCTCATTTTTTATAGCACAATAATATTCCATTACCTTAAAATACCACAACTTATTTAGCCTTTTCCAGATTGATGGACATCCCCTTAATTTCCAATTCTTTGCCACCACAAAAAGAGCTGCTATAAATATTTTTGTACATACAGGTCTTCCTACCACTTTTATGATCTCTTTGGGATACACTCCTAGAAGTGGTATTTCTGGGTCAAAGGGTATGCAATTATTTATGGCCCTTTGGGCATAGTTCCAGATTGCTATACAGAATGGTTGAATCAGCTCACAACTCCACCAACAATGCCTTAAAGTTCCAATTTTTCCACATCCTCTCCAGCATTTGTCATTTTCCCTTTTTGTCATCTTAGCCAATCTGACTAGTGATATGTGGTAAATAAGAGTTGTTCTGATTTGCATTTCTTTAATCACTAGTGATTTAGAGCATTTTTCATATGCTTATAGATATCTTTAATTTTTTCCTCTGGAAACTGCCTGTTCATAACCTTTGACCATTTATCAATTGGAGAATGGCTTGTATTCTTATTGATTTGACTCAGTTCTCTGTATATTTTAGAAATGAGTCCTTTATCAGACACACTGGTTGTAAAAAGGGAATGATTATATTCTTGACACTTTCTGAGACCTTCCTTATTCTCTCAGATATACCTGATTATATTATTGTAGGGACACTGATTGGTCATGGACCCCAGTGTACATTATTGTGAAGAATACTCGTTCAGTATTTTTTTAAAATCATTCATTCATTTAACAAATATTCATCATGCAACTTCTAGTTGTATAACATTGTACTAGAGATAGTGGAGGATAAAAAGAGGTTAGAAACATTGTCATTACTTTTAAGAACTTTGTAGAAACAATAAATAATAAATTATAAAGGAGAAACTTCATCCCCTATTCTCATCCTCTATATCTAAGAATAAATAGGAAAGCAAAACAAAATATAACAAAAAAACCTGGTGACTTTTCAGATATCGAATACATCAAAAAATATGATTTCATTGATAAAAATTCTTTTTTTTTGCAAAGTAAAACAACTTTAAGGTACCATATCACAGTTATCAGATTGAGTAACGTAAAAGAAAGGCAAATGATAAATGTTGGAGATGTGGGAAAATTTGGAACACTAATGCATTGTTGGTAGAGTTGCAAACTGCTCTGGAAAGCAATTTGGAGCTATGCCCTAAGGACTATAAAAAATCCTCACATACCCTTTGATCCAGCAATATCACTACTAGGACTGTATCCCCTCAAAAAATCATTAAAAAGGGAAAAGAACCCACATATACAAAAATATTTATAGCAGCTTTTTTGTGATGGCAACGAATTGGAAATTGAGGGGATGCCCATCAATTAGGGAATGGCTGAATGAGTTGTAGTATATAAATGTAATGGAATACAATTGTACTATAAGAAATGATGAACAGGTGGATTTCAGAGGAAAAAAGCCAGTGGAACAGGAAAAAAATATAAGAAGAAATAAAAGATTTCAGAAAAATCTGGAAAGATGCATGGGAATTGATGCTGAGTGAAGTGAGCAGAAGCAGGAGAACATTATATACAGTTACAATAACATTGTGCAATTATCAACTTTGATAGACTTGGCTCTTCTCAGCAATATAATGATCTTAGACAAAGAATATGCTGTTCATATCCAGAGAATGAACTATGGAGTCTGAATGCAGATCAAAGCATACTATTTTTACTTTTCTTTTGCTTTTTTTTCTCATGTTTTTCCCCTTTGTTCTGATTCTTCTTTCACAACATGACTAATGTGGAAATATGTATCTTAAAAGTCCATTTTCAATTAATGAATATTTCAATTTCTTCACATTTTAGTGAATGGTATAATCAATTAGTAATATTACTAAAAAAGAAAAAAAAAGAATAATCACTTAATGTCCTTTGGGGAGCTAGCTGCCCTCACCTAGACTAATCCAGTTATTTTAGTTATAGAATCTATTCTTAGGCCCATACTTGAAGTCAGTAGACATTTATGAAGAGCCTGTTATGATCCTGGAAATCCCTGGAGATGAGAAGAAAAATAAAAAATAAACCAACCTTACCACAAAGGAGCTTCCATTATTAGGTGTATGTGTGTGTGTGTGTGTGTGTGTGAGTATACACACAACCACACAAAATCCATACAAAGTATGCACTACCTACAGTAGGTGTACCTTGAGCTGAAACTTGAAGGAAGGTAAGAATGCTATAAGAAATAAGTGAGAAGGATGACCATTAGAGGCATGGAGATAGCCACTATAAAGGCAGAGAGTTGGGAGATGTAATGTCATGTATAAGAATCAAAAAGCAGGTCAGTTTGGCAGCACTACATAGAAACAAGCACAGATCCCATATACATATATGCATATACACACATATCTATATATACACACGTTCTCATTTCTTTATATACGTATATATTTTAAGTGTGTATATGCATATCTATAACATGGAGGAAGGAGTAACATTTAAGAAAACTGGAGAAAAAGAATGAAGCCAGATGCTGAGGAGCTATAAATTCTAAACTCAGTAGTTTAAATTAAATACTGGAAGTAATAAAAACTAAGTAGCTGTTTTTTCCCCCTACATTTTTAGTGGGGGTCAGACCTTTGCTATTTAAAAATCACTTGGGCAAATGTGGGGAACATTAGAGGAGGGATGAAGGTGGGGAGAGATTTGAGGAAGCAAGATTAGCAGCCTGTTGCAGTAGTCCAAGCAAGAGGAGATGAGGGCCTGATCTAGGATGGTGCTTGTGTGAGTATTTTTATTTTAATATTGGGGAGATTTGAGCATGTTTATATGAAACAGGATAGACACCAGCAGCTGGGAGTGAATGAAGATTATAGAGAGAGAGGACAATCTGTTGGAGAATTTGAGAGAGTTTGGTAGCAAAAGCACTTTTGTAGAGGTTGGCCTTGTCAAAAATAAAGGCTACTTCACCATAGACTAGAGTAAAGGAGTGGGGTATGGTAGGGCAATGTGAGTTGAGAAAGGGAGGAGAGGGCCTTCGATTTAGGAGTATATGTGTGAAATATGTTGTTTTTCTAAATTTGTAGGATCTGCTGTAGTTAGTATGCCAATTGTTTAAACTTCCCAAAACTCTGGATCATCTCCAAGTCTCTATCCAACATCACTGTGGATCTGTCAGCATAAATGATGCTTTTTAGTTACCTTTCACTGAAAAACTTCAGGGATAGTATGTAGAACAACCACCTAGCCCCAGGCTATTTCTGCTTAATGTCTTATTTTCCCCAATACCAACTTGTTATTTGAAGGAGACAGCATAGGAGAGTGGAAACAACATGTGCTAGACTGTGAATGAGGAATCCTGGGTTCTATTTCTATGACTAACAAGTCCTATGACCTTGGACAGGCACTTCATCTCTCTGATCCTGTTTTTTCCTGTTTTTTATTGACAAGATGGGAGTGCTGGCTTATCCTATCTTTAAAGTTCCTTTTAACTCTCAAATTATTTCATTAGGCTTTAATTTCCCTTTCACACTAAGGCACCAGGATTCCTTAGAGAAGTGTCCTTCCTCCATGTACTTAATAGCTCTTTCTACCCTCTAGAGTCATATTTTGGCTAATATGCAAATCAACCGAAGTCCATATTCTTAAAAATATCCACTTAAAAAAAAGTCCACTTAAAAAATGAATGGGAGAATAACTACCGGAAATTATGTATGGGGGCCATGTTTTCATAGATCCATGAGGCGATGAAATCAGATGGTAGCTAGACCTCTGGACTTGGAGTCAAGAAGATCTGATTTTGAATCCTGCCTCAGACATTTTAGTGGCTGTGTGACTCAAAACTAGTCATTTAATCTCTCCCAGATTCAAGTTTCTTCACTGTTAAATGGGGATAACAAATAGCACCTGTCTCACAAGGTTTTGGTAAGGGTCCAACGAGAGGCCTTCTCTCCACCATTTAGGAGGCTCTTGCCTCAAATATATACTGGAAGTGTGACTCTAGACAATTCACTTAAGCATTCATTGTCCCAGGTAACTCTTTAAGAATATAAATCACAGAGGGAGTGCTAAAGTGTATTGGAATAAGGCATTTCTTTATTAAGGAGTTTCTTACACCAAT
Organism: Pseudochirops corinnae; assembly: GCA_028646515.1. Classification (NCBI taxonomy): domain Eukaryota; kingdom Metazoa; phylum Chordata; class Mammalia; order Diprotodontia; family Pseudocheiridae; genus Pseudochirops; species Pseudochirops corinnae. Next base: position 254,228,673 of record CM053587.1, read on the forward strand.
TGAATTGCTGGTCCAGTCCTATCATCATTGTAAATATTATTATTGTTGTTATTATTATTAGCTTTTGCCCCCAGTATTTTAATGGAATTTTGCTTACACTGTAGTTGTACATAAGCATAAGGATCCATTGGGAGATAGACCTTTCTGGGTAAGCATATTCTCATAGAATCATGGAATTTGACATTTAGGAGAAACTTGAAAAGCCGTCTGTCCCAATGAGATACAAAATCCCCAGATAAGAGAAGTGACTTGTCTAAAGCCATATGACAGCTAAGTGCTAGAATTGGACTCTATCCTCAAAGGTACCAGTTAATTTCTGCAGCACACACACTCTCTCTCATCTCATTTATTCACTTCTTCCTTAGTTCAAGGGATCTTAACTTAGGGCCTATGAACTTAAAAATATTTTGATTATTGTATTAACTACTTACTATATGCCAGACATTGTACTGGTGATACAAACATAACAAAAGAAGCCCAAGGAATTTTCCTTCTAATTGGAGAAGATAACACATTCAGAAGAGCTAGAATGAAGAGGGGTGGGTGAGTACCCATCAAGGAGAGCTGAAGGGAAGGAGACATTGGCAGGGAGGTTTGAAGAACAGATCACTTAAGACATTTGCTCTTCTGGGCTTTTTAGTGCCATTATGAGTTGTGAGAAGCCTGGGTAGGTGACAGAGAGTAGGGAAGGGGACTCCAGCACTATATAGCAGTTCCTCAGGAGCTAATGAACTACATCTCATTCTTTCTGTTCATGTACTTGGATTTTGCTATCATAACAAGGAAAGAAGTTTGCTTCATGTAATGGCAATGGGAATTTGAAGATCTTCCCTTCTCCTTGGCCCCTTGATAGGCTTAAATGAATCTGAGAACCTTCCCTGATTTGAAAATAGACTTTGCCCCCTAATAGGCCTGTGGCAGGAGGCATGTTTTTCAAGAACACCCACACCTTGTTACTTTGCGATTGGGCAATGGGTCAAGAGGGTTGTAACATTCTCTGACCCAGGAGAAGTCTATATATACCCTGATGTGAGGTTTTGCTTTGGGGCTCACTTTGGGAAGAATTGTGTGATTTGGCCAGATCAGACTCTGGGCAGCCATTGGGCCCCCCAGCTTTGAAAACCCAGATGTTGGTGTTTCCCTCTCTGGTAACTAATTAGGTATGGATGTAATGGTTAGAGAGCTGGAAGCCCTGTCTGCTTGTATGTTTCTCTGTTTGTATTCTGTTTGTATTCTCTGAAGTTCAGGGTACTGACTCTTTTGCCCTGAACTAGGTAGATCATACATGTTTGATTAAAGTAGGATTGTTAGCCCATTTTGAGTTGCTTTCCTTTAGAAAAGCAGATCTAAGAACCTGTGCTAGCAGCCACCCTGGGTATGCTATGGTGCTTGCTGCTACACTTCACTAGACAGATTAGAAGCCTGCCTGGGAAATTCTTAGACTTGTTAGCTTCTTCCTTAATTTTTGTTTGTTTTCTAAATAAGTAGGGAAAGAGAAGAAAGGAATAATCCTAGTATAGAGAAAGATTGCTAGCTAGCAAGTCTTCGACTGGATGTGTATGGTTCATGATTTATAGTAGGCAGATATACTCAGCTCCTGTTTTTAAGCCTTGCCAAAGAACCCTTCATGGCACTAATTCGGGTTCTAAACCAATGTTGAGAGTATTATATGGCATCATGACCTCATTATCTGCTCTACTTTTTATTCCTTAAATAAGTTCAAGAATATGAGAGTTGGTTCCTAACTGTAGATTTAAAGCAATTTTGTGGAGCCTGTATTAAATGACTTCTACCTCCCACTAGACATATCAGACTGCTGTTTCTACCAAATCTTTTTCAGAAATTGTCTGATTAGAGAAAATGTCAATTTTCCCTCAATATGAGATGTTTACTTTCTTATTGCCACATTCTGGTTCCTAGGACATGTTTGAGTTTGCCTGTTATTCAAAACTACTATTTTCCCTCTAAATCACCATATCAGTTTTCCCTAACAAAGATTCACACAGAACTACCACCACCACTATGATCATAGCTGGCATTTAGGCAGCTCTTTAAGGTTTCCAAAGTGCTTTACATCTGTTATCTCAATTGGTCCTTATAGTAAGTCCAAAAGATATTTGCTCAAAAATATAATCAATCAATAAACATTTATTATGTTCTTACTATGTGCTAAGCAATGAGCATGCCAAAGGACGCAAAAGATAATTCTTGCCCTTAAGGAGCTTACAATTTAATAGAAAATAATTTACAAAGAATTAAAATAAGCAGCAAGTATTCGCTAAACTGTTTTCCAAAACTACATCCTTCTCCATACCTCTCATCATGGAAGGGGGAGAGACCACTCACTTTGCCTTCCCATGGTGTCCCAAGACAGACAGGACATTAGAAGAATGGTTGCTGCCACTGCATTGGCTTAACACTGTTTTGGTTTCCATCGTTGATAATGGTAAGATTGCTGCCCAGTCTCCAAGATCATTTTGTTCTACTCAATGCAACTGCAGGAGCCACTCTCCTCAGGAACTCAGGGAACCTGGCTCACATCTTCTCCATTCCCTGACATAGCCCTGCTTCATTTCTACTTTTTGCCTATTTATGTATATGGATATTTTAGTTTAGAAATGAACTCCTTGAGGACAATGACTGTTTTTTATTTCCCTTTCTTAGCACTTAGAACAATAGCATGTACAGCCTTACTGATTTGACTTGATCCTTCCTCTTAGTTTTATTCTTCCTCTTTTTTTCCTCCTCCTCTGGCTCCAGATCTAGTATCCCTTATTAGCTTCTTCCTCCTGAGAATTCCTACCTCTCCCTCATAATCTCCACACACTCTGCCTCAGATCAACACAATTTCTATATACCATTGATACTACCAAGTTCATATCAAAACATGGCATTGGAAATCAATGGAAAATTCAATATGAAGGATCTGTAAGAAATATAAGGAAAACACTAAAGACTAATTATAAGATACTCATTAAGGTCAAACTGTATTTGTGTGCTTGTATGTATGTATACATTATATATATGAATGTATGAAAATGTTATCAATATTCTTAAAATTGTCATTATTATAAGGAACTTTGAAAGAAAGGTTGAAATTGAGTTGGATATGATGGGATGATTCTTAAAAAAAAACAAAATTGGATAGGAAAAGGTAAAATGGAGCATATATTATAAAAATGGGACATGAAAGGAGGAACTAATACAGAGGAAGCAGGTGGGGGTGGAGGGCTGACAGTATTGGAACCTTACTCTCAATTGGATTGAAGAGGAAACAATGAGTACATCTACAAGGGTGTAGAAGTCTTCTGAACATATAGAGAGGTGAGAAAACTGGGGGACAAGGTTGAGGAAGGACTTTTAGGGGGTGTGAGGATTGGGTTTGGAAGGGTGGGGGAAGTGGGAAGTGAGGGAGAAAATAAGGTAACAGGGAGAGAGTAAAAAGAGAGCCTGAGAAAGAAAATAGTGTGTAAAAATAAGATGGAAGGAAATTCATAAATAGTAATTATAACTTTGGATGTAAAAGAGATGTTTATAGCATCTCTTTTTGTTATGGCAACAAAAAACTGGAATTTGTAGGGAGGATCCCCATCAATTGGGGAATGGATGAACAAATTGTGGTGTATGATTGTGATGGAACACTAATGTGCTATAAGAAATGATGATCTCAATGATCTTAACAAGACATGGAAAGACTCACATGAAATGAAGAAGAGCAAAATGAGCAGGACCGAGAGAACATTGTAATACGGTAACAGAATTACTGTTTTTAAGAATTATTTTGAGAGATTAAGTAATTTTGACTGTTATAAATATAAAATTAAAAATAAAGGACATATGAAGAAGCATGCTATCTGTATCCAGAGAAAGAACTGATCAATAGAGGTATGTATAGAATAACGTATACATGTATGTGTGTATGTGTGTATTTGTGTCTAATGGCAAGGGGGGAGGGGAGAAAAAAAAGAAATTTACACTGTAATTTTGTTGTAAATTTGCAGAAGGTAAATTTGCAGTTTCCTGTGCAATCACTTTAAAAAAAAAAATCATACTATGTTATGGTAATGCTTGTTTTGTTCCATGAATTGAAAATTAAGTAAATTTATAATAAAAAAAAATATGGTATTGCCCTGGATGAGTTCCTGTCTCAGCCATCACTGACCTTTCCAAAAGGTCAATCCTTGCACCTCTGTTCCTCAAAGACAGAACAGCCATCTGCAAATCATGATATGGCCACCATTCTTTGACCACCTGGTGATTTGCTCTCCTGATTTGAAAAAATTGATAACAAAAGAATAAAACATAGATAAAACCAAACCAAAACAAAAAGGCCTTTATTCACCAGTTGCATTGCAAGGAATGTCAAGGGCCCAAGGTTTCTCTTATAGCACCAGAATGTCATCAGGAAGAAGTAAAACCAAGAGAAAGTTCTGGATAATTAGTGGCTTTAAAATGCCCCTAGTTTTTCTTCCTAGTTCCTCTCTAATACATGACTAGCAGATTAGACAACACTTACAAAACGTCTGAGCATGTTCTAATTTTCTCTAAAGCACTGTTATCATATATCATCACAACTTTCTGGAAGCATTCTCACCAGCCTCTTCTATGTGGGAGAAGGTATTTGCCAGGCATTCTCATGCCCACTTACTTCCACATTACATTTTGGTTCAATATTTCAAAAATAACATTGTCAGTTAAAAACTTTGTGATACCCATATGAGGTCATTTTGGCTTTATAGATAGTGTCAATGTTAGCAGTTCTTTGATACAGAAGACCCTTAAATAACTCTTTGATTTTTTAGCATACCAACAGTTGTTATGCATTTGGATCAATTATGTTCATGTGAATACACGTCTCCTTCACCATAAATCCCCAGCCCATGACTTTGCTAGTTGGTTTATTCTTTAGTATGTCTTCAGGTATTTACATTTCATGTGCTTCCTTTCCCCTACCCAACAATTGCCGTCTTTGATGGTTCCTATGCTAGGGGAAGGAGAAGGCAGGTATTCAAGTAAACTGTGCCTGGTTTGCTGCTGAGGTGATTCTGGTTTGAGGAAATGCAGGATATTCTAAAGTCTATAAATGAATGCTTCGTTGCTGAGAATATCCTAGACGGACTCTGAAAGGCTGAAGGCTGTAACTCACCTTATGACTTGCATACGGTAAGATTTCAGTGATCAGTTTCAGATCTTGGTATGAAAATTATTGTAATCTATAACATGATAATTTATTTGCATTTATAGCTTGTTTTTATTTTTGTTTGCATGTACAACCTTTTCTGCCTGATTTCCACAGACGAAAGTGGCATAACAACAGGAACAGCAACAATAGTATTCTATAGAACTTTAATGTTTTGCAAAGTGCTTTACAAGTATTATCTCATTAGATTCTCACAACAAGCCTGTCAGATAGATACTATTGTTATCCCCATTTTACAGATGAGGAAACAAAGGTTTTAAACGAGATCAATTAATTAATTAATTAAATCCATTTGATTCATTCATTCATTCATTTTAAATGAAGTTAAATAACTTAAAGAGGTTCTCAGAGCTAATCATGACTAGGGCAAGATTCAAAATCAGTTATTCTAAACCAATTTTATCACTTTCTATGTATTTGAACTTTGCACAAAACTAGGGACTTTAAGAGGTGGAGGTGAGAAGGGAGTAAATTCTAGGCACGGAGAACAATCTAAGTAATGACCCAGAAATATAAATGAAATGTGAGGAATATCAATGAAGACCTGTTGAACTTGACTGAAGTGTATTGAGAGTGGGAGTAATGTAAAACAAGGCTAGAAAACTAAGTGAATGCCAGGTTGTAAAGGGTGTGAAATGTCATATTTCACAGGGCATAAGTAAACCTGTTGTATAGATTAGACTGACTCTTTTTTTTTTTTCACATAAAGAATTTGAAATGTACAAATTCCACTTTGCCTGGGAGAGGGCTTTTACCAACTACTTATCAGCTGCAGCTTCTGAGACATGGTTTGGGAAAGATTCAGATGGCAGCATAAATGGTATATTAATTGAACATGATTTTTGAAGTTTTTAAAAAAAAGCTCAAACATCAATTTCTATACTATGACATATGGTAACTATTTTCATAGCTCCTTAGGTTGTGATAGAAGTGTTTCTTTGAGATCTCCCAAAAGGTGTGATATGACAAATATGCTTGTCAGTTTAAGAAATGCACGAGTTTTCACCCTTTCTATGAGACATTCATCTAGATGGCATAGGCTGATTATACAGCAACTGGACCTTCTCTGCCCACCAGAAGTCTGCATCGACAGAACTGATTGTGGTTTATTCTGGTTCAGTGAATACAGAGAACAAGTTTTCCAGCTCTGCTGTCTCTTCCCCTAGCATAGTATCTACTGGTACATAAATGTGTTCATGGAAATTAGGGTGACTTTACACAAACCCCAGAAAGCTGTACTCAAATATGTTGTATGCCTAAGCCTTTTTTTTATGAATATAAATAGAAAGCATGTCAAAACAAGGACCATTAGATACTTTGCAAATATCTTGGGTGTATTAAATGGCAAATCTTAGCAGCTTTCCTCTGAAGCAGTTATTTAAAGCTTCCCTCCTTATTAAGCCAAAAGGCAGGCAGAACTACAGTGAATTGTCCAGTTTCTTTCACAGCAACCCTGGGATACCAGGTTTCCATTTTATGCTAACATATAGGGTTATCAGTTTGGTAAAAATAACGTCTCTCCCTTCACTAATATCTGCATGATTAATGTAAGGATGGTTTGTTATTTTTGCTAACATGCATTTTCAACTGTGACTTGAACATGGAGAAAAATGAGCTGAAGGAGTTTTAATTATAGCCATGTGAATAGAGTAATTAGTATAGTAACACATTTGACGATGGGAAGGGAAAAAGGAAGGCATTCCTTGGAGAGAGAATGTGCATATTATGTATAGAAGATAATCCTGCTAATAACCCTAGGAAAACAGGAGGAGAAACACTGGCAATAAGAAAGACAGTAATTACCTGTTTTATGATGCGAGCAGTTCCTGCCTTTGATCACAGGAGAGCACTGTTCATCTATGAAATGTTTTGTTTAAAGGGAATAACTGGATCCTTTATGATGCAGGCAAGGCTTGATGTGGCAAATTATATGGCCCTTATTATTGAATTGTAGCTATAAAAAAGAAACAAATTATACTCATAGAAAAGTGAATATATGGACAAGATTTTATAAAGTTTCTAGCATATTGCAGCTGATATAAATTGGTTTGTGTGTACACACATACAGAAACATACACACATGTGTATATAAGCACATGTATATGCACATGTGTGTATATATGCACATATGCATGCATAGATACATGCATGCATGCATGTACACACACACACCTGTGTGTATGTATATCTTTCTGAGGTAAAACTAAGATGTTGACAACTACAAAGTGATATACATTTTGTATTCTCTATTTAAAGAGAATAAAAAAAAGAGACTGGATTTTTTGTTTTTGGAGGGAGGTGAACAGAATCAAAGTGTTTCTTGTGAGAACTAAATAGGACCAGTGTCAATTTGATTAAAAATATATAATCTAAGAAATCACATGAGAGTCAGCATGTAGTATAGAGAATCAACTTTCGATGGTAGAAGACCTGGGCTTGAGTCCACCTTAGATACATACAGGGCTTGTGACTCTCAACAAGTCACTTGACCTCTCAATGCTTCGTACTTTTCACTAAAGTTTGTTTGAGGAAGTTCACTACCAGGACCTCTCCAGACCAGTGAAATCACAGATATGTACTACAGAAAAATTTGCAAATGAAAATGAATCATATAGAAAATATTGCTCTCCCCAATCTATTAACACATGTATAATTGTTTATGGAATATGCAGAGGAGGCAGCACCAAGATGGTGGAGTAAGGCAGAGACTCATCTGAGCTCACTCCAACTCCACCCAAATACCTTTAAATAATGACTCTAAACAGATTCTAGAGCAGCAGAACCCACAAAAGGACAAAGTGAAACAATTTTCTAGCCCAAGACAACTTAGAAAATCAGAGGAAACGTCTGTTGAACCAGGATGAGAGAGCAGCACTGTTCAGCACAGGCCATATCAGCTCTGACCTGTCTCCAGAAAAACAAGATCAAGCCTCAGGGCAACTGATTCAGTGGCAGCAATGTCATGTTTCCAAACCTCTCAGCCTACAGTCACCAAAGACAAATTAGAAAGTCAGCAAGAAAAGTCTGTCACAACTAGGTGAGAGTGGAACACAGTCCAGCACAGTTCACACAGTATAGCCCTGACTCCAGCAAACCAGGAGCAGGCCATGGGAGTTACTGAATCAGCAAAGGTAGCTGCTATTTCCAAAGCTCTCAGCAAGGCGGTCAGAAGGAGATGACAAGATTGCTTTGCTGGCACTGAGGCAGGACTCTATTACTTAGCCCATACTCGGATCCAGGTCACAGTCCTGGGTGGTAGTCCCAGTGTTAGGAGGAGCAGTAGCACAACAGACCTTGTGGCCACAATGGAGCAAGGACCACCTTCACAGTTCTAGGGCAGAAAAGGGTGCTTGTGATCACTCACAGACCAGAGCACAGGCCAGGAGAGGAGTAAACATCTCTTCTTAGGTCATACCACCTTGGAAGAATTGAAAACTTACAAGTTCCTAGAAGTATTTTTGAAAAAAACTGCACAAAATCCCTCAAGCTTGGGATAGTGCGCACTCCACCCTGGAAGAAGAGCCTTGCTTTAACAAAGAGTTAAAATTCATCTAATAGAATGGGAGAATGACAAACAACATAAAAAAATCCTGATCCTAGAAAGTTAAAAATCCAAAACAAAATGAAACAAACAAACAAAAAAAACACAGCACACACCAAGAAGAAGACAACAAAGTTGAAGTTTCTACATCCAAAACCTCCAAGAAAAATGTGAATGGGTTTCAGGTCATGCAAGAGTTCAAACAGGATTTTGAAAATCATGTAAGAGAGGGAGAAGAAAAATTAGAAAGAGAAATGAGAGTGATGCAAGAAAATCATGAGAAAAGAGTCAACACTTCGGTAAAGGAGACCTCCCAAAATACTGAGGAAAATAATACCTTAAAAAGCAGACCAGGTGAAATGGTAATAGAGGTTCAAAAAGCCAATAATAAGAAGAATGCCTTAAAAATCAGAATGGACCAAATGGAAAAAGTGTCACAAAAATTCACTGAAGAAAAAAGCTCCTTAAAAAGTAGTGTTGGCTAAATGGAAAATGAGGTACAAAACTTCACTCAAGAAAATAATTCTTTAAAAGTTATAATTGAGCAAATGGGAATTAATGACTTTATGAGAAATAAAGGAAAAATAAAACAAAACCAAAAGAATGAAAAAAGAAGAGAAAGTGAATTATTTCTTTTGAAAATGAACTGATCTGGAAAATAGATCCAGGAGATATAATGTAAAAATTATTGGACTACCTGAAAGCCACGATCAAAAAAAAAAAAAAAAAACAAACCTAGACATAATCTTTCAAAATTATCAAGGAAATTGCCCTGATATCCTAGAACCAGAGGGTAAAATAGAAATTGAAAGAATCTGCTGATCCCCAAAATGAGAAATCCTAGGAATATAATAGCCAAATTCCAAAGCTCCCAGATCAAGGAGAAAATATTGCAAGCAGCCAGAAAGAAACAATTCAAGTATCATGGAGCCACAGTCAGGATAACACAGTATTTAGCAGCTTCTACATTAAAGTATCAGAGGGCTTGAAAAATAAATGTTCTGGAAGATGGCGGCGTAGCAGCAGCAATATATCGCAGCTCTCACATAGCCACCCCCAAATACCCATGGAATAGGACTCTGGACCAACCTAGAACTTCAAAAACGCACACAGATACTTCCCACTAAAGTCAGCTCGGCTACGAGGAACTATCAGCACTGCCAACCGAAACCAGCCTGGCCTGAAGCTCCGGCTGTGCCCCCGGGGCGGCCGGGCAGGAGGTGCAGAGAAAGCTCTCAATAGCTCTCAGGTGAGCAGAGGATTAGCACCAGCTGTGAGGAGGGGGGATTAGCACCAGCTGCGTGAGTGGGGATTGTGAAATAGGGAGATAAGCGTCTGGCCGAAAGGTCTCCAAGAGCAGAAAAGCGAAAGGCGGAGGTTTTG
>CM053587.1:254239296-254256770 GCA_028646515.1 Pseudochirops corinnae
GATACACAGGCACTGTGGTCGGGAGATCCATCCTGCCCTACTGAGAAGTGACATAGGAGAGAATAGACTGGGGGAGGGGGGACACACTGGGTTGGCTGTTTTGGGGCGGTGGGTAGGGGGAAGAGGGGGAGAAAATATGTAACTCAAAATCTTGTGGAAATGAATGATGCAAACTATAATAAAATTAAAAAAAAAATAATGTTCTGGAGGGCAAAAGAACTAGGATTCCAGTGAAGATCCACCTACCCAGAAAAAAACTAAGTATAATCCTTCAGGGGAAAAGAGGGATATTCAATGAAATAGAAGACTTTCAAGCATTTCCAATGGAAGTGTTAGAGCTGAATAGAAAAACTGACTTTCAGATGCAAGACTCAAGAGAAACATGAAAAGGTAAACAGGAAAGGGAAATCAAAAGGGACTTAATAAGGTTAAATTGTTTACATTCTTACATGGAAAGATATGCTTATAACTCATAAGAACTTTCCCATTATACTATTGTGCTATAAGAAATGGGGAGGAGATGGTCTTCATATTCACCTGGAGAACCTTATACGAACTGATGCTAAGTGGGAAGAGCAGAACCAGGAAAAATTTGTACACAATCACAGACACACAGTATGTGTGACAACCATCTTTGATAAACTGGACTCTTCTCAGCAATGCATAGTTATAAGACAGCTCTACAAGTCTCAGGATGGAAGGACATATCTACATTCAGAGAAAGATCTAGAAAGAACAGAGATTAAATGGAGACTGAAGCAATCTACATGCTATCATTCTTCATGTTTGGTTCTCTTTCTTTTTTCCCATTGTTCACTCGATTGGTTACAATGCTTCTATACAACCAGACTAATGTCCAATTTGAAAATATTTGCATATCCGATACTTGACTGCATGCCAACATGGCGGGGCAGGGAAGGGGAGGGGAGAAAATTTGAAACTCAAGAGATTATGGAACTGAATCTTGTAAACTAAAAGTAAATAAACAAATCAAATTAAAAAAATAAAAAGAGCAACTAGAAATAGAAAAAAAAGAAATGAAAAAAAGAATTTTCACATTATTAGGGCAGTTAAGAGTATATATAGACAGAGGACACATTTGTGAATTGAATATGAAGGGATGATATCTAAAAAAAAAATTAAAGGGTGAGAAAGAGGAATATAGTGGGTGAAATGGAAAGGGAGAGGTAGAATGGGGTAAATTATCTTATATAAAAGAGGCAAGAAAAAATATTTACTGTTCAGGGTAAGAAGTGGACAGTGAGGGTGAGTGAGTGAACCTTGCTCTCATCAGAATTGTCTCACAGAGGGAATAACATACACATGCAATTGGGTATAGAAATCTATCTTACTCTACAGGAAAATAGGAGAGGAAGGGAGTAAGAGAAAGGCTGTGTGTGATAGAAGGGGGGACAGATTGGGGGAGAGGGTAGTCAGAACCAAAACACCTTTGAAGAGGGACAGGGTGAAAGAAGAGAAAGAATGTGATAAATAGGGAAGGGATAGGATGGAGAGAAATACAGTTAGCAATAATAACTATGAAAAAATTTTTGAAGCAAATATCTCTCACAAAGGGCTCATTTCTAAAAAAATATAGAGAACTGAGTCAGAATTTTAAAGTGAGCCATTCCTCAATCAATAAATGATTGAAAGATATGAACTATTTTTACCTGAAGTAATTAAAACTATATATAGCCATATGATGAATATGCTCTAATTCACTATTGACTGGAGAGATGCAAATTGAAACAATTCTGAGGTACTACCTTATACCTATTAGATTGTCTAATAGGACAGAAAAAGAAAATGACAAATGGTGGAGGTGATTTGGGAAAAATAAGATATTAATGCACTGTTGCTAGAGTTGTCAACTGACTCAATCATACTGTAGAGCAATTTGGAACTATGGCCAGAGGGCTATAAAATCACGTACACCCTTTTAACAATACCATCATTAGGTCTGTGTCCCAAAGGAGATAAAAACAAAAAAGAAAAGGACTTATGTGCACAAAATTATCTATAGTAACTCTGTCTCTCTTTTCTGGTGGCAAAGAACTAGAAATTTAAGGGATACCCATCAATTGGGGAATGGCTGAACACATTTTGGCATGTCATTATGACAGAATCCTATGCACTATAAGAAATGATGAGCAGGATGCTCTCAGGAAGATCTAGGAAGACTTAAATGAGCTGATGCAAAGTGAAATATACTGGGAACAAAGTAACAGCAATATTGTATGATGGTCAGCTGTGAAATAGGTAGCTGTTCTCAGCAACTCAATGATCTAGGTCCAGAACAACTCTGAAGGATGTGTGATAAAAAATGCTATCCATCCTCAGAGGAAGAGCTGATGATGTCTAAATACAGGTTGAAGCACACTTTTTTTTTTTAAACATTCTCTATTTTTCTTCCTTTAACCTGTGTTCTTTCACAACATGGCTATTATGGCAATAATATCTTTCCACTCTTACATTTTACTCCATTTACATATATGATTATTCAGTGACACTGTCCCTTCTTTTCTCACATGACACTCTGTCTTTGGATTCTGCCTTTTTCCTGGTAGCTCTTTATGTCTGGAGTGTTCTTTTACTTCACCTTTGCCTCTTGGCTTCCCTGACATCCTTCTAGATTTGGCTCAAACCTCATTCTTCTAGTTTTTCCCTGCCTGTCCTGCCCACCCCCATCTGAGATTATGTCCTATTTATATCACATTTTCTTATATATACATAGTTGTTTCCATGTTGCCTCATCTATTAGAATGTGACCTCCTTAAAGGCAGGAATTGTTGTTGTTTGTGTCTCTAGCACTTACCACATTGCCTGAGATACAGTAGACACTTATAAATGCTTCTGACTAGCTGATTCATAGCTGATTAATGTTATGGTCAAACCTTAGCTAAGTCTAATACATAATTATAGTTGTGTCTCCACAGTGCCAATACTTCATGAGGAAATATGGAAGTATTGACTAATTTTTGCACTTTCTCAAGGGGACAAATGTCCTGGGGATATGCTTAGTGCAAAAAACATCCCAAAGGCTCTTTAGATACTTAAGAGCTGTGGGATTTTTATCTTCTCCTTAACAAGTACACTGAAACTATTCTGGAATAAAAGACCAGAAGAGAGAAGTAAAGTGAATTAGTTCATTGTTAAGAGTTGCTAATCAAAATTATAGAACTTCTGTACAGCGGCTGTACTTAGTTACATACAAGTTAATGGGGGGAAAGGACGGAGGGGTAGTTCATCAAAATGGCTGATGTGAAATCAAAGCTAATGAATGGTTGATTGATCCATTCCACTTAAAATTCATATTTTGATGCTGTGGAAGTAAAGCCTTATCTTTTGGAGGAAACTAAGATTATCCTGGTACATTCTTAGGACAAAAAGTCAGTCCAAAAGCTTTTCAGATATTTAGGTGCCTTGGGGTATTAAGAAAAAAAAATTGTTCACTATAACTGCCCTGAGTAATGGAATAGAAAAGACAAATAAAGAGAATTAGTTCATTGTTAAGTGTTGATAATAATTATAGAATTACTTTACAGTGAATGTAAATAGGGATATATAAGCAACATTATAATCTACCTGAAGTGATTTTAATTCTCTGAATGTTCTCTCCTGGTTACCAGTGCTGGCTATTATAGTAGGAAGGTCTTGTGGTTGCTGTATATTTCATGGAAAGGCCTGACAGAAAAGCCATCTTAAAAGTCTGACAGATTTGTAGCTAAAGATTCAAACAAAAATATTAATTCTAACCTGTTGAGTGCTTTAGAATTTAAAACATACTTTCTTCCCAACAACCCTTTGAAGTTGGTAGTATAGGAACTACCATTCATGTTTATAGATGAGGTCACTGTGAGTTAATGACCTCCTCCAGAGCACTATGGTCAGTAAGTGTCAGACTGCATTTAAACTCAGTTAAAAAAAAATTATTGGTCCTCTTTCATTACATTATTGTTTCTCCATCATTTTCCAATGCAGATTTGAGTTGATTCAAGTTAGAAATGAACATCAGGAGTGAATTAGAATTGTCTACTTTTGGGGACTTTTCTAATTTATGTGGACTTTAGTCTTTGTTTTTGAGATTCAATAGTACCTTCTGCGGTAGGATTTTCCCAATCATTCTTTTCATCTCCTACTTACTTTTCTCCTTGATATTACATTCCTACTAGTCCTTAAATATCTTTTATGTACATAGTTATGTACCTGTTCATTGTCTCTTGCCTTGGAAGGTGAGCTGGAAGAGAGACAGGTGTTGGCCTTTTTTTTCATGTCTTCAATGCCTGGCACTTAATAAATGCTTATTGACCTGACTTGATCTTGTAGTCAGCTGTGGAAGTCTCATTAAATCTTAGGAGGCTAATCTTTCATCTTTTAATGAGTTTCTAGTCCTAAGTATCCCCTAAATTTATTTTGGTCATTGTGTAACATACATTTCTTGCTATTTGGGGAATGAATGAATGAAAAATGAATAAAACAAGAATTAACTATGTGCTAAACATTATTTCAAGCACTGGGGATAAAAAGCAAAAGGAAGATGATCCTTTCCCCAAAGGAACTTATGTTCTAATAGGAAGAAGCAACAAATAAAAGAGAATGGCAGCTAGGAAAGGGACCCAGTCAGAGATGGTGAATAGAGTTATAGAGTATATAGAACTGTGAAAAGAGAGGAAAATGTTCTCCCAGAGCAGCAGGATGGATAGCAAGGGGATGGCCTTTTTGGAATATGAAACATGGATTTGATTGGCTGGATATAGTAGGCCATATGATACATCCATCAATCGAGAGAGGTCAGACCTGGGGATGAGAATTCCAGAGTTAAGAGTTAAGCCCCTAGGACTTAGTTTTTAGTCTAGAAGGTAAGTTAGTCAATAAAAAAATTTATTAAGTGCCTTCTATGTGCCAGGCACTATGCTAAGAGCTAAGGATACAAATATGAAAAAGAAAAATGGTATCTATTCTCAAGGAGCTTATAATCTAATGAGGGAAGATAACACATCAAAGGAAACTGGAAAGTGGGGTGAGGGAAAGTACTGGTTGCTGAGGCATGAAGGAGAAGTCCAAAGGAGCACAGACATATAGGAAACTAAAGAATGGCTGAACGGAGCACTCTCCTTAAGTGGAGGTTATTATAGAAACTCCAGCATTCCAATCAAAGGAAAGGGCCTTAGGGGATAAGGTTATTGATACAATAATAGTACCAGGATACAGTGGCAGGTGTGGTGGATGTTAGGAAGATCCAAATTTGCTCTTCTATATCATAACTCCACATCAAGGTCCTACTCCTTTGCTATTCCTTCAGTGTGATAACCATGTACTTTATTCATATTCTTGCTGGGAACCCAGGATCTCTTGCCATTCCTCCAGAAGACTAGGGGTGAGGTACTGATATAAATCCAATCATACTTATTCTGCCTGCTGCTACTCTCAGACTTTGGTTGGGTCTTCTTCTATATCCATGTGGTTTCCCCTTACCTACTCTAGGAATTCCTGAAAGGCCCAGAAATTGCAGATGCATGACTGTCATCTCTGGAACTAGATTGAAAGGATAAGAGGTTGGCATGGATAAGTAGATTCTTTATATTCAGGGACTCAACTCTCTATGATCTCTGCCTTTGCTTAGCTTTCTAGATATTCATACTTCTCAAAAAGGTGCTTATCAAATCCCTAAAGAATGTTGTAGTACGAATTTCAAACACATTACTCAGAGGATCATAGATCTTGAACTTGAAAGGACCACAGAGGTCATCTAAGATGGTTGATCAGTAGAGTATGCTCTCTTCAGGGATATTCCTATTCAAACAGAGATCTCTGTTTGAACATATAAACACAAGAAGACACTAAATAAATATATTCTATAGAATAGTAGCTTTGAAGAATCAAAATTCATTTAGGAAAAGAAATATTTGAACATCATTATTCAATTTCTTTACTCTAAAGTCTAAATATGTCACTTCAATAAGTCAGTAAGCACTATATAGAACTTTCTGTGTGCCAGGCACTGTGTTAAGCATTGATTATATAAATACAATGAAAAAGAAAGATAATTTTTGCCCTTGAGAAAACTATATTTTAATATGGGAAGACAACACATCAAAGGGAACAGAAAGGTTGTGGTGATTGGGCTAGTCACCTTGGGGCATGATGAAGAAGTCTGAATAATTAAGGACTGCTGGTCTATGTCTTTCTTTAAAATAGAGATTTTTAGAGGAACTCACCAATGGGATAAAGGGCTTTTACAGGGGCACAAAGTGAAGCATTGGTGACAGGTGGAAGCATTGGTGACAAATTTCAGGCAGTGAAGGCATTTCTATTGTCTATTGGGGCTGTATCAAGTGAATGGAAAGGAGACCTCTAGGAATATTTAAAGAGGAGATGGATAGATATATAGATAGACAGACAGACAGACACAGAGACACAGACAGAGAGAAAGAGAGAAAAAGAGAGAGAGAGAGAGACAGAGAGAGAGAGGGAGAGAGAGAGAGAGAGAGAGAGAGAGAGAGACTTGTGCTTGAAAGAATAGATTGTTTTTTTCTATGCCTACTGTTTAGCACCTGGGCATACCATTTCCAATTTCCACCAAAACTTATCTCCCTGTCTAGATTTTATCTTCCTGTGATGATAGGGGTGATTACTGAAAAGGAGGTCACAATTCGAAAAATTTAACTTTTTAAAAAGAAATCCATTTTCTTTCTTTTACCCTGATAATATTTCTTTGTCATGATTTTCAGAAGGTAAGAGAGATCCATCTTTTTCCTTTTCTTAAAAAAAATGAAAAACAATTCTAAGTTGAAATCCATGCTCTTCAAAAGGTTCCTGATTTTGGACACTGTCACTGATTTCCTTTCCTTCTGCACAATAAGACTAGTACCATTCTAGCCTTTGTCAAATGGCTCTCCTCTCCTGATTTGGATCAAGAGGCAAGCTATCATTCCCAGGCTTTACTCCTCTCTGAGAAAGCCTATGTCAGTTTGTATCAAGGACTTTAATGACAGTTCTTGACATCTTTCCCTTAGGAATTGTCCAGATACAAAATCTTGATCACCATCATATTAGGATGATTAGGGCAAAAATTAACATTAGTCAAAAGATACTATTCAAAATTCCCATTTCTTTTATGTCACATCAAGATTCATGCATATTCTTTCAATGAATAATGTGGAGAAAATGAATAAGCAAAGGAATTGCAGAGTCTGTGGAATTTATAAGTCATGGAATAAATCCAAATTGTATGCTTGAAAGCAATTAAAACAAATGTAAATAAACATAATTAGTTCTATTTTCTTCCAAAGGAGAGATCTGCAAGCTTTTTATTGGTTTCACTGAATTTAGTCTCTGAGAATTAGATATTACTTTGAAAAGCAGTCACTCACTTTCTCTTTGACATTATTACATTACACTTAAATAGAAACCATACATGTTCTCAAAGTGCTTTTATAGGATTACATCAAATTTTCTCTTCCTGGGGGATGGGTTTGTGTGTGTCAAAATGAGAGTGAGGGAAGAGATGGAAGACAAATTATCATTATATAAAATATGACCTTAAAAATTCTCCTGTAACACCAATAGACATGCTTAAGGAAATTGTGTGGCAAACTTAAGAAAATTCCCATGTAATCTGTCTTATTAAGTGATATATTTCTTTTTGGAGTAGTTGATGGGGAGTAAATTGGAAATGGGGACAGGAATTCTTGCTTTTTGAATAACATCTATACCATAAATTTTCAAATAGAAATTTTGGGTAGCCCACAAATAAATGAGAAGGGGCTTATGAAAGCTAACATCTCATAAAAAGCACATGGAGTATCTTTTGAAGTTCATGCTCAAGGGGTGGCCATGATTCTATTTCCTGAGGGAGTACTGAACCATGCCCTGAATAACATAAGCACTGACTTCTGGTAACAGAGCAGTTGTTTTGAGATTCCATTTTACAATAATGAATTTGACCTCTAGATTCTCTCAGGAAATAAGTGTGGTTCAGCTGCATCAGGCAAAATGTATTTTATAGGCTGTGCTGAGTACTTGAACATAGCCTAACTACCCACTTGCAGTAGTATTTTAACATCTTTTCTTTGGTTTCCTCTTTTGAATCAAAAATTGTAGAATTATGGTGTACGCATAACTGTCTTGGTATACCTGAAAGCACATGGTATCCCAAAAGTTCCTGATATCTAAGAGACAAATCTAGTCCTTTTGTCTTGTCTTTCTTTAGTGTGGATTTTTGAAACAGATTTTCAAACAAATAATTTCTAAATGGCTGGAAACATAAGCATCAGAAAATGGTAAAAAAAAAAAAAAACATGCTGTTCTAACACCTCTATGCATATGTATATTATACACATGCATATTATATGATATATACACATGGATATACATAGAGAAGTGGCTTTGGGTCCAAGTAGACTTGAAATCAAGTCTTTCCCTTGATACTCACTCTCAAGCTTTATGACCCTTGGGTAAGTCTCTCTTTTTAAAATTTTAAATAATATTTTCCTAATTTCATGTAAAGACACTTTTTAACACTAATTTTTATCGAATTTTGAGTTTCAAATTATCTCCCTCCCTTTCTCATCTCTCCTCGCTCTGAGACAGTAAGCAATTTTATACATTATATATGTGTGATTATGAAACCATGTCTCCACATAAGTTATGCTGTGAAAGAAAATACAGACAAAAAAACCCCTAGAAAAATAAAGAAAGTAAAGAAAAAGTATCTTTGATCTCCATTCAGGTTTTACCAGTTCTCTCTGGAGATGGACAGCACCTTTCATCATCAGTCCTTCAGAATCGTCTTGAATCATTGTATTGATGAGAATAGCTACGTTATTCACAATAGAGCATCATACAATATTATTGTTACTGTGTACAGTGCTCTCCTGGCTCTTCTCACTCCCCATTGCATAAGTTTTGATAAGCTTTTCTAGGTCTTGTTCTGAAATACATCTGCTCATCATTTCTTATAGTCCAATAGTATTTCATTACAATTATATGCCACAATTTTTTAGCCATTCCCCAAATGACGGGCATTCCCTCAGCTTCCAATTCTTTGTCACCACAGAATGAACTGCCACAAATATTTTTGTACAAATAGGTCCTTGTTCCTTTTGGGATAATCTCTTTGGGATACAGACCTAGTAGTGGTATAACTGAATCAAAGGGTATGCAGAGGTTTATAGTCTTCGACGAATAATTGCAAATTGCAAATTGCACCCCAGAAAGGTGGATTTGGTTTACAACTCCGTCAACAGTTCATTAGTTTCCCAATTTTTGTGGGTACATTCCCTAAATTTTCGGTGCTGAAAGAAATTGCCAAAGACTTCAAGACGTAGAAAAAGCACTGACTCTCACTCATAATTGTAATGACTATATATTGCTTTGAAATTCACATATCACTTTACCATCATTATTTCATTTAATCTTCATAACAATCCTGTGAGGTAGGTATTATTATTGTCACCATTTTGCTCAGGAGAAATTGAGAAAGATAGAATGGATAAAATGATTTGCCTAGGGTCACATAGCTAAAGAGTGGTTAAAGTAATATTTGAACTCAGGACTTCCCAATTCTAGTGCCTTATCCACTTTATCCTTACTGAGAGGATCTACACTAATGAAATCACAAGTTCCCTCCTTTCCTTTCTCCCTCTTTCTCTCTCTCCCTCCCCTTCAACTTTCCCCCTACTGGTCCTCTCCCCCTCTGCTTCTCCTCTGTTTTCTCACTTTCCTTTCATATACACAGATACATACATATATGTAACACATTATGCATAAATATGTGTACAAACCTCAATACAATGCATATGTGTATTATAACCCTATAACAGTAACATGTTTCTTTTAAATTTTATAATGCTATATCACAATTCAATCAGGAATTATTTATGTCTGAAAGACTATTTCATAGAGAGAGAATAAAGAAAGTCAAAGGAAAAAGGACTATATCCTTCCATCTGATACAAAATTTTTGGTTTGTGTTGGCTTCCAGAACACCTTATATACTTACTCTGTAACTCTAAAATTTGTATCTAATATATAAAATATGTGTGTGCATGTAATATATAAAATATGCATGTGTATATATGTGTATATATATGTGTATTCCACATAAAACATTGTACATGTATACACACAATGTCAGCTATGATTTCATCAGAGTGAGGAACTCCCAGTAATAAAATCATTTCCACAGATACAATGTGGTGACTCAAACATAATTTAGATAATTAGAAAGTTCCCAGAGCCAATGAAAGATTAAATTAATTGCCTAATATCTTTATGAGAGCTGTGAATTGAACCCAGGTGTTCTCATTGCAAGGTTATGAGCCTAGGTATAGGCAATGCAACAGAGTCCTTCCTCCAGTGGGAGCAAAGGTACTCCTGTATATCCCCTCTGGACCCATTGTCTTATCACCTTATAATCTGTGGACTGAGAAGTCTGGAAACTGCCATTGCTGCTACCGATTCAGTGCCCCAAGGCCTGCTTCTGATTTTGGGGGGCCAGATGTGTGCTGGTGTGACCTGTACTGGACTGAGCTCCTCTCTCACCCTGGTGTAACAGACTTTTTCTGCCAACCTTGTAAGTTGTCTTGAGCTGGAAAATTGTTTTGCTCCTTCTTTTTGTGAATTTTGTCACTCCAGAATTTGTTTAAAGTTATTATTTAAAGGTATTTGGAGGGGTTTGGAGGAGAGTCCAGGCAACTACCTACCTTTTCTCTGTCGTATTGGCTCCACACAATAGCTTCCAGTCTACTTCTTGACTTTTAACTCTATACAAAATTGGAACTCTCCTTCCAGAATGGAGGGGGAACCATTTCAAAGTCCTGTTTTTTTTTCAGCTGTTTTCCAAGGTAATTCTGGAGAACTGTAAGTTTCCTGTTCTTCTAAGGTGGTATGATTTGGGGAGAGGTGTGTTTACTACTCTCCTGTACTGTGTGTACTGGTCTATGAGTGACCACAAGCACTCTTTTACACTGTGGAACTGTGTCCAGGGTCTGCACTCCCTTGGGACTTCAAGCTCTGGTGTTCTAGTGCTCATCCTTGTCCTGATACTTAGATCCAGGACTGAAGTCCAGAACTAAGTATGGACAATGCAACAGCGTTCTGCCTCTGGTGCCAGCAAAGGGACCCCTCTAATCTCCTTCTAACTAGTTGTCTTATTCCCTTATTGTATGTTGACTGAGAGGCTTGGAAACCTCCATAGCTAGCACAGATTCATTCACCCCAAGGACTGTTCCTGGTTTCCTAAGGCCTTTTCTGTACTGGTGAGGTCTGTGATGGATGGTGTTCCACTCTCACCCTGGTATAATACATCTTTCCTGTTTACCTTCTAAATTGTTTTTGCATGGAAAATTGTTTTATTATGTCTTTGGCGGGGGTGGGGGGTGGGGGGCAGGGTTCTTGCCACTCTAGAATTTTTTTTTTAGCTGTTTGGAAGGGTTTAAGGCAAGAGCTCAAATGAATCCCTGCCTTTTCTCCATCTTCTTGGTTCTACCTCAACTCCAGTATCTTTGCCAAGAAAACCTCAAATGAGGTCATGGATAGTCAGACATAACTGAAATGACTGAACAATAATGTTTTAACAAATGCTCTGTCTATATCATATTATATTTTGCATAGTAGTTATTATTGTATATTTTATCTCCTCTACTTGACTTCGAGTTCCTTGAGAGTAGAAATTATTTCTCATATATCTTTGTATTTCTTCTGGTAACTAGTATAGCACCTGACACTCAGTAGGATATCAATAAGTGATTGTTGAATTCAGTTGAATAGTCTGTAAACTATTTAAATGAACAGAATATTTTCATTTTTCCAAATACACCTCTCACAATCAAATTCTTTTTTAGCCTCTTTCCAGCTGTATCACTTCTGGGTTAATTTAGTAGTATGATCCATTATTTATTTGGTTTATTCAGTTAAAGGCAGGTAGCTATTTTTTTCTTTATATTTTAAACATAAAATAACAATCTCAATTTATCATGGGAATTTTAGGAAGATTGCTGGGTGAATAACTGAAAAAGCCTTATTAGTAATTCTAGTTAACTGCAAATTATTAATAATGTTATTAGCCATACCTAAAATCCCCAAAACTTTCAAGTTGATGACAATATCATTATATTTAAAAATATCAACTACCTGCCACCAGATTATAGCTTACTACTAACTGGCTCCTTAGGATACTTCTGCAACTTAGCTATCCACATCAACTTCTGTACACTTCCTTCCAACTCAGAAATCCAATAATTTGAAAATTGGGTGATAAAGCCCATGCTAATTTACATGGGAAAGTTGCTATAGCAACCTCTAAGCATGCAACTACAGGCAACTTACTAACTTTAACCTTTATCTTTATGACAATAATGTCTTACAGGTTTGTGGGAGTTGTATTGCTTATTTCCTAAAGCTGTTTATATATATAATGAAGTCAAAATAATTTAAATTTGATATCAGAAATTCTTGCTAGAGAATGATTACTTCTCTTATGGACTTATTGAAAAGGATATAATAAGCTGATTCTAGGTAATATATGCACTGTTACTGAATGTCTTCAAGCAAAAGTGAAATGATCACTTGTTGAATAGGTTGTAGAGGGGATTTTTATTCAGATTATCTATTAGATTAGATGGCCTTTGAGGTCCCTTCCAAATTTGGGATTTTGTGATTCTGTAACTATTTTTCTATTTGCTATTAAAGTACTAGAGAACTCAAGTGATATGGCATTTCCTATTTTCCACATGTTTCCATTTCTTTTTTAAGGTATTTGAATTTTTAAAAATCGATCTACGTAAGGGTTTTACCCCTTCTAATACCTTTCCTGAATTTGCTGCACTGTTTTGTCTAAATTTTCAAACATGTCTGCAAAGAGGAGTCTAGAATTTACTCACAAATTCACATAATTGTGGATAATTTAAGGAAAAACACAGTAAATTCTCTTAGTTAGACACAGCACAGTGACCTAAATTCTTCACTTTCTTTTGTTGGCATATAGACAATTTGAAATAGGAAATTGATTCAGTTGACCTTCCATTAATTTAGTTGATATTCTGAAAGTCCATTCATTTCATAATGCTTCCCTCCCAAATACTAAAAGTTAACTTACATTGTTATGTTTCTTCTAAAAGCAATAGCTATCATACAAGTATAGAAGAAAATTATCTATTTGCTTTCTCCCAAACACACATACACACACATTCCTACTTGCTTCACTTTCGTTATCTATATTTCTCATGTTTAACACATTTACTCACTCAATTATCTAGTCTACTCTTCCTTCGAAGTTTAGAGTTTTGATTCTTTCACAAAACCTTCCCTAAACATTCCATATGACTATAATCTTCCCCTACCTTGAAATCCTATAGTAATTATTGAATGTATCACTCATTTAGCATTTGTATTCTCCTATCTTTCTGACATATACTAGTAGCAGTTGCTCTAGAGATGAAAGACCAGAGCAGGAGGAAGAGAAAAAGCAGGGACATAAGGCAAGGGAAGCTGTTAAGACAAGTGAACAAAAGTTGTTTGTGGTCATTATGATGCAAAAAAAGGAGAGGTTAAAAAGTATGGTAACTCCAAAACTAAAGACATTTCTCTTTTCCACAGTAATTCTTTGGAGGAGCATCTAGCAAGAATTACAAGGGCCTGGCAGTGCTGAAGAAGACTTTGGAAAGTCTCTTGGACAGCAAGGAGATCAAATCAGTCATTACTAATGAAATTAATTCAGACTATTTACTGGAAAGTCAAATGTTGAAACTGAAGCTTAAATACTTTGGCACAAAATAAGAAAATGGGACTCATTGGAAAAGACTCTGAAAAACTAAAGTCAAAAGAAAAATGGTACAGAAGAGGATGAAATGGATAGATGGTGTCATGGAAACAATGAATATAAACTTGGACAGACTTTTAGAGACAGTGGAGGATAATAGGGTCTGGCATGTTATAGTCCATGTGGTCATGAAAAGTCAGACATGACTGAAAAACAATGAGGATTTCAGGGGTGTCTAGGTGACACAGTGAATAGAGCACTGACCCTTGAGTCAGGAGGGCCACAGATCAAATCTGGCCTAAGACACTTAATACAAAACTGGCCATGTGACCTTGGGCAAGTCACTTAACCTCAATTGCCCTATCTTCCCCCCTCCAAAAAGCAAAAAAAGAAATAAGAATAACAATGAAGATTTCACTTCCAGTAAATATAGAGAACATCAAGAACTTAGCAATGAACACCAAGAGTGTGCTATAGTAGTATTTCTGCCAGTTTCAGTCCAAATGATTAATTTATGCTCAAAATACAATCTAATCTCCTTCTGAAAAGAGAAGTAAAAGGAGATCAAGGAAAACTCTAGCTTCCCAGAGAAAGGAAAAGAATTTGAATGGGGGTAGATGGGAATCTTGCCTGAATCAGGGAAGAACTAGTGGAAGAATGTCAAACAAAGCAGAATGGAAAGAACAAAACCATTGAACATGTGAAGGTAATTAAAAGACATAAGGCCTATGTCAAAAAGTAAAGAATTAGATTCTCTGATGGTCCATCAAGGAATAATGTTGTTTATATACTGATGTTGGCAAATAAGAGATTATTAAGATAATAGTCGAATAAGAAGTTGTAGTCTGTGGATCCCTACTAAGGGCTACTAAGACAATGATTTTTTTGATCACTTGAGAAAAATGGTTTAAATGCTCTTTACCATATATTAAATTCAATTTTCTTGGTTCTGGACTGCACCCCCATTACTGGAATGATTTCTCTTTACTTCAGTCTCTTATAATCCTTTACTTCTTTTGAGACTATCATCATAAAAATAACAGAAGAGAGGACAAACCAGGGAAAGCAGTAGACAGAAGCAAAGCATTGTTGTGGAGGCAAAGGGTGAAAGGAGAGAGGACAAACAGGAGGAAAAATAGGATGGAGGGAATACACAATTAATAATCATAATTGTGAATGTGAATGGGATGAACTCTCCTATAAAATGGAAATGGATAACAGAGTGTATCAAAAGCTGGAATTCTACAATATGTTGTTTACAAGAAATACTCTTGAAGCAGAGAGATATACAGAGTAAGGGGCTGGAGCAGAATTTGTTATGCATCAGCTGAAGTAAAAAAAACAAAAAACAAAAAAAAGGTAGCAATCTTGATTTCAGACAAAGCAAAAGCAAAAATAGCTCTAATTAAAAGACATAAAGAAGGAAACTACATGTTGCTAAAGAGTACCATAGGCCAGGGATTCTTAAAGTTTTTCCACTCGAGATGCCTTTTCACCTGAAAAATTTTTATGTGACCCCAGGTATATACGTATATAAAATTGGTATACAAGTCAAACATGTGCTGATAATAAATAATAAAGAAATTTATTTTAAAACAATTCTTTGGTATACATACAATTTAACCATTTATTAAAGATGAAAGCAAATTTTCATACTAATGAGATACATGTGCTTGTTTATATTTGATATTATAGGACATAAGGAATCTTCAGTGTTTTGCAGAGTTTAAGAATATAAAAGAGGGGCAGAGCCAAGATGGAGGAGTAAAAGCAGTAACTTATGCCCAAACCACCTCTAATACCTGTAAAAAAATGACTGTAAATAAATTTTAGAGCTACAGAAACCACAAAATGACAGAGTGAAATACACCTCCACCTGAAGTCAGCCTGGCAAGCCAAAAGGAAGGGTATATGTCACCAGTTTGGGAGCAGAGGTTAGGCTCATGAGGGCCGCCCTTGCACAGACCAACAGCACAGACTGAGCCCAAGCAGACCTCAGGAGACTGAATCATTGGCAGCTGTAGTGGTTTCCAGACATCTCAATCCACAAACAGCAAAGACAAGGTAAAAGGTCAGTGGGGAAACTCTGTAGGACCTGGGTGAGAGAAGAGTGAAGTCTGGCTCTTGCACCTGGGACAGCACTGACGATTGTGGCAGTGGGGTGGCTGCTTCTGGAACTCCAGGACTGCAGATATTGGGGTACCAAGTGGCTGATTAGAGGGCAATTGCAGGAATCTCTTTGATGGTGCTGAAGCAGGATTCTCTTGCCTTGCCCTCCTTGGTTCTGGGTCACAGTCTTGGGGTACAGCCCTGTGGTAAGGAGGAGCACTGGTGTGGCAGAGCTTGTGCTGGCTGTGGAGAAGGAATCTTCCTCACAGTTCTGAGGTAGGTGCCTAGAAGTAGCTCTGACAACAGCTGTACAAAACCTCAGAAATTTGGGACAGAGCACTCTACATTCTAGATGCAGAGTTCTACTCTGGCAAAGAGCTCAAATATCAAGTAATTGATTGGCAAAATGAGCAAACAGAGGAAGAGAAATCAGACTATAGAATATTTTTTGGTGACAAAGAGGATCAAAACATCCAGAAGAAGACAACAAAGTTAAAACTCCTGCATCAAAAGTCTCCAAGAAAAATATGAACTGGTTGCAGGCCATGGAGGAGCTCAAGAAGGATTTTGAAAACCACAGAAGAGAAGTAGAGGAAAAATTGGGAAGAGAAATGAGAATGTTGCAACAAATCATGAAAAAAATAAGTCAACAGTTTAATAAAGGACACCCAAAAAATACTGAAGAGAATAACACCTTAAAAACAGACTAATTCAAATGGCAAACGAGGTCCAAAAGTCAGTGAGGAAAAGAATGTTTTAAAAAGCAGAATTGGCCAGATGGAAAATGAACTTGAGAACCTAACTGAAGAAAATAATTCCTTTAAAATTAGATTGGAGCAAATGGAAGCTAATGACATTATGAGAAATCAAGATATTATAAAAGAGATCCAAAAGAATGAAAAAAAAAAAGAAAGCAATGTGAAATATCTCATTGAAAAATACACTGACCTAGAAAATAGATCTAGGAGAGATAATTTAAAAATTATTGGACATCCCGAAAGCTATGATAAAAAAAGAGCCTAGACATCATCTTTCAAGAAATTATCAAGGAAAACTGCCCTGAAAGTCTAGAACCAGATGATAAAATAGAAATAGAAAGAATTCACTGATTGCCTCTTGAAAAAGATCCCTGAAAGAAATCTTCTAGGAGTATTATATCCAAGTTCCAGAGTTACCAGGTCAAGGAAAAAATATTACAAGTAGTCAGAGTGAAACAATTTGAGTATTGTGGAAATACAATCAGAATAAAAGATCTAGCAGCTTCTACCTCAAGGGATCAAAGAGCTTAGGATATGATTCTGGAAGTCAAAGGAGCTAGGATTAAAACCAAGAATTACTTACCCAGCAAAACTAAGTATAATACTTTGGGGAGAAATATGGATATTCAGTGAATTAGAGGACTTTCTAGCATTCTTGATGAAAATGCCAGAGCTGAACAGAAAATTTGACCTTTAAATACAAAAAGCAAGAGAAGCATGAAAAGGTAAACAGGAAAGAGAAATCATAAGGAACTTATTAAAATTGAACTATTTACATTCTTATATGGAAAGATGGTATTTTTAACTCATGAAACTTTTCTCAGTATGAGGATCATTGAAGGTAA
>CM053587.1:254257270-254302094 GCA_028646515.1 Pseudochirops corinnae
ATATAATCAGTCTCTCACAATATGCCCACTGTGGAGAGGTTCTGTGTAATTACTCATGTACACCCTGTATTTAATTGCTTGTCCTTCCAGTGGGGGTGGGTGACAATAGAGGAAGGGAAAGAATCTAGAATTTAAAGTTCTATAATCAAATGTTAAAATATGTATATATATATATGTATATATATATATATATATATATATATATATATATATAATTATTATTATTATTGTTAACTACATCCAACTGGGAATTAAGATACACAGACACTGTGGTAGGGAGATCCATCCTGCCCTAACAGAAAGTCAGAGGGGTGAGAGGGAGGACATAGGAGAGAGCAGATTGCGGGAGGGGTTATACAGTGGGATGGCTGTTTTGAGGTGTTGGGTAGGGGAAAGATGGGGAGAAAATTTGTAACTCAAACTCTTATGGAAATGAATGATGGAAAGAAGAAAATGAATAAATTAATTAAAAAACAAGAAAAAAATGTTCCTTAAAATATTTGCTTCATTCTAAATCCACAAAATCTTTAGTTGCAGTTTAGAGTAGGAAGGCTGTATTGTCAGATTTTTTTTTCTGTACTGGCTTTAGTATTGCCATTTACATCAGAAAGCAAATCATGTAACTAACTGAAGTCTTTTGAATTAGCTGAGACCTCAAATTTTTGTTCAGATGATTAACTGGTTAGTGATAGAAAAATTTCTGGTTCAGATTTACCAACTCTATTTATTTATGTTGAGTATTTTGTGCCACTGACTATAGCTCTGGTGTTAATGGTTAGTCTGCAAATTGCAGTTAGATCCCCTAGTGTTTGCTGATCAGTATATTATTTTACCTGATGTAGATCTTTGCCAATTATATCTCTTCTTTGACAATGTAAATCCCTACCTTCCCCATCTACCCTCTATAAAATTCCATTATATCCATCTTACCTTGTTACTAAAACCTTTATGAAGTTGATGAATATACTGGTCATGGACCACTAGTTTTTGTGTGCCACAGGTCTATGTTCTAAGCCTACAATAAACTGGTTATTAAAAATTCCTGTGTGTTGTTAAGTATGATTGTTAGCAGTACCTATTAGTGAATCCTTGGACAATTTTTATTTGATTCGTAAATGACATTTAGAAAGACATCATCATTATCATTAAGCTTTGACTTTCTCATATTATATTAAATGCTATAGCAGAAAAAAAACAACTTGGAAAAATATGTTCAGTTTCATGCATTGGCAGGGCAAAACAAATCCATTCAACTCAAATATTTCCTTTGTTTGTTAGGATATAACCAAAGAAAACACAATTTTCAAAACTTATTAGTGAAAAGCATTTTTCTGAAAGATGCTGAGAGACAGATTTTATTCCATATTATCAATTCCATTCCCATTTTCTTTTGGGGGAAAAAAAGTAATACTTATAATTTTTCACTTTCATTTCCTTTGCATTGGGTAATGGGAAGTAGTGTTTGAATGAACTCTGATTTCCTGCTCCTTAATTTTATGTCTTTTCATTGGTTGTAAGTCTTTTAACTGGTATAATCCATATAAAATTTGATGTCTGAGCCATCTGTTATTTTCATTATCATCATTGCCAACAATAATATAATATAAAAGATTAATTTTAATATATTGATAAACATTTCTAAATCATTTTCATCTTTTTAATTAGTTTGCTAAATTCATGATATTCTTTCTTTTTAGGTCTACTTACAGTGTCTTTCCTAAAAGCTTACAATATAAGGGAAAATTATTTGGCAAAGTTTTGAATTTTGCTTTCAATTCAATAAAAAAATGAGTACATTATTTTAAGTAACTTATTTTATGTCCACTTCTATCTAAAATTTTTTTTCTAGAAGAACTATCTATGAGATACTAACCCTATCAGGTACCTGAAAACTATTATCTTTATCTATTAATTAATCTATCTATTCACATCTTAACTAAAGATGAGTCATGTAATAGTCGTAGTACAGGAGAATAATAGCAAATTGATGAGTTTTATTTCTATTTCTACTAATTAAGTTAATTGGTTGCTAGCAATGTGTTTGGCTTTTTTTTTTTGTCATTAGAATGTGAGTTCCTTGAGGGAAGGCATTACATTTTTGCCATTCTCTGTAATGTAAGTAATTAATAAATCCTTGTCGACTCTTCATCAGTATTGGTGCATTATAATACTGACTGAGCTTGATTCCCTACCAAGGGATGCAAGAATCTTTACAAAATATTGTCATCTAATTTAACCAGCAATTATATTGCAAATCAAAATAGAACCTGGATAACATTGCTTGAATATGTTCATTTTTGTTTCCTGCTTTAGGGCATTGCCTTATCTTTGATGCTACTCTGTACTAAATAGCATACATCTGTGAGCATTTAAGTGTATATTTAATCACACAAATACATATATTTATTTATTACAAACATTTGTGATTTCACTGAGTATTTGGAATTAGAAGACATCATTTCTGCAGGTCACCTGGCATTCAGATATGTTTTCATGAATTGAACCTAACAAACATTTCAGCCTCAGTGCAATTTGGCCACAGTTGTGAATACACATCCTGTGTAGTCCTATTAAAGGTAAAAACTCAGTCTACATTCATTTGAAGCTTGACATTCTATAATTATATAATATTCATTTTCATCTAGCTATTAATATTATCAGTTCTTAATCTGTTAATCACTGACTCAAGCCAAATATTCATATAAACTTAGGGCTGTACTGATGCTGTTTACACAAATAGATTCCAAAAAGATTTTTTTTTTCTGAGATTTATTATAGAATAGGTTGATTCTACAGAGGGCTTAAATGTTATTTACAGTTTGGAAATATTAGTGAGATATTTGTCTGAGTCCTTTCTTTGTAAATATGATTGAAGTAGGTTAAAATAGTAGCTACTGAAATCTGTTAAAATCACAGAATCACCAAATTTGAGAGTTGAAAAGGACCTCAGTAGTCATTTAATCCAATCCATATTCTAAAGGAAACCCTATCACAATATGTCTGAGAAATTTTATCTCTGTTTCTGCTTGAAGAACTCTAAGAAAGGGATCCCAATGAGCTCTGAAGGAAACCCATTGCATTTTTAGACAGATCAGATTATTAGGAAATTCTGTTTTTGACATCAAGCCTACATAGACCTCTTTGTAACTTCCACTAACTTCTCCCCTTTCAGCCCTCTCCGGCACCACACGAAATACGTATAATTCTCCTCCACATAACAACCCTTAGAATATTTTTAGCACAGCTATTTTATTCTCCCCTACTCTTCTCTTCTCCAAATTAAAAATCTCTAGTGTTTTCAACCAGTGAATGGACAAAATACTTTTTGAAAACTAAAGTCATTGGTCAAGAGAGGGCAAAAATAGAAATCCTTAATAAGAGGACGAGATAAACAGAGTATTAGAATGAATAGTGTATTTGATTTGGTAATTTTATAACAGCTCTCTCAGAGAGAATACAGATTCATTATTTTCTGGGCCAATAATCCATCCATGACATTTCTTTTCTCATTCTAATCCCCAATCTGCTCATGATTATTTTCTCTTCTGTACTTGCACAATTAACTAGAATCAAAAGCAGCCATATTTGGGAATGAAATGCTTTTTGTTTAGAGATCTTAATACTTTTCCACCTTTTCATTCTATGGATTCATTCCTTTTTCTTATACCCCCTTTTTCCGTTTTGTATCCACTCAGGATCAGCTCCCCTTAGTATTACCTCAATGTCTAACTCTTGAAAAAGTGAGGTTTTTAGCCAATCAGGGATTATCTTTCACACAATCTTTAGGGTTAAGGACATTAACAAGTAATTCTCAGATATTAAATGTATAACCTTTTATTTCTTTATTTATTTTAAGGATCCCAGCCCCCTTCTATACCCATGTGATGCTTGAATTCCTTCTATTTCAAAATATATTATAATAAATTTCTTATTTCATCCTGATCTACTTATACTTAGAAATTCATATTGGATAGTTCCAAATAGGTAATTATTAGTTATATAGGAACAAAATCTGAACATTAATTTTTTTTTCTTTAAACACATAATTGGAGAGGGACTGCCGGCAAAAAATAGGATTTAAAAAAAAGCCAAGCCAAAGTTTATGTAACCTGACTGCCAGCCAACCTTGCAATAAGAGGAATGGTTCTGTGCTGCATTCTGCCTGAAGAATAGAATTCAAGTTTAGTGGGGAGAATGTGGATGTGACTCTACATGAGAGACCTTGTGAGGTACAGTGTTGGTGCAAGAGCTTTGAAGAAGATACATCTTCATTCTTTTTTAAATAGACATATGAGTTTCTAGATACTCTTTGGGGAGACACTTATGGAAAGAGAGAAAGGACTTTAGAAAAGGCAGACTTGTAGAAGCTGGCTCTTCAACATGTCCCTTTCTCAGCAACCAGGGAAGCCTTTGAACCAAGAAAAAATTGTACCCTTGTATCATTACTATTTAAAGGTTACACATGCATGTATGTATGTATGAATGTATACAATACCGGTATGTACACACGAAACTATGCACATATACATTTGTAGATACATATTGTATACATGCACATGCACATAGACTCATGATTCTAGTCTCTTATGTCTCTCTCTGAAAAGAACAGAGTGGCTAGTTTTGTGGTCCTTTCTGCTTCCCTCAAGGCAGGAATTAAATAATCTTTTGGAGAGGAGTGGGGTAAATTACAGAGATCGCTATCAATTACTTCCCCTGAGCTGCCTGTCTATATGTTTATATTTCACATGAGGATATATTGAGGGCAACACATACCTTATAAGTATTCTGGGAGTCGGAGCAGCTGTCAACTCATTTTGGAGACTGTTTAGCTGGGTTATTAACAGTTTGACATATACTATGTGAGGGCTGATGATGATGGTAGACAATTAAAACCAGAGTTAGGGTTTTACTCACTAATTAAAAATATATCTACTCTTCAACATTAACTTGAATACTTTTTGATTAAAACTTAAGAGCACTTGAGGAATAACCATATACTTTTAGGTACAGTGTGGTCTAGCAATGAGATGAATAAGGAAAAAAAACCCAAGAGGATTTTAAACAGGATGAGGAAATAGAGAAAGAATTGTGTAATTTTGTACTTCCATAATGAGCTGGGCATGTAGTAAGCCCTCCATTGTGTAGAGGGGTGAGAGAGATCAGACCTATGATTTCATCTGTATATGGAACACCCACTGAGGAAATTTC
Organism: Pseudochirops corinnae; assembly: GCA_028646515.1. Classification (NCBI taxonomy): domain Eukaryota; kingdom Metazoa; phylum Chordata; class Mammalia; order Diprotodontia; family Pseudocheiridae; genus Pseudochirops; species Pseudochirops corinnae. The sequence goes on from CM053587.1 coordinate 254,262,479, forward strand.
CTTTATCAATATAGATCAACATCTGCTCTGTAACTTACAATCTAGAGCAGGGATGGGGAACCTGTAGCCTCTGGTCACCAAGGGAGTTTGTTCTGTGAAGTTTGGATTCAGTCAAAGGGCCACACTTGAGGATGTAGAGGGCCACATGTGGCCTTGAAGTCACAGGTTCCCCACCCCTGATCTACAGCGTCCTAGGATCTGAAGGGTTTGTATAGAGTCACAGAGCCAGAATGAGTCAGAGGTGAAACTTCAGTCTAGGTCTTTTTCAATCTGAGGCTAGTTCTGTGTACCCAGTGTCATGTTGCCTCTTATGGAATTTAAATAAATATGTATTAACTCATGATTAAATCAAGTATTTATCTTCAACAATAGAATTTTCTAGTTGAAGTATTGTGCTATTTCCATAAAACTTAGAGTATCCATATGGTGTTATATTATAGAGAAGCTGTCATTTGAGAAATGGAGAGGGCTTATTTTTCCTTACTTTAATCTTTGGGACAAACTTCTGAAGGTTTACAATCACAGACTTAAGCAACTCCAAGTTATTCTAATTATCAGTTGTATCAGGTTCTCTGGTGAGTGGGCTAAAGGAAAAGCACTCATTTTGTCTATCTGTCATTTGTAAGCAGGGGTCTGCTTGACTGGACCTGGGTAGGTAAACAGCAGGGAGAAGTGAAAGAAACCTACAGATATCTAACTCAATTACTTTTCTCTGGGATGTGTCTTTCGCCCTTCCCATCCAATCTCTATTATTTGAGTCTTTCTAGTTTTTACCTTCAGCAGGTATCTTCTAAAGACCTAAGATTGTTAATAAACATTCTTTTTGAACAATATTCATGCATTTATTTCAGTTTGTTGCCAACAAAGAATGGTGTTTTGTTGCCTCCAGTATATTAACTTTGTGTTTTTACATCTTAAGTGCAATTTTCTGAGAGTGACATGTGGTTGCTATGGTTACATGCTCATTCGGCTTCTATTTTTGCTTTGAACAGGCCATGTGGTTCCATATGAAAACAAAAGCAAGGGATGAGCAGCTCTGCCAGAATGTTCATGAGGTCAGTTTTGTTTTTAATCCCATTTTACCTTCCCCACAATTTGAAGTTAATTAAGCTATTAATTATGATGGTGCTGCAGCCCATTGGTATAGTAAATGTAATGAGTTTCCTACTTCTAGTCCTTTTTTTTCTAGTGTTCACAAAGTCAGGCAGGCTTAGATGTCATCTTTTCAGTGGGTTTTATTGAGCCATTGGCCAAAGTCTCAGGGACTTGAGTGAGATCTCTATGGGCAAAACAGTTGTCCAATAACACAAAGCATCTCAGTTAAGTACAGACCTATACTTGGCTTCAAAAAAATCAAATAGGAACAGGAATAAGGGATTAGAAAACTTGAGTTTAAATCCTGCCTCTGAAACTTCCTAGCTACATAACCCAAGATAGTTCATTTAACCTCTGTGGGCCTCATCTTCTTCATCTATACAACAAGGTAGTTGTACTTGACCCCTAAGAATCCTTTATACTTGACATCAATGAGCTGTGATACATCAAAGTCAACAGTATGGAATGGGGGGTGTTAGTCCACACTGATGCCAAAATAATTTTTCAAGAACATAGATCTGACCATGTGATTATCTAATCAATAAAGCTCAGTGATTTCCTTTTACCTTTTGGATCAATTATAAACCCATTTGTTTTGCTTTTAATGTTATTCACAATCTTGTCTTTCCGTTTATTTAAATGGTCATTGCTCTCTTCTGCATACTCTATGTTCCATCCATAATGGCCTATCTCCCACTACATCTCCTATCACCATCACTTTACCTGGCCATCCTTCATGCCCCAAATGCTTTCCTGCCATGCCTATGCCTCTTGGAATCTCCAGCTTCCTTCCAGACTTACTTTAGGTGCAACCTTCTGGATGATTCTTCTACTGGTTTCCCCAGTTGCTCGCAACTTCCTCTTCAAGATTAGCTTGTATAAGACTGGTAAATGTTTGCCTGGAGGATAGAACTAGCTAGCTGGTACTCAGTTGTTTCTGTTCTTTCAGCCCTGTTAGAAAGAAGCAGGACTGAATCTTTCCCAAGTCTTCCCTATCTCCTCACTGGGGAGAGATTGAAGGTGTGATATTTTCTTCAGACACTGCCCTATTCTTTCTACCTCTCTTCTCTCTGAATATTTGATCAATCATATTTTCTCACAAGAATTAGCCATCTATTTAGCTTAAGTTCAACATAATGATCACAGGACCCTTTATCTTTACATAGTCTCTTTATCTGTTGTTTTCTGGAATTCATATGAGAAATAATTTATTAGTTCCATCACAATAACTCAGAGATTAAATGTTAGTCTATCTCTATCAGTCTCCCCAAACTTATTATCTTTCAGTCAAAATAAAACACAGAACATGTTTAGGTAAATGAAACAAATAGAAAATATTACAATTTCTATTAACATACAGGGGGATTTATGGAAAGAGCAGACTATTTTAAGAAATGTTTCTTAGTTCTTAAAAAGGTGAGTATACCCCATAGCCTCAGATCAGGTCCTTTCTTCTAAGATGGCTTCAGGGGTCTAATGAGCTGATGATCCTAATTAACCTCCCTATTCTCTGCCATAGCTCAGTGCTTTCAGGTTTTCTTGCCAGATTGGTGAAGAGCCCCGACTTTGTCTTATGAGCCTCAGTTGAAGATACTAGGGCTATTATTTAGACTGGATAAGAGAAGACTGGATAAGAGATTCCTGATAACTATTGTCAAATATTTCAATGACTGTCCAGAGAAAGAGAATTGAGATTTGTTCCCCTTTGATTCCAGAGGCTAACATGAAAGGACAGTGGGTCAAAGTTGTAAAGAGGCAAGTTTTGGCTTTGAAGGGAAAAAAAATAAAACAAACTGCTTAAAAGTTAACATTATCCAAAAGTGGAATTGACCACCTCAGAGGCCCCTGCTCCTCTTTGGAGATCATCCATTACAGTCTATGTCACCACTCAGCCAGGATGCTGTAGAGAGAAAACCTGTTTAATAATATGTTTTACTAGATGACCCTCTGAAGTCCCTTTCAACTGAAACCTTTTTATGTTTCCCCTTTCTGCAGATCCAGAAAAGCTTACTGACTCCTCTCTGATCTTGTGAAGAAAATAATAGTGTGTTTATAGAGTACATTGTTTTTCAAAGTAATTTCCTTACACTGGCTTTCCTTCATTTTCAAAGTAGACCAACATCACAACTGACGTCTTGACTTGTGTATGAATTTGATTTAAGTGAGGCATAATTGCACAAAGTTGTCAGCCTCACTCTCTTCTCCTGAGTTATCCTAGTCTAGTGGCAGGACAAAAGTCAAGGTGACTGGTAATGGCCCAGAATGCAGTGGATTACCTTGATGTCTTTAATGTCTGACTAAGCACTAAGCACTCCACAATGCATCTGCCTTCATTGCCTTTGGAACAAATTGTTCTCATCCTCACATTCTACCAGGAAAAGTTGTCATATGCTTGGGATAGACATTCCCCTAACTCACATACAGGTTTAAGACCTGTCAGTTATTGTGATGTTAATGAGAGTTGGAGACCTTCCCAGACCATTAATAGGCCTCATGTGGAGCCCAACAAGAGAAGCTTGATTAGAGTAGGCTTATTTTTCAGAAAGGCTCATACCTTTTGTTACTTTGTAATTAGGTAGTAGGTCATGAAGGTTGTGATATTCTCTGGCTTTGAAGAAAGGTATATATACTCTGAGGTGAGGTTTTGCTTTGGGGCTTCCTCATTGTAATAGTGTTCCTGTGATTTGGTCAGACAAGAAGCTGGGTAGCTGTTAAAGAGCCCCCTGGCTTTGAAAACCCAGATGTTGGTACTTTTCTTTCTGGTAACAATGTATGTATAGCTTTAGTCAGACATCTAGAAAGCCTGTCTGTTGATTTTTGTTATTTTCTCTCTGCATTTTTCCTGCTTGTAATTTCTGTTTGTGAAAAGTGGGTCAAAGAACCTGTGCTAGCAGCCATAGTATTCAGGTATGCTAAGGGTGCTTGTTGTTACAGTTACCCTCAATTTAGTTTGGCCCATCTGATAAGATGGTTTACTGGTGTGTGGCCACTGTATATACTACAGCTTCTGGGAGCCACAGGTAAGAATTGGGTGAATCAGGTGGACACCAAAGGTAGATAAACAACCCTGGAAAGGGCCCAGCAGGCTGTTACACCAGAGATGCTAGTCTTCTTGAATATTTCATATATCCTTATAAATAGCCCTGTGTTATTATGTCCAACTGATGCAGGCCTTAAATCAGGAAGCCCTGTGTTCAAACCTGACTACAGGCACTTACTTGTTGTGTAACACAGGGCAAGTCACTCAATCTTTGTCTGTATCAGTTTCCTTAACTGGAATAATAATAGCACCTATCTTATCTGCCTCTCTGCCCCTTACCCCCTTCCTCCCCCCCACCAGTTACGGTGAAAGAACAAATGTGATACTATTTGTAAAATGCTTAGCACTTTAGTGCCTGGCACATAGTAGGCATTTAATAAATTCTTATTCTTTTTTCCCTCATAAAAATGAAACAACAGGTATTAGAGTTTATGCAATTTACTTATGGTCCCGAATCCATTAAGAGTCTGAAAAGCAAAATAATTTTCTTTCATAATGTCTCATTTGGCCTCCCCTCTCCCTAGCCTACCCCTCTGCTTCTCTTTCTCCTCATGAACACAGCAACTTTTAGAAAGCTATAATATCCATTATTATCAGAGATTCTAGGCCAGCTTTCAGCTGCCATTTGATACAGTGAAGTTACACCACAGTGGGCCTATATAATCATATTCTCCCAACATTTACTGGGAGCAACCTGTGAGTATGAATGTTAAACACAGAACACACTGGAACATAGCTGCTATAGCTGGAGATGGTATCATTTATTCTCCTACAGATATAATTTTTTAATAATCAATCAATACATTTATTAAGCACCAACTGTATGTCAGCCCCTGTCAGAGTTACCTGTAACACAAATACAAATAGTGGAACAGTATCTACTCATTCTAATGTAGAGGACTAAAAAGTGTCGTAGTGTGGGCTGGTCTGGGATAGGTTGAAAGAAAAGCCAGGTGTGCTACCGATAGTCCTCACCATCTAGAACAGTGGCAGAGTATTCATCTGTCCAAGACACTTCTGTTTCTGTGTCTAGCCAAAGACATACCTTCTGGGCAAAGCCTTATGCTCTAGTCATACTTGTCAATTCTCCAGGCCACAAATATGCTTTGTGCCTTTTTGCTTTCTTATTTTTGCTCATATTTTTCTCTCTGCATGACTCCCCCTTTCATCTCTACCTTCAAAGATAAATATTATAGATTTAGAACTGAAAGAATCTCAGCATCTAGTTCATTCTTTCATTTTACAGATGAAGAAAATCAGTCCCAGAGACTTCAATGTCTTGCCCAAGTACATATAGGGAGTTAGCGGCAGGCTCAGAAATTGAACCCAAGCTCTCTTTCTCCAAATCAAATACTTTATCCACTATTCTTCTAAATTCCACTTTTCAGTTAAAACTCAGCTCAAATTACCCCCTATGATCTCAGTCATGGTCTTTCAGTCAGCTCTGATCTGTTGCTCCTTTGAACTCCTGGAGTACTTTTTACCATATAAATGACATTTATACTTTCTGCTTCACTATGTATTTATAGTCATCTTGTCTCACCATATGCTTCATGAGGACAGCTCAATGAGTCAGCCCAAGGACTTGTCTAGCCTCTTGTTAGTGGTTGTCTTCTCTGAGAAGCATTGTGATACATGGAGAACTTTCATAATACATCTGACACATATAGAAGGACCCTGGATCTTCTGACCATTTGACCTGAGAATTCTGTTTCTCAGGTTTGAAATGTATATGTCAGTATCATTTAATATTGGGGGTAATCACATATGATCAGGGATGGAAATACAAAGCAGAGGGAGCACCCAGGATCTTGAAGTCCCAACTCAGGCTTACCTATTTGGGCACATGTTGTAGTTGTGATATAGGAACAACTGTCATTTATGCCGGGGAATGCAGAGAGAAGCCTCTGTTCTCCCTGCCCCCATCACAGGAAATGTGTGTGTGTGTGTGTGTGTGTGTGTGTGTGCATACATGCATGTATGTGTACATTCATGAGAGAGAGAGAAACTCATTCTCTCCTCATCACTATTATGTAGACCAAGAGATTGTTGTACTTTCTCAAAGTTACAGAAACTTCAGTGTAGTTGACTAGACTTTCAGGGGTCCCCTGGCCCCATTAAGGAAATGCTCCCCTCTTCTATGAGGTCACTAGGCAGATATACAGGAGGAATATAATCTTGTTGGATGGATGCTTGCATTGGTCCTATGAATAAATAAAGAAAATTCAGGATAGTTAATTAGCAAGGCTTGTTTGTGACTTCCTGTTTGTGACTCTGGGCATGGTCCTAGGATGAAGTCTTAATGAATAATTAGCCTTTGGCTGGGGTAGGGAGTGGTCTATTCCAAAGGATGGTCCTTGCATTCTGGTTATGTAAAAATTTCTGCTATAGGAAATACAAGCCTTATGATTTTCTTGTATCTTGGCTCTGTATGAAATGGTTCTGTAATAAACAGACTATCGAATACATTCCCGTCTCTCTCTTTTATTCAGCTGGTTGCTAAGCCATACAGCTGTGCTGGATACAGTACTTCAGTACTGAATGTACATGAAGTGGGTCAGGAGGGCTCAGCCTATGCTTCATGGGATAGGTCCTAAGCCTATTCTCACACATGCATCATGGAATAAATTCCATTCTACCTGCCACCAGAAAATAAAACTTCACTACCATAAGACCTACCTAGGTTGGGTATAGATAGCGTAATTATTAAATTTGCAGATAATAAATACCTGAGAGAACTTAATACAAGACTCTTCATATAGTCTTATTTGGAAAGTCTTGAATTATTTCCTTTTCATTACAGAAATAGTGTTCCTTAATATATCCAAAAAATATATTGACTTTTTGTTTGTTTTTGTTTGTGGGGGAGGCCTTTCAGGTCACATAATTTTCTTATGTTGTACTTCAGTCTATGAAATCCCCTGGTATTTTTTTTATATAAGAAGATATTTAATCAGCTTTCTTATATTGCAAAGTTTTGTTTTTAGACTCAGGTGTAGTACTTTGTTTTAATCCCCTTAAAAGTTATATTTCTAGATTTAGCCCACCACCCCAGACTAATGGAATCTTTCTGGATCCCAAAGACATTCATTACATAAGCTGATCAGGACATACTTTGATAAACCTTATCTTATAAAGACTCAATGACAGTGCCTAGAAATAGTACTGGAAGGAAGGAAATGAGATGTCCTAGAATGATAAATGGTGATAATTCACTGGCAAATTTCTGTCAGTACAAGAGGACCCATGGACAATCATCTTGTTTATCAGTCACCCCTTGTACCTCTTTTCCTTCTTTAATGCCATCTTCCACCTGTTGACCCGTTTGAACATTTCTCAAGCACTGAGCTTGGTTTGATTCTTGTTCATGGTCATATTTCAGTCTGCTACTATAAGTGATTCTGTCTTGAGCCCATACCTATGGGCTTTAATTTTTGTGCTGCCATGTATGTATTTTGTTAGATCTCAATCCTTACCTTTTGCTGTAGTTTTGTTAATGATTTATTCTGTGTTAATTTGAGCTTGCCTAAGAGTACTTAAATTCTGCTGGCATAATACCCTTACTGAAAAGTAGTGTGGTCTTGATTAAATCTGTCTGGTACTCACATCTATCAGTACACTCTGTACCACTAATTGGATCTTCTGACTAGAGGACAGGGTCATGGGCTACAGAACCTCTATTTAAGGAAGAGACTCTATAAAGTCTTTTTCTCATTTCCCCTGAGCTAAACTGCTTTTTAGAGGCAGCTAAGTGGCTCAGTAGAATAAAGCACTAAGCCTAGCTGTGTGACTCTGTCATGTCGCTTAAACTGTTTCCCTTAATTCACTAGAGAAAGAAATAGCAAACCATTCCAGTATCTTTGCTAAGAAAACTCCATAGACAGTAGAGTTCAAGGGGTCAAAAAGAGGCAGACAGGACTTTACAAAAAACTGCTTTTGGATTTCTTTGAACTTCTTAATCATAAACCTCCCCTGCCCAATTTTTCCAGTTTCCTTTTGTATTTTGTCTTCCCTCATTAGATTGTAAACTCCTTGAGGGCAGGGACTGCCTTTTTAAAACTTTTATTTGCATACTCAGGACTTAGTACAGTGTTTGGCTACAGTAGGTACTTCATAAATGCTTATTGACTGAATAATCTAGAGCATTGCTTAGGATAGTTAGTGTGGTCCTGAGCTAAGAATAGTTTTTACATTTTTCAAAACAATAAAAACACAACACAAGAAGAAGAAATATAAGTAAATTTACGTATTTAAATAAACAAAAATCTAAATACAGTAAAAATATAAAAATCCATTATTAGCTTGTGGGCCTTGTGTAAAAAAAAAAGGAAATGGATTTGACTGATTTGGTCCTGAGACTGTAATTTGTGGACCCCCAACTCTAGATAGATCAAATTGTTTCAAATACTGCACTTTACATAGGAGATCCAGAAACATGGGTTTGTTTTAACCTAGGACACATCAATTCTGTGTCTATGAGCTGGTTACTTAGCCTCTCAAAGCCTTGATTCCTCATTTTTAAAATGGGAAGTAAGAATAATTATATTTCCTAGATCACAGAACTGTTGGGAAGAAAGCATTTTTGAAACATTAAGGCACTATATAAATATGAACAATTATTAGTAAAATTTTTGCCTACTAAAAATCCTGGTTAAGTTATTTTTGGACTTGTCCAAGAACACCATGGTCAAAGGACACCATCCACATAAGGATGAAGACAAGGTTAGAAAGGCAGATTTGGGCCACTTTGTAGAGTGGTTTAAAAGACAGTATAATATAAAGCTTTCAAAAACAAGACCAACATTACGCAAAAAAAAAGGATCAATAGAAAGTGCTATAACTATGGCAATACGGTATATTGGTGGAAGAATTTGAAATTGCTAGAAGAATTTGTTTATAGTCCTGGCTGTGTAATAACTAAATGGGTAATCTCAGAAAAGATAACCTCCTTGGTTTTATTTTACTTATGTATAAAATGAGGGGATTTGTGTGTACAATCTTGGTCTATTCTGGTTCTAAAATACTTCTGTTTCTAAGATTTTTATCTTGTAGGTGAAGTGTTGAACATTTTTGATCAGGAAGATTACTATTGTCAAAACAATGCATTTGGAAAATTATCCTACTTGTGAAATACAGGAAAAATTAGAGTGGGAAGAGAGCAGAGGCAAGGAGACCAGTTATCATCCTTTTATAATTGTGTAAGCTTATGTTAATTAGGTTCTGACCGAGGGTAGTGACAGAAAAAAATGGAAAGGCAGCAGAGAATGTGAGAAAAATATGAAAGAAGAATGAATAGAAATATACAAGTGATTGAGCAAGGAGGGTGTGATGGAGGAAAGGGAGCAACTAAGATCATTCTGAAAGCTTGATGTCAAGTAACTAGAAGTATGCTGTTACCATTAACAGCCTTTGCCATCATAAGAAGAAAGTGCTTTTGAAGGGGAATTCCATTTAAACATGTTGAGGTACTGGTGGGACATCAAGGGGAAACTGTTGGAAAATCAGATCTAATGTTCAAGTCAGGAGTCATTGTACATATTTTGGAGTCACAGGTATAGAGAAATTTGTTAATGCTATGATGGTTAATGAGATCTTTGAAGGAGAGAAAAGGGAAAGCATAATACAACTGACTACAGAAGTTTGGGGGAAATTCAACATTTAGGGATCAGGTAAAGAAATAGTTAGCAGTTATTAACCATTAACAGTTATCTGCTTAGCCAGTTCTTTTATTTCCTTTTATGAAATTTCCACTAGAGTCAGCATAGTTGCCAAGAATAAGGCCTTAATGTCACTTCTTAGGCATTTGCAGATCATGTTGCTCCACTCCAGAATCCATTCTCCTCAATTCTTTTTTACCAGAATCTCCTAAACCTTCCCCTGGGTACCAGGTCTCTGATAGGTGAAATTTTAACTTATTTTCACTGTTCATTTCTGAGATAGTTCCATTTTGTGTTGCATTGTCCCATTAGAGCATAAGCTTCTTTAGGGCAAGAACTGTCTTGCTTGCTTACATTTGTAGTCCCAGCACCTGAAATACAATAAGCATTTCTAAATGTTTTATCTGCCTCGTCCTCCTCCTCTTCTTCCTTCTCCCCTTTCCCCTCCTCCTCCTCCTATGATATGCAAGGGCACTAGAGATATAAAAGAAATTTTAAAAACACTGAACAATCCCTGGCCTCAATCACTTTTTTTTTTCCTCTGGGAAGATATCCTACAAATCCTCCTTCTCTACTGAGGCAATATGTTCTCAGGCATCAGAGATAATAGCTTACATTGCTTTATAAATTCGCTGTACATAGCATAATGCTGAACACACTGTAGGTGTACAATAAGCATATAAATTAAGGGAAGGGAGAAAAGCAGGAAGAAAGGAAAAAAAGGATGGAAGGAAAAAAAAAACATTAGTCAATGAGCATTTGTTAGTGGCTAAATATGTAGTTGGAACTGTGGGGTAAGAGAAGGAGAAAGCAAAGAAAAGTAACCCAATAGAAACCCATTTACATGAATTGGTGGAACCAGTTTCATGAGACTGATAGCCCAGATGCTATGATGTGTTCAGCCACTGAAGTAATGATAAACAGAGTAGCAAGGTGAGGATGCCTTCTAAAGACTATCCATCAATATGAAGACAATTTGTTTGAATAAATAAATGAGCACTGTAGGACATTAGGGATATAGTTTCTATAGAGGAACCTTGGCATTAATACTGGTTATTTTTTTGTAGCTTGAACTTCAGCAAGGAGAGTAGACAGATCTCTGCCGCAATAAGGCCTTCACCTGATTTTGGTTTTGACCACTGTTTAAGTGAGAGTTTTTTTCTGCCTTTGCTGACTTAATTAACAGTGTCAGTGACAATGAACTGCCCTGATGGGCCTTGGGAAAAATTGTTCACAAACAACGTTTTGGGAAGGTCTGATAACATCATTTCAAATAATTCACCTTTTATTAGTCAACTCCAGTGTATAAAATCTGGGCCCTGCATCAATAACATAAAGCTTAAATGCATTGCAGCAATTTGCATGGCCATGCTATGTGAATTGTTCCAGGTGCTTCCAATCTCTTATTACTGGTAACTGACTTGGGTCATGATAACTAGCTACTCGGTTACAAAGCAGGGGACTAATAATTAGGAGAGTTCATTGCCTCTCACATATATCAAAGCCTGGAAGTTGGTGGAGCTGACAAAAGACAATCTTTTATTTCCCCAATTCCTTTCTGCTGTTAATTATTCTGAAAGTATGAAGATAAGATTACAATTATATTGGGTAATAAGGTCTAATGTAACCAAGGAGGGGAGTATTTTATTAATCCAATAACTGTTCATTTAAGAAACATTTTTGAAATAGCTACTTTATTAAAAGCAGCTCGGTGTGTAGCATTTATAGAACAGACTTTTGTCAGGGTTCTCTCTTAGAGTGCCCTAACTTACCAGCAGAGGCAACCGGTTTCCCACACAACTCAACGACGCTAGCGTTCCTTTCAGGAACAGAAGAGTCACAGTTCTGAGGTCTAAACAGAAAAGTTTATTAAGGTCTCTCTCTCCATGGGGAAGCCTTAAAGCTACATACTAAGGCAGGCTTCCAAAGATGCCTCCCAGCCCTAGGTCTTAAATAGAGCCCAGATCTACCTACCACACATGATAGAATCCAGCTGAACAGAATTGTGAGAGGGGGAGTGCAATTACAAGGGTATGAAGGCCCCAAGGTGTGGAGATGCCAATCAGGAACAAAGGATATCCCCACGCAAGAGAGTCCTGAGCAATGCAATATCCCCTGGCTGGGGACAGTGCGATGTGCCCTGACCTCCACGTGACCCAACTAATTCCCGGGCCTCAAACACTTCCCTGTGGCATGACACAACCACTTGGAATGTGAACCTCACAGACCTTGAAGCTAGAAGACCTCATTTTAAGTCTCACTTCTGATAGGAGTTGCTTGTGTCTTGGGGCACGACACGCAGTTTCTGTTCTCAAGGAAACTCTCCAAGACTATATAAGTTTCAGATAAGGTTACAACCTACATTGAGAGAGGGAGTTTCCTCATGTGAGATTTTCCTATACTAATGAAATTATAGGTTCAATTTTAGCATCCCTTTATTCGAAGTACCATGCTAAGGGTGCTTACCTACATAGGAGTGCATGTCATACAGAATTTCAATGTTACATAAATAAAAAAGATAGTCTTTGTTCTCAAGAAACTTATACTAAATCTTTTACTTTGATTGAATGAGTTTTCATTAAATACTTGTTACATGCAAGGCACTAGACATCCACTGGGAACATAGATATAAAAATGAAGCCAACCATGCCAATAAAGAGCTAACATTCTACATCTTTTCTCCACTTCATTTTAATCATCTATAAAATAAAAATATTAATATTTACAATACTTGCCTTAGATAGTAGTTGTGAGGATCACATAAAATAATGCCTGTAAAGCACTTTACAAACTTTAGAGCACTATATAAATGCAGCAACAAAGACAATGACAATGATGATGATGACGATGACGATGATATTTGGGGTTTGATATATAAGGAGATAAGTATAATACAAAGCAGAGATCCTTAGGGCTCTAGAAAAGATTGAATAGGGAAAGAACATTTTTTATTTTGTATGGAATTAGAAAAGGATACATGGAAGAGATAATACTCTAAGGTGAACCTTAAAACTAACCAATTTCTATAACCAGAAAATGGGAGGGAATATATTATTTGAAATTAAAAATTATCCATAAGAATATGGAGAGATGGGAAAGAGTATGAAGAGATATAAATTACAACTGACAGGGTATTGTGGCTAGAATGTGGAGTGGGATGAAAGCAACATGACCTTGGCTTCATCTGAGGTCAAAGGGGACAGCCAGACTTGATCAATTAAATGTGTTCCCAAACATCAGGTCCCTTTTATTTTATTTTTAATTTATGGTTGTTTAACTCTACTTCTACTTCCTACGTGCTCCACTCACTCTGAGCTCCACTACTGACTCTCTAGGTATTTTTTCCTTGACCAAGTTGCCTTCTCACCCTGGAGATGCCTCAACCTCTGAGGTCCCTTTCATTGATGGGTGAATTCCTGCCTAGAACCTCCATTTATGAAAATGGCTACAGCAGTTCATTGATTTTTCTCCCATTGGCCTCATTGGCCTCCAGTCTCTACATTCCAATTCATCTTCCACATATCTAAGTGACATATGACCATGTCACTTCCCTACTCAAATGCCAATAGCTTCCTATCACTTTTAGGAGCAAACATAAACTCAATCATTTGTCATCTAAAATCTTCTGAGAACCTACTCTTATCTTACCTTTCCAGTCCTTTTATGTGTTATTCTTCTTCAAGTATTCAATGGGTAAAGGCATTTCTGTCTATATATTGAGAGAAATGATTATTTCTCTCAGATTAATAATCAATTATTGAATTAAGACCAACTAGGATTTTTTCAGAAGCCTATAGGTTGTTCAGTCTCTGAAGGGTATTGTTGATGATTAAAATTACCCAAGTCCCTGGGTTGGGAGACTTCACCAAACTAGAGAACCTTACAAAACATTTAATTTAAGGTGAATTCTCTTCCATTGTATTCCACTCAATTAGATCTGACCAGAGGTGGACCCCCTTTAGTCTAGATTGCCCTGGGCAGGGGTAGTCTAAACAAGAGATAAATCTCTGTGTCCTATACTAAATGATCAGAGCAATGTTCCTCCCCACCCACCCCTCATTAGACCTCATTAGATCCACCTCTCATTATAATATTCATTCTTCTCATTAATTCTTAACCAATCAGAATTGATTGCCACTTTCAGGCGTACCTGTTCTTTCAAGGGCATATAAGCATTGAGTAGGTTCCATGAGGGGTCTTTGACATTTGAGAGTGGCACCAACCCCTTTAATTATTGCTAGCATGATTAACAAAATGATTAATTACCCAGAAACTATGTCTCTTCAACTTTTTATACACCACAATATTTGTTTCACTTTTAGAATTTTAATTATTTTCCCTCAAAAATCCCAGACCTATTGGCATTGAAAATCTCTAAACTTTATTATTTGCAAATAACATTAGCCTAATTGGAACTAGTCCCAGAATGCTACAGTTTTATTCGTGAAATCGACAATATAAAAGCAACTGCAAATTTTTGCAAAGGTAAAGAAATTGTATTATCTACATAAAGAGAATGGTGAAAAATCCATGTTGCCAAGACTGTGGCATATAGTTAGCTCCATGTGTCACCCACTGACTGAGTATGGCCTCTCTGGCTACCATGCTCTGAAAATGCTGCAGAGAGACTGGATGGCTGCAGAATTAAACAAGAAACATCAGGTAACATTATATTTAGGATGTTGTGTGACATTTCCAACTCTCCCAAACTCTTAATTCCTAGAATATTTTAATGGCAATGTTTACCCAATGCTGTTATATGTACATGAATCAAAAACCCCAGAAATATCTAAGTTATACCTTACGTGCATGACAGGTGCAAGTAGGCTACATTATGTTATCTTCAATGACCTGAAAGTGAGAAGTAACATTAAAGCCTTTCTGGAGTGCAAGTACAATTGGAGAAAAAAAATGGAAATAAGTTGGTCATGTAGAAGGAATGAGACAATAGATAGGCACCTCAAGTAATAAGAGTGAAAGAATCTCAGTTTAAAGAGAAGTTCTCTGTTACTAATTATGGAAAGACATGAATAAGAATTACATAGGATTAGAAGGGTTGCAATTTCTATTGGTAATGGGAGTACCTGTTGTAATAAAGTAATATATCCAACAAGGTATGTGGTGGAAGGCATTAGAGTTCTATTTTTGATCTTCATATAAATAATCTTAATCATTTTTATGATTTATTTCATATTGTTGGCCAGGGCTGTATCCTTCCACCTGCCCTCCCTTCCCACCTCCCGTGATGGCCTTGTTCCTACTAAAAATATAGTCCATTTCATGAGGATTTGCTTCAGTTAAAGTCAGAAATCTTTTATTATATATCTACTATGTTCAAGACATGTTGGGGATCATAAAGGTGACCAAGACTTGATTCTTTATTCTAATTCATTTACAATTGATGAGAATGAAAAGAAAGGCAGGGTTTCAATGTTGGAGATAGAGAGAGGGAGGAAGGTACTTTGTGGAAGGACACAACATTTACAATAGAAAGACCCCTGGAGAACGTCTAGGTCCACCTCTCATAGAAGAAAATAGACCAAGAAGGATATCAGATTGCCAGAATCTAAAAGACCATAGAGAGGGCAGCAACTGGACCTGTGATTTCTTTGGTATAAAATAACTGTCAGATAAGGAAATTCAGTCTACTAACCTATATTGCACCTTCTTTGCATTTTAGTTTTAGAGTTGCATAGGGCATAGATAAAGGGGCTGACTCAGCATCATGTAATCAGTATTTGTTCCTGTAACTGGACTGACTCTAAGACTAGTTATCTGTCCCCCAGGTTATGCTGGCTCCTTCCAAGACCTTATATTATATATAGACTTAAATAACAATATATAAAAAGTTATGACTGAGTTGCATAAAGGCAATGTGATTTTACATTTTCTGGTTTGGAATTTTACTCTTGCTATTGTGTTTTATTTACTTTTTTATTTTTGCTCATTTATTTTTGGCTCGGTAGAGGAGATAGGTTTGTATTGATCCGTAAACACTCTGCCACCTGGACACCCTTGTAAACATGAACATGCATTTTCAAGACAGCTGGCTGGGTTGATGGGATCAGTCTGTGTCCTTGGGAAAGAGAAATGCTAATAGGCTTGCCTACGGATTGAACTCCTCACCTTGGCCTCAATCACCAGGCAGGTACACTTACCAAATAAGCAGGCCAGCCAAAACCTATTTAAATAATTCAGAGAATGAAAGTACTTTAATGGAGTGATGAAAGCACTGACTTCTGAAATGCTGAGAAGGCTACAGCCTTTGTGCATACATTACTGAAAGGGTCTCAACGCCTGCCTCTCTCCCTCTTGTAATTAACTGTGGCCACACTGACCTGTTTTCACCTACATTAACGACAGGTTTTGCAAAATGATGGCTTTAGGAAATAGTATACAGGGCCATCCTTTTCTTTTTAATTTTCCTCTGAGTCCTGAGAACAATGTAACTTTCATTCCCAGGTGTGGTTACTTAGGGCTCTCAAGAAAGCTAATAGAAAACTAGATTTAAAGTCAAATACTTCAGTGATTCAACTCTCATTTTACAGACAAGAAAACTAAAGCCTAGAGTGGGTAAGTGATTTGCTCAGTCACAAAGCTAGAAAATTGAGCTGAGAAGTGAACACAGGTTTTCTTCTATGAGGTTCTTTCCACTTCTAAATTTATGCTATTCTAATTGTATGATGCCAAATCAATATTCTTTCCATTGTAGCCTAACTATCTCTGTTCCTGGATATTTTATAAGATGAACATATGATGTTAAAGCTGGAAGTAACTTAGTAAACCATTTATTGCAAAAAGTTACCTATAAAGACAGAGTATCAACATTTTTAATTGATTTACCCAGGGTCATAGTTCATAGGGGCAGTCTGGAATTCAGGATTTAAATACAGAAATCCTTATTCCAAATCCATTACTCACTATATCACTGAATTCTGATCATTTTTATATGGATCTGGTGTAGAAAACTGGGTGAGATAGAGTGGGGGGAAGTGCCTCGCTTTCAATTGTCCTTCTCTTTATAGATAGCTAGGCTTTTATCCAGCAGCAGGGACAGAGGTATAGCAGTCAGATTGATCTAATAGAACTGTAGATTTAGAACTAACAGGAACTTCTTGGGCTATTGAGCTCATTTTATAGCTGCTGAAAATGAGACTCAGAAACATTAGATGACTTGCTTGATCTTCCACAGTCAAAATCAGAAGGGAGGATTTGAATTTAGGTCTTCCTGATTACAATCCCAGTGCTCTTAACCATTGTACCATATGACTAATGTTAGGGAAATCTCGGTTGGAGGGAAATTAGGCAAGACCCAAGAAGCTAGAGCAGCTACAGAATAAGACCCTGACTCTATGGAATGTAGACATATTTAGTCTATTAGTTATGATACAGGGAAAAATTACTTGAGCAAATCTGAGGAAGATAAATGAAGATGAGCTTCTTGAGTCATAGTACCTCAGGTAGCGAATGTAGAAATAGGTAGTCATGATAGAGTGCAAAGGCTAAGCCGAATTGTCCAATAATGGAATTCTGGGTGTAGATACTTTTGTTGAAAGGTCTCTCTTCTTGTCTCCAAAAACATCAGCACCCAGACCCTGGAGAGAGTTGACCGTGAAAATAGTGATATGACTATATGAAATGTGCTTTGGGGTCAGCATCAATATGAAGTATTTTTTTCAAATTCTACCCTTAAATTGATAAATTAAGGAGTCGAAATGCAAATTTGATGGTAGTCAGATGCATTGGGATTTTGTCAAGGATAAGAAGCACAAATTTAACCTTTATAAGTATAGACTACATAGTTGCCCCTCACTTTCTATATTCAGCAATATTATTATCTATTTAAGATTCAGAAAAATAAAATTATAAAGTGTGTGCGTGTGTGTGTGTGTGTGAGACAGAGAGAGAGAGAGAGAGAGAGAGAGAGAGAGAGAGAGAGACTGATTTGATCAAAGACTCTGCACAGAGAAGTACAGAATGACAAATAATTTTACTGAGAAAGTAAGAGTTTAATCAGCTTGTCTATGGTCATAGAATATACATCAAAGACAGGACTTGAACCTAGATCTTCCTAACTCCAAGCCTAGCTATCTGCCCTGCATGCCACATTTTCAAGCACAGATTCTATAGAAACTCATTTTACATTCAATCTAATTGACAGAGACAGTATCAAAGAAAATTAGACTCTGAAGGCTTCTCGTACTATTTAAATTCCATGTAGTTAATGCAAATATTTGAAGATCTTTGCTTAACCTTCTGGAAGTTCAAATAAATGATTATGTGTATGTACCCTGGTTTAAAAAAAATACTTTACCTTGAGAGCTTTTACAGAACTTGGAAGGTTAATGGATATTTCTCAAATATAAGATAAAAGAAACATTTAATGCCTTTGTTTTGTATTGTGGGCTTAAGACAAATTTCATTTGGCAGTTTCAGGATTTAGAATAAATTCTTTGACTATGTATATGTGAACACCACAGTTTTTGGTATGTGTTCCACAGACTAGCCATCAACCAAGGACCCAGCTGCATATTCTATATTGAAGTGTCCAGAAATGCTTGTTTTGTAAGATGCACCTCTGGCTTCTTTTAATGGAATTCTATTCTCTGAGTTTCTTCATCCTGAGATGCAATCATTATCGAGGCCAAAATGTGAAAATGTCACCCGTCTTCCATGAATCTTACATGAGTACCTTTAAGTGCCTTTTGTACTTACTTTGAGTTTTATTCATCATAATTCTGACTCCTTTCCTATTTTCATGAAGAGATTGATGTTGGCTGAATGTAGAAACTGGGAGGCAGTGGTCTAGTCTGTTTTGTTTTTTGTTTTCAAGGCAAAAGAGAGAATGATATAAATGAGGGGAGGAAAGTCATTTCTTTGCCCATCGTGTTAGGTATGTGTCTCTAGGAAATACCTGTTAACCATTTTGCAGATATATTGAGCATACTTCTTTAACAAATACTGAACCAAGTAGCCCAACTTTATCAGATATTGATTCTCATCATTAATGAGAAAATTGTGAGAATGAAAACATAAGCATATTCAAAGTGGCACAAAGGCCTCAAAGAGACAAAGGATTTTCCAATATTACTTTATTTTGTTCTGTGCAAATATTCAACTATGTTGCATTTTTCTTTCTACTGGCCCCATAAATAATTTGCCTCCTTAGGATGACCAAAGCAAGAAAGAGTTGGAAGTTAACTAAAAAAACCAAAAACCCTTATCAAAGTCAACTGAGCATTTCAGTTAGTGCATTGTGTCATGACACAGGAAAAACCCAGGTTAAACCTTGAATTTGCTGTTATTCGGAATAGAGAAGGAGCCAAGGTAAGCTCATATAGTTTCGCTCAGGGGCATTATCTTGATCTGAGTTGTTAAAGGAGACTGTGCAGGGTGTGCCAAAAGCCAAGCTGTGAAATTGGAGGTCTGTTTCTAGGATACTACTAGCTTCCCATTTCAAGTTTTATCTCTCCAGTCTGGACACTCCTGACCCAGCTGTTCCTCTTGCTTTCAGCTAGATGTTAATTAAGCTTGTCTAAGACATTAGCTGGAGACATCTAATGTTAATGCTCCTATTAAAGATATTTATATTTCAATAAGAAATACTTAAAGCTTAAATAACAGGATTTAAGACTGGATGGAACAGTGAGAGATTTGGTTGCTTCTAAATTCATGCTCCCCACTACCACATCTCAATATTACAGGAGTGTCTCAAATATAATAATAAAAACAGTATCAAGAAGAGAGAAAAAGAAACAAGTTATCAGAAGGTAAATACCATGGGAAAAAAACAAATCAGACCACATTACTGATGACCTACTCTTAGCTGTACCCAACAGTGTGCCCCTTCATAGCTTTATTTGTGGTCCCTTTTTTGTGAATTGGATTGTGGCAATATCTACAGTTGTTGGGCAGGATTATGGCTAGAACTCCTACTCTTTAGAAGGCTGGGTAGTAGACCTAATTTGAACAAATGCCAGTAATTTAATTTTCATTGTGAGCATTTATACTTTGGAAATTGGTAGATATTTTAGATTAGGGTTTGATTTAATCAAGAAAGTGATTGAGAAAATATTAATAATGCAGATTAAACTTAAATGTGTATTTTTACTTTTTTTCCCCCTGGAGATCTGGTTGTTAAACATTTACCACCATACTTCTGATTGAGAACTCTTAATATGACCATGTCCACAGGTTGAGGCAGGAGAAAGTGAGCACCTATGCATGAGAAAGGGGTACCACAGTGTAGAGTGTGTTAGAATGATATATAGCACACACACACACACACACACACACACATGCACACATGCACACACACATATTTAGCACTATAATTCACTTAGCTATCAAAGTGGTCTTCCACTAAAAATATTACCATATCACACTATTCAATAAACTCCAGTGAATCCTTATCACCTCCAGGATCAAAGATAAAATCCTATGACATTTAAAGCCCTACATATCTAGCCCCTCTACCTTTCCAGTTTTCTTACACCTTATATTCTACCACACACTCTTCTATCCAAAGTCACTTGGCTTACTTGCTGTTTCTCTAACAAGCCATTACATTTTCTTACTCTGGGCATTTTCACTCTCTGTCTTCCATGCCTGGAATGTTTTTCTTCATCTTTCCTGGCCCCTGGTTTCCCTGGCTTCCTTTGAGTATCAGATAAAATGCTACTTTCTACAGGGAGCCTTTTCTGATGGCCATTAATTCCAGTGCCTTCCCCTTTGTCCATTATTTCCAATTTTCCTATTGTTAGCTTATTTGTATGTCATTGTTTGCATGTTGTCTTCCCCATTAGAGTATGAGCTCCTTGAAGGCAGGAAATTTTGCCTTTCTTTGTATCACGAGGACTCGGCATATTTCTTGGCATAGAGTAAATGATTAATGAATATTTATGGGCTAATTGACTGACTAATAATAATACCAGCTCATACTGACATAACACTTGAATGTTTGCAGAGCTCTTACATACATTATGTTGTTTGATCCTCAGTTCTACTGTTTTCTTCATTAAAAAAAAAAAGAAGCTCAGAGTTAAATAACTTGTCTAAACCATTAATTCAAGGGTAGTAAATGTCTAAGACAGGATTTTGACCAAGGTGTTCTTGTCTCCAGGTCTGCCATTATGTGGTAGTGAGGAACAGACCTTTGGCAAGAAGATCAAGGTCAGGTAAAAGTGGAATGTAAATCCATCTGTGGATGTCTCTTAGAGTTTCCATGTAGCAATGCTTTCAATGGATAATCCCTATTATTTAAGGGAGAGAGGTCATACAATTCACCAAGATTGGGGTCTAAAATAAACAAGAGAAAACAAACAGTTAAGGAAGACGGACGTGCCCAACAAAAATTAATTTGTACCAATGCATGTTAGTTTATAACCAATGGACACTTATTAACAAGTATTTGCCTCATCATCCTTAGGTGATATCTCAATTTTATGTCTATGTGTATAGCTATATATGTGTGTGTGTGTGTGTGTGTGTGTGTGTGTGTATAGGATACCTTAAGAACCAAACATACACACATATATGAATGTATATACCAAAGTAGATGGATATGTGTGTGTCTGCATGCATATATACACATAGGCACATATACATGTACATATATATGTGTATATACATGTCTTTTAATACACACATATATTTCTATTCTTAAACCAGTTGGAAACTATAACTTAACCATGCTTCAATGTATACCCTAAATAAAATGTTACGCAGAGTGTCCTGAAAGTCTTGATGCAGTTTTAAACTACCAAAACTTAAGCTATTAAAATTTAAAATTGAACTAAGACTTTTGAGACATCCTGTATAAAAGTGACATACACATATACATACATATATACACATGCACATATATATGTACACACATATGTATGTGATATTCCTTTCCTCAATCATATCACATGCATAGTTCATGTAAGGGGTTGCCTTCTTTGCCTAATATAAGACCAAGCTTAATACTCAACCATTAGATGGAGTTTAAATAGAAAGAAATGCCACAACCTCTCAGGTATTCTCATATGTATACAATCAAATGAGAGCATGACACAAGATAGATATCTATAATACATATGCACATGGAGTGCATTCAAAATGTAGAGAATGAATTGTTATACAATTACCTAAGGAAAAAGGTAGTACTGCCTGGGGTGATAAAGAAAGAATTAATGCATAATCTTATATTTAGGTTGGGTTTCAAGGAATGT
Organism: Pseudochirops corinnae; assembly: GCA_028646515.1. Lineage (NCBI taxonomy): Eukaryota > Metazoa > Chordata > Mammalia > Diprotodontia > Pseudocheiridae > Pseudochirops > Pseudochirops corinnae. The sequence goes on from CM053587.1 coordinate 254,284,486, forward strand.
GTAGGAATATAGCAGGTAAAGAGAAATAGAATCTACTCCTTGTAGACTTCTTCCCCAACCCACATCACTTCTTATTTTGTGTATACACACACACACACTCACACACACATTCTCACACACACACTCACACATCAGTAGGGTGTGTATATATATATATATATATACATTGTGTATATATATATATATATATATATATATTGGTTTCATTATCAAGCCACAACATCTATTGGTTCCATTCCTTCATGACCCACCCTCCCCACCTACTTGGTCTTTTTAAACTTCCTCTCCTCAATCTCCTGCTCTCCTTCTCTGAGGTCTAACAACACCGGCGATCTTGCTCTTCCTTGAACAAGACACACCTCCCTGGGTACAGAATGCCCTCCTCTTTTATCTGTGCTTCTTGGCTTTCTTGGCTGCTTTGTTGTTGTTGTCTTCCTTCATTTTCAAAGAGGCCCAAGGATATCACAAGTGTTGTCTGGATTCATGAACTGGATTTAAGTGAGGCAGAGTTGCACAGTCATTAGCCTTACTGTCTTTTCCAGACTCATCAAAATCCAGTGGCAGGACAAAAGTCAAGATGACTGACAATGACCTGGGCTACAGTGGATGACCTGGGCATCTTTGGTGTCTGACCAAGCTCTACACACTCCACTGTAGCTGCTTCAGCCTCCTTAATGGCCATTGGAACAAATTGTTCTTATCCATCATTCTACTAGGAGAGGTCTTCATATGCTTGGGGTACAATCCCCCTACTTACCAAAAGGTTTCAGTATAGCCAGTTACCCTCAACTTGGTTTAGCCTGTCTGCAGAGATGGATTACTGGGATGTGACCACTGTGCATACTACAGCTTCTTCAAGCCACAGGTGAGAGTTAGGCGAGAGGAGGGCACCAAAGATGGATGAATAGCCCTGAAAAAGACACACACCAGAGGTGTCAATCCTCCAGGAACACCCTATACACCTATTGCTTGCCATTAAGTACTAGCTAAAGTTCCATCTTCAGCCAGAAGCTTTCCTCAATTCCTTTTCATTCTAATGCCTTCACTCTGGTCAGTATTTCAAATCTGTCCTGTACATAGCTTGTTCATATATAATTATCTGTAAATTATCTCCTCATGTTAGATTATGAGCTTCTATAGGCCAGGGACTGTAAGGTTAAAAAAAAAAAAAGAAGCATCCTCAGTGCTTACCACGGTCACTGGAATATAGTATGTACTTAATAAATTCTTATTATCTAGCTGACTAACCAAGCACTTCTTTCAGAAGATGCAGAGAAGATGATTGTTTTTTTGCCCCCCTCCCTGAAATTCTCTTTCTTCCTCAACAATTTAAGTAATCAGAGAAGATGGCTCCTCAATTTTTGTTCCAGGTACATTTCATATATGTGTTTTTATATGGCTCACCTTTATATAGGATGTCTCAAAGGTCTTAGGGCAGTTTTAAAATTTTAATACCTTAAATTTCAATAGCTTAAAACTGTGCCAGGACTTTTGGGACATTCTGTATAACATTTTATTTAAGGTATATTTTAAAGTATAGTTAAAGAATATTTTTTTTTTACCTTATTTAACATGTATGTGTGTGTCTAATATGCTCACACATGAATATATATGTGTAAGCACACACACAGACATACACACAGGAACATACACATATGCATATACAATATGCATGTGTGCATGCAAATATATATACACATACCTGTGTGTTTGTTTGCTTGGTTCTTAAGGTATCTGTGAGTTTAGTGTTTTTGTCTTAGCAAGCCTTTATGGCAGATAGTTCAAGTAAAACTATACCCATTTTACAGATAAGCAAAAGCCCAGAAAGGTTAAGTGACCGAGTTGTTAAATAGAGGAGGAAGTTGAATAGCAAGAACCTCAGAGATTGCCAACTTAACATGTTAAAAGAATCAACCACTTTTCCAGGAAGGTAGTTAGAGAACTAGATTATTATAAAATAAGGTTATTGAAGCACCATTTCTGCTTAATTTTTTTCGATGCTAAAGAGAAGCCTGGGGGACTGGTCATGCAACCACTCATTTCTCATCTGCCTACTTGCCTGAGCAGGGGCTCACAAGCACAGTCTTTCTCATAGTACCAACTGCCAGGAGGTAAACAGGGTAGAAGGAAGAGAGGGAAAGTTAAGTTGGAATTAAATCAATTGATTTAAGATCAATTCCTATTAAATTAATTTTCTCTTGTTTGCAGAGACAACAGTGCAGGAATGATTCTCGGTATTTTTAGAGCATTAGACATATTAGAGACAGCTAAAATTCACAAATGTAAACTTTTTAGGGAGAATATAATATTTATGATAATTGAAAAGGATCTTGGTCAGAGAACATTTTATTAATATTTAGAACATATGAAATATAGTTTTGTATTCATTCCCAGATACTCTTTTGCTAATTGCTCTGCAATTAAATTGTTTTCAATATAAACTTCAATTTTATTTCATAATACTGCTTTCATTTATAATTCAGCAGTTCTCAACCTGTGGGTCACGACCCCTTTGGGGGTCGCCTAAGACCATCGGAAAACACATATTTCCAATGGTCTTAGGAACTGAGACACCACTCCTCTATCCATCTCCAGGTGGGTGAGCCCACATGCAGATACCCCCACATACAAGTATTAAAGGGTCGTGGCATTAGGAAGGTCGAGAACCACTGTATTATATTTTGTGACTATAGGGACTAGAAGAAGGAAAGTGCGATAATGCCATTTGCAACGGGGATTCCTGTTGTGGATCTTCCTTCCCCTGATGCTGGTTAGTAGTTTCTGAAATTTAAAATTTTTGACAGTTGCCTGGGACTAGGTGATAACCTCTGATTTCTATATTCCTCATTTTACAGATAAGTTACCTCCAAGATCACTTGAGTAATAAGCATCAGAAACAAGATTTGAATTAAGGGCTTCAGATTCCAGAGTCAGTTTTCTTTCCTCTATCCCACTTGTCACACAATGAAGATATATCCTGGGAAGTACTTAAACCCAAATCATCCTGACTCCAATGCCAGTCCTTTATTCCTCAAGTCCAGGTTACTTCTCTAGTGTGGTATATCCCTATAATAATAATTTCTATATACATGATGTTTTGGATTTATAAAATGTTTTTCTGCCAACAGCCTTTAGAGAAGTTAAATGACTTACCCAGGGTTACAAACTAGTTATGTGTCCTGCCCTGCGGAAAGTGAAAGGCATGAATCTTCTAATTCCAGGTTGATGGACTTGCAGTTTACCATACTGTCTATATATGAACACTATTGACTATTGTGGATAAACGACCAATTAGAGAATTTGGCTATGAGAATTGCCTTTATAAAAATGTAAAATTTGTATAAAATAACTAGAATGCAGTACCTAGAAGTCAATTATTGGATATTAATTGGATATTAATTACCTCCAACTTCTAGTTTCCCTGGCTTTCTTTAAGACTCAACTCGGCTCCAGCTTTCTTCATGACACCTGTCCTAGTTTGCTCCTTCTAGGACCCTTTTCTCTAAGGTTACCTGCAATAGAATGAATGTCAGTCTGAAGGAGCACACAATCTGAAGAAAAATATCTTCAGGGGAAAGGGCCTGAAGGGAGACATGAAGGAAAAGAAGAAAGTAATTGACAAGGCAAGGCAAATACAGTCCACTGGTAATTGTGACAGGATGGTGTAATAAATTCAGAAGTAAAACAAAGTGACAAACAAGTAAGAGGTTAGTGAGAGAAGGGAAAAATCTGGATTGTCTGTTAAGTCATTAAAGTAACATAAAAAGCTACAAAAGGTGTTAATGAGGATGCCGAGTGGTGAATTGTAAACACCCATGAGCAGTTTGAAAAAAAAGTCTGAGGATTTAAAAAAAATTGATAGCAGGGGAAAAATTATAATATATTTTAGTGAACACACATTGTATTCTGCCCCAATCAATGGAAGGCTATTTGGGTTCACTGTATATGCTGCTCTATCAAGGTCAAGAAGCTACCTATGTACAAAAAAGATATACACAGGATAAATTGGAGATAATCAACAGAAGGAAGGCAGAAGCACTAAAGGAGGCTGGGAAATCTTCTTGCAGAAAATGGGGTGAAATCTTGCTTAACACTGAAAGAAGACAGGGAAGCCAAGGAAAAGAGATAAAGATAGATAATTCTTAGATAAATAGATAATGGATAGATAGGGAGATGGAGTATTTAGTATAAGGAACAATAATTTTAAAACTTGTTTGCTTTTTATAGATCATGAAAGTTTTTTGTGGGATGGGTGGTAATCATCATTATGTTTCTGTATTTGTGATGTTGATACATATACAATGAAAATTGTTTCTGAGACCAGATTTGAGCTGAGGGAGATGAGTCTTTCTGACTCCAGGCCCAGCACTCTATCTACTACAATACTTTACTACCCCATAAAGTGCATTTCATTTTACAAGACATTTTCCTCACAAAGAGTCTTGGTGTGGTAGGTTCTATGAGAAATATCACCATATTATAGATGATAAAACTGAGGTTTAGAGAAGTTAACTCGATTGTCTAAGTTATCAAAGTTAGTATCTGATAGAATCAGGGTTCAAACACAGATTGCTAGCTCATTCATTTTGAGTTGGGGAAGAGTACAAGGTAATCAGGATGATGGTAACACAGGGTCAAATGGGAGGGGTTAATCAGTAGTTGACAATTTCATTAAGGTTAGAGAGTAAGTGTGGTGAGGGAACTAGGGGAATTTGCATGAAAGGAGATGTAAGTCAGAGAAATTGAGTGGCAAGTTTTAAATGGTTTTTTAAAAAAATGTGTTCAATTAATAAGTATTTATTTTCTCTCCTTTCTATCCCCCACTGGAAAAGAAAGGAAAACAAAATCTTCTAACAGATATGTAGAGAAAAGCAAACCAAATTATGATATTAACCATGCTCAAAGATAGATGGTTCATTCTACACCTTGAGTTTACTACCTGTCTGTCAGAAGCTAGGTAGCATTCTTCATCATTGGTTCTTTGGAATATTGGATGGTCCTTATGCTTATTAGAGTTCTCAAGTCTTTCAATGCATCAAATAGGAAATGGATGAACAAATTATGACACATGAAGGTAATAGAATAATGTTGTACCATTGGAAATGACGTAGGGAAGATTTGAAATAAACCTGGAATTAGGCTTTTGTGGTGACAAAGTCTAAATTTTGTCATTCTGGTACAGGAATAATGTAGGTGTGGATTGACCTCTCCTGAGAAGCCCATTCTGATTCCCTTAGTTATAAGTGTTCTCTCCTTCCTTAAAATGCATAGTTAAGCTGCTTACAAACTGTATTTGCCTCAGCAGAATGTAAACTCCTTAAGAATGGGGACTTAAAAAATCTTGTTTTTGTATCCCCCAACGTCTAGCATCATTCAGCACTAAATGCTTATTAAATTGGATTGGATTGAATCAGATTGGCTTGGAATGAAGATCTTTGGAATTACTGGAATATAAGGAAGGAATTGTGAGATCAGAAATCTGAAGGGTAATCAACAAGGATGCTGAAGTCACTGAGAATAAATGTAGGAGATAAAATGGAGAAGAACAATGTACATATGAGTATTTTGTTCCAATTTTTTTTAAGATTTGAAACTCTAAAGGATCACAAAGGAAGCACATCATTGAAGCTGGCATTTTCAGCTTAAATGAATGCTTTGTTTTGTTCCTATCTGTGGGTATAGCCTACTCAATTTCCCTTGTGGTTTATAATTCTGCTTTTACTTGCTTCCCATTTATAACTAAATGTCTGACAGAAGAAGTAGTCTCTGAGGCAATGCAAGTGCCTCTCACTATCTCAGATAAGAAGTAGTTCTATTTCTATGTTTTGCTTTGTTTTACTTTCGAAGTGAACTCTTTCACTGAAAGTGTCAGTGACTTTCTCTAAGTATCATCATCTCCCAGCATTTTTACTTCTTAGGAGACATAGGTGCTTAAAGTTTTGATTCATTGGAAGAATTCACTTAAAATCCTTTGAAATTAGTCACCTTTGAAGCTCAGTTTTCAGATTTGAAGAAACACACTCTTTCAGGGAGTCAGTGGTTACATTCATGCCAAGTTTGGGTTTTTCAGTACCTCACAATCCCTTTTGGCTTCGTTTTTCCCGAATTAATGTTCACATGTCTGCATTAGAAACAAACTTTGTGAACTTCCACAAAGAGAGGAAGATGCTTGCTAAAAGGTGGAAGCAGATAGTGACTAGTGTTGCTGACCTAATTTATTAATTTTTTTCTTTCCCTAATCATATTGTTCTCTATACGCAATAAGTGCTGTATGGCATGATGGCCTCAAAATAGATTCCACTTTATCTTCAGAATGCTACTCTAAAGCAATTCTTTCCATTTATAACAAGGTTCATTTGTCACTTTTTTAACTGCACAGAGAGGCTCGGAGTATATAGGAGATCAAACACATAGGGTACTCATAGCTCTTGGAACCAGTCCCCTTACTGATTTAGCATGCTACACTGTAAAGGAAAGTCTTGACATTTCACCATCAAGAAATCCAGGAGATTGAGCCTTAAAGAAGATCTCTACATATAGCTCTTAGAATTGACTCTAAAAATGGTTTCATTTTATGTGAGGGGAGTAAGAGAATGTGGCAATCCTCTCCCTCAGTTCCTGTGGCTTTGAGTATTTGTGAAGGAGACAGTAAAAAGGATATTCATTACATTAGAACCTATGGTTTTGCTTTATTATTTCATACTAAAACTCTACAAGGAAGTGTATTGTTGAGAAAACTAATCACTAGCTTTCTTTAAATCTTTTTTTTATTAAAGTGATAGCAAAGAAGAGATCATATCTCAAATAATTTGTTTATATAATTTTGTTTATATAATTTGGGGCAGAGGGAGGGGCTATTAGGAGTGAGTCAGTGTGTGTGTGTGTGTGTGTGTGTGTGTGTGTGTGTGTACACACGTGTATAACTAGAAGTATAACGTGAATTGTAATATTTCTTTGAAATAGAAAGTAGAGGAAAAAAGGGAAATGGAGTATAAAAAGAATCATATTAACTCTGTTCTTCTCAGTGGAGGCAATTTCCTCAGTGGAGATAGTTTTCCCACAGTTGTTTGTTGCCCTTGGACCTAAGGTCATAGAAGTTTATTTCTGGGGAAGAGATTATTTCTTGAGTCTAAGTAAGATACTGCATGAATTGTTTAGCAAAGTCCAACCTTAAGCTCCAGAAAAGTTTACCCCCTTAGTTCAGGGAAGCCTTGGTTCTCAATACTAAGATGCATTAAAATTTTCAACTTTCACTTACATGAACTGTTACTGAGAGAAGTGAGCACAACCAGGAAAACATTGTATGTAGTGAAAGCAATATTGTACTATGATAGATTTAGCTTTTCTAAGCAATACACTATTCCCTGGCCCCAGCATCATGATGTTATTGGTTCTCTTCGAAAACAAAGGACAAACAAGAATTTTATTGATCATATATACATGCATAAGCATATATGTATGTATATATGTGCATATATATAGACACATAAAGCTATTGATCTATCTATATTGGTAAGTATATGTGTATATATATATACATAGTGTATATATATGTGTATATATATATATATATATTCACACATACATTTGGAGAAAGAGACAGAGAGAGTGAGTCTTCTGGAAGTATGGAATAATGGATAGAGGCTGCTTTGTAATTGAAAGAATCTGGGTTCAAATCCTTATATAAAACATATTCGTCAAGATATGATATCATTTGACTTCTCAGGGCCTTGAGTAACTTCCTAAGACTATAAATTTCAGATGAGTTGCTAATCTTCATTGGTTCAGTGACTTTCCAGTCTTTGGGTTTCCTACATGGATGAAATCATAGGCTGGGACCAAAAATAGCCAAAAAGTTTTATAAAATATGATGCAGCAACTCTTTCCATTTACCAACTTAAAACAAATTTGATACTTATTGGAAAGTTTAATCTTTTTTCTTATTCAATTTTTTCCTTTTCTTAATAACAAATTTTTTGTAAAGAAATTAAGATGATTGCATTTGTTCTATGTTGATCATCATCTTTCTTAGTGAGATCTATATTCATTCACAAAATTAAGCCTATCAGTCCACATGGAATAAATTAAAATATTGGAATGCATAATGTTATACTATGATATCCTACTGGATGGAAAAATCATTAAATTAATCTTTCATAGACAGTGCTGATAGACAATGAGCTGGTCTTAGAAGTGAATAGGAAGAAAATGCACTTCCAATGATGCCAAGTTTCTCCACAATGAAAAATAACAACAACAACATGTACAAAAATAACAACAAAAATTAACCACTTTTAAACGATAATCTTCTTAGAGATATGCTAAGGCTGAAAGTCATAGGATATCATATTCTCCAATGTATCAAAATTATGGGGGAAACCAAAGACAAAAGAGAGAAGTATGGTGGTTGAAAGTAGGTTTCTTGGTGCTCCCAGCTCTGACCAGTACACAAGCAGAGGCACAAAAGTATTCCTCCAGAATGTATATGATCAGAAATGAAAGTGGACTGCTGAGGGAGAGGCACTTTATAAAACATTAAAAACTTCATTTTTAAAACTTTGAATTCCAAATTCTCTCCTTCTCCCCCCATGAGAAGGCAAGCAATGCTATATAGGTTGTATATGTGTAGGTATACAAAACATATCCATAATAGTCATGTTGTGAAAGAAAACATAGACAAGAAAAAAACCTCAAGAAAAATAGAGTAAAAAAGAGTGTGTGTCAATCTGTATTCAGACACCATCAGTTCTTATTTTGAGGATGGATAGTATTTTTCATCCTCAGATGCTATGCAATGCTCATAAATAACAAAGGATCTATATCACAACTGCTAGCCCCTTAGATGGAGTTTGCACAGAGGGTTTATGAAAGGAGAGGGACACGTAATTGAGAGAATCCAGGTTCAAATCACATGAATTGTGGATTCTTAGTTGAACCGTGGGAGAATAGATTGTACGTGTCTTTAATTGTAGCAAAAATATTGCTGATGACTGAAACATATAACCAAGAAAGAAAAGAGGTTAGGTCAATCTCATAACAACAGTGAGGTAATACATAATAGAAAGTTTTGTGTTCATCTAGTATATTGTCTCATTTGATCCTCATATCAGATTTGTGAGGAAAGTGTTGCTATTGTTTTCATTTCATATCTTCAGGTAGTTGAGGGCTTTGATATGGAGTTCCAGACCTACAGAGAAATAGAATCTTAGAATGTCAGAGTTGAAAGGGATCTCAGAGACCTTCTAGTACAATATTTTACCTGAAAACAATCTCCTTTAGAATACTATGTATAAGTAGTCATTTAACTGTTTAGAGATCACTATTGGGAGGAAACTCTGCATCATTTGCAAGCAGTCCATTCTGCTTTTTGAGACCTCTAATTTTTTGGAAGTTGTTATTTACATGGAGACAAAATATTACTCTTTGCCATTTCCATGTCTTCATCCCTGGTTCTTCCTAATTCTGCTAGATATGCTGTTACTGCTTTCATATCAATTTCTATCTTGGGTTTGAATTCCCTATTAGTTATTTTTCTTTTGTACTTTTGAAGTACAGAGATAATTTCTCTCGCCAGAAATCACAGCAGAAATTTAAGAATTGAATAGTTTTGCTTTTTGTTGGTTATCCATTTCTCTTAGGCGGACAAGTGGCAGAGTGGATAGATGCTGAACCTATAATCAGGTAAACCTGAGTTCAAATCCAGTCTTAGATACTTAAAAGCTGTGTGAGCAAGTCATTTAATCTTTGTCTATCTCAGTTTTTTTTGAATGTTAAATGGGAACAATAATAGCAGTTACTCCTCATGGTTGTTGTGAGGAAAAAATGAGATAATATTTGTAAGGTACTTGACATACGTCTGAATTGTGGATTCTTAGGGGAACCATGGGACAATAAATTGTACGTGTCTTTAATCGTAGCAAAAATATTGCTGATGACTGAAACATATAACCAGGAAAGAAAGAGGCTAGGTCAATCTCATAACAACAGTGAGGTAATACATAATAGAAAATTTTGTGTTCATCTAGTATGTTATCTCATTTGATCCTCATATCAGATTTGTGAGGTAAGTGCTGCTATCGTTTTCATTTTATAGAAGTTGAAAGTAAGGCTGAGACAGGTCGAGTAATTTGCCCAGGGTCACATACCTAATAAGTGTCTCAATCAGAATTGAACTCAGATATTAAGCCATCAAGCACTTTATCTTTTGTAATCTATATCACATTATAAGATGAAGGAAGTATGCCTAGATAGGAGTTGGCCTAAAAAAATAGATTGGGTTTTTTTGTGATCTTTAGGTTCCATATGCATCAAGAGTAGGATATCACAGCCAAGAAAGCTTATGAAAAATTAAACTACAGTAAAGAAAGCATAACATTCAGGAATAAGGAGAAAACATTCTCTTTTGACTTGTGGTTTTTTCCATGTTAGGAATGATATGGTCAGTTTATTTCTAGCAATCACAGTTTAACAAGAACATTGATAAGCTGTACAGCATACAGAGGAGGGCAGTGAGGATGGCCTTGAGTCTTTGCCCTTATAAGGATCATTTGAGAAAGGACTAGTTATCCTTAACTGGGAGAAGAGAAACTTTACCAAAGATATCTTCAGGGCTTTGATGAGGATTTTACTTATTCTAACTCATGAGAGAAAAAGAATTTCCCCTACAATGAAGCTGATGAGGAATCTTGCTACCTTTCCTCAATGACCTGTGTTGAAGGGATAATCTGCTATTTCTTGAGGCTGCCTATTTCACTTTTGAACAAATTTAATTGTCATGGGTATATTGTATACATTGAGTTGTTCTCAGTTCTACCTTCAAAAACCAATTAGAAAGTATATATAAAATGTTATTCCTTTCTTGTTGTAGAACATGGGCAGCAGTCAAAAAGGGTCTAATCAGAGGGGCTGCCAATACTTATAATTTTTAAAAGTTTTTAATTAGTGTTTTATTTTCCCCCAGTTATATGTAAAAACAATTCTTAACATTTGTTTTTAAAACTTTGAGTTCCAAATTCTCTCCCTCCTCACCCCCCATGAGAAGGCAAGCAATTCTATATAGGTTGTATATGTGTAGTTATACAAAACATATCCATAATAGTCATGTTGTAGAAAAAAACATAGACAAGAAAAAAACTTGAGAAAAATAAAGTAAAAAAAAGTATGTGTCAATCTGTATTCAGACACCATCAGTTCTTAATTTGAGGATGGATAGTATTTTTCATCATCAGTCCTTCAGAGTTGTCTTAGATTGTTGTATTGCTGACAAAAGTTAAGTCATTCATGGCTGATCATCTTGCAACATTGTTGTTACGTTGTACACAGTACATTTCACTTTGCATCAGCCTATGAAAATCTTTTCAGGTTTTTCCAAGTGCATCCTGCTCATCACTTATTATAGTACAATACAACAGGATTCCATCATAATCACATACCACAATTTGCCCAGCCATTCCCCAATTGATGGACATCCTCTCAACTTCTAAATTTTTACCCCAAGAAAAGTCACTATAAATATTTTTGTACATATAGGTCCTTTTGCTCTTTTTAAATCTCTTTTGTGATACAGACTTAGTAGTGATATTGCTAGGTCAAAGAGTATGCATGGTTTTATAGCCTGTTGGTCATAGTTCCAAGTGGCTCTATGAAATAGTTGAATCAGTTCACAACTCTACCAACAATGGATTAATGTCTCATTTTCCCCACATTCCCTCCAACATTTGTCATTTACCTTTTCTGTCCTATTAGCCAATATAATAGATATGAGGTGGTACATCAGAACTGTTTTAATTTGCATTGCTCCAGTCAATACTGAGCTACAGTATTTTTTTTTCCATATGGCTATATATAGCTTTGATTATTTCATCTGAAAATTGATCATATCTTTTAATCATTTCTCAATTGGGGAATGGCTCTTATTTTTTAAAAATACATTTGACTTAGTTCTCTCTATGTTTTGAGAAATGAGGCCTTTATCAGAGAGACTTGCTTCAAATTTTTTTTCAGTTACTATCACTAGCTGTATTTCCCTCCATCCTATTTCCACTGCCATTTATTCTATTCTCTCTTCTTTTACATTGTCCTTCTTCAAAAGTGTTTGGTTTCTGACAATCCTCTTCCCCAGTCTTCCCTCTGTTCTATCATCCCCCACTTTTCTTATTCCCTTCCCCTCCTACTTTCCTGTAGGTTAAGTAAGATGGATTTCTATACCCAATTGAGTATGTATGTTATTTCCTCTTTGAGCCAGTTCTGATGAGATTAAGATTCACTTACTCTCCCTCATTTCCCCTCTCTTCCTCTCCACTGCAAAAACTTTTTCTTGCCTTTGTTATGTGAAATAATTTATCTCATTCTACATCCCCCTTTCTCTTTCCTGCAGGACATTCTTCTCTCATGCCCTAATTTTATTCTTTTGGAGATCATCTCTTCATATTGAACCCTCACCTGTGTCCTGTGTCTATTTATGCTTCTTCTGACTATCCTAATAATGAGAAAAGTCTTAGGAGTTTCAAATATCATCTTCCCATGTAGTAATGTAAACTTGTCAAGGCCCTTATGATTTATCTTTCCTGCTTATCTTTTTATGCTTCTCTTGAATCTTGTATTTGAAAGTTAGATTTTGAGTGGAGCCAAGATGTCAGAGTGAAAGCAGGAACTTACCTGAACTCCTCCATGAATTGCATCAGTAACCTCTAAAAAGTGAATCTGAACACATTTTAGAACTCCATTAGGAGATGGAATGTGGCAGATTTCCATTGCAGGAAAGTATGCACCTAGGACTGGGCAGGGGAAACACGGAGCACATGGGACCTGCACCAGTGCAGACAAGATACCAGACTACAGTGGAGCGAGAGGGAGCCCCAGTGAGCAGATTCACCTGCTGCAAGGGAAATTCACAGATCTTGCACCAAGGGATGGAGAATCTGATGGAGCTGGATAAGAGAAATAGCAGGGCCTGTGGCAGCAGCGGGTTCTCCTAGGGGTATCAAATTAAAAATGACCTACCTGAACTTCTAGGAGCCAAGATAGCAGAGTAAACCCTAGCAGCTCTAAGCCCCCTCCCTGATCCTGAAAATCCAGAGATTATTGCCTCAGTGTAGAAACCTGAAATAGTGGAACCAACAGAAAGCTTGGAAGTCCTAGAGGAAGGGTATGACTGAGGCTGTGCCTAGCCTGAACTGGGTGAGAGGCATCCCAACAACCCCCATCTCAGCTGACTAGTGCTATGCTAGTGCTCTTCATTGCCTTGGCACTGCCTCCCAAGACTGTTACCCAAATGCAATATGGGCAAAGCAACTAAATTCTTCCTTAACGTTAGTAAAAAAAAGACCCCTGTAATCTCCTGACCAGTTGTTCAACCCCCTTACCATGTGTGGATTGAGAGCTCCAGAAGCAGCCCCCACTGCTGATGCAGTGGCTCCCAAGGTCTGCTCCTACTTTGCTGGGGCCTAGTATGTGCTAGACTGTGTTTGTCTTTCACACTGGTGCAACAGACCTTTCCTGCTGACCTTATAAGTTGTCTTGGGTTGGAAATATGTTTCACTCCATCTTTTTGTGGGTTCTGCTGCTCTAAAATTTGTTTGAATTCATTTTTAAAGGTATTTTGGGGTAGGGGTTGGGGAAGATCTCAGGGGAATCCCTGCCTTTTCTCTGCCATCTTGCTCTTCCTCCTCCTCTACCAATACTTATATAAAACTTCTGAGTCCACATTTCCACCTAGGTTAAACCTATTTATACTTCAAATATCAGAAGACTCTTTTTAAAGGAGCCAAATTCATTCACCTACCAGAGTTATCTCCTGGTTAATGAAACATCAGGTAGTGTCAAATAAAATGAAGGAAGGGGGGGAGGGGCAGAAACAAATTAGGAAAAAGGTCTCTGGTCATAGCCTGTCAGGGACACAAATACAAACTCTGCCATCAGAAATGCCTAGAGACTGGTGGCTCCAGTTATTTTTCTCCAAATCAACCACAGCCTGAAAACTCACCTATGTCCCACTGGCTATCCATATAAATCCACATACAGCCAGGTAGTAGGAGTATATTTTCTTTATCTCTCCTCCTCCCTCTCTTTCTCTCCCTCTCCAGAGAACAATATTCAGTGAAAGCTATGTACCCCATCTGGAGACCAATGCCAATGAGAATGAGTCTTACCTGTTTCCCTTGCATTTCTTTTTACAAGATACCAACAAGGAACAAGGGAGAAATGTATTTACTGGAGACACTAGGGCCTGTGGGAGCATACTCAGATCAATGCAGTGCCATGATCAGGAAACATGAATGTTTCTGACAATAATGGATGTATCAGTAGTTGCTTTATGTCTGATCATATTCCCCCACATGTTCTTTTCTTGTAGGATCTCTACATTTATTCATTCTTGACAGATGGTGTGTGTATTTGTTGAAGAGTACACCTTAGATCTATGGAGAAATATCTCATAGGCATATCCCTATGATATTTCTTAAATCCTTTTGCTTTGAACTAATTGATTCCTCTGATTGACTAGTAAAAAAAAAAACAAAACAAAAATACAAAGTGTCCGCAAAATCTTAGTACAATTTAAAGCTATTAAAGCTTAATTAATAATTAATAATTAAGCTTTACTAGCTTAAAATTACACTAAGACTTCTGGGGCACTCTTTATGTTGGTGTGGCTTGTAGGCTATAGTTCTGAGGGGAAACCCGTACAAAGAACTCTTTGAACTGGAAGTAGGTAATTTGGGAGCCCCACATGTGATAGGTCAAAACATATGTTATTGAGCATGCTTGGGGCAAATAGGGCAGAAGTTTCTATCTTCTCTTCTTATGTAATATGTTTCTCCACTTGTCGCTAAGTACACAACAGCTCAAAATTAAGGGGTAAACTCCTGAGGATCTCTGAAAACTGGGTAGAGCTGAAAGGTTTGGTGATATTGTGACCATTGCTGTCTTCAATCAAACCAGATAAGACATAAAGACAGAGAATCTGGACTGATAGCAAAAGTTGTGTTCTCAGGCTAGGGATATATGCTTCACTGTTATAGGCAGGTCCAATTAATAGATAACCTTGGACAGTAATAGACAAGTAGCAATTTTGGTCATGTTACTAAGATGTAATTTGATCTAGTTTCTGAGTACTTTGAATTATGAAACATATTGTGTTTAGATTGTGTTTACAAAAAGGACAACAGCAGCATTTCAGTGGAACTACTGCTAAAGGTGAACTATGACACTAAAATGAAAATTGAATTATTGTCTGATTTACATGCTGAATGGATAACTGTCCAGGATGTGGAGAGTACTTCACATGTGAATGCATTTGGAACCAAGTGTAATTTTCAAAATCACTTTTCATCTCAGAAGTGATCCCATTCCTAGTTTACAAACCTTGTCTCTGGTATGGTTGCTGACACTCTGGTACACAGGTGGATTCATGAAGTTGAAAAACAATTTCTTAATTATATATTTGTTCCATAAATTTCTAGTGGCTCCCGCAGTCACATCAGAGGGACTCAGTTTGTAGACGAAATTAGCTCTTTCCTTTTGATGTCTTTCCAGTACACCTGCAAAGCAAACATTCACTTGGGATATACATTTTAATTATTTGAAAATATGTGAGCATACATTCTGAACAAATTTCACAGAACCTTACATTAATTTTTACTTCATTGTATTTATCAGATTTTTTGGCTTTATTTTGTGATTTCCTATCTGAAAATATAAGAATATTGTAGTGTAGCAGAGTACTGGAATGGGAAGGAGGAAAATGTGGATTCAAATTCTACCTGCCCCTTGCTAGTTGAGAAACCCCATGTAAGCTTTTCAAGGCCTCATTTCCTCTTTCTTTAAATATGGATAATACTAACTGTAGTCTCTACCTTATAGGCCTGTTGAAAGTCAACTATCAACAATGTTTACTATTTGTCAGATATTATAATAAACTCTAGAGATATGAAAATAGATAAAAAATAACCCTTGCTCCCAATGGCCTCACATTCTAGCGGGGGGACACAACATTTCATAACTAGATATAAATAAAATCTATAGAGTTCAGAGTCAAATGAAAATATAAAAAATGCTTCAGAAAGTTTAAGAAGTTATATGTTTGTCACTTAATATTTTAATCATTGCTATTAATCCAAATGACTGGCTTTTAAGGGAAAATAATATCTGAAAAATCAAAGATACTTGGAGTCTGTGAGAAATATGTGTGGTTGCACACAATAGGGAAAATTAGATATGTTTTATGAACTGAACACAGAACCAACTTTTCAGCACATAAATAATTTGTATTCATCATTTCATTGGAATGTGTTCTCCCTTGGCTGATGTATGTCATAATTCCACACTGCCTCATCTTCTGCAATGCTTGTCCATGCCTTTCTAGAAAACCTTGATGGAGGATCCAGCCAACTTTGTTGTGGAGACCATCAGATTGTTCTTTTATCTTGGGGTACCAATTTGTCATCAACCTCCTATTTATTGTCTCTCATTCTCACTTCATGACCAACTCATCACATTTTTCTGATCCCAAATTCAATACTGTATTTTGTATCACTTCTCTCCCCTGAAAATTATTAGTAACACACTGATGCCTAATAGCATCCAATATGTGTTCTTCCATTCTCTTTTGAGTCATTTAATCATCTTATTTCTTCCAAGATCGTGGTGTTCCATGATCTATGGTATTATGGAAACAAGGAGGCACAGTGGATACTGGGTCTGGAGTCAGGAAGAACTGAGTTCAAATCTGGCCTCAGACATATATTAATTATGTGATCTTGGGAAAATCAACTTCTGTTACCTCATTTTCCTCATCTGTAAAATGAAGATAATAATAGCACCTACCTCACAGGGTTGTTGTGAGGATTACATGAACTTTTTGTAAAGTGCTTAGCCAAGTGCCCACCATACGGTAGGTACTATATAAATACTAGCTGTTATCATCTTCATTGTCATCATGATCATCATTGTCATAAAGCACTACCAGTGAAAAAGATTTGTTTTAAAGGGATTATTTTTGTGACACTGAAAGCATTACACAATTTTCTCCAAACCAGCTTGACTCCTTTTTTTTTCCTCTTCAGTGACTAACTCATTGCCTATCTGCTACACCTTTGGAAGCTGCAGACATTTGATGAATAAACTTGATGGCTTGCTTACCTAGTAGAATGTCAAATATGGGCAACATATAACATCATCTTAGTCAGAAGTAACCTCAGAATTTTTTTTGGTCCAATTTATACCTGAAAAGCAATATTGTCTATGATATTCCCAACAAGTAGTCGTCTAATCTTTGTTTGACAGACTTCAATTAAAGAGAATTCATTACTTTCTGAGGAAATTCATTCCATTTTTAAGCACCTCTAATTTTTAGAACATTCTTGCTTAAATCAAATTGAAATCTACCATCTTCTACCCACTGCTTCAAGTTCTCCCATACCACACACTGCTGATAGCTTCTGTCTAGGATTACTTCTCATTTACACTGAACTTTTTTTGCATGTAAGTACTTATTTCATATTTTATCCCACATTAAGTCAGTGAATTCTTTTTTTTTAAATTTTATTATAGTTTGCATCATTCATTTCCACAAGATTTTGAGTTACATATTTTCTCCCCCTCTTCCCCCC